>JALMGA010000003.1:89414056-90039056 GCA_023333525.1 Aspidoscelis tigris stejnegeri | reverse complement strand
GGGTTCTTCCGTGGATTTTCCTTCTTTGTGGTGCTGGAAGCCCGGAGAAAAGCTCTGCATGGAGACACTCTGTGGCAAAAGAAGCTTTTTAATGGGCTTTTTATTGCATGTAGACGGGGCTTCTGAGTGTAGGACTAGAAGCAGATACAAGTTAGACAGCAGAAAAAACTTCCAGATGGTAAGAGATGTCAGTCAGTGGGATAGGGTACCTCATGAACTGGTATGTTCCTCTTCACTGGACAACTTCAAGCAGAGTCTGGATAGGCAACTGTCCAGGATGGTATAGTGAATCCCGCACTGAGCAGGAGTTTAGGCTTGAAGACATTGGATGTTCCATCCAACCCTATGATTGTACGAGTATATATTGATGAACTGAAGTTTCAACTTAATGCAGTATTTTTGAGGAATGTGGCTACTTCAAAGTACTTGTGGTTTTTGCGGTTGGAGAGTTGTATCTCTCCTGGTCAGTGTTCCAAACATTTCTGGGAATGTGTGGAGCTTGAAAACCTCTGGCAGCAAACAAAGGAGGAAATGGAACAGATATTGAAGGAACCACTGAAATATACATATGAGATGTGCCTTTTAGGGAGAGTGGTGAAAAGAAAGAAGTAATTAAAAAAAAAGTTCTACTCCAGGAAATGTTATTGGCAGGAAGAAGAACTATAGTTTGCGGATGGAAAGATTAAAGTACATAAGATGAGCCCCATTGGATTGGGCTACAGCCCATCTAGTCCAGCATCCTGTCTCACAAACTGGCCCACCAATTGCTTTTGGCATTCTCAAGTAGGAGACAAAGACAAAACCTGTCCTCCATGAATTTCTCTAATCCTTTCTTAAAGCCATCCAGGCTGGTTGATACCACCGCTTTCGTAGACCAATGACCCTCTGGGTGAAAAAATACTTCCCCTTCTCAGTCTTATCTTTCCTGTCCATCTTTTCCGTACCATGTGCGAGTTTACATACTTTAATCAGGGGCCTTTCTGCACTTCGGCCCATAGTTTGTGTGCAGTACACTCCCAGATGGAGCATTTACACTTGAAAGGGCTGTTGCCAACTCAGAAATGCCCCCTTCCATGCAGGAGTGTACCACATGCAAATTATGTGTGGAGCACAATTTTGTGCACCACATATACACTTACCCTGTCTGGAGCCAGTTAACGGCCCCACCCACAGCTCTATGGTGCATGGAGGGACATGTGATGCACTGCACAAGTGCACCAGTGCATCACATAACATGCTCTCTCTATCTCTGCTTCTAACCACTTGAACCTACTGCAGGATTTGGATATACCCTAAAATAAAGTGAAAGGTGGTAACATGGAGAATCTGTAGGAGAAGACAGAGCTGGGAGAAATTGCTTGACCAGGGGCCCTGTTTGCACTTACCCAATGCAGTTGTTCTGTTTGCTTGCTGGGCAGGCACATCTGCATTGTGCTGCCATCACTGCAACTGCCCTGGAGTGGGATCACTCCTCCTTGGAGCAATCTAGGCGTGCTGCACCCTCTTCCAAGTGAAGCATGGTAAGCGGCACAGTCATGCTTAGCATCCAGAGTGCCATGGCAACATCTGAATGTGCACCACATGTTGCTTTGGACATTGCCTTGGCCAGGTACGGGGCTAGTTTAGTGCTCTTCATGTGAATGGCTGCCGCCTTGCTGCATCCATATGTATCTTGTATGGTATTGGTATCAGGCTGGCAAGTATGAACAGGCCCTATCTTGCTCCCTCAGAACCTTCTGGATTTTATTCCTTTGCTGGAATGGAAGAAACTGGAGCCAGTTAGAAATATTGCATTATAATTATTTTTAAAAAAACACGGCTAAAAATTATGAAGTTCAGTGGCTTGGGTGTTGGTGTGCAAATGCCCGAATTTAGTGAACTGCCTCACCACATGTTAATAATCCTAGAGTTTGTAACAATTTCTTTTTCACACTACATCTCCTCTGATCCCTAATTGTAACCAATTGGCTCTTTGGCTGAGGTTTATGGGACCTGTGTGGAATGAGTGATACCTTTGTGCATCTCAATTGATGGTTTCACTTGGTCCTAAATTTTGTGAGATTGCTAAAATGCATGCTTAGGATTTCAAGCTTCATGGAATACTGAAATGTGAGTGACCGGATGATATAAGGGTAGGGAAAAGGGAATTTTAGTAAAGCACCTTATTTGTTTATGTGCATCTTGGTGTTCATGGTTATAAAGTGTGGGGTAATAATCGTTATCTGATGTATGGAGGTTATGTTAAATGTAATTACCATCTGTTATGTGATTTGATGTCTCCAAATGGAGGAAACCTTGCAAGTTAATTATAGTGCCTTTATGATGCAGTGCTGTGACAATTACATGGGCTGAACAGCTTCAGAAACGGATGGTTTTCTGGCCCCGCTACCTACATTACTCTTCTGAATGCAAATGCTGTTGTATACCCTTTGGTGCCATGCCTTCGTGACTTCTACCAGATAATGACTGTATCTCCCAAGTTATGGATTCCAAATTCTTTAGAATAAAAAGAGGAGCACTTTCTTGCTTAAAGTTTGCATTCAGTAAATGATTGTGACAAGCATCAGTAAAATGAAACTGTCTTAGGATGGGAAGTAAATTGTCCAAGATTCAGCCTCTTAAGAACACAATGGAAGACCAAGGAACAATTTGGGGGCAATATTTCCACATATTCAATGAGTTATTTTATCTTTGTGTTAGTGAAGTTTGGCGATTGTGGAATTTCACAGTAGGACCTTCTGATGGGTTTTTGTCTTGGATATACAGAGATAAAAGTGGGTTTGCTTTTACTGGGAATTTAGTGATGGAGTACTATACTGTATATAGGTGACACATATTTATGGCATTATACTTCACCGGTCTTATGAATCAGTTGTCAATAATCATTGATGAAAATTTAAGTCTTCCTGCATGACCCCAGTCAAAGGTATGCTGGGGTGAACGTGAACCCCGGTGTCTCCATGAACACATCTATTCAGCTTTCTTGGCCAAATTAAAGAAGATGTTTATCATTACCTTTTTGGGGGAAGATATAGGAGATCAAGCCTATTATCCTCAACTTTCCAGGTTGTTTCTCTACCACTGAACCATAGACACCCCAAAGATATAATTTCTACTGTGAAAAGGCATGATAGGGAAAGTTTTAGAGGATAATGTTGAAGTGATTGTAAGTGCCTTGATGTTTTGATCTTCTGTGCCACTCCTTCCTAATCTGGTAACTTTCATGTGTTGGTAGGGGCTTATACAAGCTGGAACAAAACTCAGAAAGTGTCAAAATATTCTAAATGTTCCAGCCAGCTGTCCTGACTGCTGGATCTAATTTCTTTCTGGGCAGTGATCCTGATTGTTCTGAAGAAGAAGGGAGAAAGAAGGATTGCCCTTTCTTCTAGGGCAGGATTAGGATCCTTTCCCAATGGGGAGGGCAAAAATAGTTTCTTTCTTCCTGCTTGAACAATGCTTCCTGCCTGGAGGGGGAATTTCATCCAATGGTCAGCTGTTTGTGAGGAATAGGGAATGAAGCAAATGCTTCTGTAGAGGGAATGATTTCTTTTTGGTAGCACTTAGGTGACCTACCCTCTCTTGGCAAGTAGTGAATTGTTAGTGGAACCTAAGTCAAAAATCTCCAAAAGGATGCTGAGTCCATTTTGTTGGAAATGTGAATGTTGCAAAGAAATGGAACAGAGGGCCTGTTCACAGTTAACTTGGTAGAATGGTATAACAAAACTGTTCCATTGAAGTTAAGGTTAGGCTCAGAGGGAAGCATCTGGCCTTCAAGCAGATAGACCAGCAGTAATTGAAGTATGGATGCCCCAGCCTGGCCAGATCACCATGGCAATGACCAGCATGCACCAGGATGTTGCCATGGCTGTCCTTGCACAACACCCAGAAGATGGACCTCTCCTAGAGCATCCAGAACTTTGCCCTTCAGGTAAGTGTGAACAGGCCCACATTCTCCTGAACTTGAAACAAGCCCCCTTTTGAAAGAATGTTTTGGTCTGAGTTCACAACACAGGGAACACCCTGTTCTGAATGAAAAATATTTGGAGTTGGAATATTTTGCACATTGCCAGGGAGTTGAAGTTGATTAAAGAATTGTTTTTTCAAATCTTGATATACAATATCTAGAAGGCTTCAAAGTGGTGGAGGCTCTCCTACAGTGTTACAAAGGTTTATGCACTTAACTCTAATACAAATCCTGGTCCCCTTCAGGACCCCTATTGTCCACTCTCTGGTGTGGACCCCAGAGACCCCAGCCCTAATAGTATATTCCATCTGAACAAGATGGTGGGTAATCTGGGTCAGGAGACCCAAATGACCTTCTGGTCATTCTGGAGTACTCATAGAAATGATTAAAGAGGTCCACTGATGTACTAGGGCCATGGAGGAACCTCAGTTGGGTGCCTTGTTGTGCTGCCACAATGGGTCCTCCAGGGGCTCTGGTGCCAGGAACCTTTATTCCTGGCTGTTGGATCTGACACTCATGCAAACTGGTCCAGAACAGATTGGGATCAGCACCTGCATGATCTAAACCAACTGATTCAGAACAGGATCAGTGCAGAAATGCCTTAAACTGAATTGTATAGACACGTCTTGTAGAGTAAGTATTATGATTGTTGCTCATGGAGAGGACACTTGAAAGTTCTTCAGCCTCAGAAAAGAAAAAAGACTTATATAGTATCTTTCCAAAGCCACTTGATACATTACAATAATATCAATACATACATTATTACCACCTTGATACAAACATTATTATCGCCTTGACACTGAATTACTCACTAGAGTTATCACTTCCTAACAACTAAGACCAAGAAGCTGACTGATTGACATGTACATCCTGAAAATTCCTTTTCAATTAGAATGAGGAACGTAAATTGGACAGCTCAGTTGAGTGAAACCATTATTAATTAGCTTCATTAGGATTAATTAGTATATATTTGTTACATTCAGCAAGTAATGTCATGGAGTGTAATATGATGGACAGGTAAAAGAACATTTTAAATAAACCATAGGGATCCGTGGTTTATGGATGCTCAAGGATAAACCTGAAGCCTGTGTTGATCAAGTGTATAATCAGACTAAAAAGGAACTCATTAGCATCTGCTAGTATGGATATAGCCTAGATCCTAGAAGTTCTACTGTTGAAGAAAAAGACATGTTTGATTACTCTTTGATGAAAAGAGGGAGGCAACTGAGAAAGTTTGTTAGCAAGATTCAGATTGTTGGGTTTTTTGTTTTGTTTTTTTGTTTACCCATTGTGACTTAAAGTCTGGGCACTAAATTGGGATATCATATGCCACTTCTATCCTGGAATGCAGTGGTCTGGAACAGCACTGTCTGCTCAGTGGTGCTAGGCCAGACCAACCCCTGTACCAGCTGAGAAGTGTGTGTGAGCTTCAAGGTTGGGCTCTGAGACCTCTGGGGGGCTAATTTCATGCATTCCTGAAATGAGTCACCTGCTTGTCCTGATCATAGAGCCTTGCCTTTTGTATGCTTCCCTGGTCTAGACCAGGGCTCACTGGTCTGCCAGTAGAACTTGTTTAAAAAGGTCTACTGG
Source organism: Aspidoscelis tigris stejnegeri (assembly GCA_023333525.1). NCBI lineage: Eukaryota > Metazoa > Chordata > Lepidosauria > Squamata > Teiidae > Aspidoscelis > Aspidoscelis tigris. The sequence continues at coordinate 90,033,502 of JALMGA010000003.1, read as the reverse complement.
TGATCCCAATTAGGGTCTCCCTGATCTGGATCATGCTTTGTCTAGTGCAGATGGAGCACTGTGGGTCCTCACAGATTTGAACTAATGACTTTGTGGTCTTTAATTCCATATTCAAGGTAAGTGCAGAAAGGACCAGGTTGCTGTATCATGTAAATATGGCTATTAAGAAGTAGTAGTTTAAATAGACTTTATTCTGCCCTAGACCCTTAGGTTGAAATGTGTCGAGCAGAATAAATTCTATTTAAACTTTTTTCCTTAACAGCTACATTTTTCTTTTTCTTCATTTTTCTGTCCTTCTCTCTCTTTTCCCCTGCAGAAGTAGATGGAAAACTGCATGTGTGAAACACAACAAACTGGGCTTTGAACTGGTGCTGTTGTTGGTTCTCCATGGCAGTTCAAACCCTGACTTGTCAAACTTTACAGGCATCCAACTCTGTAGGTGTTCCTCTGAACTGGCCATTGGTGCTGGCGAATCCTTGTATAACAGCTTGAGGTGCTTGCTCCATAGTCAGCATGAAGTCTGTGATCCTGAAACATCTGGTGGGTTGCACTTTGATCATCTCTACTGTAAAGGCAACTGCAAGCTCTGAATGTTTGATGCATGAAACCTGGATGGTTTAGCAAGATGAATGATGGCCCACCTTTGCTTAATTGAACTGTAAAACCTATGGAATGGGTCCATTGTGACACTGGTACATAAAATGGCCTATCTGGCATCTGTATTCACTCACTCACTCACTCACTCACTCACTCACTCACTCACTCACTCACTCACTCACTCACTCACTCAGATTTCTATCCTACCCTATTCCTAAAGGTCTCAGGACAGGTTACAGTTTGCACTGCAGTATTTAATTCCAGCCATTTCTGTTGCTGACTGATACAGAAGAATGGTGATTTAGGTTAATGTAAGAATGGAGCTGCATGTTCTGCTCTAAAAGTAGCAAAAGAAAAAAAAGAGCTACGTAAAGTTGGCTAGACTGCAGGAAAATAATAGCTCAAAGAGCCGTTGTAATGCGGTAGTCAAGACTGTGAAGAGGAATATGACCTTCATTCAGGTATCTTGCCCGCAGCTCCCAGATCTGCAATTTAAGAAAAAGAAGAGCTACATTAAAAAGCTGATGCAACGATTAGTGAGATAATGTATTGAAGTGCTTTGGACGCTCAAAAATATGCAACATCAGTGTTAAGTACTGTGGAAGTAGGAAGCTGGCAGGCGTCCCAGGGAATGTGCATTTGGGGAAAAGATGAATAGACCCTGGACGTGAATTTAGAACCATGCAGATTATAAAAGGGGGATTTTGCTTCACGTAAAGAGTTTGACATTTAGGGCCTTTTTTCACTTAGCAAAAAAGGACTCTCTGAGTATTCTCCCAGATGGGGCATATGCATTGCACTAGACTAGAAGCATCTCCCTGTGTGCCAGAGTGTCCCACAGCCAGGATAGGTGTGGGACACATTTTTGCACTCCAGAACTTAACTAGCTGCCAACCAGGAACTCCTGCATGCTCCATTCACACAGCTTCCAGGTGGAAGAAGTCCGAATGGAGCGTTTGACTAGGAAGTGCAGGCATGGTTGCATGCTGTATTGCCTGGTTGCCTTGGCACTGGTGCTGGGCATGCGCATTGGTGTTGCCACAACATCACAGTCACCGCCCTAATGGAGGTGATTCACACTTAGCTGGCACATAAGCATAGGTAAGTATTGAATGATCGGGCATCCGTAATAGGAGTCAGCGGTAGACAACTTTGCCTCCCTAGGATGTTATAGAAGGCAAACTGCAAAAAGACCTTTCTTTTTATAAGAGTTTGATTATGAGAAATGAGAAAGCTGAAGTGATATGGACTCTATCTGCCAAAGAAAAACAGTCCAATGAGCTCTTGATAGCAACTCTCAGTTAATCTTTTGCTGCTCTTGGAATAGTGAGTGTCACATTTTAGAATGCTGCTGCATGTAGGTGAGAGGTGTTATCAGATGTGCTATAGCACTCTGTACATGCACAGAGATCTTAAGACAGTGGGTTGGGTTTGCCAGGCAAGCAACTGGCAGGTGAAAAATAACCAACAGGCTCTTAAAAGTTGGAGCGGCAGTGAAGTGCAGAGCAAGCAATTAAGGCAAATTATATTTGGTCTTGCGAACTTCAAGAAGTCATTTGTTAAGACCTCCTCACCATTAGCTCAGGCTATGCTTCCATTTTCATATGAAGAGGCACCTGAGATCAGGTGACCCCAAGGAAGTAACCTCCCCTCTGTGTCCTTGGGCACTTTCTGGTATTCACATCTGCTAATGTGAGTGCCTAGCAAAACAGTGGGCAGGGCATTGGGAAGAAGCTGATTTTGTGCCCTTACCTCCAGGTGCACTGGGCAGGTGTAGTACCTTTTGGGTGTGTCATGCCACTCAAAATACAAATGCAATGCCCAGAGCTGCTGCCTATGACAGTAAGAACAGAAGAATATAAGAGGAGTTATTTATTTATTTGTATTTCTATCCCACCCTATGCCCGAAGGTCTCAGGGCAGGTTACAATATTATATTAATCTTAGACAAGTCCCTGCCCTCAGGCTTACAATCTCACGTGGTGGGCTACCAATTGCTTCTGGGTATTCTCAAATGGAAGACAAAGGCAAAACTATTTTCTACAAATGATCTTTAGAGGCATCCTGTCTCTCCAACTTGGAGGCAGTACGTAGGTATCAATTTTAATAGCAATTCATACACATTTCTTCATGAATCTATCTAACCATTTCTTTAAGCTATCTAGGTTAGTTGCTTTTCTGGTAGTAAGTTTCATAGATCAACGACCCTCAGGGTGAAAATATGCTTCCCCTTGTCAGTCCTAACTTTCCTGTCCATCAGCTTGTTAAGTGCCTCCTACTTCTAGTATTCTGCATTAGAAAAAATAATTTTTCTCAATCCACCTTTTCCACACCATGCATGATATTATATACTCCAATGAGGTTAGTTCGTAAACACCATCCTTCATGGCTGAAGAGGACTAGATGTTACAATCTGATTTTGTAAAGTGGATTTCAATCCCCTTTATTATTCTGGTTGTCCCTTTATGTCCTTTTCCCACTTCCATAATATCCTTTCTGAACTTTGGTGACCTGAATTGCACACAAGTTTCCAAATGTAGAGTCACTATAGATTTATAAAGAGGCACAGTGATGCTTGCTTGCTTGTTTTTTATTCCCTTCCTAATTACCGCTAGTACCGAATTTTCTTTTTTCACTCCAGCGTCCCTCCAAGAATTAATAAATCCTAAGCTGAGCCCATACCCAGGGAGATCCAGTTCAGAATACATCAAGTTGTTGTTAAGTGATACCAATCCTGACATGACCCTAGCAGCTGCAAAATTCCTGGCTGTAGTTATAAAAATAAGGGAGAAGTCAGAAAATGAAACTGCAATCGAGCGACCATGATTAAAGATATTCTGAAAAAATTATTCTTGATCGTATGTATTTTAAATCAATTTTTATTGTTTTATTGTTTCCCATTGTAAACCATTTTATCTGTTTTTTGTTATTTTCTGAGTATGTAGACTGGTTTTTATTTTTCATTTGATTTTATCTGTACATTGTGATTTTAAATAACTTTTATGTAACTTTCATGTACTTTTTAATATTTGTTGATTCTGGTCTATGACTATATAAATAAAATTTGTTCATTTATTCCAGGGAAAGATTATCTATTTTGGCTAGAAGATCTTTAAGAACTCTTAAGTGAATGCCATTTGGGTCTTGGTGATTTGTTAGTATTTAGCAGCAGGACCTTCTCCCAATTTTATACTCCTGACTCCCTCCCTGAAAAGATGGACTTATCTACAGATAAGTAGTTTCTGTCTTCCACAAAGGCAAATAATTAGGGTAAGCTCTTTGTGGTCATTTGTACCCGATTTAATTAGTCCTTTCTATCCATTGTCATGTAGTGGTCCAACTGCTTTCCTGGATGAATTCCCACTTCTGATGTACTTAAAGAAATTATTCCTTTTGATGTTTTAGCAGTGTGCTCTTCAAAGTCCTTAGCATTCTTCTTGCATTTATTCTGCCAGAATTTATGTTCCTTTCTTTTTGCTCAGTAGGATAAACTTTGCATTTTCTCATTGAGCTTTTCTTGCTCTTAACAACTTCCCATACAACACAGTATAAGATACAATGGTTTTCTACTGGACTTCAGGGTGTTCTTTTTCCTTTTAGGTATGTTTTTTTATTGAACCTCCATTATTGTATTCATAAATTGAATCCATGGTTTTTGTAGTGACTGGTCTCTTCTAACTTTCCTTTTCCTTTTCCCTTTTCTAGTTTTTTCATTTTGGGGAAGTCTCCTTTATAAAAATTTAAGGTCTGTCTGTTAGATTTTATTGGTAAATGGAGGCACTGCCTTAGTTTGTTTTGACCGGCCCACTGCATGAACATTTTGCCCCAGGTGACGTCAGGGACAGCAAGTTTACTCGCATGAGTAGCCTGACCACCGGCAGGTGTTATGACAAACATATGGATTAATGAGGTTTCTTTCCAAGTTGTTTCAAGATTTTTGCTGCCTACTGTGCCAGTTAAAGAGTGAACAAAGCAGCATTCTTAGAAAAGTGAACACTTGTTGAATAGCTAACCGTTTTTATGCAAATCAAATGCTGGAACTACAGAGTAAATAAACCATGAAATTTGTAAGTCAACTAATGGTTACCAAGGTATTTGTAACCAGACAGCATGAAGATCTTTATCTTTGGTCATCAGTCTTTGGGAGGTCACACTGTGAAGAGGTCCTTTAATCCTTCAAATCATTGTTTAAAAGAACTGTAATGGAATAATAACAGGAATGCCACTAGTTCTCATTTCTGACAGTTCCAGTGATACATTAAAAAAAAATTATGGTGAGGTTTGATCTTTTGAATACAAGCTTCCTGCCATCTTTAGATATCATATGCAAAGATCTGAAGGTGCACTATGAATACACATACAATCTTCTTGCCTTAGTGAGTGATTTTGTGCATACAGTGGTACCTCGACATACAAGTGCCCTGACATACAAGTGTTTTGAGATACAAGCCGCCGAGTGAGTGATATTTTGCTTTGAGATGAGAGCAAGATTTGAGATATGAGTATGTAAATACAGTACAGTACATAACAAAAACAACTGAGGTGGTGTTTTGGGAGCTGGAATGGATTAATGAGAAAATTGCTTTGAGATACGAGCGATTTGACATAAGAGCAAGGTTATGGAACGAATTAAACTCGTATGTCAAGGTACCACTGTATATTTCTCTTAAAAGAAAAATCAGATTAGTATAAATTTTAATTGCAAAAATCAAATAAGTTAACTATGGTAAATTAACCTCATCTAACTTTTGTATTATTCACATAGAAAGGTGTGTATCGTTTGTCAGTTTTAAGTGCTGGAATTGTGTTGCAGAAGTTTTTTTTCTGCTGGGTACAAATCAGTGAACTATTACTTTGCCTATTTAACGTCCAGGAAGTGTGCTGGAAGCTGGAGTAGGGAGAAAATGGAGAGCAGAAATGTCATTCTCTTCTTCTCTTCTCTCTCATCATTTTTGCCAAAACATTGATGAAAGACAAGACTGGAGGTGCAGTATTATTTGTACTGCATTCTCACTGTGACAAAACAATATAGTGAGGAAGTCTTCCTGGAAGCTGGAAGACCAAGCAAATCATGCCTCCTTGGCCCAGTCTCCCCCATTTCCTTGCCAGACACTGTATTGGGAGCTCTCAGGGATGTGCAGGAATATTCACAACATTGTTGTTCAACCCTACTTTATGTTAGTCCTCTACAGAGGTGATTTCTGCCTCTGAAGGAGTTGGCTTGGGGCACATTGGCACCCCCTAAAATGACGACAGTGCTTCTTTTTGATGAGATCCTTTGGAAAATTTTTTAATTCATAAAGCCAATCACTGTGAGGTGTATGAAATCACTTGAATGCTTGCAGGGTCCTGGATTAGAGAAATCAGATGGTTTTCATGAACCATATTTTGTTTCATCTTCACCACTGCTAGCTTCTGGTCAATATCATGCCAATTCTAGTGAAGCTTTCTCATTAAACCGATTTAGCTTTTGCAACATGTCATTCTATGGTCAGCCTTTTGCATAGAACAAAGAGTAGAAATTTCTGTGGAATTTCTTTTTCTCTTTTTCTTTGTAATTTAATTTTAGGAGGAACATAAACAGCATGAGTAGAACATAAACATGGAAAAATGTAGGAAGATTTGTAAAAAATGATAAAATAATAATAATAATACAAGAAAAATATGACTTCCAATAGTAACCACAATCTAATACGTGAACGCTAGATAAAGTAAAAGGAATATGTGGTTAAGAAGTGAAAGGATGGTTTTAGAAAGCTATATATATATTTAAGTATTTAATGCATTCCCCACCGCCATCCCCCACCAAGAAGTTATAAAAATCTCCCAGAACAACTTTCAAAATATAATACAGTATAAGAATTGCTGTCCACTGGCTTGCAAGCTAGAAAGACATGACACAAAAGGAAATAGGAACTGGGAGAGAAGAAAGGAAATAAAAATTGTGACAAGGTGGATTAGAAATGCCTGTAGTACCAATGCGTTTTCTCCTCCTTCAGCCCGATGGGGAAGATAAAAGGTGAATGAGTTACTTATTGGTTTTTAAGAAAGAACAATTTAGCAATATAAATAGCTGTAATCTACTTGCTGTGAAAGTACTGAATGGACCCCCTGTTTTCATATACTTGGAAAGACAATGTTGTTGGGCATTTATATTTCCGATATAGAGCAAGAAGTTGAACTGAAGTAAGTAGGTAAATCTAGAGAGGATCGTCTTCATTGCATTGGAGCTACAATTATCAACCTTCAGTAACACAGTCTCATAGGACCTGCTTGATGTTTTCATGCAACAGGTATAAAACACTAAGATTTGCTGGAGCCACAGAGTTCATATCCCAGAAGAACTGACTCAACATATTTCCTTCCTCGGAAGATAAATAGAAAATTTATGCAGTTTGTTATTAGGCAGCCACTGGAACAAGACCTTTCAAGAAGAGGATATTTCATTTTCCTCTGCATATCCTGAAGATGGCTTTCTTTCCCCAAATCTAAGTAAGGTTATTTAATTTATTTCTCATTTGAAGGCTGAGGGTATAAATCTGTCTTTCAGACAAAGCGTACAGAAAGGATTTAGCATTTCTATTACAGTACTGTTATAGACTATGTAATAAAATGGAATTTAAAAAAGCATGTGTGTCTCTGACAAATGTTTTGCTACCCTATTCTTTGTTCATGAATTATAGACAGTTTCTGAAATGGTTTGGGATTGTAGGAGAAAACCCTGACGTGTGAGTGATGGACTATATTCTCATTGCATTGGTTAATATACCTTCTTCCCCCATATTCCTGATGCTACCAATGATGAGATCTAGACAACCAGTTGCAGAAAGGATAGGGTGGTGGCTATATTCTCATTGCATTGGTTATTATCCTCTCTTCCCTGTATTCTTTGTGCTACTAGTGATGAGATGCAATCAGTTGTAGAAAGGATAGGGTGTTGGAAATCAAAAGTACATAAAGCCTCTTTTATGTTTTATGCAAAACATGTTGTACGCTTGCAGAGTGTGTAGTTTGCTGACTTGTTCAATAAAGAGGTCAGGGCAGAGTCAATCGACTTATGCAATGTGATTATGACTTGGCAAAAGCTACAGTTACAGTCACTATTTAGGGGGAGAGGGGAAGATGCTGGTGGGTCCACAGAAATAGATTTCATATTTTAAATCTTTTGTTCCAAGCTGTAGCAAAACTTGTTTTTGTTTATGCTGGTTCCATGTGTCCAGAGCAAGTGTTACTGGACTGCCAATCAATCCGTCCCTGATGATTAACCATACTTCCTGCAAGGAATGTTGCTTCTAGGCATTGGCACCAACTACATAGGTGCTTCAGGTGCTTCCTGGTGACAGGTATGGAGTTGGCAAACAGTTCCAGCCCTTGAAATGCTCCAACCTCTCATTAATTTGCCATTATATAAAACCACTATGAGAACAGGCTGCTTGACAAGATGGTCTGAACCACAAGTACACCTCTTATGTCCTTGTGGTTTTATGCTTTTTTTAAAAAAAGAAATTTCTGAAGAAAGGAAAATCATCCCCAAAGTTGTCCTTTGGGTTTGTCAGCACCTGAAAGACAAAATAGTAGTTATCCTGTACAGTATAACACTTGAAAATTGGGATGTTTAAAATTTGATTTCATATCTGCAAACATTTGCATTGAAATGTAAATCTGTTCTTTTTGAATATCGAGAACTTCACTCAAAATGAACTAGTCTCTTACTTGCAAAAATGGACAATTCGATCAAGCATTTGTGTTTTGCTATGTTTCTGGCCATGAAAAGGGCTTTTTCAATGGAAAAAATGAACTTTTTCTCTGCAGAAAAGTACAGAACTAAATGTGAAAAACAAGTTTTTCAATTCAACAGTGAAACAATGAAACAAATGAATAAATGTTCACTTCAACAACAACATGGACATACAATACTTTTTTTTTCTTTTTGTGTGCACATCTTTACTTGAAACTCTGATTTCCATGCAGAATGTGTTAGTTGGACCACAGGGAAAAGTACTTGTGTGGAGCATATAGGCCTCCAAAGCCTTGAGACTGAAGAAGCCGAAGGCTGAAAGACTGGCATCATTCCGTCAAAGTAGAGGCGGGCCAGTTGGTGTTTTCTGTGATTCCTGACGAATGTCAGATGTTGTCAAAGCTGTTGTTGCCTTACAAAGCCTCACATGATAATTATTCATATTGTTCTGAATATAGATCTGAAAGGATTCTTATTATTTTTTTAAAGGACTAAACTACAAGCTCACACAACTATTCCTCTGTCATTGGGACAACAACGCTCCTTCCAAGAAACAATGAAGTGTGATTGTAAAGTTTAAGTCAATAGGGAAGGATAAGACAAATACATGGAAGAAAAGTCATCATCATGGCTATTTGCTACTTCTGAGGTCAAAAATAAAACGAGAATACCAGGGTTGAGGAACAACAGCTTTGGAGATGCTCCCTGCCCTTTGCACACTCATCGAGCAAATCCCAGAAGAAGGGCCTTTGCTTCAATAGCAGAAAGGGAGAAGTCATAGCATTTTCTTCCATTTTGCCATGCCGTTGCCAAATTTACTGCGAAGTGTACTATATCTTTTGAACTGAATAACACAGCCCTGTTTGGGGAGGTACACAAAATGGCAGACTTCTGCTCCCATTTCCTGTGTTTCCACTGCTAAGGGCAAGGGACGTGTGCAAATTTCACACTTCTTTCTTTAAGGAACAAACTACTTGAAATGAGAGACCCCTGCCTTGTTCACTGGGACAGAAGTGTTGTTTAGAATATTGTACTGAAAGGATTTAGAAGCCATGCTGGTCCTTTCCCATACATATTCTAGCTCATCACCAATTAAATATGAAACTATGTCAAATATTTTTTCAAAAGCATGGAGAGGAATATTTTTTCTTTGAACCAGGGCAGTTCTTCATTAGATGTGCCCTTAGCAGCAGTTGCTATGCAATGCTCCATTTATATTCAGTCCCACAGTGCATTTAGCATAATGTGTAGTTTGAAGAAGAAGAGTTGGCTTTTCTACCCCACTTTTCTCACCCATTTAAGGGGACTCAAAGCAGCTGACAAACCTTCTGTTCTCCCCACAACAGACACCCTGTGCGGTGGGTGGTGCTGTGAGAGCTCAGAAGAGAGCTGTGACTAGCCTAAGGTCACTCAGCTGGCAGAATCAAACCTGGTCTGGTCCTCGGCCACCCCATAGGACTGAGAACTTAGGTAGCAGGTTTTTTAAAAAGTTGAATACAAATTCTTCAGCCACACCCCAAAGCCCCTGCAGCATTTTAGGGCTTCCCAGAATGCTGTTCAAAGTGCTGGATTGTTTTTTAAGACACAGAATTGTGTAGTGAGCTGTGTTGAAAGCTGAAGGAGACAGGGGTGGTGGTAAGCAAAGTGTCTGTGGCTTTATCCACATAATAGAAAGTGGACACTCGTAGAGTACCCCTGGGTCTTGGTGGTCAAAAGCACCCGCTTCAATTAACCTCCAGATTGCCCCAGAGGCACAAAATCTGCCCTTGGAGGTGCCCTGTATACAAGACGCAAAAAATGACTCTGAGAATGGCTTGCACCCTTGTCCAACTGTTCCCCCACCATGATGGTAGTGGTGAAGGCCATAGCTGATTCTATGTAATATGTTCATCCATTGGACTGAAAACAACCAACTTTTGAGGCATTTGCCTTCCTGGCACAGAACTGACAAAGTTTGAAACTTCACAGCTGTGGGACCTTTGTTCCACAGCTTTGATATTTTAGAGGCCATGGGGTGCTGACTGCTGCCCCCCTGTGCAGTTAATTCTTGGGCTTCTGCCACTTAGCCAGCTTCTTAAATGGTTGTCTAGAAACACCATGACTTTCATTTCAGCGCAGTGGTATTTGTTTTGGTTCAGGTAGTGCTTCTAAGTATACTTTGGGGGTCATTCCCACAGATTTACTACATTCATTACTGAAAAAGAGTTCATGAAGAAATGCACAGTTTGCTTCCTGTCAGTGGGAAGCAAAGTGCGAACTTGCCCACCTGTGGACTAAGCATTCACACTTGCAAAACTTTATTGCACGTGATCCCTTCTCCCACGTGTCTGGATACTTACCTGAAGTGTCCAGATGCCTCCATCTTCCTGTCCTGGTGCCATCACAGGGGCAACCGTGATGTGCTGAAGCACCCAGAAGAGATGCAAATGTGGCTTCCTGTCTCTGGCTTTAGGGAAGGCAAGTCAATGTATAGTTAATCCAGGGAATGCTCTTGCATGGAAAGAGTTGTTTTGGTGCAGAAATGGCTCTTTCCCGGGCAGAAGACTCCGTCTGGGAGCATTCCCTGGATTAACTACTGGGTCAAGTGCAGAAAGGCCCTTGAGTACACACAGGACTTCTTTCCTTGAGCAATCTTTGGTTGAAGATTGTGTGTGTACACCTGCCTGGCTACTTGGGCCAGGTATTTTGTGGACTCATATGTTGTGGTATGTGCAGAAAACATAAATGAAGAGGAGGAGGAAAGCGACGTTTAAATGCTAGGGCTTGATTGCTGAATTCTTGTCGTAACTAGCAGGAATGAAAAGGCTGGAATAATTTGCTAATTTTAGCTAAGCTTGTGGAGCAGCACTTACGTTTTGCCTCTCTTCCTGTTCCTACTGGGTTTTCAGCAAAATAAATGGGGAGACCTTGAAGTCTTGTCTCTCTGTTTCTTTCCCTGTCTCCTAAAAGAACAGCTGTTCCATTAGAGCTCAGAGCTGGCTGCCACTGTTGGGTTCGTATGAGGTGTCTAGTGTACAGATGACCGGTAGCTCACATTAGGGCTAGATAATAGTAAATGTTATTGATAATACAAAAGACTAGGTTGACTGCATGACAAAGAGGGCAGAAATTACCTACTGTTAATAATTGTACAAATAAAGAATTTTAACCGGTGTTTCTTGCATTATAAACAACTACTTCAATTCCCCTTCGTCAAGCACTTAAGCCTGGTCAATTGCCACATCAATCAGTGATAAACCTTTTGGGGAGCTCTAATGTAGATGGATACAGTGAGTAAAGGATAGATAACCTTCAAAACTTGTCTCAGGTTGGTAAGGGTTAAGCATATCACTGGCTGTCCTGCTGCATCAACCAGGATCTTGAGTTGCATTCCTTGCCCGCAAACCAGTCCTTTCCTTGGCTGTGATACCATGTAGTTTCTGTTTTCTGTTTTGTTTTAATTGTCTGGGCTTTGTTTTCTGCGGAGCCCATGAACAAAGAATCTATAATATTAGAGGCTTTTAAAATGAAGTCTTTATACTGAATCTCAAACTAATTAGGAGTTAGTTTAATTCAAAAGCTATTAATGACTTGTATTTCAATTAGAGCTGATTAAATAGAACAATGTCAATTGCACCCCCAAAGAACAGAAATGATGTTATTTACACACTAGCTGGTGATATATGGGAGTTGCATCTTACATTGGTTTTATGCGACAGTTTCAAGCTTAAGGCCTCTGCCCCCCCCCCAAAAAAAACCCCTTGAAGAACAAATTTTGTTTCTATCTATCACCATTCATCCTAAGGTCCTGGGAAGGTTATAACATGCATGCGTGCATGCATGTATGCAAGCAAGCAATCTGCATGCTGTAACAGGATAACATCTAGTTGGAGTGAGACATCAAAGACCTGGATAAAGAGATGGTAGGCTGTTCTAGAGCCTGTGGCCACCACTGAAAAGACCCTCTCATGTGTCATCGCCCCTCATAGTTCCACCATTCTCAGAAGTATGAAGGGTAGTGGCACATGACATCTTCTTGCACTCTTAATACATGGGCAGATGTTTATGGGGGAAAGAACCTCAGTTACACCCATAAAATGGTAGTGGTTGAGCTTTCTGTGACAGACATAGGAACATAAGAGGAGCCCAGCTGGATCAGGCCACAGCCAATCTAGTCCAGCATCCTTGCCCACACAATGGCCCACTGATTTCTTATGGGCATCTCAAGCAGAAGACAAAAACAAAACCTTCACCTGCTCTTGGATTCCTGCAAATGGCCTTTAGAGGCATCCTGTGACTTTCAAAACCATCAACCACTCCTAGCTGCCATTGACACCTGACCCTCAAGTAGCAATAAAGAATCCAGAAGCACCCCTAGATCACATACCGATTTCTGGAAGGCAAAAGGACCCTATTCAGAATTGGGTGCTCTCTAACTTCTTGGACTCAGGACCTTGTGATGCACGGTACCCCAGTTTCAATTTATTGGTCTGCATCTAGCCCATTACTGCCTCTAGGCCAGTGGTTCTCAACCTTCCTAATGCCGGGACCCCTTAATGGAGTTCCTCATGTTGTGGAGACCCCCAACCATGGGGGCAGAGCAGCTTGGAGGTGGGAGGGAAGGGTGGCAGGAGACTCGTCACGACCCCTCTGAAAGGGTAGTTTGACCCCCAAAGGGGTCCTGACCCCCAGGTTGAGAACCACTGCTCTAGGCAGTGATCACTGCCTCCTCTGACTGAGAAGGGTGTCGTCAGCATACAGACATTGAATAGCTTAAGGGATAAAACTGACCCCTGAGGAACTCTGCACAAGAGTGTCAGGGAAAGGTTTCCCATTGCAACTTTCTGGAGTCTACCTCAGAGATGGGAAGAGAACTACTGTAAAATAGTGCCACTAAATTCCAGTCCTCAAAGTCACTCCAGTATGATACTGTATTTGATGGCTCTGGAAGCTGCTGAGAGATCAAGGAAAATCAAGAGGGTTGCATTATCCCTGTCTTTCCCCTGCCCTGATAAAGGCAATTGACCAGTGGACCAAAGGAATCTTAGTGCTGCACCCCTGGCTGAAGTCAAATTGAAATGGGTCTAGATTACCTATTTTGTTCAAGCATGTATGCAGTTAAGTAGCCACCACTGCCTTCAGCACTTTGCCGAATAAGGGGATATTAGCAACTAGGGCTGAATCCCCAAAAGACTTATTTGCCTCTCTGAGTTCCCTCTGCTGTCACTTTAATCAAGCAGACTTTAAAAGTGCCATGCACTTCCGCAATAAGCGTCCCCACGAGGCTCAGCAAAACGCGTGTTTTTAACACACCTTCCGTCCCCACAGAAGCCTGTTTTCTTTCCCTGCATCTCCCCCCCCCCGCCCCCTCTCTTGTTTGAAGGAAAAATAGCCAGATCACCATCCCCTGAAATGGCTTCCCATCCCGGCAAAGGCAGTGATCGCTCACTCATTCACTTTCAGCACTTACTTTCACTCTGTTCTCTGTTAGAAAAGGCTTCCCGTCCCTGCAAAGTCAGCGGCTGCAGCCATCGGCAGCGTGATCCTTCACTCATTCACTCTTTTAACACTTTCACAGATCACCTGATAACAATGTTGCAATTCTGAGCAATTCTGGCTCTTTTTACAAAGGAAAGGAAGGGAACCTGCTGCATTTCTGAGATGTGTGAATGCTTTTTGGCTGTGTGTGCAGGCAGCAATCACCACCCCTTTTGCCACGGAGTGTCCCCAAGGTAAATGTTGCGAGGAAAACCCATGACTTCCAAATAGAGCACTGAGGGCCTGTCCCCAAAGAATAAAAAGTCTGCCAAGACTCTCCTTTTGCCTCTGAGCGTCCCCAAGCCAGGGTTTTTAACGAGGTTCCAGTGTTACAAAACGTGGAAATCGCGCGACAAAATACATGCACTTTAAACAACTCTTCCAGCGCTCTTTCTGTAAGTCGCGGGTTTTCCTCGCTACATTTACCTTGAGGACGCTCCGTGGCAAAAGGGGCGGGGATTGCCGCCTGCACACACAGCAGAAACACAAAAGCAGCTTCACTTTCTAAAGCTCAGAACTAAAGAGCCAGAATCACACAGAATTGCAACATTGTTGCAATCGCTGTGAGGTGTGAAATGGGTGGATTATTGCTAGGGGTGGATTTTAAAGCGATAACAGGGAAAGTGATGAGTGAATGAGCGATCGTGCGCTGGACAGGGTGGATTTTTGAAAGCAGTAACAGGGAAAGTAGTGAGAGTGAATGTTTTCCAGCACGAGAAGCCATTTAAGGGGGGGAGAGGCAGAGAGCCGATCGCCGTTTTTCCTTTGGACTTGTCAGCGCTCGTGCGCTGGGCAGGGTGGATTTTTGAAAGCAAAAACAGGGAAAGTGGTGAGAGTGAATGTTTTCCAGCACGAGAAGCCATTTAAGGGGGGGAGAGATCTGGGAGACGAACAGAGAGGCGATTGCTGTTTCTCCTTTGCACTTGATCCGATTGTCTTCCTGGTTGTGGCCACACCGAGCGCAGTCCCTCCCCATTCCCGCTGGCACCCTATGAACAAGAGCAGGGGCGGGGAGAAAAAGATGCGCGCAAAGAAAACAGGGATCCTGTGGGGATGGAAGGTGCGTTAAAAACACGCATTTTCCTGAGCCTCATGCGGACGCTTATTCCTGATTTGCATGGCACTTTTAAAGTCCACTTCAGTAGAGTGACAGTAGAGTGACAGTGGAGAAGTAAATAAGTCTTTTGGGGACTCAGCCTGAAAGTCTTCTTTAAAGGGCATGCATTTTGTCCCTGATTTTCCTCGTTTTGTAGCACTGGAAGCTCGTTGAAAAGCCTGGCGTGGGGGCGATCAGAGGCAAAATAAGATTTTTAGCAGACTTTAAATTACATAGGGACGGGACCTAGGTGCAGTTACTTAGTGCCTTGGAGCTCAGGGAGGTTTTCTTAAGGAGGGGGAATACCACAACTTCCTTAACATTTGCTGATACCTCCCCTTTCCTCAATGAGGTATTTATCACTTCCTGGAGCCACCCAGCCATGCTTTAATTAGCCACAATGGACAAGGGTCAAGGTGACAAGTGGTGCAGTAAAATTCTGCAAGCAGCTCGTCCACTTCTTCAGACTGCAACAACTGAAACTGATCCAAAATAAAAGGATCACACAGTGCTCTGGATACCTCTGCTGAGCTACTTTCGACAATGGAGTCCAATTCTGTGCAGATCTGCCATTTTGTTCTGAAAATGTTTCGCAAATTTATCACAACAAGCATCTGAAGATGTCTTAAATAGATCACTCTGCCTTAATGACAATAGCCTTTTAATCGTCCAGAATAGTTCTGCTGGATGGCCACTAGAGGATGTAATGGAGGCAGAGAAGTAATCCTTTTTCACCACAACCACTGCAATATGGTAAGCACGATGATGCATTCTCACCCATGTTCAGATTCACATTGGGATTTATACTATTCACTTCTTTTTTTTTTTTATCACATGCAGTTCTCCACTATATCATGGTGCCTTACACGCTCTGCAAGATCTCCTAGGGCACTTTGGAGCAATTGTGTTAGTAGCTGTAGTCACTTCATGATTCCGAAGTGAAACCAGGGCTTTGACAGGAGGACCAACCATACCAACTGGAAAATTTTCCCTGAGCCATCAGATTCCATATGTGTTTGAGGGCAGACCACCTTTCCCCTCAGTGAACAACAGACACTACAAGCCCAAACTTCATCAGAAAATGATCTGTCCATGACAATGAACTCACTACAAAGCCACCTTCTAACAGTTATTTAGCCTCTCTGTAGCAAACACCAGATCAAGAGTGTGTCCTGCAGCATGGTTGCAGTCCATGGAGGCCATGGAGCTGGCCTTCAAGAGACATACTTAGCATGGGAATTGAAATTCCCCAACACCACCATGCAGGGGACCTTCAACATCACATCCAAGACAGTTTCTACTAACTCAGACAGGAAAGGAGTTGGGCAGCAGAGTAAGCAGTACACCAAAAACAGTCCCATTCTGTTTCTCTGGTTAGGATTTCTGGTGAGAAAAAAACGGATTCTTTATGGATTACAGCAGTTCTTCCACCCTGCTTCATATCTCTGAATTGATGTTGGAACAGGTGTTCTGGGATGCAAAGTTGAGAAAGCACTGGGCCGCTAAGGTCACCTACCCAGGTCTCTATAATACACCCCAAGCCAGCCCATTCATCTATGTTCAAGTTATGGATGGCTAGTGGCTTATTTTGGACTGATCTGGCATTGAACGGCAGCACCACCAGACCAATGGGAAAGAGTAGAATTATGAGATCTCATTTGATTGAGAAGCTATTTATGAAAAGATCAAGAACTTAAGAAGTGTTGTGTTGAATAAAATCAGAGACCCCTGTAAATTTAATGTCTTGTCTCCCACGGTCAACTGGTGTTTTTTCCATGTTATTTGTAACCTCTGGATTTGCAAAGTCTCTTTTCACAGCCTGTGAGGGTAATTCAAGAAGAGAGCCTTGGAAGCAGGAGGTGCACAGTCTTTAAGTTTTCTAGATTTAGTTCAGGTTGAATATTGTTCTTCTTGGCAGGATTTTGGCACTAGCATGATTTTTTTTAACTGTGTGTGGATGCAGCAGTTGATACTGATCAACAACAGCTCATCCATAGATCCCAGATAGGAGTTTTTACTGTCTGTACCACCAGATGCCAGGAGTTGAACTAGAGGCCTCCTGGGTGTTGATTAAATGCTTTATTTCCCTCTGAGCTGTGTCTCTTCCCATTAGACTTGCTTCAGAGCAAAGTCAATTCTAGTGTTGCCTGGAAGAGGAGACATTTCTTCCTACTTCTAATAACAGCATTTGACCTTAATAGTAAATTATGCTTTTATGCCAGGCTTCTTACCTCTGCTTTCATCTTCCCCTTGAATCACTGGCATCAACCGCAGCATTTGCTGCAGCTTGCTGAAATGTTGCTGAAGTCAGCAGCACTGACACTGCATTAGAGAATTCACTTTAGGGAAACAGATGCAGCTGTTCTTTTGGAGTTTGCAGATGAGTTACATCTCGTGTGGGTGCAATTCTGTCATGGCAAAAGATAAAACCTCTCAGATATAGCTTTGTCTGCAATGCAGTGGTGGCAAAGTGGGGGGGGGGGGGAACTGTCCAGACTTTTTTCATCCTTGGCAGGCAATATAAAGTACTGACTTTTAAAAAGTGTTTGAGTGATGTACCAAGTTATATCAGCTTTTCCATTAAACAAACACGAGCAAGTATACAAATATCTTAAACAAGTGGGAGTTGATTCCACGTAAGAGAGATGGCTAACAGCAGCCTTGCCCACCCTTTTTGTCATGCTACGGTCGGGACCACATGGTGCAAAGCAGTGGTGTGCACAGATGCAACTTTTAGGATTCAATTTGAATAAAATATCCGAAGATTCGAATCAATTCGTATGTATAAAATTTGAATGAATTCAGATTTGATTCAGATTGAATATATTTGTATCTATTTGTGCAATTATGATTTGTATTTGAAGATACAGATATCGACAACATTTGTATGCATCTGTACATATCCCATTTGTTTCATGTATGCATCCTGTTTTCATCCTGTACATATCCTTTCAAATTATGGATACAAACAAGATGCGTATGGATACGTATGTAATGCGTACATATCTGTACACATACGAATGTCCAAATAATTCGTACGAATGATTTAAAATATTCAAAAATTCATTTGAATGTTAAATTCGAATGTATAGACATTCGATTCAAATTTGAATGTCTGAATTTGATTGAATTTGATTGACTTTTGCATGTTTCGAATATTCGTGCACATCCCTAGTGCAAAGTCCTCTTATGCACTGAGTTGGAAGCAACACGCTAGTAATCACTTTGCTTCAGTAGCAGCAAAGTGAGAAATAAATGTGCAATACTGAGATAAGCGAGGAAGGATCCTGGAAGGCTGGTATCTTTAAAGGGCTCCCACCCAACACACAAGTTTTAACATGGATTGAATGGGTTTCCACTACAGGAAAGTCACATCAAAAGGGGAAATCTTGTGGTAACTGTGTAGTATTTTCCATCTGCATTTCATGGAGAGTGTTGCCCCCCCCCCCTTTCATGGAAAGTGTGTCTCTTACCTCCATCTGCTTCATTTTCTTCTTGTGACCTTAATAGAGGTTGCTGGTGTGGGAGTTCTGGAGGAAGGTTTCATCTTTTTATTTTCCCCATCACATCAACCAAACGTGTGCAGTGATGCTAGATTTTGGTTACTAACTTTTTGGGAAAGAGTCCTTTTACTTTTGTGCAGGAGTGCTTTTAGGGAGCTAGGAAAAGACTTGCAGTTCACCCTTTTTTGCACAGAAACACTGACAGGTATCAGGGATCTCAGCAGCCCTATCACTTTGCAACAGCAGGATTTTGCATAGGGCTGCATGAAGCAGAGATGCACTCCTTCAGAGAGGAGCAGGAACATACCCAGGAGATAGATAGGTTATGGGATGACCATTCATAGCGGCGGAGAAGAATTTAGAATGGGGAGAGGTAAAGACAAAGCAGGAACCTTGATTCAAAACTTATTTTGGTGTGTTGAGAGAAAACACACACTAGAAGAGGTGTGTTCTCCCCTGCCATGGATTTCAACTGTCATTCAAGTGTATTCTATTTTGAAGCACAAGGTAAGGCTTCTACATAATGAGTTCCTTAATATTGCTTATGCTATTTTGCAACAGGCCTCCAAAATTTCAGGTTTTTCTCTCGCAGTTGTGTCTGCGAATATGGGAAATGAACCTAGAATCTTTTTCACTGACCTTTTGGTGGTTCTTATCTGGTGGTGCTTGGGAAGCATTTTTTCTGGGCATGGACGTGGCTGGACCCATTCTGATGGTTAGGGATGGTTTGTGTAGAAGATCTTGCAGGGTGGAAGAACCAGAATAAGACAGTGACTGGGGATGTGGTCATACCTTCACTTTAATCCTTTGTCAGTCCATCTTTGGGACCCACCACTCACACCTTTTTAGTCCTATCTGTTTTATTTGTAGACTTTCCTCCCTTCAATTGTACTTTCCTGAGTCCTGATTTCTACAGTGGTACCTCTACATACAAGTGCCCTGACATACAAGTGTTTTGAGATACAAGCCGCCGAGCGAGTGATATTTTGCTTTGAGATGAGAGCAAGATTTGAGATACGAGTATGTAAATACAGTACAGTACATAACAAAAACAACTGAGGTGGTGTTTTGGGAGCTGGAATGGATTAATGGGAAAATTGCTTTGAGATACGAGCGATTTGACATAAGAGCAAGGTTACGGAACGAATTAAACTTGTATGTCAAGGTACCACTGTATTGGTCTCAAGCCAATATAATCTGTTTTCATTTTTTTGGGTGTGATTGGGGAAGAGGAGTAAAGGGGGCTGAACCATACTATAGTCAGTGAACACCTTCCCTTTCACCCAATGTGTGATTACATATTGTTGAGTCACAGAACTTTTATCCTATCAGAGTGAAGAGGGTCTTTTGACAGTGGAGAGCTAAAAAAAAAAGTATTGGAAAGGAGTCTCAGGATGGGAAAAGCATGAGCATAGTGACCCAAACTGAGAACAAACTGAATCCTAAGTTGGGATTGGGTGTGGTCAGAGTTAGTGTGTTTTGAGTCTCATTTCTTAATAAGATGGGCTATTTCAGCAAGGTGTGACCATGGCCTGGGGATTTCATCTTCATGAGCCATAGTTTGGTTAATGGTAGACTGGAAGTGAGGATAGGCAGCTGAAAATGAAGCTTGTAACTAGCACTTTCCCCAGCATTCCTACTCTTGCAAGATCCAGTTCACAAGCCACTTCTGATGACAGGTCTGTCCAGACCATAAATTGGGCCTGAAATCTGGAAAATCGTGCCCTGCTTTCAAAATTAATGTTTATTGTAGTGACCTTCCTTGAATCGGAGCTTGTTTGTCCAATTAGTAACATAAATAGGTTGATTTCTGTGGTTTCTTTGTGACTGGAGAAACCTTTAATGAAAAAACTACTTCTGGCAGGCATTACCTTCTTTTAATTTTGGACAGTCAGAACTGATATAGACAGTTATCAGGGTAGAGGCAAGAATCAAGAGGGCAGGTATGGAAGTTGCTTCTGAAGAAGTATTAGGCACAGTTTTGGTGGGGTCTGACTGGAAACAGACTGAGCTGATCAGGGCTCCGTCCACATGGTCGATTTCAGCCATCACTGGAACATTGAGTGACAAATACTTCAGTCAGGGGAATTTACCTCCCCCTCCATATGCATGCATGGAGGAGGGTGGAGTGACTCAACAGATAAAAATCCCACCTGGAACCACCATGTGGAGCACTGGAAAGGGCTGACTTCTGTTGCTATTTTCAGCTCTCTGCAGTGAGTCCAGGTGGGGTTCTTGCTGCTGTGAGCAGAATTCCTTTTGCAGCAGCCTTCCAAGAGTTGTGTACAAGGCAAAGAGTAATTGGCTGCCTCTAGGTCACTCCTGCAGATGCTCAAGTGCTTCACACTCCCAGTTAGACTCATGTCTGCATGGCGTGCACGAAGGTAAAGTGCATTTCCATGTAAAGTGTATTGTTCTCCTTTGTACAGTGCAGTCAGGTGCAAGTAACCAGCCCTTTCTGCCTCAGAATGAAGGTTCTGAAAGACTCTGTTTTGTACTGGCCAGTATACTGGACCAGCAAGTGTACTAGTAGTCTCTCTTCTGCATGCTGGTATGGTCTAAAGAAGGGAGACTTCCAGTATGCTTGCAGTGAAGAATCATCTGTATATTTTGGCATTTATTCTTGAAGTTAATAACTTCTTGCTTCTCAAAGAACTCCTATACTGAGGCCTTTCTGACATACTGTCTGAGGCCCATTGATCTAGATTACTTGGAGGAGTGGGCAAGATCAGCCATGTCTGCACTGACAGGGCTGATCTACCTCATGCCTCCCCACTGCTGTGAAGTTTGTGTGAGCTTTGCAGCAGCTCTCCTACCTTTGAAGGCTAGAAATGACAGTTTCTATCTTTGGAGCCTGGGCAGGGTGCTTTTCAATGGCAGCACTGAAAAACACACCCTGGTAGTTCCGGATCACAGACTTGTGCTGTCTGCTGCCTCCCATGGTCTGAAACAAGGCCCTTGGTCCAGATCTAGACCCAGCTAAATGTGTCTACAACAGATCCAGATTTAGGGCCTCTTTAATCCAAAGCTGGACCAGTGTGGATGGACTTAGACCAGGATAGGTGGGGCCTCCTTGATCTTCATTAACATGTGGATCAGGGACACTGTGATCTGGATTAAGGGACTCCTGAGTATTCTAAAAAGCATTCCTAGATGTGTTTTGCATTCCCCGTTCACTGAGAAAAATGAAGATAGCAGGTAGAGTATGGATTACCGCAATGGTTCCATATTGATGCATGCTTGTAGAATCATAACAAAAGATGTTTTAAAGTACATTGACAGTCTTGTTAGTCTTGTTAGCAACTATTCTTGTGGAAGGTTAAATCTGAAGTCACTTCATCTTCAAAATTTTCCTTCAAATTCAATTAGCTGTATAAGACGATGGCAGAAATTAAATTAGAGCTGAAGTAACATTTAGACCATCTGGTCCTTTTTCACAAGGGTAAACTGCTTGCCACCTCTAACCCTCTTTTCTCCTGAGGATAATTACTGGTACCTTTTCTAGCATCCAATTTCCATAATATGGTTTTTCAGTTAAAATATTTCTACTTATTACATGACTTTTATTCCCATACATTTATATTCCAATGAAATCACCGTAGTCCATGTTTAAATTACTCATGCAAAACAGATGCAAGACCTACAGGGAAATCCTATTAATATCTTTTTCTTGGAAGTGAATCCCTCCAGTGCTCAGTAGGATATACTGCAAGGAACTCATGTGTAGAACTGCATCCTTACAATAGAATCCTAAGTTAGGATAGATCTTATTGGGAAAGGTTTAGCAAATGAAAATTTCATTGTTCTCTCTGCACCTTGTGATCTGCTGGGCAGTGACTGCAGATGAACAGTAAGGGGATCAAAAACACAGTGCACTACTATGAATCCATTAACTCATACTGTTTTTAGTCTAGGAAATCTCCAAAAATGGAGAAAGATGAGAAAGATACAACTCCATGTATGGCTGCAGATTTCCTTTATCTAAAGGGGTGTTTGTTTGTTTGTTTGTTTTTGCTTGTTTGTCATCTTGGACTGCTGCTTAACACACGAGAACATATGAAAAGCCCTGGTTGTTCAGGCCACATCTCATCTTGTCCAGCATCCCGTCTCATTATGCCATAAGTGACAACCTGTTGCATCAGGGCATCTCAAGGTAAAAACCTTCACCTGCTCTCAGACCCCTACAGATAGCTTTCAGAGGCATCCTCCCTGTCCAATCTGGAGGCAATATACCTGTCCTCCATGTGTTTGCCTAACCCTTTCTTAAAACTGCCTAGGCAGGTTGCTGCCACTGCCTGTTCTGGCAGCCAATTCCATAGACCAGTGATTCTGTGGATGAAATTAAAAATACTTCCTCTTGACAGTATGATAGAGTATAAATGATTACAATCCTGTTGATCCCAAAGGGAGGCTGTGGAACTGGGAGTCTTGTCTGGTGAGAATTTCACTCTGTCACCTCTGGAGAGGATTTGGATTCTGAGGACTTTATTGGACAGGTTAGCAGACAGGTTAGGAGTGGCTAGAAGCATTCCTGGACAGTAAGTGTGAACAGGCCCCAATATCCTGCAGATGCTTTGGACTGTAGTTCCTAGCAAAGTGGTGCATCTGGGGGTCCCTAAAGGATGCCAGATTGACAAAGCCTGGCATCTGCTATTAGAATCTGAGGTTCTGAAATCCATTTTGAGAAATGTATTGCGAAGGTAATGCATGCTCTTAGATAGCCTCTCTGCTGGGTCCCATCCAAGAAGCTAATCAAATTTAGATTTGCTTGGCTTCAGCAATGCTGTAGCTTTGGATGCTCTTAAACTATTGACTGGATCCATATTTTTATGGCGTACCTATGCTACTGACGCTACAGGTTTACTGGCAACATTTCAGGTGCTGCTTGTTTTTATTGTGTTTAAATGGGCTTGCTCTATGGCTGTCCTGTTACATGCTTGATTATATACATCTTAGGGCTGGCTCTGTGCCAAGAGGTGAGTCATAAGTAATAAGGGCTTACCTCTTGGCACAAAACACTCCCAAGGTGATAGGTTTACAAGGATACAAACAGTGACATTAGAGACAGCTTGTTCATGCGTTTTGTTCCTGTACTGTGTGTTCTGTAGACAAACAGAATCTAACCTTTCCCCAATAGCATCATCTCATTGGGAAAACAACAGTGTCATAACACTGGCAAGTCCCCTTTGAGAGACGAGGATTTGCCAATTTAATGTGTGTGTTGCATAAACTGAGATTTGTCATTGCTTTTAATGAGAGCAATGGAAAACCTCTTTCATGAGGAGACACAAGCTGGTGGTGCGGAGCGTCACAGTGGGGAAAAAAATCCCTGAAGAACTTTCTGGAAAACATCTGGTGTTAGGAAAGAAGAGGGAAATTTGAGGTCCTGCAGAACTTCCTTTGCCATCACTCATGGCTAGCAGAGATGAAGGAAGCACTGTGCTAAAAGCACTTAGCAGGTGCAGATGGTACTTGTAGCAGATGATTGCATGCCTCTTTTTCACCCACTTAGATAAGTTGCTGGCATACAGCATTCTTACAGCCACCCTGGCTGAGTCAATATGAAATGTGCAATCATGTGCTGCCACCCATTCCATCTGTGTCTGGCATCTGGTGGCATCTAGATAGCTATCACCAGTCTAGACGTAGGATATTCTTCATGGAGTAGTGCATAATTTGAATCCAGAATGACTATGTTGAATCTGAAACATTTTATTGGATACATTTTCTTGTTTGTTTAGCACCATTGAGACAAAGTTGACTCCTAGTGACCATATGGACCTCTATGCAGTTTTCTTGGCAAATACAGAAATGGTTTGCAGTGATCATCTCTTTTTTGGCAGTTCTGTCACCGAGCTGTTGACAGTCCCTTGGCCCATGTATGCCCTGGGAATGGGGAAATAGGTTCTGGCAGTCTCCATCACTACCCTATAGGTACGTAATGCCAGTGTGTAGTGTGGTGGCTAGAATTTTGGATGAAGGTATAAGAGGTCAACCTTCAAATCTTCATATGGCTCTCCAGGATTACTTAGTGTCAGTCACTGCCTTTTAGGCCGAATCCCCCTAGTTTGCAAACGTCCCACGGAGAAAACTTGAGGCATATGGTGAATGTATGTCACTGCACCTATTGGGTTTCCAGCCAGCCTCAAAAGGTGGAAAGCATTCTTGGAGGCATCTTTTATGTGAAAAGCAGTTTGGCGTTCTCCTCCATCCCCATTGCTGCCATTGTGCAAATGGACAGTGCTGATGCTTGCAACCTACTAGACGCACCATCTACTTATAGCCATTAAGGCACATACAAAAAATGGCTGACTGCAAATCTCTTAATGGCCCCAGGTGGAAACTTCTAAGAGTTTCCTGGCTTCAGAATTAGTGTGAGCAGAAGGTCTTGTGAACAGCATACCCCCAACATATAGGGCTGGAACAAGCTGTCAGGAGTTAAGAGCCATTGTACAGATTCTGCCCTGGTCTCCTCTGCCTCATAATGGAGAAGATGATTGTGTTCAGTATTTTGAGCTCCTTGGTGGGGGGAAGTCAGAATATAAATATATTAAGCTCACTACAGTTTGTCAACATCAGAGTTGTGTTCTGAATTGCTTTGTAGCTCCTCTTCTGCATCTCACTGTATATTATTTTCAGTTTTAGGCGTAAATATTCTAGTGCATTCAGTATTAAGTCCTATCCAACTCTTTGTGACCCCATGGCCTGTAGCATGCCAGGCCGTTTTGTCCTACACCGTCTCCTGAAGTTTGCCCAAGCCGGTTTGGTCTAGTTCTTAGGGAGCTGGACTCTTATCTGGGAATACTGGGTTTGATTCTGCACTCCTCCATGAAGCTAGCTGGGTGACTTGGGCTAGTCACAACTCTCTTCTGAGCTCTCACAGCCCCACCTACCTCACAGGGTGTTCTGTTGTGGGGAGAACAACAGAAAGCTTTGTCAGCCACTTTGAGTTCCCTTAAATGGGTGAGAAAAGCAGGGTAGAAAAGCCAGTGTTTTTTCTTCTTCTTTGACACTATCCATCACACCCTCTCCTGTCCCCTTCTACCTTTGCCTTCAGTCTTTCCCAGCATCAGGGTCTTTTCCAATGAGTCCTGTCTTTACATTATGTGGTCTTGAGCTTCAGCCTCAATATTTGTCCTTCCAGTGAACAGCCAGGGTTGACTTATTTTAGTATTGACTGATTGTATCTCTTCGCAGTCCAAGGGACTCTTAAAAGACTTCTCCAGCATCATAATTCAAAAGCATCACTTCCTTATGGTCCCACTTTCACAGCCATGCAGTTGGCAGACTGATGTCCCAGCTTTTTAAAATGCTGAAGGAGTCTTGGAGTCAACACAAAATCAAGAGTGTTCAGTGTAATGTCTCTTTGCTCCTCATGTGAGTGTTCATGAGAATATCTGAGCAATTTAATTTGTGCCTCACTATTTGTTCGTCCCTCCAACAGCTCTTCAGTTTCCAGCAGAGGTCCCTTCCAGTAATGCATGCTAGAACAGCCACTTGATTCAGAATTCAAGTCATGGATGGCTGATGTTTTATTCTGAGCTTACCTGGTGCGCAAGATCAGTGCTGCCAGAGCAGTAGGCAAGTTGACAGGCATCCCCAAACTATGGAGGTTGGAAGGTATACCAGAAGGCCTTAAAGCCTAACACTCCTTCTCTTAATCTGACTCTTCTGTTTCCCAGCACTACATCTCCCCTGCCCATCACCACAGCAATGGCAGTTCTCTGTGATGGTTCCCCTTTTCCTTTCCTGCCTTGATACATTATTCTCTCCCACTGTGACAGAACACTGTACAAATAAATAAAGCTAAAACAATGTTAAAGAGCAGCAAGTTCAAAGCACCTTAAAAAAAAAAAAACCAACTCCCTCCCTCAAAAGCCCTTGACCAGGTCCCTCACCGAAAGTAGCTCTCCAAAAGAGGCACACACACCCCTTGATGTCTGCCGTTTTGGTGGTAGCCTGGTGGTGCAGGTAGCCCTTGTAGTTAGCTCCAGGGACTGAATTGCTGGAGCCAGATATTAGCTTTGTCAAGCTTTCCAGAGCCCAGTCCTGCAAAGAAGCATCAAACTCCCACAGCCAGCAGTACTGCTGGTGGTGACAGCTCTGGAGATTGGAGGTCCTAGCGTAGGCTAGAGCACTTACCACATATTCTACAAGTATTTCACCAAAACCTGATAGGAATTTCTGTTAGGGTTTTTCCACATTGGCCCATCAAAAAATGGATCTATTAGATCCATTTTTTTGGCAATCTATTCTTTCCGGTAGATCCGTCACTATTTGTGACGGATCTACTGGACCCCTTGCGTCCACACACGCATGGGGAAGATGGATTGGGAAATGGATTTGGCATGGGTGCCGTGCAGATGCACAGCACCCACCACAATCTGTCCTCCCAGGGCCCTCCCCCTGGCCTCAATGATTGGCTACTCTGGAGCCAGCCATTGAGAACCGGGGGCTCCATTCTCTGGGCTCCCCCTCAAGTCAAAAGCTGCAATTGCAGCTTCTCGAGCCAGGGGGGCTTCATCCTACACCCCCACTACCCACCCCGGGTTGGGCGCACCCGATCCCCTCCTTACCTGCAGGCAGCCAAGCCGATTCTGGCTGACGGGGCCCTGCATGTTTTGCGTGTGCGCGCAGCGTGCCTCCCCATTGGCCAGCCATGCATGCCTGCGCAGAGGGCCTGCTGAAGCCAGGCGCATGGCTGGCCATGTGGAACCATACCTGGATCATCCCACCAGGCCAAGTGTGAAAAGGCCCAATGTCTGAATATTTTTTATTTTATTTAATTTAACAATTTCTGTTACACCCTTCACTGAAAGGTTTCAGGGCAGCCTGCAGTGATAAAAAGGTGAAATATGTAAAGTATTCTTAAAACTGTATTTAAAGTATTAAAGTATTTTGCATCCATTTCGATAGCTACAATGAATTATACCTTTTTTTATTAGATAGCCTTATGTACCTCCTCATAGAAGAAAAAAAACATGGCAGAGATATATAGGATGCTAATCAAGCTTGTTTGCATTTACTAGCTAACTACAGTATAACTGTACAGTAGAGTCCTGTTGTTGTGTTACATATGACAACCCTACGCATGGCCACATACAAGGAGGGCCAATTCAGTTCATTGAAGCTTAACTTTCATAAGATAATAGAATTGATACCTTTAAATTGTAGCATAATTTCCATGGCAAGTAATTTTCTGTGGGTTGGTTGCTATTTCTCTTATAATTTGTTGCCTCCCCCTTGATAGCAATGTGCATGTATATTCAATGGCGATGTGACATAAAATGGGTCCTAGTTTGGATTTGTATGGTGAGAGCAAGGTCTGTCTTGGTACAGACTGCTTCTTTCAGCACTCGCCTGAAAGTATGCAAAAGAACATAACTAAACTGTTCCAAGGGACTGAGGCTTCATCCAGATGTCACTTATTTATTCCACTATTTTTGGATGTTCTGGAATAAAGGACATGCGGATTTCTCCCTTATATCCTGGGGCTATGTTGGGTTTGCCATGGATACATGTGGCAATCCTAATTTAGCCCTGAGATAATCCCATGTTTTAGGCCCTGTCCAGATAATAGTGTAATATCCTGGATATATGCATACACAAGATTAGAACTGTGTATATCCAGAAAAAAAATCTAAATTATAATCTGGCATTGATAATTTATGTAATTGTTTTTTTTTGTTGCAGTGACTGCTCCAGCAGCTGTCCCGTCAGCTTGTGAGCCGGAGTCCAATAAGGCCCAAGTATACCAGCCAGCACCACGACTTTCTGTTTCCTCTCCTCGAACGGCTGTGATCACCAGCATGGAAAGTTCTTCACAGGGTTTGCAAACAGTCATGAAGTGGAAAACGGTGGTAGCCATCTTCTTTGTGGTTGTAGTCTACCTGGTTACTGGGGGCCTTGTATTCCGTGCCCTGGAGCAGCCGGAGGAAAATAGTCAAAAGAACAGAATAGCCAAGGATAAGATAGAATTCCTTCAGGAAAACAACTGTGTAACGCAACAGGAGTTGGAGGCATTGATTAAGGTGAGAAAAACTCTGAGGATGCACAGCGGGCAAGCTTTATGTCATGGTTTTTTTAAATAATCACCCTGGGGAATACATGAAATGCAGTGGCTATTGTGGTTGCTATAATTCCAAAGTGAACTTGGCCAAATTGTACAAATAACTTTGTATTCACGGTGAGAACACATATTGTAACTAGCGGCCCTCGACCTAGAAAGATCTGAGCGGGTTGGGGCAGTATCCCATTTTTGCTGCCCCTGCCACCTTGCAGGGCATGGGGTGAGATGTCTGAAGTCCAATGAAGCTTGGAGGACGAGGGACATACATAATGCCTGCTGTCTCCCCAAGCCAATGAGTGAAGGTGCAATTTTGCACATCTTTCCCCATCTGCTGTACGGGAAAAGAGTGTAATCACCCACTTTTAACTAGCACTTGCACTTGTGAACACCAAGTAACCGCAGTCCGTGCCCTGCGCAATTGGTCACTCACCTGTGACTGATCCTGGGGCTGGTCCTTTTCAGTGCACTGCCAGTTTGGTTGTGGCGCCCTTTGTGACTGTGTGTGTGTGTGTGAGCACTGTTGCCATGATGACACTAACACTCTGCACTTGCACAGCACCTCAGATGACCCCAGAACGCCAAAAGAGGTGCAGATGCTCACCACTGGATGCTTCTGGTAAGTCCTTTGGTAAGGCTAGTAAAGGTGTTCAGCACAAAATCATGCTCTACACCTAGTGAATAATTAGGAAACTTCTGGGCAGGCAGGGGGTGCTGGAGACTGTAGCAGCCTCCTCCAAAAGTTCCCTAATTATTCACTACCAGCCTAAGTGCAAAAAGGCCTAAGGGGGAATCAATCTCTTTGGGTGGGTAACAAGATTTAAAATCAAACCTTATTAAAACAATAACAGCATGTACTAAAACAATAGCATCTGCAAGTGGGAAGGGAAATTGTATCCTCATTTAACCAAGGACCAGCACAAAGAGGTGCATCTTCACTGCCTTCTGAAATGTGTACAATGAAGGCGACTGACTCACCTCAAGGGGGAGACTATTCCACAGCCTAGAGGCCATCACTGAGAAGGCCCTCTCTTGGGTGCCTATCCCTTTTGCTGCTGATGGCACAGGTAGGTTGATATGGGAGTAGGTGTTCCTTTAGATACTTGGGGCCCGAGTGATTTAGGGCCTTTATAAGTCAAAGTTAACACCTTGAATTGGGCCAGAGCAACTCTTTAAAGGCCTGCATGATGTACGTCTGGCCAGCTGTCTCAGTCAGCAATCTAGCAACTGCAATTTTCACTAGCTGAAGCTTCTAAACCATCTTCAAGAGCAGCCCCATGCAGAGCGCATTACAGTAGTCTAGTCTGAAGGTTACCAAAGCACAGATAACTGTGGCCAAGTCATTTCTGTCCAGAAAAGGCTTTAACAGCTACACAAGCCATAGTTAGGAATAGGCACTCTTCATGTCATCTTCATGCTGTTAGGCTTGTCATAGTTAAGATTGAATTGCTCATAACACTGGCTCATGTTCATAGGAAAGTCTGTTATAGTAGGGAGAAGATTCAGTAAACTGCTGCGCTCTTTGATAATAATGAAGAACATTTGGAGGTGGAAATGAATGGATTATAAACTAAGGGTAGATTCCTGTACATGGATTTTAACATAGTACTCACAAAGCATGAAATCATGCTTCTGACAGCAAATGTTCAGGCAGCACATGCTGTGAGCTTGGAAGAAAACTGCTCCAAATAAATTGTTCTGGAAACAGGAGAGAAAGAAAGAAAGAAAGAAAGGAGAGAGAGAAAAAAAGGAAGAAGAAGAATGGGAAATGATTGACAGAGAAGTCCTGGCAAAATGTGCTTCTGCCAGTTTAATGTGTCAAATTTTAATGCATTATTACCAGCAAGGACTTAGAAATTACGCTTTATTTTTGCATCTCTGGCTGGCTTTGTCATATGGTTTCAAATTGCGATTAAGCATGCATGTAGACAAACTGCGAATAAACATGTGGGGGTTTAGGACTTAATCCCCCAATCGGAATTCAAGGCATGAGATAGCGATCAAAAACTGTTATCGTCAGACAGCTGTCTACTGGGCTGTGGGAAATAAGGATTTCATTTTGCTACAGTTCCAACTGAGAGTTGAATTCATTTCCAGGACCTTTTTAGGTCAGGCTATGTTGGGGGTCCAGAATGTAAGCATGACCTCAGAGACCTGGTTTTCTTCTCTTCTCTTTTCTCTTTTTGGCTAGTTAATGGAACAGGCTGACAAGCGGGAAGAGGGAATAGCTAAGACACCCTTCTCTGTTGTTGCACAGGCCGGAAGTGCTTTATGGATAGACAAAGGACCTGGTCTGAGTGCTCCTTATCTGTCACTTTCTTCTCTGGAAGATTGCTTTAAAACTCTCAAGGAACTGGCTGCCAAGTTTTGCTTATTAGAACTTTAGTTTTAAAAGATCAATCCCCAATACTGTGATTAATGTAAACAAGATCTTGTTAATTAAAAATAAGAGGTTCATTGATCTGAGTGTTTATTAGGAGAAGAGTTTTTAAGTGCTTCCCTAGAATTAAGTGCTCTTTCCTAGAAAGAGGCTAAATCACAGCTAAAGTTAATTCTGGCAGATTTGGGATACCCATCATGCTGCTTTTTAAAGATGAAATAGAATTTGCATGTAAAAAATCTCAACCAGTGGGTTTTCTCCAAATTGCTCAAAGTTGCTTACATGGATTTCCAGATGGCACTCAGCTCAAAGAGTGGGACATAACTGATCCCAAGTACTACTAGGGATCCAGATTAAGAGCCTCTTAATCCAGGTCCTGCTCTGCCTAGTGTAGATGGAGTAGATCGGCAGGAGGTGGGACCTCCTCGATCCTCATTAACATGCAGATGAGGAGGCTTAGGGTCTGGACTAAGAGCCTCTTAGTCTGAATCAAAGGTAAGTGCAAAAAGGGCCTAAATTGCTTTTAACCTTAACTTCATATTATAAACTGCTTCAGGCTTTTATTTTTTAATGAGGAAGTGAAATGCAGTATAAAAGTTTTAAATAAAATAAGAACAATTAGCATCAAGATCTGATAATGAGTTGAATGGTGATTAATTAGGAATTAACCATTAATTGAGAATTGTACTGGAAAAGTAAAATTGGAGCTGAGCTTTCAGGTGGTAATTCTCTTTTTCTGTAAAGATTTACAGAATGGCTGCCCCACCCCTTGTACTGCTCTCCTTGGCAGGTAGTGGAATTGTTTTGCTGTTTTTCTTACCTTTGCATAGAAACCAGGATGATAAATGTGTGAATCCCAGGAGACTGGCTGTGCAGACACTGAGGAGACAGCCTGCAGCCTATTTAACCTTAGCGGAGTAGTGGGAACACAGGTTGTGAAAATGCACACTAGGAAATCCTATTGGGAATTACTTTTATTTACAGTTAAAGCTTTGCAATGGCTTGGAGTGGCTTCTGATCTCAGGCAGTGTCTTTGGGTTGGGCACAGGAGACGTTTCTCTTGCAAGCAGCCAGAATAGGATTAGGCTGAGGAACACCAGTGGACTTAATGGCTGAGCTGGAAGGGATCAATGGTTTCATTTGGAGGTTCTCTTACTTGCTTACCTGAGTCCTTTTGCTGAAATGCATTGTGTTGCATTTTACATTTATATCCCACTTCTCATCAAGACGACAAACACTGTTTTCTTACCCTCCATTTTATTCCCACACCAACCCTGTGAGGTAGGCTAGACTGAGGTAGGCTGACAACTGGCTCAGGAACACCCAGTGAATATTCACGACTGAGAGAGAATGGGAACCCATGACAGGTGGTCAGTCCACTTCCTGCCTGTGGAGTCCCCTTCCCCAAAACGCGATTTCACAGGGACAGAAAAGTCAAACTCCCCCCTCCGTATTTCTCTGCTGCTGCATCAGAACGTAGATCCCTTTGGTGGTGTTACTGGTCATCCAGTGTTTGTTCCTCCCCCCCCCCGTGTCCACCAAAACACAACTTCCATATCTACCACACAGTGGAGCTCCTTTAATGCCCACTCTCATTTTCCCCCTTTGTAACTGCAGTTTTGCGCTACTTTGCAGTTTCAAAGCGGTGCACAATGGGAATGTTGCTTATGCTCAAAGAGTGAAAGGGGGGAAATGTGTGAGGGGATCAGTCTTCATTGTAGTGAAGCTCGTGGTCAGGAAATGGGCTTCACCTCCCCTCCCCCTGAAACATCCACGGTAGCATGTGTCCCACAGTGAAGTTGTATGGTACTAATGGCAGAGGTGATGGTAATGGATTAAGGTGCCAAACTGGCACAGCAGAGGCATGCCCCCCAACCAGGATGCACTGTCACCCCTGGCCATTCCTGAAGAAGACTGATAAGTTGTACTATGTTGTTTGCTCTATAGGTGCTAAAGCACAGGGCTGGTTTTGTACAAAAGTCCCCTTTTAACAAAAGGAAACATTTCCCTTGTGCATTGCCAGAGGAAAAGCGAGGATATACTGTATTGTCCTTCTTGTAGAGATAGGAGAGAAAAGAAAAAGGAAGATACATTGTCCTTCTCTTTGTAGGGAATGGAACAACAAGAAGAGGAGAACATTCTCCTTCTTCTTACAGGGACAGGAAAGAAAGAAAGGAGGAGGCAGGCAAATAACAACTTCCGTGGGTCTTCTCTTTTGTTCTCTCTTCCCACCTCAACAGTGATGTTTTTACCCTCCTAAGGAAATGGGGAGCGCTCCCCCAAATAGTTTACTTTGGATACTTTAATCCAGAAAAAGAATAGAAAAGCATTAATCTTTCAGGACAATCATAACTAGACAATCTGTAAACCATCTGACAATGCACTTAGGGTTCCCATTCATGCAGTCCATTTCTTTCTGTCTTTCAGGGTTCGTCTCCATGATCAGGATACTCCAAGGCAAGCATGAGTTGTCCTCTGGAGAGCCCTCATGCAAAGCCCTAATTCGGACTACATGAGGGACAAAAAGCAAAAACCTGGAGCAACCCCCCCTTTGTAACTGTTTTTGCCCCGAATTAGGAGGCAAGAACATATTATCCAGGGGGGGATGGGGACGGGGACGCTCCCGGGTTATTGCCGATCACAGCATTAGTGGGCGGGGTTTCACTGTCCCTGCCGCTAATGCTGTGATTGCAACTGTCTCCCCTTGCCTGACTGCCTGATGAGGCTGGGCAAGCCTAGGTAAGGGCTTGATTTAGCCCAAACCAGTGGCTGACAGCTCCCCTGCAGCCATGGCAGAGCTCCGGTAAAATAATTAAAACAGCTGCAGCGTGGCTCCAATCAATTAACTGCTTTCCCTTCTGCACCTCCAAAGCCACATACTACATAACAGGGGGGAATAATAGGAAAGCAGCTGAAGCCGCGACTGTTTTAATTATCTTACTGGAGCTCTCCTTGTGTGCTTGACAGCCCCTATACCCATCTGCTAGCTGCTCAGCTGATTGCGGGAAAGCTGTCAGGCAAGGGGGGAGGGGTGGAGAAAACCGCGGCATCCTGATGCAGTTTTCATGGGGATGGGCATGTTTGGCTTGAACCCGTCCTGTCCTCGATTACCATGGGGACTCCTTAATGTGAACTACAATTCACATTAAGGCTGCCCCGAATCCACTCTGAGGTATTGGCAGCCCATGGGGATTCACCCTCAGAGTTGCTGCAAGTGATGGTGTTTTACTGGATGAAAGAAAGAAAGAAAGAAAGGTGCTTTGGTTACATGGTTTATAAAAAGGATTTTATTTTTCTGTCCATGTGCATCCCTGTACCTTTAGTAAAACACACACTAAAGTTTTGCTTTCCAAAATAAATACGTTACACTTAAGTTTAGTTGAAGATTTACAGGAGCTACTTCCAAGTGTACGGAATTCATTGGTGCCACTTTCTGCTCAGGATTTCTAATCAAGAAAGCCATGAAAATTGAAGCAGGAACCGCTAGTGGCAAAGGCTTGTGGCTGGGGCAAGGGCTGAGGCTCTGATTAGCCGACTCCTTATGATTTCTCCAAGTTCTGTTCTAAGCCATTGCAAAGCAAAACCTAGTTCAGGAAGTTCAAAGGGAAGCCTCTGATTAAACTCTCTCACCTCCCTTTGCTGCCTAGCAGTTCTCAGCCGCAAGTGTCTACTGTACTGATAGCTAATTCAGAATGCTTTTTGGCTCTGCCTTATTTGCCTCCAGAAGATTAACTTCATGTGAAGGCTGGAGGGAGTTTTGAGAAGAAAGGGACCAGAGGGAAATTTCTAGAGCAGGAAAGTTCAGGAAACGTTTAGGGAAAATGCAACCCTTACTTTGTTTATTCTTTCCTACAGTAAGAGGTCCTAAAGACTGAAACAAAAAGAGCAGTAAACTCTGGTTATTTTGTGTTTGCTCTAGATTGTAGAGCAGAAGCGAACTCAGTGTTTGCAGAAAATTGTCAGTGACGGCTTAGTGTATTGTGAAAACAGAGCCAAAGCTGTAATAAATTGTGTGAACAGGTACTTAATTTCCATTGTTTGTTTGATAGATTGCAACTCTAGTGTGCGTCACACATCTTAGAGTAAGGCAGACTTGCTGTTGTTGTCAGGTATTATGAGATTGTGGCTGGCTCTTGAGAACTTCATGGGCATATCCATGTAGTTTTCTTAGCTTGCTGAAAGTCTGACCAATCCACCTTCTTCTAGGGAAGTACCAGGGATTGAATCAACGAATCACTGCTTTCCAGGCAGTTGATACATCACTGGGCAACAGCTAGTCTTTTATGAGTTACACTCTCATGGCATGTGGTCACACCTCAACTGGATAGTCTGTCTTAGGATAGATTGGGAACTCAAACCATTTCAGACCTAATCAGACTTAACTTGGGGTAGAGAAGAGGTGGGACAGTGTGAGGAATGGCACAGGTCCGTTGCTGCTGGCAGTAGGTGGATAAGAGCACTCCAGGCAAGCCAGCTTGGGTTGTCTTCTCTGTCCTGAGCCTCAAGGCCTGCAGGTTGCCCGCCATGAGAGCAGAGGTGATGAGGAGGCAAGAATGAGGGTACTTTTCCCAAGTGGGCTGGGATACAGGGGCAGAGTAGAGAAGCCCCTGTCTGTGCTACCACAGAGGCTAGAGACACACGCCTCCCAGACTTGCTCTTCCCCATGCTGCTGCCACACAAAAGGTTCATGGGTCCCATGGATGCAGTGCGGCTAGAGCAAGCACAAAGGCACGGGACTGCATGCCTGCCCACTGCACAAGGGGCCACACTGTTTGACCCATCCTGTTGTGACTGAACAGACCCTGTTCCCTGGCAGCCCTGATGCCCTCATAGATTTCTTTCCCCAGTCAACCTTTTGCCTGGATCTGTGGGTTTATTTGTTTTTGCAGCTGAAACAGACTCAATGCGGGGATGATGCGGATATAAGACAGTCCCAACCGGAGATGGAAAGTACACAGAAGACATGGAAAATGGCTTTGCCGTGTGATCCCTGCAGACAGAGGATGGCCTTGATTCAAATTAAGATGTGGTCACAGTGATAGCATGAAAACAAGAGAACAAAAGAAGCAGGGAGACAAAGAGTGTGGTGTGGAGGGGAGGAGGAGAAAAACCAAGAACAGAGAATGCCTTGCCGTCTTTTGCCTTTACTAATCTTATGTGTGAATGTCAGATTCCTCCCCTGCCTCTCCTCATTTCTCTATTTGGGCTAATCTTTTGCTTCTGCCTCCCCTCTGACCTCTGTGAGCTAATGAATCATTTACTGAGCTCATGAACAAGAGGGTTTTTTTTTTTTTTTTTTTTTGCTGTTTGAGTCAGGTATCCTGAGCAAGCATCAGATCAGGGGAAATCACTTTTGTCCTTAGGCATTTCATTGGCTCAAGCTGAAATAGTTTCTGAAAAGTAAATTAAAGAAGCTTAGCTGCTTATCGTATCAAATGGCTTATGGCCAGGAAGCGTGCAGTATTGGAATGGATTTCCCCCTCCCCAGTAAAGGAAATTACCGATTTGATTTTTTTCCCCCTTAGGTACTAGAAAATTGGTAAGTGTGTCTTGCAGGAGCAGATATTTTGAACAC
This sequence comes from Aspidoscelis tigris stejnegeri, assembly GCA_023333525.1. Classification (NCBI taxonomy): domain Eukaryota; kingdom Metazoa; phylum Chordata; class Lepidosauria; order Squamata; family Teiidae; genus Aspidoscelis; species Aspidoscelis tigris. The sequence goes on along the minus strand of JALMGA010000003.1, from coordinate 89,997,031 downwards.
AAAAAAAGTCCCCAGATTGTTGGTTTCAGACAGAGCAAGGAGTGTGCAAGGAAAATGAGCAGTGTTTATTTTTTTTTGCACTGCTGCAAAAATGTTCAGCACTTTACTAACATTATTGCATTTGGATTTTTTTAAAAAATGATGTCTCCTTGCACCTGGCACAGCAACTTACTGCATTGCACCAAGGGCTGACATGGCTGTGAACTAAAAGTGTGTTGGGACAAATAAGGAGCTAGAATAGCTTTAGCTTTGAGGTTCTTTTAGGCACCCTACTCCCCTCCACAATGTCTTGAGGGAGGAGTCACACCTAATGTGGCCTGGCCGTCATGAAAGCTTCAGCAGCCAACTCAGAGGAAGTGGATGGAAATGATTTTTTTTCCAGCCTTCATACCAGCTGATCATGCTTTGCACATGATGGAAGCCTGAATTTGGCTCAGAGTGGTGATCCTGCTGTTGTAATACAAATCAAGAAAACAGTCTTCTTCAGAGCACTAAAATTCCACTCTGAAATTAATGCACTCCATCCCTACTGGGACATCTTCAAGAATCCCTAAGATGAAGATTGTTTTAAACACTTCTCACTCATGTGTGCTTCTGTTATACCCCAGCCCAATTCTGGGTTCATGCTTGGCATGCTATACCAAAAAAGGCACACCAAAGTTGAAGTTGCAACTCTCTTTACTGCTAGCAATAAGGGGTACCAGGAGACATTTCTCAGATGTAGATTGCCTTCCTATATCTCAACATAAACATTTATATACTCATATAGTTTACAGAGAGTTTGATTGGTTACATTTCTGTTCTAGCAAAATTCTACTTTGCAGGTCCACTGCATTAGGTCATGATTCATATAACCCTCTTACTTTCAAACTGCCTCTAAAGGATTGCCTTTGGAGGGACTGAAATTACAAGACTTATTTGTTCATTTAAAATAGATACTACATCATCATGTGGTTAGTAATTCATTTAAAATTATTTTGTAGAATATAAATAGTTAAAATGTCAAGCGATTCAAATTAAGAAGAAAACATGTTGCAACAAAGGGTCTTGTTGCATGTAACTCCAGTGGGATAGTATCTCACTGAAGTTAAGTTCAAGGACAGTGGCTGATGTTCACACTGTGAGTGCTGGCACCATCCCCAGCCTACTTTCAGGCAATCATGGTGTGGACGATCCATACTGGATCATCTCAATCATTATAGCAATGACTGCAGCAACTTCCCCCATGTGTCAGGCCATTGCTATGGCAATTGTGATGCAGCGTGTTGACTGCATAGTCACAGCCAGGCTGCCCCATTCCTGCAGCATTTACACCAGGAAGTGGTACAAACGCCTGTGCAGGAGCTGATTGGGAACATACTAGACAACCACAGGACATCTGTGGAGCGGTTTTTACTATTCTCCAGATATGGAGGATTGGGGTACTCTAGGATAAAGGTGGTGGCCTGGCATGTGGACAGAGCATCCCAGAGAACTATGATCCATGCCACAGAAGTAAGTGTGGACAGGCCCAAAGATATTTACCAAATTCTTTGTCTCAAATTTTGAATGATTCTGCAGTGGCAGGGCCTCCTACATTTTCCCTGAGGAGAAAATGCCACTTTTTTCATGGTCTCAAAATTTCCAGAAAATTTTACATCTCTAATTAAAAAATATTTAGTTTGACTAAAAGATGCTTTCTTTCCTGATTGCTGCTCTAACACACACACACACACACAAGGGTTCCTTATAGGTATCAGTGAAGTGACTGATTATATGAAGAGGCAAAAGACTGCTGAAAAGGATAATGCTGTAAAAAATGGCAGCATGTTATCACTTCATAGAGAGAAGCGGCTTGTGTCTCTGGCACATTGCTGCCCTAACATGCTTCTGGAAGTGTATTGCAAGCCTTTGGGTAGCCAGTGTTGTGTGGCAGGATGACCGTAGATGTGGTTCTACCATTGTGGGTCATGTAACACACTGCGCTGCCTCTGAAAATTAAATGGCAATGGATCCCCAGGCAAAAGTAACAGGAATTTAGCTGACAGTGTGTCATAACCTGTCTGGTTCTTCTGGTTGTCAATTAAGCTGATTTATGCTCCATTGGGTTAAAAAAAGAAATACTCTCTGCTCGGATTCAGCTATGTGGAGCAAACAGTTTTTCCTTTTGATACAGTTGGAAAAGAAGAAGAAATACATCTGACTCTTTTACCTGCAATTCAACAATAGTGTTACATCACTTTGCCTCTCACCTTGGTTTAAGGAAGATGAAAAGTGGGTCACAGGCAGTGTACATGGGGAACATGTTTAAGACTGGGGCACCTTCCACAATGGCTGGTATACTGGTCCACTGTTGAAGCCTAGACCCCTTTGGGGCCTCCCATTTCACAGTCTGCAGTAGAACATAAGATCCCCCCCCCCAAATGGGCTTCTAGATCATAATATTGGCACAGGTCTACAGGCAGTCCAGGGGCTCTGGAATGGAAAAGAGAGGCATGGGGAGGCATCCCTGTTTCAGTTTAGTAGGGGCGACCCGTTTTGATGCTGCACCAAATTGTGCTGCTGAAATGGGTCTCCCTGGAGCTTGTGCAAGCTTTGGAGTAACACAGGGTATGTCATGGAACATGCCATCCAAGTGCATGCAGGCTTCTTCCAGGACAGGTGGACCACTTCAGCAGGAAGCCATTCCAGTAAAAAGAGTTCCTGCTGGAGCGGTTCAGCCCCTGCAGGTGCAGAAGCAGCCTGGGATAACTTGAAAGATAGTCCACTTCCTTCTGAGCCATCCAAGCTGGTCAAGAATTTCCTCAGAGCAGCTGAAGCTTGTGGGGTCACAGTTGTAGTATAGGAGGATCAAAGCTCATCCCATGTGTAATAAATTTTTCTGAGTGACCTTTTTGTGCACACTTAACATCACTGAAAAAGTACTGAAAATTGTATTTAAAAATTGGGCAGAACCTGGCACAAAACCAATGATTTCATCTTCCTCAACCACACTGTATCACAGTGTAAGTGAATTCACTGTGTATTTGACACTATGAAGGGTGTGCTGCATTTTAATTTTTGTTGTTTTCTCTAGCAGAAGCTCTAAGCAAAAATCTTTGGAACTCTGACTAGTTAAATGTAGCATGAGGGACGTGAAGATTGGGTGGGCTGGCAGATGGACTTCTTAGCGACTTCACTCTGACAGGGTATCATTGTATAAGTGACAGCAGTTGATTCAGTTTTACTGGAAATAGTAGCAAAGTCCTTAATTCTCCACCCTTAATTGCCATAAAAAACAGAATAGTATAGAAAGAGTCAAGTGATAGATGGAGGATTATATGTTTCACATAAAATCACCCAGATGATCATATCCAGGTAGATATTTCTCATATTTCCTCTGTAAGAAAAACTGAGTGCAGATGTAAGGCAGGCAAATGAGCAAACCTTCTAGAAAAAAGAGAAACAATACAAATGTATTATTGTCAGATAACTGTGGCCAAAGACAGAATCACACCACACCATTTTGATTCCTGATGAGGGGAAACACTATTTTTTTCTTTTGCAGTCAACCAGTTCTAATATGGGGTCTAGCCCGCAGAATGATTTTCCATGCAGGATCTCTGGAGTGAAATCTTGTTACTTTCCCATTGGCTGTCTTTGAATCTTGAGATAGTAATAGCAGTCAGGCAGGCACATTTCAACACCTCTGCCTGCCAAAGAGGCCAAAATGGGTGGCGTGTATGTGAAGCCCTAGGTGGTATTGACAGAGTGAATGCCAGGCATCTTCATCTTTTCCTAAGATTTTGGATGCAATGAGATGGGCCTTTTTTTTTTTTTTTGGCCACCCCTTTAATAAAAAGGTTCCCTTTCATAGATGCACAGAGAAATGCCATTGAAATAGATAAACAGTTGAGTGTCCAAAAGCCTACCTCATTACCCTCCACTTTGTCTTTGTTAATCCTCAAATCTGGAAATTCCTTCCTGACAACTTGTACTACTCACTGATTAGCCCCTTGTCTGTCCAGCTTTCTGTGATCCTGATCGGTCAATTGCTGGTAATAGCTATTTTCATGCTGTATTTCATGCCCCTGTGCCTACACAACTTCCTGTTCAGTTCAACTAAAAGAGTCACCTTTGGGGTTATGAAACCCCAAATGAAGAAGGGGAAGCCGTAAGTCAATTGCAATGAGAGAAAATTCACACAGAGATGCCTCATTAAGCAACTCTGACCACACTGTTAGTCAAAAACTGATTCCAGCTATCTTGAACTTGGAAATAAGGTCTCCAGTTTGCTAATTTTATCATTTATTGTTTTGCAGCGGGTCATTAATGCTACCAGTGCTGGAGTCAATCCTGTGGGAGAGCCTTCCAACAGCAGCAGCCACTGGGATCTTGGAAGTGCCTTTTTCTTCGCTGGAACTGTCATCACAACTATAGGTATATACTAAAACAAAGTTTAGGTGAGCTGCAGCGATGGAAACAGCAGCTTTTTAAGTTGGAAATGCTGTATGTAATTTCAGCATAAGCCTCTTTCAAAAAAGATGGCCCTGGTCCTTCTGGTTGCAAGATGACAAATTTTGCTTTTTTTTTGTAAGACTGATGCATTGAGCAAAGAATGCTGGGAGGTTGGAGGGCATGGCATGCACAGACATTAAAGGCCAAGTGGCTAGTCCTGTATGTTAGCCAACTTACCTTGAGGGTGATGTGAAGGATGTTGTCCCATCATAACGTTAGACTAAAATCCAATATCAGCCTCTGAATATTGAGAATTCAGAAGAGTGGGTTAGACTGATACAAGATCTGCCCAGGAAAGATTAAGAACAGGGTTAAAGTTGTGCTTGTAGGGCTGTTTTTCATAAGGCAATCTGCTGCCTGCTTGCTGCTCATTGCCCTAGCTGTCAAATCTGATGTGGGGGCAGCCACCCCTGCCATCATAATTACTGCTAGGGAATTGCTAGTTCAATTTTGATGGGCAGAAGGTGCTTTTTGGTGGTGCACTATGCTGGGCCACTGAATAGCAGTAGATAATAATATGCTTCAGTGGATGTAATAGAGTAAGTTGATTGTATATATGTGTAATATATTTTAATTAGGCTTTATGAGATTCTGTATTTCTAATTGTCTGTAATACACTCGAGCCATTGACAAAGATTTTCAGTGGCCGTTGTGAGCCATTCTGGTCTTGTAGTTAGGGTGCTGGACTCTTACCTGGGAATTGCAGAGTTTGATTCCCTGCTCCTCCATGAAGCCAGCTGGGTGACCTTGGGCTAGTCACAGCTCTCTACTTAGCTTTCACAGCCCCATGTATCTCACAGGGTGCTCTGTTGTAGGGAGAAGAATAGAAAGGTTTGTCAGCTTCTTTGAGTCCCCTTGAATGGGTGAGAAAAGGGTGGTAGAAAAGCCAACTCTTCTTCAAATTGAAACACAGCTGGCAAGAGTGAAAGGCGAATATAACAACTTGAATGACTTTGGGTCTGGAGAACTGGGAATGGGTAGCTGATCCAAGGCAACTGTTACCAGATCTGCTCCAGTAATAGGGGAATTAGTAGCTAGATCTACAGGTTTTAATAACGAGGAATAACCAGAAAACAGAGACAAGACCAATTTCAGACTCAAAACCAGTTTTCTTGTTAAACCAGAGCAAAGAATTTATTAGAAATACAGAAGAGAAGTTGAAATGAAATGATATAGAGCCATATCAGAAGCATTTTTAGAACAGAAATAAGCATACAACAACTGCAAAACGACTAAAGAAATGAACATTTACCACTAAGAAATCTTGGTGAATTTAACTGAATTTATCCCTCTTTTATTGAAACAATTAATTTATAGTTATGCAGCAAAAGCTTCCCAAAAACCCCAAAACAAATTGCTTTGCGTGAGTAAGACGCTTAAGAAATAAGAATAAAATTCTTCATTAGAAAAAAAACCCAATTGCAAATGACAGCCAAAAAGGGAATGGAAAACTCCTAACACTAGAAAGATCCCTTAACCCAAAAGTTCTAAAGAAAAACAGGGGAAAGTGAATGAAGGAAACAAATCTTCTGTCTCACCACCATCTTGCCCAAGAAGTCCAAAACTGTAGATATGTAGGATTTCAGCAAAATATATCAATTACAGGAACAAAAAATGTTTTTTAAAAAAATTGGAAGAATAATCTTCAGTCTGAACCAGACTTCCATGTAGCAGAAAGGAAAAAAAAGGGGGGGGGTAGGAATGGAGGAGATTCCTTCAGGTTTTCCTCATGGCAGAGAGAGAAGACCCCTTCGGTTGGATGAGGAGAGAAGGAGTAGACTCCTTCCATAGCAGATATGAGGAGGGGATGGCTCCTCCTAAACTCCTTCTCTTCTCTACCTTTTTTATAATCAGAAATTGGAACCAAAACAAAACAAAACAAAACAAAAATCTGTCGATTATGGTCCTTCCTTTGTTAATAAAAGAAACTGCAGTGTCCTGTAATTTCTCCCAAAAAGATGCAAAAATTACCCTAACAGCATCTCAAAAGCTCTTCCTGCAAAGGTAATCTCCCTTCAGTCTGTCCCAAAAAAAAGTTCATTGGTCCTGTAAGCATATGTCTTTCAGAGAAATCCTGGTCTTATTATTCCCTTTAAGACAGAGTATAATGGAATGGCTCATGTGTTATAAGATCCACTTCCTCAGGAACATCTGAATCATTTTATTAAAACAAAGGATATTCTTCCCCTCCAAACCTCAGCGATCAATCATTAACATCAATAGAGCCAATATTTTAGCATTCTCTGTCCTCTCTGGCATTCCTGATTTACCAACTTAAATGGCCCATTAAGGCTTCAACAGTACCAAGAGATCAGCAGGAATTGTTGCACCACCAGCTCTTGAATGGAGAGACACCTGTTTTGTTTCCTTTGTTCTGGCCCCCAGGTATAATCTTGAGTGGGCTATCAGAGCCAGGAAGGCAACTGCAATTTGTAATTCAATGGAGAGATCTGCCCTTTTCTTTTGCAAAATGCTGCAGATCCTTTCCTTGCTTCTAGAAACATTTTAGATGTCCAAGGCTTTTATTCCAAGTTAATGGTCCCCGCCTCTTTCTTATTCCAATTGAGTCCCAAAGCTCTGATGGAACCACACCCCAATCTTGGATTCCTAGCCCAAGACACTGCTCCGACACCAGAACTTTTATTTAGCCAATTTTTTATTAATAATCATAGCTGGTATCACAACTATATGATAACTTCTACAACTGGCGGACTACATATGCACAGCTTTTTACAAACACTGTTACTGTTTTAATATATACTGTATTAATATGTGTCTGAATTTGTGTTGTTACCTGCCCTGAGACCTTCGGGTATAGGGTGGGCTAGAAATACAAGTTAAATAAATAAATAAATAAATAAATAAATAAATAAATAAATAAATAAATAAATAAATAAATAAATAAATAAATAAATAAATAAATAAATAGTGACCAAGCTTAAATTATTTAAAGGTTTTTTAATGAGATTTTACAACATTTTTTGTTACTTTCATATTAATACATTTAAAATATTACATTCCCTGAAACTTTTTATTATATATTGTGCCAACTGTGTTTTTGGGGGGTTGTCTGGTCCACTGAATGGCAACTAATAGTAATTCCGGGTCATGGAAGTCTACCTTCTGATCTGGAACAAACCCCTTACTTCGACTGAAGACCTGAATAAATGGATCTACAATAGAATTAGATCAAGGGCCTCTTAATCTGGATTTGGTTCTGTCTTATGCAGATAGAGCCAGACTAATGGTGGTGGGTATGGCCTCCTTGATCTGTATTAACATGCAGATGAGGAGGGTCAGGATTTGGAACAGAAGCCCTTTGGTCCAGATCAGAAGGTAAATGCAGAAAGGGCCAAAGTTAACTCTAAGTACTCTTTAAGCATAGGTGATATAAGAATAATAAGCAAGAAGTATACATGGTGAAAATCAGCTGAAATTTTTAAAAAATCTGCTGTATTAAGGAAAATGTTCCAGTATTTTACACCTCTTACATATTCTTACCTTTTAAAAAAGATACCAACAGCTTTTTTACATTTCCAACACTGTTTTGAGTAAGTGGCATTTACCTTGGAGTCTTATACCAATGATAAAAGATAACAATTATTTCTAATTAAAACGTTGGCAGTCAATTTAATAGATTTATTCCAAATGTTTTTCCATTCTTCCACTTAATCATACAATCTTTCCCTTGTTCTATTTCAGTTTCATATCTATTCAGTAATTCATAAATAAAGTTAATTGGAATGGATTTGGCCTTTTAAATGATTAATTTGTACTCTGTTAAATATCTAAGATCCAAATATACTCTCTTGATTATGCAGTTCTTACTTTATTGTTGATTGAAAATGAAAGTGTTGATACCGATTTGGAGATTCATACCATTTTGAATGTAATCCTTTATGAATTTTAACCAATTTTCTGTCAATTAATTCATTCACAAATCTGAATATTTAGGATGTGTTCAGACATAATGAAAAGGCCGCTTCAGAGAGACAGTGGCACATGTAGTCCCAAGCCTTCTATAAGCTACCTCAGAAATGTTGTTTTTTGCTTTGTCTGATCACAGATTTATAAATTAATGTTTGACAAATATTCAATTCTGTATATTTAATCATAATCAGTTTAAGATTAGCCAAAAAGTTCAATTTTGGCAAGATATAAATTTTGGCTGTGACAATCCTACCCAACTACCCTCACTTTTAACCATCTCTGGGATTCTGTTTGAATACTTTCCCACAAGGATAGTTTTTTTAAAAAATAAGTTATCCTGAGGCAGATAAACATCTAAATAACCAGTCTTTTCAACTAATTCAAATCCAGAATGTGAAACCAGGATAGATTTTGCTTCTTCCAGTATATTCCAAAGCAGCATTTTAGGTCACTTCTGCATTTGCCTTAGCTATACCACTCCAGTGAGATCAGGTGAAGCTGTTCACCAGCTGGAGATGTCCATGTGTCCTAGAACAAGTTTGTCTGCATTTTGATGGCTGTTTTGGGACAGCCTCTGCACTGGTCATGAAGTTGGCATGGGCTTTGAAGCCAGACTCTGAAAGCTGTGATGACCAGTAACGAAAGTTCTGTCCTCAGAACTCCTGGGGGAGTCATTTTGGTGGTGCACTTTGCTGCATGGTCAGAATGGATTTCTGTAGTAAATTGGAACATATATGCAAGTGCCTTCTGCACCATTCCAGGCCCTGATTCAGGGAAGGTCAACATAACAGACATTAATTTCTAAAGCAGGGCAGGATTTTCCAAATTTCAGACCCAGTTTATGCTCTGGACAGACCTGTCATCAGAAGTAGCTTGTGAATTGGATCATTCAAGGGTAGGAACATTGGGGAAAGTGCTAGTTCCAAGCTTCATTGTCAGCTGCCTATCCTCACTTCCAGTCTACTGTTAACCAAACTTTGGCTCAGGAAGATGAAAACCCCAAGCCGTGGTCACACCTTGCTGAAATAGCCCATCTTATTAAGAAATGGGACCCAAAACGCACAAACCCTGACCACACGCAATACCTGATAACCCTTCCTCAGTTTGTCCTCAGTTTGAGTCACCATGTTCACACCTTTCTTTCCCATCCTGAGACTCCTTTATAAGACTTTTTTGATCTCCACCCCTCTCCACTGTCACAACACCCCCTGCACTCTGATAGGATAAAAGTTCTATGACTCAATCATGTGTAATCATGCACTGGGTGAAAGGGAAGGCAAATTCATGCAGTATCCATCCCCTATAGTATGGTTCAGTCCCCTTTAGTCCTCTTGTCCAAAGATACCCGCAAAAATGAAAATGGATTAACACTCTATAATAGGGATGAGCACAAATGGGTTTTTGGCATTCGGTTCGTAAGAAATCAAATGTTAAAAAAATCTGTATTCATCCAAATGGAACCCTTTCGAATCTGGTAGGATTCTATTCAATAGGATGAATTTGTATGAATATCCGAGTGCATATCCTAGATACGTATCCTGGACTTGGATTCCACTCTTTCTTCCATCTTATGCAGCCATACATTGCCCTAACTCTCTTTCCCTGGACTTCTTCACCTTCCTTCCCCTCTTAAATGCAAAGCCCGTGTCTTAGTCTGAATCAGACTCCGATTCCCCTCTTTCTTCTGTCTTATGCAGTCACACATCTACCCCTAACTCTCTTTTCCTGGACTTCCTTCGCCTGCCCTCCCATCTTAAATGCAAAGCCCTCGTGTCTGGGCTTCCCCCTCATTTCCCCACCCAGCTTAACAAATTCCCAAATAATTCGCATGAATGTTCTGAAACATTCATATCCTTATGAAAGTCAGTGTAGGAATGCTGTGACATTTGTTCCATGCACAAATGTCTGAATCCATATGAATTCGTACGAATAACGAATGTTACAAATATTCTTGCGCATCCCTACTGTATAATGGCTTAAGACTTGCAAAAATCTGGACTCAGGAAAGTGCTATTGAAGTCCACAAATAAAAGGGCTTGGACTAAAAAGGTGTGAGCGGTAGGACCCAACAATGGACTGATAAAGGATTAAGTGATTTGACCACAGCCTCTAATAGTGGCCTTGGAAATAGGAACTATTACAGACCAGTGCTTTTAAGTCCCAAAGCTTTTCAGAAGGCTATCATGGTCAGTGGTATCAAAAGCCTTTGAGAGATCAAGCAAGACATGCTAGCATGCAGACAGGAGGCCCCTATTCCAGGATATATTCCAGAATAAGGCCAAATGCAGAAGGGCCTCTGGTTAGGAATAACATCTGATAAAGAACCAAGATAAATCAGAACTGCAGTCTGAAAATGAGATCAGCCAAGTGAGTCATCCTCCCGCCAGGAACCAATTTAGAGAGTCCAGATGCAGAGGCAATGAATGAACGTCTTTTTCTTGACATTCCATTAGCAAACTAACGTCCTGTGCTATGCTAATGAAAAACATGTTTCAGATTAATCGAATTACAGCTTTCATTGGATCTCAATGAAGAAATGAGAAGATTGTGGGTTCTAGAAGTTTGAAATGATGAGCACTTGAGTAATTCCCCTTAAAACTGAGAACTCAGCGGTGTCTCAAAGTGTTTAGTTTAGATGGCACTGCCAAAAATCAATGAGTTTATACCACTGTATTTTCCATGTCCTGGTAGTATTTCTTCTGAGTAGCACTAGAGCCTGCTGTATTTCTGTGATGTTCTGTGTGGGGGAAGGAATGACACCACAGGTCATGTAGAATTTCAGACTGCTTGCTGCCAAAAATGCCCAAATGCCAAAAACCCAAGCTTGTGATTAATACGGGATCTTCACCTCTTTTATTGACAGATTCAGTTCCATTCTTGCATGTTTTCCAGTTCAGTATGGCTAATTAGTGTTTGGTTGATGTGTCAGCATTGGCCTTCCTGAATAGAGACAGACTGCTTTCAGTTGTATATGTACTGATAAACTCTCAGTTAAATTACTGTGATGCACTCACTGTACATGGAGCTGCCTTAGTGTAGCCTGCAGCTAGTGTAGAATTCTGCAACCAGGCTGGTGTGTTAGCTCAGCAAAAGGCCTCCTATCACACTTGTGCTGCATACACTGCACTCGCTGCCAATAGTGTACTGGCGCCAATTCAAAATGCCAGTTTTAACTTATAAAGCACTAAGCTTTGGAACTAGATATTTAACGATTCACCCCATTCAAACCATTTTAAGTAATCTGGAAAAGACTTGCACCCACCCAAGATGTTATAGGGTGCTGTGGTATCTCTTTTTTGCAATGAGATTAGCAAGCATGCAGAAATCTGGTTCAGGAAATGCAAGTGACCCTTGGAAGGTATGGGATCAGAATCCATCTTAGCTACTAAATGATGTGGGGAATATGATCTTCACACATCCACATCTTGGTCTGCTGACTTCACTGACTGATGTTGACTGCTTCCTGTTGAAAACCATCCTTTCACTTCTTTGTGCCACAGGACAACTTAATCCCATTCACTTGCACTAGTAGTGCTTCTGCCTTTGCCAAGGAGAGCTGCAAGATTAATATATTCGAGCTGTTCCACTGGTGCCAAGGTATGAGGTGGCCCATCTGGTATTACCACCTGTACCCACCTTGAACATTCTGATATTAGTTGGATACATCTAACTGATCTCTGAGCATATAATCTGCTGTTCCTGATGTCTTGCTTTGGTAGCTGCCCAAAGTGGCTTTTCCAGATGATTATTTGTAAGGTTTCTGGACTCTGCCCTTGCTATACCTACATCTAAAAGCGTGGATAGTTGTCAGAGTGCCAGTAGTTCCATTCAAATTGAGATTGGCTGCAGCCCTATCCCCTTTGTGATTCTTTCTTTGTACTTTGGCAACACAGTTTGCTTCCTGAGATGCCCATCCTTAACTGAGATAAGACCCCCCCCCCGCTTCTCTTAGCTTTGCTTCTTTTAGTCCTCTTTCCCCCTGCTTTGCCTAAACTTTATTTTCCCCTTCTTCTCATTTTTATCATTCAAATGATTAAGAACCAATCTCTCCTTTAACGGTAATGAGAGTTGGTGCAGTTACCTAATTCGTGTTGGAGGCACAGTTGACACAAGATAGCAGGAAGCAGCAATTGGAAAGTTTGAATTGGCTCTGGCCCATGGTCTCTACCAATCCAGTCCAAGCATCAAGCTCTGATTGGTTGAAAAATGGGTGCCTGACACATAAAATAATGGCCTCTTCATAACATGCAGGCTGAGAAAAATAAACAATGGTTAACACCAAATTCAGAAGCCAGGCAAATGCTTCAAAAGTTCTCCACCGCTTACTTATCCAATTCGAAAGTGAGGCTTCCACAAAAGGTATCACAAAAAGTTGTGATCAGACATAACAAAAGGGGAGACTCAGAGGCACCTCACAAAGACAGTGTATAGCCCTCATGTTCCCAACTGTTTTCAATCTGTCTTTTTCTACCATAGAATATTCAGGAGAGTGGGGAGGTGCAGATTGGTCTGTGAACAACCCCACCTTGAAGTCTGCTCTGAGGCACCTCAGAGATCTTTATTTTGTTGTGTCTGATCACAACCTTACTCTTTGTGACCAGAAACATTGGGAATGGTAAGCATTCCCAACCAGCTGGACAAGGAAGCTCATCAGTGAGAAATGAAAAGTCCTATGTCAACCTTTCCCTCTTCTTTTAACCAGAGTATTCTTTAGGGGTTTATTGAGCAGAGAGATATTTCAGCATTTTGACAGCAGGAACCACTGAAATGTTCTGGACTCCTGAAAACAAATATTTGAATAGCTGCTAAAAGGACAATTTTGGGTACTGGAGAGGAACCACAGTGCACTGAAGAAGAAAAAAGGAGTCCCATTAGGGATTCTTATATTGGCAGAAATGCCTTTGGGTGATCTTGTATTCATTTTCATTGTTCTCGCATAAAATAAATGTTACCTTAGGAACAGTGGTTTGATTATTAACAGCAGAGCAAATATTTGGGAGTATTATCACACATTTTGACTTGACTTTGCAGAATTTGTTGGCTGCACTTCCCATGTTCTTCTGAATCAGAATTTATTGTAGCAGAGAACAGGCAAGCAAGTGATAATGAATGCTATGTCAGTGGAGTTTCCTAAATTACATTTTAGGAGACACAAGAGATAAATTTTGATGTTTGCAGTATACAACCAAAATCTTGAAATGAGCTGTGGATCTAACAAAGTAGCATTTGAAAACATGTATTATGAGGAGGCTGTCAGAGAATAAGGTTTAGCTGCAGCTCTCTGGCTAGCATATAATGTGTGAATCATCATATGTAACTTTGTTTTGCCTTTGTAGCAAAACAGTATTGGGTCCTTCTGTGGTGTTTGAGTGACTTAAGCACCATCCACATATGCAATTAGGGCCAACACAGGGTTGACTGGGAACTTGGAGTCCATGCCACATGTAGACATCACCATCACCATCTCCATCATTTATCTATTTATTTATTTACCAAGGACAGAACAACAAATATATACAATCAACAGATATAAAATAAACTGCCCAGTTCCTCACCAGATGCTTCACACCTCCTCAACCCTATACCTATTATTTATTTATTTATTTATTTATTTATTTATTTATTTATTTATTTATTTATTTATTTATTTATTTAATTTCCTATCCCGCCCCATACCCAAAGGTCTCTGGGCAGGTAACAACCTTAAAACGACAGCTTTAAAACAGAAAATACATTAAAAGACTTTAGAAATTCAACAAATCTAAAACAATACACAAGATGTTTAAGATGATAGTGTCTGTACTAGCTTGTTCTTGTAGCTTGGGTGTGGCAGAGAACGAGCACCCAAGCAGGCAGCCAGCAGTTCTTCCTTCCCTCAGTTTGTTCTTGTGGTTTGGAGGGTGGGTGTGGTAGGTAACAAGCACCCAAGCACCCAGCAGCTTTTCCTTCTCTCAGCTTGTTTTTGTAGCTTGGAGGGTGGGTGTTGCAGAGAACAAGAACCCAAGCAGGTAGGCAGCAGTTCTTCCTTCCCTCAGCTTGTTCTTGTAGCTTGGAGGGTGGTTGTGGTAGAGATCAAGCACTGAAGCACCCAATGACTTACTCTTGTGAATCAAAAAGGAATGTCTTCAACTCCCTCCAGAATTGGAGGAGATCCTCCTCCAACTGAAGGTCTACAGAAAGACAGTTCCACAAGTGTTGGGCCAGGTCTTGGAAGGCTTGCAACCTTGAGGTGTCTGTGCATGTTAGTGCTGTAGAGTACAGGTTTCTGGATGGTACATACCATGTGTAGGGCCTGTCCTGGAAAAAGGTCATCCAAGTGCACACTGATTTTCCAGGTCAGCGGGACAGGTCCACCTTGAAACTGCTCTAATCGGAGCAGTTCCAGATAGGGATGTGCACGAATATCTGTAACATTCATTATCCGAACGAATTAGGATGAAGTCAGACATTTGTACACTAATTGAATGTTACAATATTTGTACATTGACATTCTTACGAATATGAATGTTTCTGGACATTTATGCAAATAGTTTGGACATTCATTAAACTGGAGACGTGGGAAAGCGGCTGTGCCAGTCTCATTTGCAATGGATCTAGAGTGCATTCGACATGGATTGAGAGCATATTAAAAGTGGATTCAGGTCAGATTTAACACTTTCAGAGTGGATTTGTAACAGGATACGTATAGGATATGTATTCATTCATAGTGGATATTCATATGAATTCATGGAAATACATTTGTGTCGAATAGAATTTTACCACATCTGAAAGCATCTATTTGTATGAATATGAATTTTCAAACATTCAATTCATTACGAATCAAATGTCAAAAAACACATTCGTGCACATCCCTAGTTCCAGGTGCTTCATTCCCTCACCACCACCAGTGTAGAATCAACCATAGACTGCTACAATAAATACTAAACAATAAATAAATAGTGTGATCCTAATTGCTATTTGTGGCTCTCCTCATGTATAAATAAGTCTCTGAATTGAAATCCTGTTTCCATCTTGTTGTGCCACTGCCCAAAGTACATATTGATTACTTCCTCCAGCTATTTAGAAGATGCAGGTTTGCTAGGAGCCCTAGAGTGCAAGTCCAGATTGAACAAGGTTGGGTGGGGTGGTTCTTTTGGTCTTCTCCCTTCACGCCTCCTGGAATGTTTTGTTGTCATTGGCAATTGCTGGTGCCACATCCACGAGAAATCTGTAACTAAGAGAGTAGGAGGAAACACCATTTTTACCCATGAATCTCTGGTAGGAAGGTCATGAGATTGCATGCTGTAGAACACACTAGCATTTGGATTGTAGGTCTCTATTCTGGGATATAATCTAGAATAAGGCCCAGTGCAAAAAATGTATTTGCAATATGTTAGAGTATTCTGTATGTGAGCTTTAAACCCCAGTCACTAGCAAATAAGAACAATTGGCCTTCTGGATTGGTCCAATTGCTCTTCACTTCCAACAACCTGTTCTTACAGTAGCATATGTATTGTGTATGGAAGCTCACAGAGAGGATACGATCACAAATAAAATCCTTTGTTCCCAGTCTCACTACTATTGGCCCTTGAAAATGGGGCATATCCTGCATTTTAAAAATGAAGGCATGTTTAGTTCTAAGTACTCTTGCTTTTGTTCCCATCTATCATTTTATATAAATTAAATTATGGTGCCAAGAACAGTGTTCTTGCTTGGGGGATTAACATCAGGTTGAACATTTGAGCAGAGATGCGTTAGCAGGGGGGAGGTATTTCCTAAGCAGTACAAGAATGGTGAATATAAAGTAATAATAACTTTTTCTGAGTATCATTTCCCTCACTCTTTGAGCAAAGCAAAGGAAGTGAAATCTCATCTTTTGTTAGTTAGCTTTTCTCAATTCTCCTTTTTGCAATAATCTTTTGGAATTGTCAGAAAATGATGATTTCCCCCTCTTCTCTCAACAGGGTATGGAAACATTGCCCCAAGCACAGAAGGTGGAAAAATTTTCTGTATTTTGTATGCCATCTTTGGGATTCCACTGTTTGGCTTTCTGCTAGCTGGCATTGGTGATCAGCTTGGAACCATCTTTGGAAAGAGCATCGCACGTGTGGAGAAGGTTTTTCGAGTAAGATTGAAATGGCTTAATCTGTTTTTAGTCTTGAACCCTAATGGTAGGGCATCCCTGCTCTGGGAATGTTTTACATGGTAAGGCACTTTGATACTTGCTTCACTATCTATTTTAGGAATATTCAGATTCTGGGAAGATGCATTTTTGATGCTGTGAGACTCTAGTGTGTGACTCTTGTGGTCTCATTCCACCCTAATCCACCTTTTAAGCATAGAATGTTCAAGAGAGGCGGAAGGGGCAAACTGATGTGTAAATGATCCCAGCTTTGAATATCTCTAAACTATTTCTGGCTTGCCTCATAGATGCTTGTTTTTGGGGAAAAAAAACACTTCATGTTCTCACACAGACTCAATTTTTGGTGGCCTCTTTCAAAATAGAAAGACTTTCAGAATAGAAGACTGTTCAGATGCAATATACCTACTGGGATGGACTCTCTGTTACAGGGAAAATTTGTTTGTAGAAGGACTTTTGTACAGTGAGCACTGGCATGCACCATGCAAAGCTGATCTTGGTTGAATTCCAGCATGGCAGCTGATGGTCCATGCTAAGAGCCATTTGCATGACAGCAGCCCAGCCAAGCTTTGGAGTCTGAGCATGAAAGTTGCCAGTCTCCAAAGTTGATAGCTGTGTCTGTTTCCACTGTGCAACCAGAAACATCCAGTTTCTAGTGCCATTTCCAGGAGCTCAGTGAAAGGTCACTTGACTCTGCTTGCCAAGTAAACTGACCCAGCTATCTGCAGTGAGGACAGCTGGATTGGTCTACCTGTGGGGACAAGTGAGTGACTGCTTCCAAATGATTTCCCTCTGGAGTAGGCTCCGTCACAGTTTTCTTGCTGGGACCTGCTCCAGTGCTTGATTCCATGTGGACACGTCATTCCATGAAAGACATCACCTCCTTGTGGACTGGTTCACAATGAGGACAAAGCATGCTGATTGTGCCAATGTCTTCAGCTGAGTGATAGGAGAGCTTTATCAGAAGAGCCAGCTGGCATGGTCTGATGCTTCTCCATTTTTGAGTCTGAGGCCAAGAGAAGGGCATTCTCTGTGTGTGTAGGGGATACTGTCCCAAGGGCAAGCCAGTTGTTAGAAAAAGCATCAGAAACAGAGACAAGGGAAGTTGGTCGCCCTTGTCTCATTGCAATCAAGTTGCAGACTGGATCAGAACATGGGGCCAGCAGAGGGTGCCTCATGCCACACATGTTCTCCACCCCCACCCCTTAATATGCACCTGTTGAGTAAGCTATGTTCTTCCATTGCCTTTGCCCTACACAATTTTTCTTACAATTGGATTGCCACCTCCTTCCATTGCCTCTGTTTCCTATGCTTTTTCTAATGATCAGATTGGCCGAGAGCAGTTTCCCCCACAGATGGTCTTCTTGTATTGTTTGCCTAGCTTCAAACTCAAAAATTAAGGAGTAGCAGGCCACTTCAGCCCAGTTTGCCTTGGGTAAACTCTACTTTTGTTTTTAATTCAAATGTTCATTTTCTGTAGTTTCAGTTGCCTGCCATTTGGAGTGAAATCTAACCCTCACACAAATCAAGGAAGTATTGTAAATTACACAGAAGCTGACAAACTACCTAGATCTGGTAAACGATTTATGCTTCAAAGGTTATAGAAACAATATGGTGAGAGACAGGCTTCAATTTAATTTTAAATTAACAGTAGAATCTAGTGTGGGATTGCCCAGTATGTGATTCACCAATTGTCTTCCTGGTAAGGATTCCCTCAGTCTGTGATGACATGAATAAAAACAGCTCATAATCCTCTCAGAAGCCCCCGTGAGACTCTAGTGTGTGACTCTTGTGGTCTCATTCCACCCTAATCCACCTTTTAAGCATAGAATGTTCAAGAGAGGTGGAAGGGGCAAACTGATGTGTAAATGATCCCAGCTTTGAATATCTCTAAACTATTTCTGGCTTGCCTCATAGATGCTTGTTTTGGGGGAAAAAAAACACTTCATGTTCTCACACAGACTCAATTTTATCAGGATTTGTGGGTGCCACTGATGTCCTTGAAGCAGCTGTGGGGGTCAGTGGCTATTAGCCAGTCATCTCTGCCTATTTGGGTTTAATTTTGATAGAACTCTGATCTAGTGAGCCAGTTTGGTCTAGTGGTTAGGGAGCCAGACTCTTATCTGGGAATACTGGGTTTGATTCCACACTGCTCCCTGAAGCAAGCTGGGTGACCTTGGGCTGGTTACAGCTGTCTTCTGAGCTCTCATAGCCCCACCTACTTCACAGGGTGTTCTGTTGTGGGGAGAAGAATAGAAAGCTTTGTCAGCTGCTTTGAGTCCCCTTAAATGGGTGAGAAAAGCAGGGTAGAAAAGCCAACTCTTCTTCTCCTTCTTCTTCTAGTGTGTTTAGTTTGAACCATGTAGAACTGGTGACCTGTGAACTCTTTCAGCAACACTTTTCTCATATTTTTATCTGTGAGGAATAATCTTCCAAATGTTTGAATATCTTGTCAAATCACATTTGACTTCGATAGTTAAAAATGTGTGTTCAGTGCAGAGGATGCAAAACTTTCCACAGAGCTCAAACTGAGCCTAAAGCTTTTCAGACTGCTTGTCTAATTCTACAGATAATTTATTAATGCATTTTAAAACAGCAGTAGTCTACGATTGGCAGATAAATACCCTCCTATTTCTTCCATTGACATACCTCTTGGACCCCATAGGAGTGTCTCCAGAGCCATTAGCAATGAAAGTTCATTGCATCATCTGCCACAATTTGTTTTGACTAAGCAGAAGAAATGAACAATAAAAATAATATAAATGAAAAAAAATATATAAAACTGGCTTCATTTATTAGCATTTGATCTCCCAAACTGTGGGGTTTAAACATATAGCAGATTTTTGGCTGAACCGGGCTACTTTTTAGTTGGCAGTTGGGGACTCGTACAGTTGAATGTCTTCTCACTGAAAATACTTTTCTGTGCCTATGAAGAGTAGCAACCCTTTTGTAAGGATGAATGTTAGCCTTTACACTATCATCTGGTTTTCTGCATGCAGGGAGATTTTTATATGGAGAAATCTTCACTGCAATCTGAAGGCAATTCTGTGGAGGAATTGTGAATTAAATTTTATCTGCTCTTTTGTGTGCACTGAAGTCAGACTATCCAGGAGGGGCGGGAGAGTGGGATATGGGAAAGCTTGACCTACAGTTGAATCTGCATATATTAATGGCCATAGATGATTCTGTTGCTGCCTAAGTGCAGGGTTTTCCCTGAGACTGGAAAGGCTTAAGGTACAACCCCTTCTGCATGCAGAGAAGTACAGTCCATTTGATTTGATCCTTTGGGTCCCTTGCCCACCGTGAATTTTTCAGCAAGAGGGAAAAACGGGAAATGAAGCTTCTTTCCTGCAGGTAGATTTGCTTTAAGGGGATGAGGACAGAGGGGGTAATGTGCTCCTGAATGTGTCCTGTAAGTATTCCAAAAGTAGTCCATGAATCTTGCAAGGCTGGGTTTTGAAGGTCCCCCCCAAAAAAAAAATGGTGGGCAACTTTGGGGTGGGTGGGTTAAAATCATTAATTCATTACCAGCATTAGTTGCATCACATGTCAAACTGAGTATCAGAACAGCTACTGTAAATTTCTTAATCTTTTTCTCTGAGTAATTTGTTTCCATCTACCGTTATTCATTTTATTTCATCATTCATGTTTTTCTCATTTTCTCCTTTTCTTCATTATTAATTGCATTCACTCCCTCATAATTAAAGCTGTTTATTCACAAAGGTCACAAGTTCACCACATTCAAATGACTCCATCTAGAATTGCTGGTCCTGGTTGCTGCTGATTGCACTGATTTGCTTTCAGAAGAGGGTCCCCTTCTGACACGGATACAGGAGCAGCCCAGGCTGGGATGCAGAACACTTTGGACCATGTATCGCCTTTTGACTCTTACATCCTACCACTCCTCACTTTAGTAAAAATAGTGAATTTGGTGTAGGTATTTTAAAAAGTTTCTGCGGGGATAATAATGAAACTCCCATGGGGTCACTGCGAATTGAATATATTGTTGTATTTCTATGAGAAAATTGCTGTACATAGAGACGGTTTGCTTATGGGTTGCCCTTTGTAGACTGTAGCCTCATACAGTTTCCCATGAAGACAGTCTGGCCCATGACTAGGCAACAGTTCTCCATGTTTTGCTGTGAAGCAAAGCTGTTTATCTTTGGAAGAACCCTTGGAAAACATCCAGAATCATCTCTCTGGAAGTACCCAACCATGCTAGAGATGAGGCTTGAGGTAAATTAGACAACACCATCTAGGTCCATTAAATTACAATTTTTGAAGGTTCTGTTAATATCATATTATACGTTTGTCATGTTTTTGCAAATCACCAAGTGAGTGGAGAACAGATTTTATGTTAGTTCCATTTATTTTATGCAAACTTTATTTTATGGAAACTTACAATATAAATATAGATATCAGTTTGCATAGAGGTCTCATAGCTTATCCCATCTTCAAGTCTGCTAGGATGTTGGTGTGCAAGAGGAGCTTCTTTATTTGCACGTAGAGGTTTTTCTTTTTCTGTATGTGTGTGGAAAGCCAATGGAATTTGCTGCACAGTTGGAACTGTTCCAGTCCAATTTCTTCCATGAGCAATTTGGCTGTTTGCAGCAGCAACATTAGCGTTAACAGCCCTTTAGTACCTTCTGCTTGACATTCTGGAGCACATCTGAAAAATGAAAAAGGTAATTCCTCCTACAGAAACAGAACTATAATTCTCTTTTCTTTGCCCAACGTGACCTGTGTGTCTCCACTTGCAAATCTGGATAAAAATTTAGGCAAGATTTTGTTTAAACCTTAGCAAAGCCCAGGTGCTCCCAGTGTTTTGGACTATGGCTCATATCAGCCCAGCTAGAAAGCTGTCCTGCAGTTCTATTCAGTTTTTGATGAATATATTTTTTTTCAAAAACCTACCTTAAGACTGAAAGTAGATGTGCATCTATTGTGAGCAGTTCGGACATGGTCGTATGTAGGCTTTCATGCCCACTTTCAATCTTATTTGTAGAAGTTTTGGGGCTGTTGTGACATGTTCCAGATTTCTTCTGAAAACCTAAGCTTTCAGATATTGCTGTGACATCCATGTTCAGAGGCACATTGGACTGAACAAGGTGGCCCAAAATTGCAGCCTAGTCCAGGATGCCAGTAGGACTTTTTAAAAATGTCTACTGGTGGTCTAGCAGGTCTTCAACCGGACCACAGGATATGCAGATGCCTCCATGTTCTGGTTTAGGGGGGGGGCATTTTGGTAACACCCCAAAGTGCACCACCAAAATGGATCCCTAGAGATTCTGAAGCCAGGAACATTTGTTCCTGCCCAGCAGGGTTTGTGAAGTCTGGCTCCAAAACTAGTGCGAGCTTCAGAACCAGCATGGTGACTGTCTTGGAACAGCGTGGACAGTGTTACTCTGGGAGATGCAGGCCTGTCCAGCTTGTGGAATACTTCAGCTGAATGGGAACGTTTCTGCACTTGGCTTTATTCTGGAATATATCCTGGAATAGGGGCCAGTTGTCTGCATGGTAGTGCAGACTATGACAGGCCCTAGGCAAGGCCTGTCATAGCCTGTATTAGCATGCAGACTCTATCCCAAGATATATTCCAGAATAAGGCTAAGTGTGCGAAGGACTTGAGTTTCCCTTGAGCAATCCAGAGGAAGCAAGTGAAGAAACAACCTCAGGGAGGAAATATGTATTTTCTGTAAATCACACTGAAAACCTTCCCATCATATTACATGTAAATAATAAATCTTCCAATAAATTGCTGGAGCCTGTCTGCTCACCTTGTTTTCCCAGTCTGGTACCAGCAGCAATGAGGACACACCTGTTGCACTTTAGGTGAAGTATACTTCTGCCACATGGCCACCCATCTTCCTCTTTCATTCATCCCTGTCGGCCCAATGTTAGGTCCTGTGTGTGAGATGAGGACGGATCTACCTCTGTGTTGGGTTTTCAGGGAAGATCTTGAAGCTTGCATAAAGAACAGTGGAAAATGTCATAACCCCATCTTCAAAGCTTATTCAAGCCCAAGGATGGGGCTACCGCAGAAGCTGGTATGCTTACAGACATATCAGACAGGTCCACCACTAAACCAGGATAGGTAACCTGGATCAGAATTGCGCTAACACCATGCATTTGGTGACACTTGTTTTGCAGCTAGCAGAGGTTCACTATTTCGACAGACAGATTTCTCAGAAGGACAAAGACTGAAAACAAAATAATGTCTTAATTTAAGTAGGCCCTGCCATTGCAAGAATGTAAATATTTGCTTCCACCAATGGCTTTAAAAATATATATATATATATAACCCTGATGCTCACCAAGGCAGAACGATACCTATGAGAATCAGAGTCTGGCCTTGAATCCCAGCTGTTGTTTACACTCTCCTATTTCTATGATCAGCTCTGAAAAATTAATTGAGTTTTCACAGAACTAAAAGGCAATTTTTTCCCTCATGGTTGTATTGAAACTCTATTAAGGGCCATGGTGTCATGGTCTTTTTAAAGAAATGGGAAAAAATGTTGTTTCAAACTAATAATTTCACAGTGTTATATGTTAGCCTATGGCCACTACTGTTTATTAGCTACTGTAACATTGAATCCATTCCTGAAAATCCAATTGAAGGGATTGCCGTGAGTCCAAAGCAATTGTCCTTCCTCATGAAGCAAAGAAAGACAATTGCTAATTGTACAATTAGAAATTTATTGCGCTCCATTGGTCCTTCTGCATTTACTCTTAAGCTGGCCCAGGAAGGCATCCAGAGGCCTCCCTCCCTTCTGCACAGTTAAGAGGAAGCTGTGCCTCCTGCTAGATCTCTCCATCTGCATTGGGTGAAGCATATTCTGGTCTGCCTAGATCAGGATACCAATAGATCTTTTCCAAAGGTCCACCAGTAGTCCAGGCACCTCTAGAATGGAACAGGGATCCATGCAGAAGTGTTAACGCCTCCTTGTTACAGTTTAGCAGGGGGACCCAATCTAGCGGACCAAATTGTGTTGTTGAAATGGGCCTCCCTGTGGCTCCAAGGCCAGGAACATTTAGTTCTGGCTGTTGGAGCCCCTGCAGTAAGATCCAAATGGCTCAAGGGCTGTCCTGGAACAGGCTATCCTAGACAGCTGTTCTGCTTCAGCTGAGAAACTTTGAGAAGATAATGCTAGAATGTGTCTTTATTACATAGGAAAGGTGCCTTAACCAGGACTACAAGGAAACCAGTCTGCATTACAGCAATGGAGACTGGTTATCCTGAGGCCCAGGTTAAGGAGCCTTTATTGTGTAATGGAGACACAGCCTGTGACTAGCCTAGGGAGCCCTAGGGAGCCTGTAGTGGGAAACTGAATCTTTCACACCTGCCAGCTTGGTATGATATAACAATAACATACAGGATCCAGTGAGGTGGCAGCCATTCTCAGGATGAGCACTAAACTAGCCCCATACCTGGCCAGTAGTGCTTGTAGTGTGGATGGCCAGGACAAGGCTGGCCAGATTACCAAGGCACTGTCTGAGGCAATATCTGGTACCATGGCAATCTGGACACTCCGTATGACTGCAGAGCTGCAGTTTCACCACCAATCCCACTTGCTGCACTATACCTGGAAAAGGGTGCGGACACAGCATCTAGGAGCAATCCAGCTGTTTCTGGACTGCTTTTTAAAAGTCCACAGCTAGATTGCTCCAGGAAGAGGGTATCCCACACTGGAGTGGCTGTGGTAGCAGTGCGTTGTGAGTGGAGTGGAGCTCACTAAAATATAAGTATGAACCGGCCCTTGGTCTCCCAGGTCCTAGACACTGTAGCAACACCATGGGCCAAGGACAGAGTACAGTATGGTGGTATGCCAGGGGATATCTGTTTTTTTCTCTCTCTCTGAAATATGAAGTTATGAAACTCAACTCAGAGACTGTCCTTGAGTTACAGTATCTTTATTATCTTTCCCTTCCAATAGACTTGCAGGGAATTAGCCATTATTAGCATGTATGTGTATGTGTGTGTGTGCAGCACAGTAATTTGAAATATTGCAGTGATTTGTTTGTGACTTACCTGATGGAACCTGTGTCAGGAACTGAAATGAAAAGCTACAGACCATTATCCTGGAACTTAAGAGTTGTGTATCCCATACCGTGTTGGGAGACGTTAGGAGAAAAATATAAAGGTGCTTACAGATTGTTTTAGGAAGGAATGTAGGTGATCCATCTTGGTTGGTTGATTGGTTGTTCAGCAGCCAGAGTCCTGAGCAGTTTGAAAGCATGATCAATTTTATGGCATAAGAGGTGCTGCATATTTTAATGCTTATTCTGCATTATTAAATTTCATTAGTTGGGTAGAAACAATAGTTGTCCTCAGCAGACGCCAGGATAAATCTTAAGAAGTTTTGTAGCTGTCAAATATAAACTCCCTTTCAACCGAAGGGCTTTTTTGCACTTAATTTCCCAGAGACAGTGTCCCAGGAAAGTTAAGATCAGGAACAGAGGCCACCATTTGTATTGCAAATGCCAGCCCCATCCCAAACGTAGGGCGTTTTTGCACTTTCTTTCCTTTCCACTGGACAGGAAAGGAGCGCAATGACCCAACATTAACTAGTGTTCACACTTGTTGCATCCGTGGTCGCCCCAGGTGTCAGCATGCTTGCACGTCATCTCAGATGACCCTGGAGCACCAGAAGAGGTGCAAATACCCACTGACCAGATGCTCCAGGTAAGCTTTTGGTCAGTGTTGGTAAAGGTGTGGAGCACAATTAGTGAACATCTAGGAAGGCAGGGGTGCTTGGGGGTTGTAGCAGCCTCTTCCAAGTGAAGATGCTCTTCCCCAGAAGTCCACTAATCATGCACTACCAGCTGTAATGCAAATAGGCCCCTACTTTGATCTTACTCTGCAGTAGGGTTAGTGTAAATGCAGCATCCGCCTTGCCATCACAAAGGCTGTGTGTGGATGGTCATTGCTATAGTGATCGGGCAACATGCTTGTGCAGCCATGCAAGAAGTGTGAAGGCTGTGTTTTGGGTCACACTAGGAGTGCCATAAGTGCTCTTAGTGTAGCTGTGGAACATCTACTGAGGATGTGGAATAGTAAAGTATGCTCAAAGCAGCTCCAGAATGGAAGCAGCTCCATGGTGTGCAGATGCTCCAAGCTTGAAGTGTGCCTGGGCTGTCCCAATTGTCATACACTACATTTGGGGATTTTTTTTTTTTTTTGCACAATGCATACCTCTGATTCAGGATTGTTTAGAAATTCCTCATCAGGGTTTGACAACTTGGATTTGGGAATTCATGACTAACAAATAGGTATCTGAGCGCCACACGTAGTTAATCTGGGGAAGTGCTTCTGCATGGAAGGAGCTGTTTCTGGTGCTGAAATGGCTCTTTCCTTTGTGGATGCTCTGTCTGGGAGCATTCCTCAGGATAACTACTGCACCAAGTGCGGAAAGGCTCAAGATATCTGTGTTCTTCTAACTGGTAGGTGGAAATACCACTGAACCCTAGTATAAGTTCTCTAATCTGACAGTTATGCTATTTAAGCAAATTAAGAAGGGATGTTATTGTTAATATTTATTTATTTATTTATTTATTTATTTATTTATTTATTTATTTATTTATTTATTTATTTATTTATTTATTTATTTATTTATTTATTTATTTATTTATTTATTTATTTATTTATTTATTTATTTATTTATTTATTTATTTATCCATCCCAGCTTATACTCGGAGGTCTCCAGATGGGTAACAACATTTAAATCAAACATTATTAAAACAATAACAGTATGTATTAAAACAACAGCATCCACAAGTGGGAAGGTAAAAGTAAATGGTTTACTTTTGAATTATTGTGTGATATTAATTCAAGACTCAGGCAAGATTTGAAATGTTTCATTTTCCCCCTCCCATTTCTTCTGTTTGCTGTAATTTCTTTGAAAATACAGACACAGCAGACAAATAACCAGGAAAATTACAGAAGATAATTGTAACTTTGAGGGTTAGAAGCACAATTGTTCTTCTGGGAGTTGTGGGATTATTATTTTTTCCCTCAAGCTGCTACCTGGCTGTACATAACAATATTTCACATTCAGGTGACCTTTTCAGAACTGAGGAAACACAATTTCAGTTTCTTTAGTCAAGAGCAGCAGGGATGATTGCTGCCTGGTTGCATTGACTGCCCAGTTCACAGCTGGTATTTCCAGGGGGAATGTAGCAGAGAGAATTTTCTGAAACCTTATTCCTTCCTAGGTGACCTAATCTGAAATGAGATCACAATTCTGCATAAAGGTTATTCTTCTGTTTTGAAAAACTAAGCTGAAAAACATGAGGGGGACAAGCCTAATTCTCATGGTGGTGGTGGTGGGGTTATATTTAAATTTCATTTTTATTCTTTCTTCTTTGGTGGAGCTAAAGAGAGTTTCCATAGAGAGCCTGTCCAGGTCCAGAGCTGCTTAATTTTGGGAATGTGGTTGGATTATGTGCCTCCACACTATTGCTTGTAATAAAGCACAGGTAAAGCTGCTCACAAGACAGAGGCTTTGACCAGACACAGCAAAAAAAAGGCACCTCTGAGGTGGACAGTTTAGAGATACGATTGATTGTGCAACAGTCTGTTCCTTCCCATAAACATTCTGACTGCCTCCAGACATCACTTGTTTAGTCTGCAGTTTAGTTAAGGCCTCATTCCCACAGGGCGAGGTTAATCCAAATTAAATCTCCCTGAGGACTGAGTACACATTCTGACTGTTCCCACATGTTAGTGATAAAACAGGCTGAATTTGAGTTTCCTTGGCCCCACTGACAGTGGACCTTTCTGCACTTAGCATGGAATATGGGCCCTTAATGGGTACTCTAGTGCTAGTGGAAAAACACTCTAAATCTCAGGATCGGTTTCTACTGTCCACATGCTATTGCAGACTATGAGCATGCAGATGGGAGACCCTGTCCCAAGAAATATTCCAGAAATATTTCAGTGCAGAAAGACCCAACGGTTCCCATCCTTGGCATAGAGAAACAGTATTTTTTCTCTCTCCTCCCCTCATTAGGGGAGTTGGTGGAACCGAAAGGTGGAGCTAGAACTTCCCACTCCAGCTAAGTCATGATTTCAAGAATGGGTGCAAATCCAATCAGTGAGCTGGTTCCACTGACTCCCCTGATGCTATGAACATTTCTTATGACAGAAAGCATTCACTGTGAGGCAACTCCCTTTTTGCACTACAGTGCTGCTGGTTTGGGGCAGCTATATTTGCCAAGCTAGTTTTGTTGCACGGAGAAGCACAGAACTGGTTTTTCATATGGATCGCTTATATGGATGCTGGGTTCATGCAGGGTCTGCATCAGCTGGTATCCCCACCCACCCATTGAACAGGTACCTTTTCCTACCCCACATGATGGTCCTCCATCCCCTGCATGAAGCACGCAGAGCCACTTTCTGGCACACAAACTCTGTGGGGAGGTCTGTATTGCCTGGTGGTCCCCAACCCCTTGAAGGACAGGTGGCTTCCTGTGATTCGCTCAACCAGATGGGCTGAGCAGAAAGTATTGCCAGTTTGGTTGGACAATTTGGATCTCCTGTTATTCCCCATCCCCCTGGGTGGTGGGTTGGTCTCTTCTCTTCCCTGCTGCTGTGGATCTGCCCCCACTAAACTTGGATGGAGGAAAGGACATGGAATAATGACCAATTCTCAGAGGTGAGAAGAGTGGTCCCTCAAGGTTCAGTATTAGGACTCGTGATTTTTAATGTACTCATAAATGATCTAGACCTTGAGGTGAGTAGTGAGATAGCAAAGTTTGCTGATGACACTATATTATTCTGGTTAGTTAAAACTGAAAGTGATTATACAGAACTCCAAAGGGATCTCTTGACATTCAGTGAGTGGGCAATAAAGTGGCGAATGCATTTCAATCTTAGCAATCCCAATTACATTTATAAACTGATGGGGGTGGGGTGGACAGCTCAGACAAGGTGTTAAAACAGTGCACCACAACAGTGGAAAAAAGCAAATTCAGTGGTAGGGGTAACTGGGAAAGGAATAGAAAAGAAGTTGTCAAGTGTAATTTTCCCTCTTTCGGAATATTATGTACAGTTTTGGTCACCACATCTCAGAAAGGATACTGGGGAACTGGAAGAGGTGCAGAAAAGGGCAAACTGAATAACTAAGGAGCTGGAACATCTTCTTTATAACACCAGGTTGCAACTTCTAGGTCTCTTCAGCCTTGAAAGGTAGTGTTTAAGAGGTGTTCTGATTGAAGTACAGTATATAAAATCATGCATGGTGTGGAAAAGGTGGACGGAGAAATATTATTTTCTCTGTTGCACAAGTCTAGAACCAGGGGTCACTCTAGGAAGCCGATGGAGGACTAGTGGCTACCAGGGATGTGCAAGAATATTTTAAACATTCAAAATTTGATCAAATTCAGTCGCATTTGAACATTCAAATTTGAATCAAATGTCCATACATTCGTTTAACATTTGAATGAATTTTGAATTTCTTGAATCATTTGTACAAATTATTTGAACATTTGTATGTGTATGGATATGTACGCGTTACATACGTATCTGTACGAATCTTATTCTTATCTGTACGCATTTGTAGGATACGTATGCGATGAAAACAGAATGTATACGGGATAAAAACGGGATGCGTACGAATGTGTATGAGTGCCTGTGGATACATACAGACACATATGAATGTTGTCAACATTCATACCTTCAAATACAAATCAAATACTTGTACGAAGAGATACGAATGTATTTGAATCAAACTGAATGTGAATATATTCGTATTTTAAACATTTGAATTCATTTGTATTCTTGGATATTTGATTCAAATTGAATTGAATGCTGAAAATGTTACAGAGGGTCTTCCAATGATGCAGCAGCCAAAACATACTTTAGTGGAGGCTCACTGCCACTTTGAGCAGCGCAGCTAATCAGGGCTTTCAAAGTAAAAGAATTTTTTTTCAGGAAAAAGATGATCAGCAATGCTGCAGTACTCCATTTTGATGGATTCATGATGTAGCATTATTTGGGGGTAAAAACATAAATCCATTTTTACTCATGACCAAGTCCCACCCTCTCCCCTCTGTGTCTTTTCACATTTTTGTGCTGTAGCACAGGTTGCAGGCCTATGAGGTCATGAACCACGTGTCACTAGGGTGTGTGGGCCAATGCACACCTTGATGAGTTGCAATGGCCAGTTAATGTCTGGAGTGGCTTGGGCATCTGCACTTAGGTGATACCCAGACCATTTGAAACTCAGCTGGCACTTGACTACGCTAAGTACAAATTGCTGCCATGATGGTGGTGATTGCTTTGCTGTGGCAAAGGGATCAATGCACATGCTGCAATGACTGAGTGGTGGAGTGTGCAGACATGCCTGTGCCACCAGTCATGTACTTCTTCTGCACCTCTTCCACCCAGAAGATCTGCAGATGGAGTGTGCCGGGCTATCCCAGCCCAGCTGCTAGTTTAGATGTGGAACAGTTTTAATTGTTCTACATCTATACACACAGGGGACACTCTGGCATGCGTGGAGCTGCTTCTGGTATAGAAGTGGTTCTCCAAAGTGCAGATACACTGTGCCGCAGTGCTTCACCACTAAGTGACCACTATGCCTGATCTTGTCTCCTCTCCTTTTCTCTCATTGCTCCTTACTTGTGAAATTGTCTTCCCATTCACCTCCACTCATTACCCTCCTTACAAGCTTTTGAATCCCAATTAAAAACTTTATTTTCTATGGCCTTTGGCTCTTGTAACTGAAGTTCCTTTTTTGCTTGTTTTAATTCCTAATGTGCCTCTTGTGATATTATGTATTATTTTAACTTTGTTTTAATTTTGCTTATTTGTATCTTTCACTCTATTGTCTTTTTAAATTTTTGCCACTTGTACAGCGCTATGTACATCTATAGCGCTTGATAAATAAACTTTAATAATAATAAGTGCAAAAAGGCTATGTGTGCCTGTCCTTTTACTAAGGTCATCTGATCATGAGCTGTGTATACACAGTATAGAAACTCTGAATTTAGTTTCATCCCGTTGTAGTCAATCACAGTCTTGCAGGGGCTTACAATTTTTAAAAACATAATAAAATGCTCGAGTTAGGTGAAAATGGTAGCCATAAAATAGTAATGACAATCTTGCAGCTCAAACAAAGAAGGTTCTTAACTTAGAAATTAGTTTTCTCTCTAAATCAAATATTGTTTCAGAGTGTTTGCGTCTGCAGCTGGCTCATTCAAAATGCCCTTGCATCACCAAGAGGAGGTCTGTGCATTGCAATCCAATAGATTTTCAGTGATTTAAAGCAATTCTGTACTGTCACATCATTAGGAAAATAACTTGGCTGGCTCAGAAAGCAATAAAGGAAAAAGACAGTTATATTCTTGCCTTTTAAGCAGGTGTGAAATCTCAGAAGATTTGATGTTCCTTGCTTTTCAATGGGAAAAGTTTCCCAGGAGCTGTTTGTATGCTCAGTGTCCCCAGGCAGCAACTCATTTTACACTGATTTCAAGGAGCTGTTCATGAACAATCATAAATAAGTTTTATTCCTTATCTTCTTTTTGCAGAAGAAACAAGTGAGCCAGACAAAGATCCGGGTGATCTCAACTATCCTCTTCATCCTGGCAGGTTGCGTTGTCTTTGTCACTATTCCAGCAGTCATTTTCAAGTGCATTGAAGAATGGTCAGCCCTGGACTCCTTTTACTTTGTGGTCGTCACTCTGACTACAGTAGGCTTTGGCGATTTTGTGGCAGGTGAGACTTTTGACTACGTAAATTGACACCAGGTACTTGGTGGCACATTTTGAAGGATGCATTATTGATGAAATTTTGGAATGAGCATTTATTGCAGATTTATTATTATTATTTATTTTGCCACCTATAATTTTAGCATAATCCAGTCAGTGTTAGGTACAGAAGGCATAGGTGAGCAGTGTTGGTATCTGATTCAAAGAATCATTGATCAACAAGAAACCCATTGTGAACTCCTCTTCTTCTAATTCCTATCTGTGTCAGGTCCAGAGGGCTGTAGGCAGTATGTCTTCTGGAGGGTGTAGCGTACTCTTCATTCATATCTGTTTGGAAAATGTGCCGTTACCTGCCACCTCAAGAGGGGTTAAATGGAATTTAATGGCAGCTTTTGCAAGGTGGTGCAAGTCTAGAGACTGGAAATTAAGGGCCTGTTTGCATTTACCTGTCAGGGACACCCTGGCCTGCTCTGGGACCATCCCTCCGCATGCTGCAGTGCACCTTCCATCCCAGAGCTTTTCAGGGTGTTCAGGAGTGTCCCTAATCCTCCGAAGATGTGGAATAGTTTTTACTGCTCCAGAGCATCACCAGGAAGATCCTGGTGAGCTCCCAGGTGCATCATTTGCACTTTCTTTGTGTGTAAACACTTTGTGTTTACGGAATAAGGTGACTGCAGTTGTGCAAATGTGTGCTGAGTCAGGCTTGCCATTGCAACAGCCTGGTGTGCACCACAAGTTGCCATGGTGATCTGGCCAGGTTGAAAATGACCATTCACACTTCAAGAGCTGGTGATCAGTTTCAGAGTTGCCCCAGCACTTGAAGTGTGAAGGCATCCTAGTTTGCCCCATCTTAACTTCAGCACTTCTACTGAGTTAAACATGAACTGTCTACATGTGCGCTTGTCTGGAACCAAGTGGGCTTTTCTGCTTGGCTTAGGTTGGATGGCAAAATGGTAGTCCTCAAATGCCCAACCATGCTTGCCTTTTCTCCTGACCTTGCAAGTAAGTCAGCAGTGTTACATTAGAAGCAAGAATTACAGTCAGAAACAAACCACTGGGTGAGTAAATGAATCATGTGTGGTGCTGATACTCAGACCTCAGGGAAGTCAAGGCAGAGCATGTCCTTGTTGCTGAGTAGACCAGGATGCCCACACTGGTGGTCAAACCTAGAGCATTGTTTATATATTATTCATTTACCGTATTTTCTGGCGTATAAGACAACTGGGCATATAAGACGGCCCCTAACTTTCCAGTTAAAATATAGAGTTTGGGATATACTTGCTGTATAAGAAGACAACACCTGGCATATAAGACGACCCCCAACTTTTGAGAAGATTTTCCTGGGTTAAAAAGTAGTCTTATACGCCAGAAAATACAGTAATTAAAATATGTACTACTTACCATTAAAATACAATATTGAAGAGTGTACATAACATGAGGGAGGAGAAGGTAAAATAAAAATAATTATATAAAAATATGATTAAAATCAAGGATGGGGGAAAGAAACAAATATTCACCCTGGAAAGACCTGGGTAAAAAGACAAGCCTTCAATTGCCACCTAAAAACCAAAAGTGTAGCTTCCCTATAGATATCAGAGAGTGGGTGCCACACAGAAAGCCCAACTTTAGTGACCTCCACTGAAGATCTTGATGAATTCCCAGGTTTATACTGTATAGATCTCCTGTTTATGTGGTTTGGCTATGGCAAGGACTTGTTTTTACCTTTTCTGGCCTTCATACAGATGTTTCTGCAGCACTGAAAATGCTGGACCAAATGCCTTCAGATTGCAAGTTGCCTCAGTGGTGCAAATAATAAGGCAGCTCTGGTTAAGGCCCTGTTCCATTTGCAGCCGTGTTTTAAATCAGCTTCTTTTCCTGTTTTGTTTTCTGAAACTGAAGTCACTGACTTCATAAGTCATAAGTCGTAGGGCAGTGGAAGTGGAAGTGAACTGTTGTTGAAGCATCAGGCTTCTACTGGGGTCTGTCACATTAGCCCTTTGCTGCACCACTGCAGCAGGTCCATGTGGCATTTTAGCTATGTGGAGTATGTTGAAAGTATAACCAATGCGCCATTGCTAGGCATTCCAAGGGCATTCCATGGGCACCTGAAGTACTGGGAGAATGTTTTATGATGCACATAGTTTCTGCATTGCCATGATGGAGTGTAGCTGGGACATTGCACAACAATTTTTCCCATGCGTTGCAGGAATTGATGCCTGTTGCATTATTAGCTCTATTTGAACACAGCCTTATTTCCACTAATCGGCCATTGGGAGAAGGCGGAAGAGGACTGAATTTAGTCTTCCCAGACACTGCTTTTTCAAGATAAGAAAGATGTAGAAGATGTTGGTTTTAAAAGGATTGTGTAGCCCAGCCAAATTGGAATTTCTGTGCCATTAAAACCCAGAGGGGAAAGAATTCTATTGCAAAATACTATCATTCTGTATACAAACATTTGTGTGTGTTTTGGGCAGGAAACTAGCAAAACTCACTCAACTAGCATTTTCATCAAATAATTCAGAAAATCAGTTAGATGTCATTATCTCCAGCTAGAAATCAGCAGCAATGAAGTTATGCATGTAGGTGAGTACAGGTTTTCTGATTCCCAGTGTTAAGAGCATAAGAGGTATCCTGCTGGATCAGGCCACAGCCCATCCTGCCCAGCATCCTGTTTCAGGGACCTGCCAATTGCTTTTGGGGATTCTCAAGCAGAAGTAAAAGGCAAATCAAATCCCTGGAAATGGTCTTTAGAGGCCTCCTGCTTGACTCTCCAACCTGGAGGCAGTTCCTAGTCATGCTTTCTAGAAGCCATCACTTCTCCTGTCCTTCATGAATGTATCTAACCCTTTCTTAAAGCTATCCAGGCTGGTTGCTGTCACTACCCCATGTTCAACAGCAGCAGCCTTCTAAAGAAAATTCAGTGTTTTAGAAAACCTGAAAAATTAAAAGCAAAAAAAAAAAAAGATCATAAATATAATAGTAGCTAGTAAGAAAAGGGGGGAAGAGTTTGTTTTTCTTCCAGAAAAGTCTGTGTGTGCGTGCATACGTGCAACAGAGAAGAGGGGAGGGAAAGCATATAAGCAAAGGACAAGGTCTTCTGAAAATCTAGTTCTTTATTCTTAGTAGACCTTTGGCTCTGGATCTATCCTATAATAAGTACCTGACAATGGAAGCCAAAGCTAATGTGAGGCTGCAGTGTGGTTATTATATACCTTCTGCAATGAGATCACTGCAATTCCAAACCATAAATATCTGATCCTGTCAATTACCAATAAGCAATTGTACCATTTTGGACTGCAGACTGAAAAGAGGAATGAGTGTCATTTTCTCCTTGGCTATGATGAAGAGAAGATGATGTGAAGCCAAGTCCTTCTTGGAACCTATTGATAATGAAGTGCTTTATACTATCTGGTCAAGAGGGGCACTACTAAGAATTATTTAATCATCTGTTTGACACATTATCCAATTTTATCTTTATTTATTTATATTTATTTATATTTAAATTTATATGCCGCCCCATACCCGAGGGTCTCTGGGCGGCTCACAACATTTAAAAACAGATGTATATGAACAATATCAAAAACAAAACAAATTTTAAAAATGCAATTTTAAAAATACAAGAAAAATTAAAAACATCAGTGGTTTTCAGTGAGGGGAAGTATGGGGGACATTTAACCAAAGGCCTGTGTAAAGAGGAATGTTTTCACCGCCTTCCTAAAAATGAACAAAGAAGGGGCCTGACGCACCTCGAGGGGGAGACCATTCCACAGCCTGGGGGCCACCACCGAGAAGGCCCTCTCCCGGGTACCCACCCGCCTAACTAATGAAGGCGGAGGGATCACCAGAAGGGCCTCCCCTCCAGATCTTAAAACACGGGCAGGTCGATACGGGAGAAGGTGCTCCTTTAGGTATCTGGGGCCCAAGTCATTTAGGGCTTTATAAGTTAAAGTTAGCACCTTGAATTGGGTTCGGTAGTGAATTGGCAGCCAGTGCAGTTCTTTTAAAACCGGCGTAATATGCATCCGGTTAGATGTTCCTGTCAGCACTCTGGCCGCTGCATTTTGCACCAGCTGCAACTTCCGAACCGTCTTCAAGGGAAGCCCCATGTAGAGCGCATTACAGTAGTCCAATCTGGAGGTTACCAGAGCGTGGATAACTGTGGCCAGGTCCTCTCTGCCCAAAAAAGGTTTCAATTGGCGCACTAGCCGTAGTTGGGAGTAGGCACTCCTGGCCACTGCTTCCACCTGAGCTTCAAGTGTTAGCGCAGAGTCCAGGAGTACCCCCAAATTTTGCACCTGTCCCTTCCTGGATATTGTAACCCCATCAAGGACAGGGTATCTCCCAACTACTTGGACCCGAGAGCCTGTGACACACAGCACCTCTGTCTTGTCTGGATTCAGTTTCAATTTATTGGCCTTCATCCAGCCCATTACCGCCTCCAAGCACCTGTCAAGCACTTCAACCACCTCTCCTGATTCAGATGGCACAGAGAGATAGAGCTGGGTATCATCTGCATATTGATGACACCTCACTCCAAAACTCCTGATGATCTCTCCCAGTGGCTTCATATAGATATTAAATAACATGGGAGATAAGATAGACCCCTGGGGAACCCCACAAATGAGTTCCCAGGGTGTCGACTCCGTCTCTCCCATCACCACTATCTGAGATCGGCTCTGGAGATAGGAGCGGAACCAATGCCAAGCACTGCCTCCAACTCCCAAACTCCCTAGCCTCTTCAGAAGGATACCGTGGTCAATGGTATCAAAAGCCACTGAGAGGTCCAGAAGAACCAGCAGGGTAGCATTCCCTCTGTCTTTCTCCCAGAGAAGATCTTCAAGTAAGACAGGATTTAAAAAGGGTAAGGACCATAAAGTCCTGTAGATTTTGTTTGCATTTATTTAGATACTATACCAGTCTTTACCAAAATCTCATTGCAATGAACAAAATGTGAATAAAACAATGGAATGCATGCAGTCATAAAACAATAAATTACAAACTTGTGCATAAATCTAAAAATAATAGTAAAGTCCACAAGCTACTAAATAAAATCAGTTAAGCATTGTAGCTGGAAAAATATACAACCAATCTTAGAAACTGTTTTGAGTAAATGTGTTTTTAGCCAGTGTCAAAACATTTCCAAAGTTTTTGCCTGACCTATCTCTGGGGGCAGGTTAATATTCCAAAGCCTTGGGGTCACCCTAGAGAAAGCTCTGTTTTTACTAGCAGATCTGAAGATCCCATAGGATGATGGAACTACTAGGAATACTTTATTTGAAGATCTTAATTGATTGGGCTCAGAACCAAACAGGCAGCCAGTGGGGTAATGTGAGCCCAGCCAGAAACCCCAGCTAGCAATCTAGCTTCAGTGTTCTGCACTAGTTCCAGCTTCTAAACTGTCTTCAGAAGTGGCTTCATGAGGAGTGCATGCCAGTAGTGTGAGCTAGAGGTCACAAGAGCATGAGTTGTCATAGCCAGACAGCCATCAGAGCTAGGAATATGCTCTTTTGGCCACCACTGCCATCTGTGGTTCAGGTGACAGAAGTGGTTCCCTTAATACACCCAGGCAGGTTCCACATGCATGCCACAGTGCATGCTAGGACACTGTTCCAGGGCTGAAATAGACCTAAAGCATTTTATCTGAGCCAGAAGCAGACTGGACACCCATCTCTTTGGATGGCTATCCTGGCTGCCTTAACTTCAAGGCCAGGGAATGAATATTTCCCAGCACCGAAGTTGCACATTGGAGACATTTTGTCAGGTTCTGGAAATAGGCATTTCTGAAATAGCTGTTGTTGCTAAAATGTTGCCAGACTCTATAATGGTACTCCTTCTGCTGCCATGTTTCTGCATGATGATCCTGGTCCATGCTGTATTTACAGGGCAGTTTTCCCTGCTCTGCAAACAGAGTTGTTCCAACCACAGATTCTGCCCTGGAGATGGGCCAGATGCAATAGACATGCAATCACCTGGCTCTCTTTTGGCATGTGGTGTTGTGCAGACACCGTGTGCCCAGAACCCAGCTGGCATTGTTTGAGAAGGCTGTGTGGAATCCTTCTCCAGTCTCTGAACTTGTATGTTCCAGGGAAGTAGAGCTCTATCAAGAACAGGATGTTGTCTTACTTCCCTAATTCAAGAACACATTATACCTCCATCTCATGTGGGTTTAGTTTGGACCTCATCCAGCCCATCACTGCCTTCAAGCACTGGTCCATGACCTGAGCAGCCTCACTTGATTCAAATGGGACTGAAATAGAGAGCTGCATATTATCAGCATACTGATGATACTTCACTGTAAATCCTTTGATGACCTTTCTCAATATCCCCATATAGATATTAAAAAGCATGAGACTCTGCAAGTAAGCTCCCAAGGGGGTGAGGAATATTTCCCCATGATTGCTTTTGGGAACCTTCCATGGAGATAGAACCAGAATCTCTCTGTAAGACAGCCCTGCCCGCAATAAAAAAACTGAAGTATTGTGGGCATACTTGGAAGACACTTTGGTCAACAGAATCAAAAGCCACTAAGGCTGCATCCCCATGCAAGCCGTTTGGCACACTGAGGGCGCTGTTTGGGCACGCATGGGTTGGGCACGGGACAGGGAATGCATCTTGGGCGTCCCCGTGGCATTCCCGGCAATGTGGGACAGGTATGGGTTCGGCATGTATCCAGGCATCCCCATGAGAAGCGTACTGAACCCTGGTACTGGGGACCAGCGCCACCTCCCCACTCCCCTCATTGGAAGCTGGATTGCCTTATCTCCCAATTTGCAAGGCATAGGTGGGTAAGGAAGGGCTTGATTTAGCTGAGGGAAAAAAACAGCCGTGGCTTCAGCTGCTTTCAGAGGCTTCAGTGTTCTCCCTTTTCCAGTGTGGCAACCTTATTGTCCCCTGGGCAAGAGAGAACACCGCAGCCTCTGCCCCTCCCTTGGGCAAGAAAAGTTTTTATTTCACTTCAGAAGTAAAACCAGAAGTGGAATAAAGCCTTTTCCTGCCCAG
Organism: Aspidoscelis tigris stejnegeri; assembly: GCA_023333525.1. Classification (NCBI taxonomy): domain Eukaryota; kingdom Metazoa; phylum Chordata; class Lepidosauria; order Squamata; family Teiidae; genus Aspidoscelis; species Aspidoscelis tigris. The sequence continues at coordinate 89,958,798 of JALMGA010000003.1, read as the reverse complement.
ATCGTGAAGGGGGAGGGCAGAGGGTGCAGTGTTTTCCCTTTTCCAGGGGGACAATAAGGTTGGACACTGCAGCCTCTGAAGCTTCCAAAGCCCCTGAAAGTGGCTGAAGCTGTGGCTGTTTTTCCCCATTATTTTACCAGAGATGCGCTGCTCCGCTTGACAGCTTGCTTGACAGATCTTGCTCAGCTGAGTGCACTCAGCTAAATCAAGCCCTTCCTTACCCACCTGTGCCTTGCAAATCGGGAGATAAGGCAAGGGGTGTGTGTCATGCTTGTAGCCTTGGCATTCTTGAAACGGGGTTGGAATTACCTCCGTGGAAATGGCAGAAAATTAAAAAAACAAGCCATTCTCCAGTCTGCCTTTGCCATCAGCATTTTAAAAAGCCAGTGGCTGTGATCTTCAATGGACAGGGCAAGCACACCTCACCTCCCAATGACATGAGCACAAATCTCCTCCCATTAGCCCGTGAGCATTCCCATGTGCGTTCCTGGCTTGCTGAGCAATACGTGCCGGTCCCCCAAACTGTGCTGAGAGTTGTTTAAACAGGTACCAAATTTGGCACCCTCCTGGCATTGTTTGGGGGTGTTTGGTACGCTTTTCGCAGACCAAGTCCAAAACCCATGGGGACGGACCGTGCAAATCCCTCGCTCGGATCCGTGCCAAAGTTGCATGGGAATGGGGCCTAAGAGTCAAGGAACACCAATTGGGTTGCGTTCCTCCTCGCTTTGTTCTGCTAAAGGTCATCATTCAGGACAACCAATACTGTCACGGTGCTATGATCAGCTTGAAGTCACCCTGAAATTGCCTGTTTCATCCAAGGAGAATCGTGAGGTAGTCATTCCGACTGAAGCCAGTACAACTTAATTTAGAAGGGATTTCCCCATAGATTGTAAGCTCTTTGCTTGTGCTCTTCTTGTAATACTGATGGAGGAATAGAAGAAAACTCCTCTTTGGCTTCTGAACAGGAAGTGAACTTCATGCGTATTTCTTCAGCAGCCAGCCAGCCAGCCAGCCAGCCAGCCAGCCAGCCAGCCAGCCAGCCAGTCGAGTTTGCTCTCCTCCACAAAGCCAGCTGGGTGACCTTGGGCTAGTCACAGCTCTCTTTCTGAGCTCTTACAGCCCCAATTACCTCACAGGGTGACTTGAAATGGGTCTAGATAACCAGTTTCACCCCAAGCTAACCATTTGGTTAGCTACAAGCCTTTCCAGTTGATGCAAGTGGTAGTTCAGCAATATGGATAGGATGAACTGGAAAGCAGAGGTCTCAGGTTCAATCCTGGCATCTCACTGAAAGAAGGGAATGTGAAACCATCTAAGTACCTGCCAGATCCTTTGCATGGTTGTGTCTATGCAGTCACCAAAAGTTACTGTTGACTTCACAGTATCATTGAATTAAATCAATGTGTTTTCCCAGAAGGCAGCTACATTGCTATTTTCATTGCGTTTATCTTCCTCTGAGCTTTATGAACCGTTGTTGCATTGTTTATGGAATTTGTAGAGAGAGATTCTTACAACACTGATTCTCCTAAGATGCCCTATTAACTATCTTATTTTGATACACAATATATTGGGAGAGTTTTTTACCAGCTGGCCTTCTTTAGAAGACCGTCCCTCTTGGAGACCTGCTGTGTGATGAGATCTTTAAAGAACCGATGGCTATCACCCCATGAACACTCGTCTGTGTTTGCTTATTCCTTCATATTGACAACCTGCCAAGATCACTTCCCTTTAATCTGGCTTGAAAAGGCAGTTTGCAACATGTAAATGACCCACCAGCACAGGAGGGACTAGAGCAGTAGATATTTGTTGATTTATGTGAGAATTAAGCCCATTTTCTTTATTAATCTGAAAAAGAATCAGTGGTTTTAATACATCTGGTGGGGGAAGGTGAAGAAAGGTGACAATGGGAGATGGATTCAGAAAGTGGAAAAGGCAGCATTTATGTTACATTGCCTGCTTCTTCTGTGCCACAGATCCCCTTTATTGGTTTTATAGCCATTTCCCACTGGGACAGGTGTGACCAGAATAACCCCAATGCTTCTCAGCAATACAAATGCAACTGTGTGCCCTTTCGTACATTTTGAAGGCCATAAAGCAATAGCTACATATAACGTATATTGTGAGACACTGAAAATAGAAGCGTTATTTGGGTGTCTGCCAACAATGTTTTTTATATGGGTATTCAATCATTGTAAGCACGCTGGTCTACAGCCTGGGTAGAATGCACTTTTGAGTTTCATTGGAATGGATCAGATTGCAGACAGCCTGTAAAAGTGCAAATGCTGTGAAGGGGACTGGGAGAAGGGAAACGGAAGCAAACTCTATTCTCTGTGCAGCCACATCTTAATGAATGACCTTTAGTAGACTGTTCTCAAAAATTATGGAAACGTGCACGTCAACCTTAGCTTCAATTGAACCTTATTTCTCAGTAGACAGGAGAGGATTTCATGGTTAATTTGTTGTGTTGCAGCTCAGTGCTGCTTAGGTATTTATCTGGGAGTAAAATTTGGATTTAGTATTTGCATTTCTGAACTTTTGTTTTATTTTAAGCTAAAGTTCCCATACTGAAAGGAGAGTAGGATTCTTAAACCTTTAATAGTTTTACAGAAGAGAAAATTTAAGTAAGCATTGCTTAAATCCCCTCTTCTGTGCAGTGATTAAAGGCGATGATTAATGGCACTGTCTGCACTAACCTCCTTTTATCCAGATCAGTGGGTCCAGAATAGCTCGACCCACTGATCTGGATCTCAGTGAGGCATGGGAGGGAACAGCACTGTCGACACTAATGTACACTAATGCATTCACCTGTACTGTGGCTGTGAAGCTTACACAAGCTACACAGCTGCACTTCCACATCTCTGAACAAATGTTCCTAGCCTCGGGGCCTCCCATGTTCCAGGTCAGGGGGGCCCTGGACTCTCTGGAAGTAACAATTAAATGGTACTACCAGAGATCCGAATTAAGGGCTTCTTAATCTGAATCAGGCTCTAATGCAAACAGAGTCAGACCAGTGGTGTAGTATGCAGACAGATCTCCCCCCAAATGACTGGAACAGTTCCAGGATGGTAAGTGTGAACAGCCCCATTTGAAAAGATACAAATCCAGGGCTTTGGCTAAGGAACCACCTATCCTTTCCTGCTCTGTTTCTTTCACAAGAAGATTTTCCAGACTACTTTTGGTAGGTTGAATAATAAATGCCTTAAATTTATTTATTTATTATTTATTTATTTCCATTTCTATCCCGCTCCATACCCGAAGGTCTCTGGGAGGGTAACAATAGATCAAACAACATATTTAAAAACATATTAAGAACAAAATACAGATTAAAACATATTAAAAACACAATTAAAAACACAATACAAATTAAAACAAGGTACTTGGTTAAAAATTCTGATATAAGCCGTGCGCTCCATAGCGTATCCATAAGAACTGGGGGGAACTGGGGCAAAGGGAACTGGGGGGAGAATGTATCTCCTCAGCCAAAGGCCAAGGCAAAAAGGTATGTTTTTACAGCCTTCCTAAATGATAACAAGGAAGGGGCATGGCGCACCTCAAGGGGGAGACCATTCCACAGTCTGGGGGCCACCACTGAAAATGCTCTCTCTCGGGTGTTTTAAATGATCCTTTAAAACGCACTGGAGACTCATAGCTGTGTCATGTCAACTGTGTGCACTGCAGCCTGACCCAAAATGGACCATTTTAACTGTTTTATTTATTTATTCTTATTTACATTTCTATCCTGCCCTATATCCTAAGTTCTCAGGGTGGGTTCAGACATTCTTATAGAAAGCAACCCACTCACTAATGCTTCAGTCCTGTGCTAGGGAAAGTATTAGAATGCAAAGGTCTGGGCCTGTTATTCATTGTTGCTACAAGCGTGATCCAAAGAACATGCTTGCTAGTAACCCACAAGTAGCAATTCTGTTGCTTCTTAATAGCTGCATGCAGCAGTTGTGGGGAAAGGTGGACCCATGGAAGTTGAGGAGCTATCCTATTCAAACTGTTTTGTACCAGGACTGTTCTGGTAAATAACTTCTGCTTGGTGACCGTGGGAGTGTAGCCCCAAATGTGGTTGAATTGTCCAAGAACTAAAATGTTAGAAGAGACCACTGCTGATGACAAAAAGATTCATGCTGTTTTTAGCATGGTTGCTTTTAGTCCTGAAAACAAGTTATTAAAAGGCTAGTTTCAATAATTATCTGGGAAAACAAGGGGGAAGTTCGCCCTTTGTTTCCTGACCCTGGGAAGCAAAGGGCCAAGTTGCCCATGTGTGGACTAAGCATCCACACTAATCCACACAAACTTCCTCCAAGACAACTGAGGTGCGGATGGGTGTCCGGGTGCCACCATTTTGCAGGTCTACTGCTGCCACCAGTGTTTGTGTGCCAGTGTCATCATCAGGGCAACCATGACACGTCAGTGTGCTTGCGCAGCATGTTACCTGACCATCCAGCACATCTTCCAAACTGGAACACATGCAAATGGTCTGGCTGGAACTTTACTGGCTCTGGCACTAGTCAAGGTAAGTCCATATGTGGTGCAGGGTCTACCTGCACCATGCATAGTCAATGTGGGGTGAGGTCCAGCATGGAAGGAGCCATTTATGGTTAGGAAATGGTTCCTTAAAGTGCAGATGCTTCATCCAGGAGCTCACCCATGTTGACTAGTGGTCTAAATGTGGAAAGGGCTCAGGACCTACTTCCATATCAAATGGGAAATTCTTTGCCAATGAAACTACATTCTTAAAGCTTCCAGGTTGAAACTGACTTTATATTCAAACAAATAATACTTAGACTTTTATTATAAATCAATAATTCTACAGCAGGAAATGGTAAAGGTTTTTAACCTTAATAGACAAGACTAATGAGTGGTAACTTTCAATTTGCATAGCTTCGTAAATACTCCCTCTGATGTTGAGCTGGGCTGGGGGTAATGGCTGAGTACAATTATTGACTAAATGTTATTGCATCTTTAGGTATTGCTGCGTCTAAGTAACTTCTGGGCACAAATCATGTTCTATTCAGTTTTATGTATATTTTTCCTCATCCCAGGGGGGAATGCTGAAATCCCTTACAGAGAGTGGTACAAACCCTTAGTATGGTTCTGGATCCTTGTGGGCCTAGCATACTTTGCAGCTGTCCTCAGTATGATTGGAGATTGGCTACGGGTTATTTCAAAGAAGACGAAAGAAGAGGTAAAACAATTTACTTCCCCCCCCCCACTCATTCATTTATTCATCTACCTGCCAAAAGTGAGTGGCCACAAGGAAAAGGGTGTGTGTGCAAGGTTCATGTCAAACTTTAGTTTGGCCAGGTTGGGTGGCATAGAAAGCTTATGGACTGTTAGTTGAATTGCTGTCACAAGTCTGGATTCTCTATAATCATGAGATGCAGGTAGAATGCAGGTGAGCCCAGAGGGAATTAAACAGGGAACACATTGCCTGCATAATAAATATGCAGCAGCTACTGCCATTACTGGTCCTGTTATGGGTAGAACCATGCTGTGCTTGCACATAATGTCATGTAATGGCAACCACCTAACAGTCTTTAGCCTTTCTACAGAAACCAGCCTGGTGACAGCAACCAGCCTAGATAGCTTTAAGAAAGGATTAGAAAAATTCATGTAGGTTGGGTATATCGATATCGAGTAGAATGGCTGCCTAGGTACTCCCTCCAGGTTGGAGATACAGGCACAATGTCTCTAAAGGCCAATTGCAGGGAATCAAGAGTAGGTGGAAGTTTTGCCTTTATCTTCTGCTTGAGATGCCCAGAAGTAATTGGTGGGCCACTTTGTGTGACAGGATGCTGGACTAGTTGGGCTGTGGCCTGATCCAGAAGGGCTCCTCTTGTTTAACACAAAGTTTAACACAAGCCCAGGAAGAGCCTTTCCATGGGTGGCACTCAGACTCTTCCCAGGGACATCTGCTTAACACTGCCATATATGTTCCGAACCAAGTTATTACTTTTTTAATTAACTAGGCAGTTCAGGAAGCTTATGCTAATTTGTAACTTTTACAGATTTTTAAGCTTTTAAAAAATTCTTTCAGTTTTAAAATATTTTAATATATGTTTATTCACCCAGGGTATGTTGACTGTAAGGCATGTTTATAAGTGCATTAAACAGATAAAATTTATCTACCTTTATGTTATTATATTTATCACCCTACTACATAAGTCTCAAGGCTATGAGCAAGAATAACAAAAGGAAAATAATAAATTGGAACATAAAAGTACATTGAAGACTTATGAAAAACAGAATAAAAATGCTTTGCATCTACCGTATTTTCCAGCGTATAAGATGACTGGGTGTGTAAGACAACCTCCAACTATCCAGTTAAAATATAGAGTTTGGGATATACTCGCTGTATAAGACAACGACACCCGGCGTATAAGATGACCCCCGACTTTTGAGAAGGTTTTCCTGGGTTAAAAAGTAGTCTTATACGCCAGAAAATACAGTACTTTTTATTTTGGAAATAATGCTGGGAGTGGTTCACTTGATATTTAAAAATAAGATATAAAGTGTCAAAACAACATACTGTAGATAGGACTGACCCACGCCCAATATTGTATCCTGTTATGTTCAAGGGATACCCAACAAATAGGATGCAGCGTATACCATCTCACCTTTTTCTGAGTAAATAAAATTACAGATCATGGAACCATTATCTGGAACATGCACTGTGCTCCAGCTGCAGACTTCAGACTTTTGAGAGCAAGCATAGATGAAATAGATACAGGCTTCATCCAGACATCAGTTACTTGTTTGTTTATTAATTTATTTATTGCATTTTTATCTTGCCCTATTCCTGAAGGTCTCAGGGTGGAGTACAACCTTAAAAGCCAAATATAAAAATGAATAGCCTAAAACAATAAAACTGCTTGAAAGTTCCATTACATTTGGATAGTCTGGAAAAAAAGCCATGGATATTTAAGAATATTCATGCTTTATCCCAAAATATCAAAATATATCAGAATAAGTAGTCGACATCTGAATGCAACAACAGTCAGCAGAAAAAAACCCTTTAAGGCAACTGGATTATAAATTTCTAAGCAACGAGAGGAAAATCAGTCTAAATCAGTAAATCAGCAAAAGGCTGTCCTCAGAAGGCAACTTATAAGTCTACTGAGGTTGTTGGAATAGACTCTGACATGCATTCCAGCTGATGTTACCTGAGCTCTAGCTGGGATTCAGAGAAGGACCTCCATATCAGGTCTGTTCAATATGCTTTTTCATGGCACTTTATACAGTATTGATTCTATTGGGGAGAGGGAGTGGAAGGAAAGGAAACATTAATTGATTGAATGTGCAAGCACTTTGATGATCAAAGATCATCATGGCAAAAAGGTGCATCTGGGTTTGTTTATCTTCTGCACAGATCAGATAGTTTCCAGGAAATCCACCCTGCATGACAAAGGACATTAGCTAGAATCTCAATTTGCCATTAAATGCTAAATTGCTAAACATCCATCAACCTCCTCCTCTTTCCAGTTCTTAGTGAAGCTTGACTCTGTGCATTAGGATAATTGGCACATTGAAGATTAAGTTCTGATTGTATGACATAGTTCTGCAATTGCGGATCTCGGAGGGAACACCTTTGTCTGTAACAGCTTTTGTGAAAGGAGACCCATGTTATTTCCCATGTGGCTGAGAATGCATTACTTTAAAAGGTATTAATGCACTGTAGAAAGTAGCAATGAGGCATCTGGAAATCAAGGAAATAATCTAATTAGTTTAGTTGTTGTTATTTAAAAAGATCAATGACACTGGAGTTTCTTTTGCAGCTTTTCTAAAAAAATTATCCTCGGGCTGTGCCTGGTCATTTCCTGACTGCTGTACTTTGTTTCCTAAAAGGTTGGTGAGATAAAAGCCCACGCAGCTGAATGGAAAGCCAACGTGACTGCAGAGTTCAGGGAAACACGGCGACGGCTAAGTGTAGAGATCCATGACAAACTGCAGAGGGCGGCTACTATGCGGAGCATGGAGCGCCGGCGCCTTGGCCTGGACCAGAGGGCTCACTCATTGGATATGCTCTCTCCAGAGAAGCGGTGTGTCTTTGCTGCCTTGGACAGTGGCCAGTTCAAGGCTTCATCTCAGGAAAGCATTAATAACAAACCTAACAACCTGCGCCTTAAAGGGACAGAGCAGCTGAGCAAGCATGGGCAGGGGGCGTCTGAGGATAACATCATTAACAAGTTTGGATCTTCATCCAAGTTGACCAAGAGGAAAAACAAAGACCTTAAAAAGAGCATTCCAGAAGATGTGCGGAGAATATATGAGACCTTCCGGAACTACTCCTTAGATGAAGAGAAGAAGGAGGACGAGTCTGTGAAAGAATGTCCCTCGGAGCATTCTAGTACAGCTGTTCTCACTGACTTTATTGAGCAGCACACGGCCCTGGAGAATGGAACAATCCCTGTTGAAACCAAAGAAAGGGAACATGAAAACAAATCACTACTTGAAGACAGGAGTTAAATGTAAAAACGCTCTTGGGCCTTTTCCACACTGGGCCTTATTCTGGGATATACCCTGGGATATGGCCCTACTGTCCACATGATCGTGCAGACTATGGCCCTATCTTTAGGGGCTTATTGAGTTGAGGGATGTCTCAGCATCTTGACAGCTGGAACCATTCCAGTGTCCTGGACTACTGCAAACTAAGGTCCTTTCTGTACTGGGCCTTATTCCAGATTATATCCCAAAATAGGGACCTGCCATCTGCCCGGGGCCTGAAGTAGTCTTTGTACTAGCATGCAGATTGCAGACCCCTATTTAGGGACAAATCCTAGGATAAGCTCCAGTGCGGAACGAGCCTTTGACTTTAATGAACCAATGTCAGTCTTTTGTATATGTTCAAGATATATAGCTATATAGATATATGTATCAAGACATGTGCCTTATACAGACTCTTAATTCAGTCTGAATTACAAAACATCCCAGAATACTTCACTGTGCCATAATAACCGAAGCTTGCTCTGCCAAAAGTGATTTGAAATTGGAGGATGACACCTGGAGGTGGGATGTTGATTGTGCCAGCCTCCATACATTTCCCAAGGAGAAGCTCAGAGAGCCATCATAAAACAGCTGGAAAAGGCGAACTCCCCAGCAAGAACATATGGGAAGAAAAACAGGCCAATTAAAAGAAGATTTTTACATAAAAAGGAAAGAAAGCTTCCATGTATCTGCTCAAAAGATCACAAATTTCTTTCTTCTTGATTATTCTAATGAGAATAATGAGGGAAGGACTTTCAACTTTTAAATAAAGTTCTATTTATGATTTGGTATAGGATCCAAATAAGATTGTTCCCCTATTATGAATTTAAAAATACAAAGGTAGGTGAATTAGCTTTCAATAATTCCTTCATGCTTGTGGACAAGGAATTTAACCTGGATGCTGCTGAAATATTGATGGAACTAGATACATTTTCCAGGAAAAAAAAAGAAAAGAAAGATTCCCCCCCAAAGCAACACATTGTGAATAGTTATCATCACAGAATTTTAAAACAGAAAAAAGTGGATTTTTGGAAGCAATTCCTTTTATAAACTAATAATCCATCGAGTGGGGGGGGGGACTTCAAGGTTTTAGGAGGCGTTGTTAAAGGTGGAGATAAAATCTCATATTCTTGTGCTGGGTTTAATAAGCAACAAGCCTCTTGTTTTTAAAATGTTTGCATTCTCACTTTGTATCACAGAAGGAGCTTCAGCTGTAATGCTATGAAGTCAGAAGGCAAAGCCTTTGCATGTTCTTGACTGTTTGCTATTCTCTGTAGCAGAATTTGAATTTTTAAAAGTATATACATAAGTGCATACAATGTGAAGTTGAAGATCTGGGCCATTTTAGTTCCCAGGGCTTTGTGTTCTGATTTGGTGGTTAGGATTTAGACAGGAAACAAACAGCTCCAAAATTATTTGGGGATGATGAAGAAGGTGGTGATGAAATGTGATGAAAATAATTTAAGTGCTTATAGCTTTAAGTGCCATTAATAACATCCTATTGTGCAACTCCTTAAAGTTTTATTTTATTTCCCATTCGCGTCAGTTTTCCTTCCTTCAAAGCTAAACAAAACCTGTTTGCTCCAAAGTGAAAAACAAATGGCAACAGAAATATCCCATATTTTAAACGTATTGTTGTAACCTTGCTGAAGCTTATATGGAAAGCACAAATAGCTGCAGACTTCAAAAAATGGATGCTAATGAAGATGATGCAAGCAAATTGATTAATTCATGAGAACTGCAAACAAGACGGCAATCTTGTGTTTGCTGATGTGCACAAGAGATAAACAAATGGATATGTTGGTAAGGATCTGAAAGGACACTTTGATTGGGATATATATATGCAAGCACAAATACCATCAAATAATTATTCAGTTATTCTTCAAAGACCCGCTCTTAAGACTGGCCAATTTGTTCAGGAATTTGCAGAATTCACCAAACCTATTTCTTCTTCCATACTGTCAGTGATGGCTGGGGAAAAGAGAACATGGAATAGTTGACACATCTCCATTTATCTGGGAAGGTGCCTATGGAAATACACTTGCCTGATAAAGCTCTCCTCCCTGAGAAGGGTACGATCGCTGTTGTGGATACCTTCTGGAGTAAGGAGCAGTTTGCTGCTGTCAGCAAAAACACCTTGTTACCGTGTAATCCAGACACCTTCCCAACCAGAAATGGAGCTATGGAGATGCCCAAACAAAAGCGTTTTCACCAAGCGCCCACCCACTGGCTTCCTTCACCCTGAAACTGATGCAGCGCCAATATCTGATATCACACTGAAGGCAGTAGATGTAGATTATTTTGAACTTCTGTTCTCTCCTGGCTTGACCCTTTGATGGGTCAGCTGGAAACACTCTCATACCCTCCAGCATAGCAGGAGAGAGAATCATTCCTTTTTAATGTTATCTGTTCCCTCAAGAGTAGCCAGGCCCAAGTCAGTGATGGCTCACATGGGAAGGAACAAAGCAACAGTTGTAGAAATTGCTGTTTGGTGCAGGAGATTGGAGTCATGGTTTGTAGTATTTTTGCACCTGGCTTGTTGCACAGAGCAGGGGCTTGTCTAATTCTGGCTTTGCTCTTGTCCTGAAGACATCACTCACCTGTCTGCTCTGCAACCAAGGGAAATGGGTAACTCCAAAACAATGCATTTTTTTCCTGGACAATCCCAGTGAAGTTGTAAGTGCTGCAATACAGTGGAAGAAAATAGTTGGCATAGGATATGTTTTAGGAAGATCCTGGCTTCAAGGGAAAGGGCTTGTTGCCTTGTGGTGCTTTCCCCCTGACATCTGCTTATGATGACCTGGTGATGACCTATACATATGCACAAGATATTGCATAAGTTTCACTCAGCTTGGTGCATGAGGATCCAACCACATTTCTCTGCCCTGGGCTATCTTGCACCTCAAATAGTGAGACATTTTATATTGTCATTTTAGGAATATGCACTGGAAAGCTCCCAGGATTTCAGTATCAGTCTCCATGCTGCATGGCCATTGAAAAAGTATGATTAGGTCCTTTTACTGTTACATTTGTCCTGCTGAAGCAGATTAATGGTGACTGGTAACTGGAAAAATCAAAAGAGACCTAAGTTCTGCTTGTTGTAGAACAGAGGAAGCAACATAAAATGAAAGCAACTATCCAGCTTTATGCCCTTGCCTGCATGTGGTCCAGAAAGTTATTTCACTTTTTTCTCTTCTCTTTCTATTGAAATGCACAGAGTGGCAGAAGCAAAAGTTCCGAATGATAAAATCAGTATGGAGGCAGGCATGCGCCTGTCATGTGCAAGGGAAAACTAGGCCTTTAAATTGCAGAGATTGAGTGATGGTGTGCAAAATGGATCCAAAAGTGGCTTGTTCAGTGAAGCTCCATTCAGGGCCTTGGGTCCCCCCACCTCCTGCTGCCCCCCAAGTTTTACTGTATGAGTTACTACTCCAGGGACTCCTGTTTACTTGCCCCTCCCACCCCTCATTGTTTCAAGTGTTTGGAATGGTAAGCAGGACTAGTTTCCTCTTAACTGCATCCTATGTTTCCAGGAAGTTCACATTTTTCTGGAGATCTTTTTTTTTCTGTGGAAGCAACTGAAAACTAAGCCTTTTTGTTACCTGTAGAATCCCACACATTAATCTTCATAAGCCTTTCATAAGAATGTGACAAAAAGTTGGGAGTTGGCTTTTACATGCACACAAATTCAGCAGGAGGGATACAGGGAAGAGACAAAGCTCCAATTGGATGTCTCTTCTCCAAACTGTGTTTTGACTAATTCAGTGCAAACATAATCTGGGAATTAGCACATTTTCTGCACTTACTTGTTAATCTGGATCAAGGAGCTGCTAAGAACACATCAGCTGCACAGGAATAGAGTGGATCTGGATCAGAAATGTAGCGTACATCCATGCTAGCACTCTTTAGCACGTGTTTGCTGTCCTAAAGTCCACTCAATGCCTCTGCCTCTGGTTGATCTCGTTCTAGCTAATCCAGATCTAGCTAATCCAGATTAATTGAGGTAAGTGCAGAAAGGGCCTTAGAATGAGGCTTCTGATTTGTGCTCCTCCCTATTCCTCTTACAGAAATGTGGTGTTCCTGCACAAACTGATTTGCTTTTGTCAGAAGAAATCGCTATATGATTCCAAGACCCATTTACAGAGCATGGGGACCCTTTGAAGATAGTGTTTCACTTGCAGCAGGTTGCACTGGTACTGCGGTTTCTTACTCCCTGTGAAAATATATTGGGCAGCAAAGTAATGTGCCTCTAGAAAATAAGATGTAAATGAATGAATCCAGTCGGATGATCAGTTTCCTGAACAATAAATTCTCTCACTCCTGGTTAGTTGTATTTTTCTGATCATTCTGCCAGTGCTAAAGGAGAATGTTGGCATGTATTTGGTGATTGCGGGTGGGAGAATGTGTAGTGGAGAGTATAATAAATTGTTGATTCATTTGGAAATAGAATTCCTCCCCCCACCCCAACCAATAAATTCTGGCATTATATTCTATGCAAAATGGACATTTGGCTATCAATGTACATGGTTTATAAGGCGAAACACTCATTTTGCTTCCTGAAGGCTGAGGCCTTGGTGCCACAAACATTACACAAATTGCATACAGTGAGCTAAAATATAAGACTTAGTGGAGTCTGCTTACAAGGAGACAGGTAAGCAACACTTATTTAAAATGTCCGCGTTTGCCAGATTTACAATTGGGTGGTGGATCCGTAGGTGATTGATGTATTGTTCATCACTATAATGTCTGAATCTTTTAAAATTGAGCAGAAGGTTCTCCTAAGGCTGTGGTCTTAAGGTTTAATCCAGCTTCAGTCAGCTTTCAAAAAAATGATAAGCTGTTTTCTTTCAGTGTTAAATACCTCAGAAAATCAAACTTCGGGATGGATAATGTAGAAAGAAAATTACTGGTCACTTTGCTGATCTATTCTCTCTCTCTGAAGGTGGACTGAAGCTGGATTAAACTTTAGGGCCGCATCCCCATTATAAGCTTAATTCAGTTTCCTTAAACTGAAATAATAGAACTGGATGCAAACACGAATTTGCCTGTTCCCATTACTTTCAGCTTAATTGCCTTCGATCTGGATTCTGAGGATCATACCTAGCGTACGTGACTCAAGGGGGGACTCAAGTGGCTACTTTTTAAAAGCCACTTTTCGGGGCTGCCCTGTCCTCTTCCTCCTGGTATGAACGTGCCAGCCATAACAGACCCCTTCACAGAGCCTAGCTGGGTGGCTGCTACTTGCCTGGATGGAAGAAAAATGGCAGCAGACAGCCAGCAATTCTTTCCCCTCCTCTCCTCATTGCTCAGGGCACTCAGCAGCAGCAGCAACTCAAGCCCCCTTCACAGCCACAGCTTTTAAAACAGAACTTCCAGCTGCTTTCCTCCCTCCCTTTCCCTTTCTAAAGGTCAGAACTTTCAGAATTGCACAAATTTGCTACATTGTTAAAAAGGTGTGTAGTGGGTAGATCGCTACATTGTAGCTTTAAGGAGTGGATTTTTATAGTGGCTGTTTTGAGGGGTGGATTTTTTTCAATGCAATCACTATCCTTGGAAGCAAGCTATTGGGGTAGGGAAACCCTAAACACGGATTCTCATCCCTTAACACCATATGGTCCCCACAGTAAACAATGTAAAATGTTTCAAGCGCCCAAACCGGAGTGAGACCTGTTGAAATGAGGATGAGGCCTAGGTGTGACCACAGCCTCACTGTATACTCAAGTGGATCACTCAAGCAGCTTCTAAATCCAGTCTCACTGGCCTTTTGACTACAGGAAGCCGCTTTCTAGCTTCTTCATCCTAAGTGGCTGCCAGTGAATATGTTGACAGTGCTATTACATTTGACATTGCAGCTGTTGGCCTCCTGTTGAGTTTGAGACCTGCTGAACTCATGGGTGCATCGTTATGTTTTCCTTGGCTTCATTTTTTTCCCTTGGCAACATTACTGTCATGCCTCGTGTCCTCTCCAACTCCTCGGAGGAAGATCCCACTCCTGCCAGCCAAAGTGAGGGAGGGACACCTCAGGGACCCAATTTGGAAACTGCTTCTGTCCCCCCAAATGAGGATAGTTCAGATTCAGATGATACACAATGCCCAGAGCAGAGTTCTCTCCAGAGAGAACAACAACAGCTGAACCGCTTGGCTCGCTTCCATGTGAAACAGCTGTGCCGCCAGGGATGTGGGTCTCTGAGTCCTGCTTAAGAAATGCCCAACTCTGTACACACCATTGCAAACGAATCTCCTTGGCAGCCCCCGACTCGTGTGTACCCTGACTGACTTCCGAAACTTATGATGACTCTCTGGAACCCCAACTCTTGGCCTGTTTGACTCAATGTATTCTATATTCCCAAGAACTCTGGTCACTGACTTGGTGTCTTGCTGTCGCTAGCTGGGCATGTGTGTGTGTGAGTGCTCTGCTTTAACTGCCTGCTCTAGACACAACAATTACTTTCTGTAGAGATGCTGGGGACTGAATTCCAAGGGTCTTTCTGCATGTGCTTTTAGTGCGGTGTAGAAAGGTGTCAGAATCACCACCCAGGACTCAGAACTCGAGACCAAGACACGGAGCTGCCCATAGCAGGTTCTTCCGTTTATTGATCCCAGAAGACAGGGAAATCAGGTGTAGGCAAAAGTGTATCGGGTTCTGAGGAACATTTTCTCACAGCCCCCCTCCCTCCGTGAAAGCCTTCCCTGTGAGATAATGCTTCCCACAGAGAGCCATCTGTTGTTGTTTCTAAAGTGGCAGCCATGGGAAAGCTGGATCTAACAGTAATTGCAAGCAAGGCCTTGTTTCAGCAAGAACAGACAATAGATGTACAGTGATCCTTTCACAAGGGCCCTAGCGGGCTCCCTTCTGCATGTTGGTGCAGAGTAAGGGAGGTCCCTCCGCCTCCTCATATGCTCCACCTGCAGAGGATGGAGCATTGGGCATCCCAAATAGTGTCCTAGTGCAGTTTACTGGTACGCACATCTGTTGAGGGCCTACTGGTGTACTAGAGGGTGGTATATTGGACCACAGAGATAAGCAGATGAGTTCCCCATACTGGACCATGGAGGAATGTCATTTTTGTGGCACTGATGGAATGCCCCACTCGGGACCTTCAAAGGCCAGGAACTTTGGGAGATACCCCTCCACTGGCTCCAAAGGTAGCATGAACTTCAGGGCCAACACAGGGACTGGTGTTGAACAGGCAATCCCAATGCAGATGGCCTTGTTTCATGCTAAGAATTGCTTGACAGGAGCCTACAGTAGAGGCAGTAATGGGCTGAATGGGGCGGGGGGGGGGAGGAGAATAAATTGAAACTGAATACGGATGAGACAGAGCTGCTGTGTGTTACAGATTCTTGCGTCCAAGAAGGGAGACATCCTGTTCTTTGCCCTGGAAGGAATAGGTACATTATCTGGGGGTGCTCTTGGACTCCCCATTGACATTTGAAGCTCAGGTGGAGGCAGTGGCCAGAAGTGCCTATTTCTGACTGTGCCCCACAATCCTGATTCTTTCAGGTTTTTTTTCTTCTTCCCCCCTCTGTAAAAGAAGAGAAATATGTATTTTAAACATAAATGTGTTATTGGAGAGATAGTAGTTGGGGTACGCAGTAAGTTACTTGTCAGTTAGCTACCAGGACAGCTTCAAGGTTCTATGCTTGGCATATAAAACCCTAAACAATTTGGGGCCATGATACCTCAGAAAACACCTCCCAGGAATAACCCTGACGGAGCCTTGGGATCATCTGCAGCAGTCTTACTGCAGGTTCTACGTAATGCTGAATGGCATCTTTCAATAGCTCTCAGTAGGGCCTTCTTCATGTTGGCACCTTCCCTTTGGGATGCCCTCTCCTCTGCTGTCCGTGAGGCAACTAAACTTGCTATAAAAGACTTTATCTTTTTATGAAGTCATTTCCCGGGTGAAAATTTCTTTTTCCCTTGGCCCACTCTGTTTTTAACAGGTTTCAATTGCTAGTTGTCGTTTTTTGGTGTGTGTGTTTTCTTTACTGTTTTTACCTTTTGCTTTTAACGCTCTGTAAACTGCTTTGATTATTTTTTAATAGAAAGTGATATCAATATGTCTTAAATAATTAATAATTGATAATGAAAGGGATTGCGGTTGGGGGCCTGGTTCACAGCTTCTGGAGTCCCTGCGCGCAAGTATCAGCTTGCCAGTAATTTATTGCTTTGGAACCAGCATGTCTCCAATGGGATTGGCGAGATGGGAGGAAAGACTGATATTGGATGAAGGCAGGTGGATTAAAAGCTTCGAGTGACCTTTTTCATGAAAGAAGCCTCCATCTCAATCTTAAAAGGCTCTTTTCTCCCATCCTTGGATTTGCAGAACCGAGATAGCTGCATATTTTTTCAGTCGGCTGCACTTCACTTCAAGATCAGATACTGGGAATTACATTATCTTAAGTTGCACTGCTGTGGTGATAACCTTGAGAAGAAGAGGAGTGTCTAGACTTGAGAGCTCTGATCATCAAAACCTTGTTTTAAAGACAGGGCCCTTAAAACTCCCACTCTCAGGAATCAGATATACACAGCATTTTACGCAAATGCCTACTCTGAAATGCTAGCTGTCGAACGTTAATCGTTTGCCCATCTTCTTTATGAAACTAGCAATTCCTGCAGGGACTTCCGATCAGTCTGTCATTCCAATGAGGAATCTGAAGTACGCATATCCAGTGATGCTGGCTTGTGTTTCTCTGTGATCACCATTCTAGCTTCTCTTTTCTGGGAACGGATACATTTTTCTTTGGTTCATTGACTATGGGTGAATTCACACTTACCTGCAGGAGAAACTCTGGGGCTATTCTCTGATGCTGCATCCTCACTGCATGGAGCTGCTTCTTTGCCATACTTGGCTCTGAGCATGCAGGAGTTCCTCCCATGTATATACAGGCAGAAGACAAAGGCAGAATCTTCAGGTGGCACAGTGGGGGCAGAGGGTGGGCAGGTGGCAGCTGAGAGGGGAAGGGGGAAGCTTGGGGGAAGCTTGGTGAGGAGGGCAAGCCAGAACTTTGAGTCAAGGTTTGGCTTAGGAGTGAGCAAAACCTCAAACTTCGACTTTGGTTTGGCTTCCTAACAAGCCTAGAAGTAATTGTGTGTGTGTGTGTGTGTGTCCTTTTATAGTTTGCTTCTTACCTGTATAAAATAATAAGTTCAAGATATATCTAACTAAAACACCTATCTATGTTTCAACAGAGGCAGTCGAACATTTAACAGCTGCAAGGTATCAGGGGCTCTAATTTAATTTCTGCCATCCTTTTATACAGCTAATTGAATTTGAAGAAAAAATTTGAAGATGAAGTGACTCCAGATTTAACCTTTCACATGAATAGCTGCTAAGAAGACTAAGAAGACCATGAATTTACTCTAACACTTTGCTATCTTCATTTTCTCGGTGAATGAGGAATGCAAATTCAGTACAATAGTCCATTGAGAAGAAAGAGGTGATCAATTGAAATGGTAAAATGGCAGAATATATATGAACGATACTTCACTGACTGATATACTGAACCAGCAAGCATACTGGGAGCCTCCCTTCCACACACTGATGCAATAAATGGGAGGGTCTGAGTGGGGTTATCAGTGTGTAGGAGCTCCTAGTACGCTTACTGGTCTGGAGTACTGGGTTGAAACTGGATTAAGACGTAGATGTGAATGCAGCAATAGTTATTTGACTGCAGTATAATGTTTACTGTAATGCTTAGCATATCTGGTGTTTTGGACTGCTGTTTTCAAATAGCTCTGGTGTTTTCAAACAGAGCTTACTACTTCAATTTAATCTCTTACTGGCCACATCCCCATTACAACCTTATTTCGATTTCAAACCATTTTCAATCCTGGCAGACCCCACGTCAGTTTGGCTTAACACGCTTTCTGCGTGTTAAATCGCCCCAAAGCGTTGTAAATGTTAATCCTCATTTCAACAGGTCTCACTCCGGTTCATGCGCTTGAAACGTTTTACATTTTTTAATGTGGGAACCGTACGGTGTTAAGGGATGAGAATCCGTGTTTAGGGTTTCCCTCCCCCAATAGCTTGCTTCCAAAGATAGTGATTGCATTGAAAAAAATCCACCCCTCAAAACAGCCACTATAAAAATCCACTCATTAAAGCTACACTGTAGCAATCTACCCACTTCACATCTTATAACAATGTTGCAAATTTGTGCAATTCTGAAAGTTCTGACCTTTAGAAAGGGAAAAGAAAGGAAAGCAGCTTGAGGTTCTGTTTTAAAGGCTGTGGCTGTGAAGGGGGCTTGAGTTGCTGCTGCTGCTGCAGTGTGCCCTGAACAATGAGGAGAGGAGGGGAAAGAACTGCTGGCTGTCCGCTGCCATTTTTCTTCCATCCAGGCAAGCAGCAGTCACCCAGCTAGGCTCCCTGAAGGGGTCCCTTACGGGTGGCGCATTCATGCCAGGAGAAAGAGGGTAGGGCAGCCCCGAAAAGTGACTTTTAAAAAGTAGCCACTTGAGTCCCCCCTTGAGTCACGTACGCCACGTACGATCCTCAGAATCCGGATCGAACGCGATTAAGCTGAAAGTAATGGGAACAGGCAAATTTGCATTTGCATCCGGTTCTTTTATTTCGGTTTAAGGAAACTGGATTAAGCTTATAATGGGGATGTGCCCACTCTTTTACTATATTTCCAGATAACATTTTTCTCTTCAAATGGTAGTGTAAGTCAATAGTGCAGTGTGGGAGAATCATTATTTTAATGCATGAGTTTTTACTCATCAGTACACTGCAAAGAGCTTGTGGGGATGTTCCACCATGGAGCTGCTTATACTCTGGAGTGCTCCTACTAGTACAGACCCACAGTACAGATACAGTCTTCACACCTACTTCTGTGGGAAAACTATGGGTGAATGGTTATGGTTGCAGCTGCGCCATACAGCCCGGTGTACATTGCTGTTGCTACAATGAGGTAGATGCTGCCAGATGGCAGTGTTTGCACTTACCCTGTTGCAGGGTAAGTTCCAGTTAGGTTTGGGATGGGGCTGGTGTCCCATGGAAGTTAAGTGCAAAAAGGCTCTGTACCTTGGCATGTTCACACTATAGTTAATGAGTGTTATGATTAACAATATTTGAGGAACTTTAAAATCTACATGTTTTTTGTAATACGGTCAATATTTTCTCCATTACATTTCTTTCCTTAACACACAATTGTTGTCATCACTGGGTAACATCAAATTGGGACCAACTCCTTGCAACTGCTCTGACACATCCGTTTGACTTTCTCGCCAGATGCCGTTTTCTTCCAGGGAAATGCTGGGAATTGAACTTATGACCCCTTGCTTTCTAGGCAGTCGCTCTACTGTTAACTGTACACACTCTCTAATGTGTGATGCCAAGAGTCAATTCTCTCTATATATATTGCTTAAATTGTACTGCTACAATTGACTTGCAAATCACTTTCAGCCTTGTGTTCTTGACATAAATACTGATGTTGCTTTCCTTTCAGAGAAAGCAAACATCGCCTAGACAATAACCTGTGCATGTAAAACACAGACAAGTCTTTATGTACAGTCTTATTTTCTTCCAGAATGTAACCCCATCCCCCTTAAAAATCCTTCCTTGTCACTGACAGAACATAAGCTGGGTTTAATAAAGAGATGCAGCTCAAAAATATGAGGAATATTTCTTAGTTCTGACAATCAACCTCTCCACTTAGTCTGATAGTACCAGGGATGGAACACATAGAGTAAGTTCTCCAGAGTGGGTAGTGAAACAGAAAGCCAGGATTCCTAATTTCTGCCTTATCAGCCATACTCTCAGGATGGGGCAAGGCTCCGATGGGAAGCCTCTGTTTGATCTCCCCGAAAACATTTTGATGTACTGAAGTTTAAAACACAGCTTTGGGAGAATAGAAAAAGCCTTCCAATGGTCTTCCCATTGCACCACATAGGTGACCAATAGAATAATGCAAAGTTTTTCCAGGTAGCAAAAGCTCACACCACACTTTTGCTGTACTTCTTGTGCAGTAATCCAGACACAGCTGGAATTATGGAATAACAGGATACTGCACTATGAAAGTTAAATCCAGTTTAGGTTCTGGGACTGTATCAATAGGACCATGATCACAGCTGGCAAACCAGGTACAATTACAAAATAATTACAGGTTTTTGGCCCTATCTGGATGCATCCAAAAAGTGTTATATCAACACTCCTACTATGGTTCCAGTGACATCATGGGATCCTGGCATGTATCCTCCAATATTCCTCCCCCCACATGGGTGGGGCTGTGCTGATCTTAAATTTTGGTCCTGGGATTCCACTCCTGTCTTTCAATACATTTATCTGCAGTATTGGCCTGTACAGTCGGGTGGGAGAAGGTGGCCATTGATGCCTTCCATTTCCACTCAACCGTGCTTTGATCTGCTTCATGTGATGGGTTGCAATCAAAGGCAAGGTGCCAACTGCCAGTTCTTCTCACCCCACTGACCAAATTGCCATTGGTTGTTTTGGGGGATTGCTGAAGTATTCACTTTGCACAAACGGGGCCCCATGGAATCCATTTCCAGACATTTAGCTGCCTTTCTGTGATGTAAGCCAATGACACCAACATTGGTAACCACTGCACCAAATGAATTATGAATTTGAATCTGGTTTCAAATTCATGTTTGTTTGTTTGTTTGTTTGTTTGTTTGTTTGTTTGTTTGTTTGTTTATTTATTTATTTATTTATTTACATTTCTATCCCGCCCCATGCCCGAAGGTCTCTGGGCGGGTTACAACAGATTAAAATAGAATATACATTAAGAGACATTAAAAGTTCAACAAATATAAAACAGTATACAATATGTTTAAAATAATAGTGTCTGTACTGAGAGGGAACATAAACAGCTTAGCCAAAGGCCAGGGTAAAGAGGTGCATCTTCACTGCACTCCTAAATGTATATAAGGAGGGGGCATGACGCACCTCGAGGGGGAGGCTATTCCATAGTCTGGGGGCCATCTCAGAAAAGGCTCTCTCCCGGGTGCCCACCAACCTCACTGTTGAAGGTGGTGGGACAACCAGGAGGGCCTCACCGCTTGATCTTAAGGCACGGGCAGGTCGATATGGGAGAAGGCGTTCCTTTAGATATTTGGGGCCCAAGTCATTTAGGGCCTTGTATGTTAGAGTCAAAACCTTGAATTGGGCTCGGTAGTGAATTGGCAGCCAGTGCAGTTCTTTTAACACCGGTGTGATGTGCATCCGGCTAGATGTTCCGGTCAGCACTCTAGCGGCTGCCTTTTGCACTAGCTGCAACTTCCAAACCGTCTTCAAGGGCAGCCCCATGTAGAGTGCATTACAGTAGTCTAATCTAGAGGTTACCAGAGCGTGGGTAACTGTGGCCAAGACCTCTCTATCCAGAAGAGGCTTCAGTTGACGGACTAGCCGTAGTTGGGAGTAGGCACTCCTGGCCAAGGCCTCCACCTGCGCTTCAAGTGTTAGCATGGAATCCAGGAGAACCCCCAAGTTGCGCACCTGTCCCTTCCAGGGCATTGCAACCCCATCAAGGACAGGGTATCTCCCAACTACACGGACCCGAGACCCTGTGACACACAGCACCTCTGTCTTGTCTGGATTCAGTTTCAATTTATTCACCCTCATCCAGCCCATTATCGCCTCCAGACACCTGTCAAGGACTTCAACCGCCTCTCCTGATTCAGATGGTACAGAGAGATAGAGCTGGGTATCATCTGCATACTGATGGCACCCAACTCCAAATCTCCTGATGACCTCTCCCAACGGCTTCATATAGATGTTAAATAGCATGGGAGATAAGATCGATCCCTGAGGGACCCCACAGGTGAGTTCCCAGGGAGTCGAAACAGTATCTCCCACAACCACTATCTGGGATCTATATTGGAGATAGGAGCAGAACCAGTGCCAAGCATTGCCTCTCACTCCTAAACTCCATAGTCTCTCCAAAAGGATACCATGGTCAATGGTATCAAAAGCCGCTGAGAGGTCCAGGAGAACCAACAGGGTAGCGTTCCCCTATCTCTCTCCTGGAGAAGGTCATCAACCAGGGCGACCAAGGCAGTTTCCGTGCCATGACCGGGCCTGAAGCCAGAATGAAATGGATCTAGATAATCAGCTTCTTCCAAGCATGCCTGCAGTTGAACGGCGACAGCCCTCTCCAGAACCTTGCCGAGAAAAGGTATATTGGCCACCGGGCAATAGTTGTTTAAGTCTTCCGGATTCAGAGAGGCCCTCTTCAGGAGGGGACACACCACAGCCTGTTTCAAGGCCAATGGGACCACCCCCTCCCTCAGAGATGCATTCACTACCTCCTGGATCCACCCGGTCATACCTTCTCGGCTAGTCTTTATCAGCCATGAAGGGCAAGGATCCAGAGAGCACGTCGTCGGCCGCACCCCTGCAAGCAGCTTGTCCACATCCTCAGGTTGCAACAATTGAAACTGATCCAACCAAACGGGACTTGACAGTTCTCTGGATGCCTCATCTGGACTCTGTCCAATTGTGACATCCAATCCCCTACGAATCTGGGCGACTTTGTCCTCAAAGTGCTTTGCAAATTTGTCACAGCAGATATTGCTTGGCCCTGGCTCATGCTTCTTTGAGCTTGATTTTATGAGGCCATTTACTATTCTGAAAAGCTCTGCTGGATGGCTACTTGAGGTTATTCACAAAATTCTGGGCAATTTTGCACCTAAGGAAGCACTGGTGAGGTGGGGAATCACTGCCATTATGGTGGCGATCACAGAACCATGGTAATGGTGCCAGTCTGCATGGCACCACTGCTGCAGTGATGGGATGATGCAGCACTAACTGTGCTTGTGCTGCTCCTCCCCAGGCTGTGTTTGAACCTCTCCCAACAGGGAGAGAGGTAAAAGGAGCCATGTCTGGGTGCAAAGACTGTAGACGTAGAGCAGTCAGAACTGCTGTACAGCGACACACTGTGGGGAAGTTTCTGGGAAGGCTGAAGATGTTTCTGATGTGGAAATGCCTCCTACAAGTACAGATGGTGCTTCCCAAAAACTACCCCATTGTATATTAGCAGGCCAAGTGTGGATTGGTCTCTGGAATAGTAGCTGTTCCAGGAAGTGTGGTTGATGCATGTAGGACTTCCCATGGAGTTTGCTAAGCAGGTAAGTGTGAAAAGGTTCTCTATTCTACCCATAAGCCACTTCAAAAAGACATCCACCTGTATTTATCAGTTAAACAGTTATTTATCAGTTTCCTATTTCTTCCATAATGTTTTGACCAACACAATCCATTTTTTTTAATAGGCCGAGAGGAAGCAGCAAGCAAGCATCAATAATGTAAATTTCATGTTGTTGTTTTTTTTAACAAGAGCTGATTTGCTACTGTAAGCATGCAACAATATTTTCTCTTTTTCTTTAGCAGCTGGGACTGCTAAAGGATATTTATGGTGGAAAGTTAATTTGCATCTTTCCAGTATGCTCCCTTCTTGGTGCTTGTTTAACTACTTTAATTAAACAATACTGTGCTAGAGCACAGTAACAATGTCTAACCAGTTATGTCCAATATGCTCAGTGTTTAGGGTGCATATGTTTAACTATTATAAATAAATAAATAATATATATAGGCATTTGATGAAAATAGTTCTTTTTTGCTCCCCAACCATTATCACCATAAGATATATAAGTCTCTGACCTTTCCACATTTGGCCCTCCAGGATGGTCCCACATACACACATGGCTCCCAGCACTATGGTCAGGTGCTCCTAGTAAAGTCCTGCATCCATCCTTCTCATTACTCCTGTGCAAAGGCTGAGTGGCGTGGGGTAGTGTGCCTGCAGCTGTGCAGTCACACACCAGGTTGCCCGATCACTGTAGCAAGGGCCAGGTTTGCATGGCTGTTGCTGCAGTGACTTTGACAGCTAGAAGTGCTGAGATGGGATGGCAATTGCAGTGTGAATGCCAGCCACCATCTGTCGTCCCTCCCGACTCCAGCTCGTCGGAAGGGGAGGAGGGGGCAGAGGCACCCACACCCGCACCCATGCCTGCGCCCCCGACATTGCCAGGGGCAGGCGGCACTGGCCCAAGCACTGAGGACCCCGCCTGGGAGGAGCGCACAGACTCCTCCGCAGGTGAAAGTGATGATGATGATGATGATGATGATGATGATAAATACAAAAGAGGAGGAGAATGAAAAAGGCATGATAAAGTGGCAACTATGATTATTTGGAGCAGGCAAAAACTGATAGACCCACAAGAACTCCTGATAAGCTCCTGGATGCAATGTTCACACTTTTGTCCTGTGCAAACACTGCATGTGGGTGTGATGTAGTATCATGGCTACAGCTGTGTAAATGCACACTGCCTCACGATCACCATGGCAATTGCTGGGCACACAGTGTAAGTGGCCACTGCCTTGGTGATTCAGACAGTCTGGGATAGACAATCCACACTGTGAGCGCTGGTGGAAAAGCTGGAGTGCTGTGGTGGACTAGTATAATTATATCAGTCTATGCAGTTAAGTGTGAACAGACCCATTGTTTCCATTTCCCATCAAATGAAGCAGAATGTCCTAGTTCAGAGATTTCCTAACAAACTGAAATCCCTGGGCTTGAGCTACAGCCGAGTGTCCTGAGTGTTGAAAGTGGAAGCCTGTTCACAAGTGAATCAGTTTTGAGGGACCGGCGTCCTTATAAAGCTTCCATGCAGTTTCCATGGCAGATTTATCGTCCTTTTGATGAATGTGCCCAGATCGTAGTGTGTTCCATTATTAGCTTCCATGAAACAACAAATAAAAGGGGACTTTGAAAGCTGGCACCTTCAATTCCTTCAAAATTTATGGTTGCAGTAAATCAGAAGCTTCCTTGTTAAACTGAAGAGAAAAATTCTCCCTGTCTTCCTCGTGTGTTTCTCCAACAATCATGCAACTGACAGATGTAATTTAAAAACAGGAGCCATTGGAGATGAACCACTGCGCACCCCTTGGGGTTCCCTTTAATACGATTGCTGCACCCTCAGATTATATTACGCAACCGTTGTTTCCCCAGCTATGAAGCTAAACTGGGCATTGATTATGTAGAACTTTGCAGCAGAGCCATAAATCAGGATTTTTCAGCTTGGTGATCTGATTTATGATTAATCACTCTGTGGGCCCAAGAGCAAAGCTTTCTCTCTGTCGGAGAACCCTCCTTTTTAAAACTGCTCCACAGTGCTCTCTTTGTAGAAAACAAAAGCAGGACCTGCACAGCACATCAATGTTGATTTTACCCAGGGCTGAAGATGAGGGGCCTGCTTTGCTCTGCGTCCTTGTGGCATAGTTGGTGCACTGGCAGCATCTGGCTCCACCCAGGATTGTATGTGGTCAGGTGACATCCATTAAAGAGCATTATAAACAGCAAGTGGAAGTAAATGCTGTGACAGTGCCTGCTTCTGCTCTTTCCAGCAACCATGTTGTGGGTGTCCTATTGCCCCTTGAGCACACCTACCATGGTCTGCTGTTACTGGTGGTGTTCCTCCTGTGTCTCCAAAAGGCCTGTTGGCCATTTCCTATATTCAGACAGGCACATCTGGACACATGGAATGAAAGTTCCCTGCCCACCGTATTTGTACAGCTGGCGGCAGCAGCTGGTGTGCAGGTGGCATGCCACTGCTTTGAAGGGCCCAGAGTTCTTCCTCCAGTGCTAGAGCAATTGGTGCAGATCCTGCTGTAAGAATCTTTTTGAAAATAATGATGTCCAAAACAATGCTGCTTTGGTGGAAACAGTGGTGTACTCCTTGCGAAAATGAATAAGAAACTTGCACAATCAATCATATCTGAAACAGTGACTGTCAGCTGTTCACAGCACAGAATTGAACTACGAGGTCAGTGTAAAAGCAATTCATCATATGGGCCCAGATCGGATTGAGTGACAACTAACAGTGCATTCATATGCACTGAAAAGAAATAGAGACACCTCAAAGATGGCTCAGAGGTGGAGCTCTCACACATCAGAAAGGCCAGAAAAAGCACTTTTAAAGGTGAATTGGAGAAGAGAAGACAATAAGATAAGAGCTATTTATTTATTTATTTATTTATTTATTTATTTATTTATTTATTTATTTATTTATTTATTTATTTATTTATTTTTACATTTTACATTTTACATTTTTATTTATATTCATTCATTCATTCTGTGTATTTCTATTCTACCCTATACCTATAGGTCTCAGGTCAGGTTACAATAAAATCATTATGAAAACAGATAAACTAAATTTGCTAAAACAATGACAATGCCTGGATTTTTTTGGGGGGGGGGGCATGTTGTTCCTTTAGTCAAAGGCTACATGCTACAACCTCTAAGATGCTTTAAGATATTCCCTCCCCTTTTTACTGCATGTGAATGCAGCCCAACATTATTTGAATCATCACTAAATGATTTGAATTTTTAACACTTCCTCTCCATTCTTTTACTTTTGTTCAACTTACAAATGCTGAATTTTATTGCATCATGATCACTATTCCAGTATTCCCTCAAGCCTCACTGGTTCAGTGAGCTCCCACACAGAGCGTACACACTGTGCAGAGCCGCTTCTATCCTAGAAGTGTCTCTGTACATGCACAAAAATGTGCTCTACAGCTATACTAGCTGCTGGCTAGGATATCCTGGTATGGCTTCATTTGCACCTCTTTTTTTTTTTTAATTCCATGCTTCTTCATGAAGCCAGCTTGGTGACCTTTGGCTAGTCACAGCTCTCTTTCTTTTATTTATTATTTTTAGTTTGTGTTATCTTACATATTTTACAAAACATCATTTCTTGCCAAATATAATACAAAACACAAATTTTACAATTTCTTCCCCCCAAGTGAAATAAAATTAATACAATTTAATTTAATTCAAACCAGACTCATACGAAATTCCTTAACATCATCTATCAGTTTGTTATTTCTGTCTTGCCTTGTGGTATATAAATATAACCTTTCCCAAGCCGTTTCAGCAGAAATTCTTATATTCCCACCCATACATTTCAATCTCTTTTGTCTATACACATCATATCTAAACTGATCAACAATGTAATAGTACCATGTTTCCAATTTACATTTATCTGCTGATTTCCATGATACAGCTATAGTTGCCAGTGCCACCCTAAGCAAATGACTCAGCATATATCTTTTATTTTCTTGTATGTTTTGTTCTCTATAAATCTGTAACAATGCTGTTTCTGAGTACATATTAATATTCAGTTCCATTATATCATCAATCTCTTCAAGGATTCTATTCCAGAAAGGAATAATCTTAGGGAACATCTACCACATATGGTGGAACGTGCCCTTCATACCACATCCCTTCCAGCAATTAGACGACAAATTATTAATTATATACTCTAACTGTGCAGGGGTCTTATACCACTTTTTACTAATTTCATGAGTAGTTCTCTTACTCTCAAGTGTTTTACTCTTGCTATTTCACCAAACATACTTTTTATTTCTTCTGTCGTCACATCTATATCAAGTTGCGAAGACCCAGTGGTGCTCTCAGGTATACTTCCTCCACCATCAGTTATTAATTTGCACCCCTTCTAAGTGAATGGAACCTGGGCTGGGGTGGCATAGCCACAATTGCGTGCTGCATCACACTGTCACCGCAGCAATAGCACCATGGACGTCCATGGCTTCAGTGAAGTCATCCCTGTGATTGCACTTACCCAGCACTTGGGAAGTGTTGGATAAGCCCTGGATGCAACAATTGTTGTGCGGTGTGGACTGCTGCCCAATGCATCCTAGTAATTTGCCAGCCATCACAGCAGGCAAGGGTGTAAAAAGGCCCCTGTGCATTGCATCAGGTGCGGTGATTGATTGTGTGCAAGAATCTGATCCCAGCAGAATTGTCCTTAGGGGAATATAAGTGACAATGAAAGTAAGTATTTTTTTGTGTTTCAAATAAGCTAAACAAATGAATGATAATGAGGTGGTTGCTGGATAAATTTTACCTTTTGTTATTCTTGAACTGATGTAACAAAATTAATTATATCACTTGTCTTCATCAGGGGAATAATTTTTGATCTTCAGATCAATCTGATTATACAGATTTGAGTAAATATGAAGCTGCTGTATCAGCTTCTTCATGTGAAAGATGGTTTTAGATTGGATGCAATATGTATTTAGGCAGCCCTAGGTGATACACAGCTTGAATGAATACCTTACATATGCTACAATTTACCATGAAATAGTAAAATTTGAAATTTGCTTCAGAACCAAAAAAAATCTAGTTAACAAAGTGTGGTGCATTCAGCTCTTAAGCAACTGGACATGGTACAACAGCATAGGGATGTGCAAGAATATTTGGAAGATTCAAAATCTGATTGAATTTGAACATTCGAAATACGAATCGAATATTCATATGAATAGATACAAATGTAATCAAATTAGTTTGAATTTGCTTAGAATAGAATTGAATGTCAAAAATTGCATTTGTGCACATCTCTACAGCAGCATTTGATTATTATAATGTGATATTTCACCAAAGTTTTCATCTATTTTTAATTTGACTCCATCCAATGATTTAGGAATAAAATGAGGTATCTTCAAAAAATCTGGTATATACAAAGGGGATGAGGGAAACCACAAAAAATAATTTTTAAAAATAATAAATCAATAAAGAAAAAAGAAATGTGATTTATAAGCTACTTTCACAATTGGATCTAGGACAAGTTAAAGAATGGATGATAACATGAACTAGGAATTTAAATTATAATACTCATATGAATCAATGAGAAAAAAATCTTTGGATCAGAGATATGAAACTCACTGTGAGTAATGCTTTAAAAGAAAATATGTACATGATGTATAAATGGTACTTGATACCATATAAACTAAAAAAATGCATAAAAATGTGACAAATAGATGTTGGGAATGTAGACCAAAAGAAGTTACTTTTTAATTATATGTGGAAGTCCTGCATTGAAGCACAACAGTCCTGGGTTCAAATAATAATATATACAGTTTTGCAGAAGACATTAAAAATGAATATTCCTTATAAATCAGAATAATTTAGATAATGCTTTGATCCAGTATGTGGTAATTGCAGCTAGAATTATTTATGCTTAAAAATGGAAAGATAAAATAATATGATGGTGGATGATTGGTTTAAAATGATTGATTTTGATTGAAAATGTTTCTTAAAATTAATTGGATAAGTTTGTTAAAAACTGGAAGCCCTTTACTGACTTCTTACAAGAATTAGAAAATGAGCGTATAATTGCTGGGTTTGAAGACCAATAGACTAAAGTAGACAGTTGGAAGAAGAGGGGGAAAACAACCTTTCCATGTCCTATAAGGAAGGGTTGAAGGATCTAGGAATGTTTAGCCTACAGAAGTGAAGACTGAGAGGAGACATGATGGTGGTCTTCAAGTATCTGAAGGGCTGTCACAGTGTCAAGTGCCGTTCTCACTTGCACAAGATGGGAGGACTAGAAACAACAGTATGAAACTTCAACAGTTTCAAAACACTCTGTACACATTGAAAAGTGGCTTTTCGCATTAAAAAGAGGAGTAAATATGACAAAATGAATTTAAAAAACCCACTGGTTCAAACAACTCTCGCTCCTGTTTTTCTCAATAACATGCTTTATTTTTTCATTAGGGAACGCTACAAGCGAAGTATATGGTGCCCATCCCTTGCCTGCCCTCCCTCCTGCTGTCTTGTAACCAGTTCCCCTGCCGTGCCCTCTCTGACGCCGACGCCTGCTACCACTCTGCCTGCCTGCCCACCCACCCACCTGCCATTATCTGCTCTCCTGCAACAACGGGCAAAGCACAGGCCTGGAAGAGCCCCACTGAACTATATGGTGCCCACGCTTCAGCCGCCTCTGCCCACCCTCCCGCAGTATTGGCCTCTGTTTCGCCATTGTGCCCGCACACACGGTGCCACTGCTGCCGCCTTGCTTGCCAAGCAGCCGTGGCGCTCCGAGGGCATGGGGAGGAGGAACACCAGGTAGTGGGTGGGTGAACGAGGAAGCAAAAGCTGCCCTTTCTTTCTTCCTCCCTCCCTTCCATTTTTTCTGCCACCACTGATTCCGCTGTGCCGCTGCGGAATTAACAAAAAAATGGGAAGGCACAACATAGTGCACGCTCTCATTCATCTTTGATAGTTCTGCTTTAATTTCCTTAAGTGGGATCATGACCTTAGAGGATCAGACCAGAGACCATTCCTCCATCCTTTCTAACACAGTGGCTCACCAGTTGCTTCTGGGCGTTCTTAAGCAAAACCTTCACAAGAGCTTATTGTAAGGAGAAACCAGTTTTTATATTCCTGGTTTAATGTGATCAACTCTGGTTATGCCAGAATTACTTCTGATCTGATCTAAAAGAATTACTTCCCGAAAGGAAAGATCAGCTTTCTTCGTCCAGTGCTAAAAATTAAAAGCATTGAAAGGAGTCAATGTAGTTGCTATGGGAACGAACTGTTCATTTCCATGTTCAGTGTAGCTGACTTTTTACGAGAGTCTTTAAAATGAGAAAATAGGTTTGTATCAAAGCAACTGAGAACAGATATTTTCAAAGCACTCAGTTGATTGCTATTTTTTTTAGTTCTCTCTTAGATATGTATATCTACATTCATCCATTTCCCTTTTCAACTTTTATTTAATGTTATTTTAGATAATTTGGAAGACATTGTGGCTCTTCATTCACTATGTGAAATAGAGATGAAAAGCAGCTGGAGTGCCAAGCTGGTAGGGATACACCTGAGATATCCTAATTGCCCACCTGTCAATGCAAATTATTACTTCAAGGTTTATCTCATGCATCCACTAAATGATTTTGCTGCATAAAATTCCTCTTTCACCTTTTCACCTTTCCAATAATTGTGAGAGACAATGAGATACCCTTGAAACTAGTTCAATTGTGTGTCTCAACAAGAAAGAGCTAACAGAGATCAAAATCCCTACAACTTTAAAATCAGAAGAAGCAATTTCTGCTGGAATAGCAGAACGTTCCTGATTTGACACACACCCTGAGTCCTCTCTTCTATTAAAGATACCTGAACCCTGTTGTCCATTTTATTTTTGCTTCTGGTTGGAATTCAGGCCAATTAGGAATTTAGGGCCTTCACACTGAGGTGAACAGCCAGGCACACTCTGGGATGGATCATATGGACACTGTGGGGCCACCCTGATCATCATTAGCTATGGAGCAGTAAAACTCTTTCACAGCTTCACTGGGAGTGTCTAGGGTGTTCCCAGTAACCCCCCGTGGGCAGTGCTCACTTCACTTCCATATTCAACCACTGCCTGGGGGCGATGTGGCATGGCTGTGGATGCGCCGTTGTGTGTCGTGTCAATGATTGCCATGATAGTGGCCCAGTGCTCATGGCTATTGCTATGGTGATGCAGATGGTCTAGGATGGTACTGTCTGCACCTTGAGGGTCTCTATATAAGTGGAGGTTAGGTTTGGATGGTGCCAGCACTTGCAAGGCAAGTGCCAGCCACTGTCCCAAAAATTAACTACTGTAGGACACTGTCCTATGGAAGTTAAGTGTAAAAAGGGCCTTTACTTTACAAAATCCTTGCCAAGTGCTCTTTTTTAAAGGTTTTGGAGGAAGAGATAAGAGATTGGCATGTTGGGATTCTGCAGCCATGATATCAAGGCTATGCCATCATCATGGCTATGAGAGGGTTGTGAATGAGGACTGGCAACTGTCTTGTCTTGAATGGAAATTACCATGACAATGGTGGATGGGAAGATATTGGAGATGTAACTGCTCTGGAGGGAAAGGTCCTTGGTCCACGATGAGATGAGTAAAGGTTTAAGTTGGGAGATATGTTGGAATGTTTCTGCAATGCAAGTCTCTTCAAAGTGTTGAATAAAGTGTTTACCTCTGCATCCAGACAGGGTCAAAATCCCTTAATTATTTTATAATTGGGCCTGACTTGACAGATGTGATCACAGTGCTCCTGATTCAGTCCTGGAATACAGTTCTGGGGTCTTCCTGTACTTGGCCCATTGGTTGCCTCACAGTGTGCTCTGCAGAGCATCTGCACTTGAAGGAGTTGTTTCTGAATTCCATATACTTACCCGCCTCAGTATCAGAGAGGGTAAGGCTCTGGATGCTGTATTTGCACCTCTTCTGGGTGCTGGAAGGTTACCTGATATGTAGCACAAGTGCTGTGATGCATCATGTGATATGGCATGCAAGCACACATGCGCACCACACCGTGCTGGCATCAGAGCTCCAAGATGGTGGTGCCTGGACACTGCTCACATCTAAGGTAAGTGTCCGACGTGTGGGGGAAGGGATCACATGTAGTGGCGTTCACTAGTGCAAATGCTAGTACACACATGGGCAGCTTTGCTTTTCCTGTCCCCTGGATGGGAAGTGAAGTGTGGACTTGCCACAGATTTACTGTGTTATCTTTAATCCAATCAAATTAATTATTGTAGTGAATGAATGAATAAACTTTATTGATTAGTCGCTTGACCATATCAAGTATCAAGTATACAAAGATAAAACCATACAAGAATAAAATCAATATAAACAAGAGTAAAATCAGGTCTGTACATATGTTATAGTTACGTATTGTAGTGCAATATGCTGGGCAAGAAAGCTGAGAGCTTGGCTGTTGCTCCCTGGAAATATTATTGGTCACCTGTACAGCATGATGGGAGGGTTAGGTCATGTGGAAAAAAATCTTGCAGGGGTTATGTCAGTCCACTGCTGTGGTAAAAGCTAAAACACAGAATATTGATCTAATCCCTAGACAATGTGCAATTATTCCAAATGTTCTTTATACTGGTAAACCAATTAACTGTGTAATAAACCAGTGATGTCTGGAGGTGGCCTATGACTGTGTCTTATTCTTAGGGGCCTATAGGCAACAGTTGGAGACACTGGCCGTGTTTTCACGGCAACCTTATTTCACTTTCCCTAAACCGAGATAACAGAACCAGATGCAAACGCGAATTTGCCTGTTCCCATTACATTCAGCTTAATCGCGTTCAATCCGGATTCTGAGGACATACGTGACTCAAGGGGGGACTCAAGTGGCTACCTTTTAAAAGCTGCTTTTCAGGGCTGCCCTGTCCTCTTCCTCCTGGCGTGAACATGCCACCCATAACAGACCCCTTCACAGAGCCTGGCTGGGTGGCTGCCACTTGCCTGGATGAAGAAAAACGGCACCAGGCAGGCAGCGATTCTTTTCCCTCCTCTCCCGATTGCTCAGAGCGCGCAGCAGCAGCAGCAAATCAAGCTCCCTTCACCTTAAACATTCACACATCTCTCCAAAAGGCAGCTGCTTTTCTTTCTTTCCCTTTTTTGAAGGCCAGCACTTTCAATAGCAAGATGTTATCAGGTGTGAATTGCTTGTTTGCTACAGTGAATTGACTGGATTGCTATTTGGGCTGCTGCTGCGTTTATAGCTTGCTTTGGAAGCAAGCTATTGGGGGAGGGAAACTCTCATCCCTTAACACGGAAGGGTTCCCACAGTAAAAAATGTAAAACGTTTCAAGCGCACGAACCGGAGTGAGACCTGTTGAAATGAGGATTAACATTTACAACGCTTTTGGGCAATTTAACACGTGGAAAGCATGTTAAGCCAAACTGACGTGGGGTCTGCGAGGACTGAAAATGGTTTGAAATCGAAATAAGGGTGCCGTGAAGACACGGCCACTGAGGCCAAGTGGTCATCATAGCTAAACTAGTTAATCATGCTATTTACCTTTTTGACATTCTCAGGAAAAGGATCCCCTATATGGGCACTTCAGCCATGTCTCCACTAATTGTTCCAGGCACCCATGGGCATGGCTCCAGGCAATGCATTCATGACATTTTCACTCGCACAACACATCTACTGAGGTATGAAATGCCTAC
The DNA here is from genome assembly GCA_023333525.1 of Aspidoscelis tigris stejnegeri. Taxonomy (NCBI): domain Eukaryota; kingdom Metazoa; phylum Chordata; class Lepidosauria; order Squamata; family Teiidae; genus Aspidoscelis; species Aspidoscelis tigris. Next base: position 89,924,534 of record JALMGA010000003.1, on the reverse strand, counting down.
CTGACGTGCCTGGGAACAGGGGCATGAAATTACATTCTTTGCAATAGTGTCTTATTTGTCACATGACAGGTGCCTTCCCTTGCCAAAATGGGCACATGGAAGCACTTAGCAACACACTGAGAAGTGCACTTCTGATAAGGCACCTACCTTAGGTACCTCTTACACTTTGTATGGAGGCATGGCCTTGATCTCACTTTGCAAGAAGATGCTGTAAAAATAAATTAAGCATTTCCACCAGATTGAGATCTCCAGGTTTTCTTACTGTGCTTCCATTACTCTGTTAGAAATCTCCCTGGATCCAAAAGTACTAAATAACTCCTCCCCAGTTGCTAATCTTGTACCCTCTTTTTGGGCAAGGAGATAGAAAGAGTAGTGGCTACTCAACTGCAGGCATGCTTCAAGGAAATAGATTATCTAGAGCCATCCTAATCTGGTTTCAGGTGGGGATATGGCACTGGAACAGGTTCAGATGACTTCTGTCAGGATGGGATTAATGCAGCCTTGTTGCTTCCTCTTAGCAGCTTTTTATACCATCTATCATGGTATCTTGTTGAAGAACTATAGGAGGTATTTAATGAGAAGCTCTGGTGCTTTATAATAAGCCTTTGCAATAAAAGCCACCTGTGCCCTGTTCAGTTTTTGCTGAGCTCTTGTTTGCTTAGGAAGAAAATTGTTTGCTAAAACAGTATCTGACCTGAACATATGAAAGGGCTCGCAAAGACAGACATGTGCTGCTTTCAAAATAGTAAAGTACAGACAACAGTGTGCAAACTGAAAATCTGTAAACAGAATAATAATCAACAGATTAAAGGGATTTATTGGCTAAAGAAGAGGTGAAGACATGGTCTGTTTTTGAGCCTGATGCTTCATTTGGGTGTTTGGGGACAGAGGAAAGAGGGTGACTTGCAGGTTCATGGGGGCTGTAGGGGCGATGCAATGTTAGAAAAAGTATAGGAACCTTAGATTCCTCCAGACATACATTAAAAATGCAAACCTTCCCTTTACTACAGGGAGAACAGATTGTCCCCATGTTCTTCCAATCCTCCGAAGCAACAGACAGGGCACTTCTGACCACTCCTCCTTGATAGGTCTGCATGTTCTTGAGTGAGGGCCAACTCTCACAAGATCTTATAGTTTGTCCAGATACCCAGGAAAATGTGGAGGAAAGGGAAACTCTGCAGCTGATGCTCACGTAAGTAAGATTTTTACTTACTTCAGAAGATTGGGCTTTACTTTGTAGGAACTGTGGAGCATTGTAGGACCTGTCTAGCAGGTTGACAGCTCCTCTGAAGTACCTGTGAAGTATACGGTCCAGATGCAGGATCTTAATTTGGATTAAGCCAGCCTAATTATTCCTTACATACAACTTTACCTAAAAAAAACCAGGTGTGTCTTATTGGCTGGCTTATTTTTTGCCAAATCTTGTAAAGGAATGAGTGCTTAAGTTGCCCAAGCAGGAGGCAATCTAAGGAAGGATCCACACTCTAGCCAAGCTGTTCCTTAGATTGCCTCCTGCTTGAGCAGTTTTACCACTCAGTTCTGGCAGCACTGCTATTTACACCGTTCTTCTACTTTTTTAACATCAAAATGCTGCAGTAGCAACCACCTGTCCTCAGATTGCCTTCTTCTGTGCTTCCCAGCTAGAAATGCCTGAATGAAGGAGCAAGATTAGCAATAGGTCACAGCTGGGCTTTTTCAGCACAGCAATTTGGGACTAGGGAAGAATCAGGCCCCAAGGGTGCAACAGTGAAGCAACAGGGTAGTAAATCAAGGCAAGTCACAATTCCTCCAATGTGTGATCATGAAAAATGCTGAAGTCTAGGTTTGGTTGTACAGTACTTCTTTATAATTGTAAAAAGAGGGAGCATACTGTTCACATGCTCATTGTCCACCTGCAGCAGTGCAAATATCAAAGTAGGGAACCTTCATTCCCTGGCTTTAATATTGCAAGGCACAGGATTGAGGGGGGGAAGCATATAAATAGTTTCAATAATAACAGTACATTTGTCTGGAGTACTTCTTGGGCACATACCCTTAAGAAAACAACAATTGTGATACCTCTGGTTGCCATAGGTGTTCTGGAGACATAGATGGAATTAGTCCAGAAATATGGCCTAGCCAACTGCATTTACACTGGAACTGCTGTGTCATGCCCCTTGAAGACTTTTGACAAGTAAAGATGCATCTGCCAGGTAAATACACAAAAAAAGAATGTGCTAGACTCAGCACAAGAGCCAATGGGATTTGGTGCCAGCCCTGTACATGTGAAGACGCCACAGAGGCAAGGATTGTAAAACTGCACAATAGAATTAAAAAATATGACTGACTCTATTTTAAAATGTCAAGTTTTGGCAATCTTTCACCCCTCCCCTCTTCCTTGTGAGAAAGTTCTGTATCAGATATAAATGGAGAAACTGCAGCATTTTTGTGAGGAGTAAATCCCATTTCATATGTTAAAAAGAATACTCGGTTGAGCCCATTCCAGTGTGAAGTTGCATAAGAACATAAGAGAAGCCTTGCTGGATCAGGCCACAGCCCATCTAGTCCAGCATCCCGTCACACACAGTGGCCCACCAAATGCTCATGGGCATCTCAAGCAGAGACAAGGACAAACCTATTCCTGCTCTTGAATCCCAGCAAATGGCCTTAGAAGTGTCCTGCTTCCCCCCAAGCCTAAAAGATGTACCTAGGCATCCATTCTAGTAGCCACTGATAATCTGTCACCCATAAATTTGTCTAATCCTTCCTTAAAGCCATCTAGGCTGGTAGCTGTTACCACCTCTTCCGGCAGCAAATTCCATAAACCGATGACCCTCTGGGTGAAGAAATACTTCCCCTTGTTGGATCCAACTCTTCTACCCATCAGCTTCATAGAGTGCCCCCTGGTTCTAGTGTTATGTGATAGAGAAATGCTCTCTATATACCTTTTCTATACCATGCATAATTTTATATACTATAATCAGGTCCCCTCTTAAACGCCGTCTCTCCAGACTGAAGAGCCCTAGACGTTGCAGCCTGGTTTTGTAAGGGAGGTCAAACTTTGAAAGAAATACCTGTAACATGGCACAAATCTTCGCTCCTGCACATATGATAAACCGTATAATATGCTGAAAGTTAATCAGTCAAGGCTTATTAAGCAAATAGTAAATTTTATGACCTTTATTACAAAATTCCTATGTTATCTAATTTCTTCGCAAAAAAATTATTATACAGAGTGATTTCTGAGGTGGTAAGTTTCCTGGCTGATTTGATGGGGATCTCATAATGTGGTATTAAAAATCAATTTTTAAAATATTTCTAGATAATATTGGTCACCAGGGTTGATCTGTTTTGAGAAGGCCTTGAGTGTGTGTCTGAAGTCAAAACGTGGATCTCTGTTAAGCAACACTGAAACGTCTTCAGTTTAGATATATATTAAGAAAGAGGTGCTTGTGGTAGATAAAGCAGTATCTCATTTTTACCCTTGAATTCCTCACCCTGCACCATAAATCTACTGTGAGACATGGCAAACTCCTTCATCTTTTGCCTTGCCAGGCATCTAGCAGTTCTCATTCTGAGAGGTGGTTGCACCATGTGCAAGAATTCACCACCTACCTTTATCTTCTACTGCTTTTGGTCCCTTATTATTAATTGTCAGCTCAGACCAGGATTTAATGTTATACCTACAAACTTTCCATTTTTGATCTTCCTTTGGCTTGTGACCATGCTATTTTATCTTCTATAATTTATATGAGCATCTTAATGTAAAATGACACCCATGTTTCACCTGCCGTCAAATAGAGGTTGAGGACAGACAGTCTGACTTAAAGGGAAGTGAATTGCTTTGCCCTCTCATCTGGATTCAGTCCATATCAAGTTTCTACACTCAGATAAGAATCCTAAAGTCACCTTGTCAACTGCTTAACTCTTAAATACAGCAGTAAAACATTGTCACTGTTAATGAACCAGCAAGCCTGAGCTATATAATTACATTTATGTATAAAATTCTTGTTCAGATTAATTTTATGGTTATTATTTTTCCATATTTACTTGTAAAAGCTATTTTATGGCAGTATGTAACTGTGTGGTGTGTTTCACTCTTTGACTGTAACAAATATGATGCCATCTAAGATTTTAGAAGTCTTGGTTTTTAAATGAATAAACATGTGCACAAAGGTGACCCAGAAGCCACTAACTACCTGTTTAAAAAGTTTTGATTAAGGACCTTTCCGCACTTTGCCTCCTGTCTCTGAGAAGCAAAGGACAGAATGGCTGTAGTATGTACTAAGCATCTGCACTTACAGATGCTTAATGCATATGAAACCCACCCAAACCTTACCTCAAGTGTAGATGGCTGTTCGGACACAGTCATCTTTGTTTCCCAGTGCTGGCGCAGTGCCATCACGAGGGTAACTGGGTGATATGTTGTGCACTGGCAAGCACATGATTCTCCTGCACATCTTCAAAACAGGAAGACGTGTAGGCGGAGTTAAACCTACACCATGGCCACGTTCCCATTACAAGCTTAAAACAGTTTCGAAATGGTTTCGATCCTCGCAGTCCTCACGTCAGGTTGGCTTAACACACTTTCTGTGTGTTAAATCACCCCAAAGCGTTGTAAATGTTAACACTCATTTCAACAGGTCTCACTCTGGTTCGTGTGCTTGAAACGTTTTACATTTCTTGCTGTAGGAATGGTACAGTTTTAATGGGATGAGAATGCCTCTTTAGGGTTTCCCTCCCCAATAACTTGCTTCCAAATATAGTGATTTCACTGTAAATATCCACCCCTTAAGCAGCCATTACACTGTAGCAATCTACCCACTTCACACCTGATAACAATGTTGCAATTTGCGCAATTTTGGGTCTTTGAAAGTTCTGACCTTTAGAAAGGGAAATAAAAGAAAGCAGCTGCAGGTTCTTAAGGCTGTGGCTGTGGAGTGAGCGGGTGAAGGGGGCTTGAGTTGCCGCTGCTGCTGTGTGCCCTGGGCAATGGGGAGAGGAGGGGAAAGAATTGCTGGCTGCCCGGTGCCATAAAAAAGAATGAATCAAGTGCCTCTAGGACTGACATTAATAACATTTGTCTCTCAGGCTGCATCCAGACAGAGTTAAAAATGTGTTTGTAATGTGCAAGAACTTTCAATTTGACCAGCAGTTTTAAAGATTGTCTGCAGTAACTGTGCAGTATTACATGGTATTCCAGGGCTGAGGTCACACTTAAGGTTTAATCCAGCTTCAGTCCACTTTCAGAGTGAGAGAATACATCAGCAAAATGACAACCTGTTTTCTTTTGGGTTTAATAACTCAGAAAATCCACCTTTGGGACAAATAATATGAAATGAAAATTACTGGTCACTTTGCTGATGTGTTCTCCTGCTCTGAAAGTGGACTGAAGCTGGATTAAACCTTAGGTGTGACCACAGTTTTTAAAATAGTATTCTCCTGCACATTTTCCTGTGTTTTTTTGGTGAACTGTACAGGAACTCACAAGAATTTACCTTCATACATGAACAGAAGAATCCTTGCCACTGCAGCTTCTAAAATGGAGTATCATCTATAGGTGGGGGCAAATCATTTTCCCTCTGGAAGGTCGCCCAATATCTTGGTGGATGCTCCCAGAAAGAAAGTAAACTGCATATTTCTAACATGATGTCTGGAGATACCTTCAGTAGTTGGAGCTCAATATAAGGAGGGTAGGGGAGACCTGAAAATACTAAATCAGGATTCCAGTTATTTACACTGATATAGCTTTTTCATCATTGCCGTTGCCATCATTTTATTGTTATAGTCACACAGCGGATTGGTTGTGCCTTTTGGATTTTCTATGGACCTTTTTGCATCTGGAAGATTGGGATGGCTGCACATGCTCCAGCATGGTGCCTTTGCTCACTGCAGAGCTGCTTCCATCCTGGTTGTGCAGCTGTCCTAATCTGTGGTAGCTATGGAACAGCAAAAACTGCTCCACAGCTATACTGGGACCGCTTACTGTGCTTCTAGTAGAGTCCCAAACACAGCCTTTGCATTATCTGTGGGCAAAAGCTGCTTGGGTGTGTGTGTGGGGGGGGGGGCAGCTGTAGCTGTGAAGTCAAGAGCTGTGTCACCCAACTGCCCTAGCACCCTATGGCATGGTGGATGCTTCCAGAAAGAAGCATTCACACTTCAACCAGACCCAGGTAGATCTGACTGAAGTTTGGGATGGGGCAGTATTTATTTATTTATTTATTTATTTATTTATTTATTTATTTATTTATTTATTTATTTATTTATTTATTTATTTATTTATTTATTTATTTATTTATTTATTTATATCCCGCCCTATATCTGAAGGTCTCTGGGCAGGTAACAATCCACTATATTAAACAACAATATAATAAACAGTATATATATACAGTGGTGTTTACAGTGGGAGAAACATGGCTGACATTTATCCAAAGGCCTGAGCAAAGAGTTGCACTTGCACTGCAAATGCCAGCCACTGTCCGTGGTCTTAAATGCTACGGGCAAAGTGCATAGCAGTTAAGTGCAAAAATCCCCCATAGGCCTCTAGACTGGAGAAGCTATTTTGCTTGGTTCAACATGATCTTAAGCTTAGAGGGGCTTCCCTACTGAGTATTTTCAGTATTATCATCTCATCTTTTCCTGGTTTGGTCACTTGCTCTCTGTTCATGATATCCATAGGTAGAATGACTTCCACCAAAAAACTGATGAAACTTTGTAAATATTTGAGTGAAGTGAAATGAAATCCTGTGCAAAAACAAACAAACAAACAAAGCAAAGTATAGTTTAGTTTAGTTTTGGTTGACCTGTTCTTTGCTAAGCTAACAGAGAAATATTTTTCTGTAAAAAATCTGTTAGTGAGTAAAAGGGATTTAAGGAGGAGCATTTTCAAATATTCTTATTTTTACCTGATCCTGTAACGTTTTACAGTATTCTAACTGCCGAGAGATGAAGATTTGGGGAGACGTATAAAACAAACAAACAATGAATAGTATCTGCCAGTTTCTTTTCAGAGACAACAACGGCATCTTTTGTTCTGCATCTTTTGTGAGCCTTCCCAAGTGATGACCTGGCTAATAATGTGTATTTTTCTGACTTTGATTCCTTGAAGTGCCAAGCTTGCTTTGTGACCCACCCATGCACTCACTCAAGCAGAGAGACTATAAAAATTGTAAACCAATTAATTGTTGGAGTTTTAAAAGCAGAATTTGGCAGGTGTGAGTTGGCACATTAAGCAGCACACACAACAGAAGCCCAGAATGCAGGGCATAAACCACAAAGGCATGCACAATGGGCAAGTTACCACAAGACAGATTTTGGTTGAACATATCAGCAGGGGCTGGTGAGCGAGATCATTGCAGTGAACCAACCCAGCACAGGGAAGGGGCATTTGCCTGCAACTTCCCTTGCTGGTAGTCGCTGTCTGTGATTTGGGTGCTTGCCTGAAGTTAGGGGTTGAATTTGGTAACCTAAATGGCTCCTTTCAGTTCTCTGACTGTATAATTTGAGTTGACAAAAAGCAAAGCTTCCTTTCTGGATATAATGCCGTAAATAACTATGGCACAAATGTAGGGTCTACCATAGGCTGCACTAGCATGCAGCAGGCAGACCTCTGTTCCAGGACATAATCCAGAATAAGGCCTAATACAGAAGGGGCCATAGATACCTTTGATTTCTCCTCTGACATTAGACGCTTTGAACATGTTCTTATCTGAATGCACTTAACACTCATCTTGGCACAATGGACTGGGAAGGAGGTGAATTTATAGCATGCACATCAAGTATTTCTTCCTAGTCTTCTGCATGAAGAAAAGAAAGAAGTTATTTTTCTGTTTTAATTTCTCCACTTTCTGAAACTACTGCCATTTCAAAGGAAGATAGAGAGCAGAAAACCTTTACTATTCCTGTGGGGCAAATCAGCTGTGAAAGGTTTTCTGGGTGTCATGAAAAGCTTTCAGATAATATCTTGTATGTATGTATGTATGTATGTATGTATGTATGTATGTATGTATGTATGTATGTATGTATGTATGTATGTATGTATGTATGTATGTATGTATGTATGTATGTATGTATGTATGTATGAATGTATGAATGAATGAATGAATGAATGAATGAATGAATGAATGAATGAAAGAAAGGCTGAGCGACCAAAGAAATGTTTTTACTGCTTGGGGAAAAATAATCTTACCAGCATCCCCCCTGCCCCGCACTGCTGCCTTTAACGGTCCAGCATAGAGTATTTAGATTCCAGACAGAAATCAAGATTGTAAATTATCTGTGGTTGTTGCCTCAGGCTTCAAAACAGCCAAAGGGAGCTTCCATTGCTTGGTTTCAGAATAACTTTTGTATCTGAATTGTGCTTACCTACCTACACATCATTTTTATGGGTCTTATGCTGCTGGCTGCAGGAGGTGAATCATTTTCAGTCAGTTTTGCTTTAAGCATCAGATTGACTGAAATTTCTCATCATATCATGAAATCTCTCCCTCTGGACTATTCATACTTAACTTCTGTGGGACAGTCAGAGGTTAAGATCAATGCCAGCCTTGTCACAAACCTACCCAGAACTTAGTACCTTCTGATTACCCACAATGAATGCTCCCATGTCTTGACACAGTAGTGGCTATGCTCACTGGGCTGTTCCTACAGAGATCGTACAATGTGTGACTGCGCAGTTGTGGCTGCAGCTGCAGTCATGACACACCACCCCAACACAGACTTTTGATTGAACTAATGTGATGGCTATGTGTGGGACTGTCCTAGGAGCACCATTGGAGCTTCTGGTATAGCTGTAGAACAGTTTTTACTGCTTCACGATGAACAAAGATGGAGATAGCCATACATGCCTGGAGCTGCTCTGGGACAGAAGTGGCTCCGTGGGGTGAAAGGACTCTTTCTTTCACTCTCTCTCTACATACAGGCATGCCTCTGTATCTGCTGATCCGGTAATCAACTGGATCAGCCTACCCCCTCCTCCCTGGCCAGCACCATCATGCTCTCCCAGAGGTGCACATGCAAATAAAATGGTGCGAAACTTCCCAAGATTTCCTGAGAATCATGGGAAATCTTGTGTGACTTTCCAGGAATCATGGGAAACAACATGTGATTTCCTAGCATTCTAGATACCTGTGGTTTCATGTATCCACGGTGGGTTTGGGGAAGAGGTTTGTCATTGAAGTAGAAGTGAAGATGCAAAAAGCTTTCATTTAACACAAAATTTTAAATATTTTTTTAAAGCCTCTTAAGATCATTTGCATGCCCCCTGTTACAAGGAATGGACACCAAAAGAAGTAATACCCTTTATACCTGCCTGGTAGTAATGGACGTGAGGCAGCAGTCACAGAACTGCTGTCATTTTGATTATCCTGAACTAGATGTGATTCATGGTGGATCTATGTGTAATTTCTGAGCAGCAAAGGGAGGAGGGCTTCCAATCAGAGCTGTGCACATCTCTGCCATGGAAGTGCTCTATTCAGCCATCACTGTCCTTAACCTGTCCTTTTATTAGTATGAAGGAATCAGGCCTGCTGCCCTTTACATTCAAAACATGTACTCTATTACTGGATGTAATTATTTTCTTATCTTGCCAACTTTTGGTCAGTGTTGACATCTGTGCTCTAGCAGACTCTGTCTAGTCCCAGAGCCTATGTTAGGCTCTATTGCTGAAATGGACAGCTCTTCTTGAATTATGGTGGGGAATAGGAAAGTGTCCCAATGCTTTCAGTTATAGGGGACATTTGTCTATGCTGAAGAGTGCCCCCTCGTGTGGGCTTTTCTTACTGGAAGAAGAAGGAGAAAGAGGAGGAGGAGGAGGAGGAGGAGAATCCACTCAGCAAATATGTAATCCAATTTTTTTTAACTGGACTGTCTTTTTACCACTAAATCATATAAACTGTCTTCCTGAAAATTGGGACCTCCAGGACCAGTATGGCTCAACATTTAAAGCGCATAATCAACTAGCAAATAGCACACTTGGATATGAGTTGAAATCCCTATGAATGGAAGAATAACAAATTGGCTTAATATGGGCTGCAGGTGCTTGATGATTCCTTTAAGAATTAAACTGGCTGTGCCCTGCTTCCTGGTGTTCAAAATAATGACAGATTATATTCGTTTTGCCCAAATATCAATCATGTGTCTTGGAACTTGCTTTCTGAGCAACTTCCAAAAAAAATTGTAAATGACAATGATAAAAGAGTAAAACGTTAATTTCTAATACAGCTTAAAACTTAAGCAAACTGCAGTTATTCCACAGATATTAAAAATCCAAGAGTATATGGCCTTTTTTGCATGTACAATGAAGACCCCATTAATAACCTGATAAGCACGCAATTGGTACGGGTCAGAAAGTTATGTACCTTCTGCACACATGACCCTTTAAGGACCCCATTAGGACCCCATTCTGAACAAGTTGTCCACACAAGTGCTGTTGAAAATGAGGATTTAATGGGGTCTTGAGGCCCTTAAATCTGGATTAACACAAGACCCCTTTAATGGTGACTTCAATCTGGTCTTCCACTGTGAAGACCGGATCACAGAGTGTACTTCTGCATATATAATGCCGCCATTTGCAGCAGGCCAGCTCTGGCTCTGACCCTCAACACACTTGCTACATAGGCTGGCACGTCCTTTGTAGCAGTCTACAAAGCTTAGCACAAACTTCATAGTGGCTATGTAGGCAGCTACAAAGCTGTGTCTTTCCACCATGCCCACTGTAACTGGAAGTGATCCCTGATCACATGGGTGGACCTTCCTGCTTGGGCCTAATCAGAGTCTTGGGATGGGTGCTACGGCATCTGCATGACAGCTCTATTTAGCACCCATTGCCATCAGGTGCTAGATGGCCCATGTGGATGCATGGGGCCCTCACCATGATGCAAAACTTCAAGGACCAGATTCCATGAGGACTGGATACCAAAGATTTGGATCTTCTTAATCTGGATCAAGAGAGGTATGTGCAAAAAGGCCCTATATTCAGTAATCTATTTTTTAAATGACTGTAAAAGTAGCTGTAGTGTTAACTGCTTTTATAGCTGCACTTTTGAATTAAAATGCCTTTTCGTATGGGACATCCAGAATTTTTCTGACTGGTGCCCAATTTTTGTTTCTGCCACATGTTCCTGCAGGCATATCAGCTCTTGGACCAAATATTTTAGTCATCTCTGCCTTAGAAGATGCTTCAGTTTAAAGATGACAGAAGCCACTCCTGACAACTAGGGGAAACTGCAAGGGGAATTCAGGGTACATACATAGGTGTTGCATCCACACTGCACTGAGCTGCTCCTTTAGCAGACACGGCTCTGAGTGCAGGAGTTCCCCCCTGCTCTACATCTATGCTGGTGGCAGGTTTGGGAAATCCCTGCATGCTCCCATTTGCACCTCTTCTGAGTGGCAGAGGTGCAAATGGAGCATGTGACCAGGCAGTGCAGGCATGGTTGTGCTCTGCACTGCCCAGTTGCTCTGGCAACACTGCTGTGGAAGTGCATTGATGATTTGGACTTCACTAGCATGCAGCGAGGTGCCGGCGAGGTTTGGGATAGATTTGGTGACTTGAAGTGCAGATGCCAGGTGTATTCCCCAGGGAAGGGAGAGTGTGAAAAGGGCCCCTAGACTGTTATATGCACCTCACAGTTAGAGTGTTGTGTTGCAGAGGTTCTCCATGCTAAATCCTGTTTTTGTGAACATTTTGCCCCCAGCACTGATAATGCTACCTAGCCTGATGGTGAAACATCCACATAGAAAGCCCCATAATTGGAATTAGTTGGTCTTGAATGGCCAGGAGTGCTGATTCAGACCACAGAGAGGTTTGGGCTGAGGTAGTGCCATCTGTATCATGCCGCGGGTCAAAATGAACCCAGCATCGTGGCCTTGAAGTTCTTAGCCTCAAAGCTTCAGGGAGATGCGTTTCAGAGTTGCTCTATGGCATGTCACTGACCCATATTCCCCAGTAGTCCAGAACGTGGGAGGAGCAGGACTAATGAGACCAGGGGACTCCTTGATCTGTATTAATGTGCAGGTGAGGAGGCCCAGGATCCAGACTAGGAGGCTCCTTATACCAGATCTGAGGTAGATGTAGGATGGGTCATGATCTTTCTCCTGCTGATTTAGTTCCTCTAGGTACTGACTTCCATCATCTCCCCCTTTTGTAATTTGAGTGTCTAATTTATACATCATTTGGGAAACCACTCTAAAAAACCAACATCATCAGCTGCATTCATAATTGAGGCAATTTAAGACCTCAGTGTTCTGAATGCCCTTGCAAATTACAACCCAATGGAAAACCTTGATGATGAACACCTCTTTGCTATTCCTTACCATGCATACATTGGTCGGTAATTTATACCTTGCTTGAACCTGAGAAGGACATATGGCTTCCTCAATCAATTAATATTGACTCTTCCTCATTGGGCTGCAGTTGTTCACCCTGCAGAAATAACATCTTAGGACAAAAATAGAACCCAGTCATTGTCAATAGAAGGTCACTGGGGTTATCTTCTTTATTTGCTGATCGCTTCCAGAAACTCTATGGCCGCAAAATCTCAAAGGAGATGTCATCATGATTTCTGCTGAACAGAAAATAATTATTTGTGAGCTACCATAATGGTAAAAATACTAAGGGGTATTTCTTTTAAAAATGGATTATTGTCTGTCTTCGGTCCCTATACTCACGTTTTTTATTTGTGGACTTTCTTCCCTTCAGTCGTACTTTCCTGAATCCTGATTTTTACAGGTCTCAAGCTGTTATAGGATGTTAATCTGTTTTCATTTTTTGGATGTGGCTGGGGAAGATGACTAAAGGGGGCTGAACCTTACTATAGTGGGTGGATACTGCACGAATTTGCCTTCTTTTTTACCCAGTGTGTGATTTGGACAGAATCTTTATCCTATCTGAGTGCAGGGGCTGTTGTGATGGTGGAGAGGGGCGGAGATCTAAATCTCATTAAGGATTCTCAGGATGGGAACGGAAAGGTGTGAGCACAGTCATCCAAACCGAGGAGGAACTGAGGAAGGATTATCAGGTATTGGGTGTGATTGGAGTTATTGTGTTTAATGAGGTGGATTTTTTCAGCAATGTGTGACCATGCTCTAAGGGGTTTAACAGCTGATAGTAATGAATGATGTAATGTGCTGTTAACTTCAGAATGACAGGGAGTTGAATTAAGGAGAGTTGTGGAATGTGGGGAGAAAGAAAAGAAGGGAAGGAGAGAAGACCAGATCATTGCTGTTTGAGGGAAAAGTGATGGATGGGAGAGCGAGGACTACTGAGACAAAGTTGGACAAAGAAGTGAGAAATGCAGAGACCAGGCAAGGGGAAGGGTAAAGCTGCAAGACAAGACACTCAGGCTGCGTCCCCATGCTGGCCATCTAGCATACTTTGGATGCTGTTTGGGCATGCATGGGCTGGGCATGGGACTGGGTGTGCATTTTGGGCATCTCTGTGACATTCCTGGCAACGCGGGACAGGTACGGTTTTGGTATGCTTTTCATGGACCAAATCCAAACCCCATGGGGATGGACCTTGCCGATCTCACACTTGGAACTGCACCAAAGTTGCATGGGGATGGGGCCTCAGAGCTGCACCAAAAAGTATGAATGGAGATGGAACCTGTGGAAGTGAGAACAGAAGAAGCTGCTGCAGGACAGAGACTTGGGGTAAATTTAGAACTGTAAATAGTGTAAATAGATGACAATCCCCCCTCCCTTAGAGCACAGAAAGCCAGGATTGGGCTGGGGGGCATGGAATTTTTTTTAATGAACCATGAGAACACCCAGCAAGCTTAAAAGGGAGAAAATCAAGCCATTATCATGATTGCCTTGGCGATCAGGGAACGGGGGTGGAATATTTGCCGTGGAAAAGGGACAAAAATTAATTCCTGCCTTGGCGATTGGAATTTTTTCACTCCCCAGAAATCTCAGCAGTTGCAAGCGCATCCCACCTCTCAATGATGTGAGTGCCAATCTCCTCCCCAAATAGCCTGGGACTGTCCCCATGTGCAGGCTCAGCTCACTAAGCAGTGCATGCCAGACTCCCAAACCATGCCCACACTTGTTTTTTCAGGTACCAAATTTGATCCTGGTCTGGTACGGTTTGGGGTGATTTGGTCCACAAAAATCGGACCAAATCAAAATGCATGGGGACACTACTTGCCAAACCCAATTTTGGTACCGGACCAAATGTGCATGGGGACATGCCTTCAGTGCAGACACTTCTGTTTGTGATTGGTTGCGATCAAGGTAGTATGGATCTATCTAATATGGATTAACTGACTTAAGTAGAGAAAGCACCAGACAGAAGGCGTACTGGGATTCATTTTCTATTCATATTTTACATGCTTTTCCATATTCCACCATAGCTGTCATGATGCTAGCTACTTTTTCACATAATTCAACAAGTGCCAGCAGGACTCCAAAGGCTGGGGATCCCTCCTGTCTGGGAAATTTGTTGAAACAATAAATGATAACAATAGAATGTTTTTTTTTTTAAAAAAGGCTATGGCATCGCACCTTTTCACAATGTTATTTTCTATCTCTGCAAAGAGCTGATAACAATTTTTGTCTGCTTTTCATTGTTCAGTTGAAATTCCACAGACAAACAAATTTTAACAACTTTTATTCCAGGTTCTTAACGAGTAATGAGGCAGTCACAGAGCATGTTCATCTAGACACAATAATACTTACCTTGATTTAGCAGAACTCATTTACTTGCTGCCACATAGAAGAAAAAGGAGGCTTATTTTTACACAGATAAATCCTTAATTTCCCATGTGATCAGTAAAGTGCATAAAAAACGCCAGACAACAGAATCAAATTGATTGAAGACATGAACTGTTGGCTGAATGAGAAATCTATATTTTGAAGGGAAAGCCTATGTTGAATGGTGTCTGTGTAAGTGTTTGATGGAATGAAATTTCCAAGCAGGGAACTGAAATATTTTTTCTCATTTGTAGCAGCTTTGGGGCTGTTATGCAGTGTTACAGGTTTCTTCTTCTGAGACCTAAGCTTTTGGATATAGCTGCAATATCCATCTTCAGAGGATTTTGCTCTTAGACGAGTCAAAGGCGACTGGTGTCTTACTAGATCTTGTTTCTCTTCTTATAGATGCCTGCTGTTTGTTTGTCAGTTCTTCCTTTGTTTGTGTTGCTAATGAGTCACATTTGAATCGCCCAACAGCAAAATCTTCTGAATATGGATATCACAACTTTATCCAACACCTTAGGTTCTCAGAAGAAGAAAACCTGGAATATGACATAGCAGCCCAGAAACAGCTACAAATGAGATTGAATCTGGCCATGAAAGGCTACATACAACCATTGAGAGACTCCGTCTCTCCCCACTGTCTATGCACAGAAATTATACTTATAGGTTGCAAAGATGCTACCAGGTGAGGAGGAGATGGCAGCATTGGCCAGCCTCCCCATTCTGGGGTGCAGCACCTGTCCCTCAGAAGTGAAACTCACATCTTAATTGCTCTGAAAAGAAAAGACATTTGTCTCCTCCTATCTGCACCAGCCAGCATTCTGTTCCATGGCTGCTTGCTCCAGAGAGCATAACACATAGATAATACAGAGCACATATACAATTGGCTGAACAAGGCTCTGCATGATTTTGAACTCTGGCCCTTTCTGTACTTTCTTCCTGTTAATCCTGGATCATTTGGTTTGGAATAGCCCAGCCCACTGATCTGAATTGTGGGGAGGCATGGATGGGATTAGCACTATCTGCACTGATGGCACTGGTCTAGATTAACTTACCCTGAAGCTGTGAGGCTCAAGGAAGCTTCACAACTGCACCTTCACACCTCTGAGCACTAGGAACAAATGTTCCCAGCCTTGGGGCCTGGGGGGGGGGGCGCGCCTTCCAGTGGTGCACTATGGCACACTGCTGAAAGGCAGCCGTTTGCACACGTCCCATGTTCCAGATCAGGGCCCCTTCTGGTAGTACTGATTAAGAACATAAGAACATAAGAGGAGCCCTGCTGGATCAGGCCACAGCCCATCTAGTCCAGCATCCTGTCTCACACAGTGGCCCACCAATTGCCCATGGGCATCTCAAGCAGGGACAAGACAAACCTTCTGTTCTCTTGAATCCCAGCAAATGGCCCTGGAAGCTTGTCCCCACAGTCTGAAAGATGTATTTAGGCATCCATTCTAGTAGCTACTGATACATCTGTCATCCATAAATTTGTCTAACCTTTCCTTAAAGCCATCCAGGCTGATAGTTGTTAACACCTCTTCTGGCAGCAAATTCCATAAACTGATGACCCTCTGAGGGAAGAAATACTTCCCCTTGTCTGATCTGAGTCTCCCACCCATCAGCTTCATAGATTGCCCCCTGGTTCTAGTGTTGTGTGATAGACAAAATTTTTTTCTCTATTCACCTTTTTTAGACCATGCATGATTTTATATACTTCAATCAGGTACAGATACAAGTTGATACAGATTAGATATTAGAAAAAGTTCTGGCAGTAAGGGTGATCAGTGAATGGAACAGGTTGTCCCAGGAAGTGATGTGAGCTCTCCTTCACTGGAGGTCTTCAACCAGAAACTGGACAGACATGTACCTGGGATGTTTTAATAAATCCTGCATTAAGCAGAGGGTTGGACTAGATGACCCTGGAGATCCCTTCCAACTATAATTCTATGATTCTCTGCAAAGATTTATAGTTGGAAGGGATCTATTCATTTGAGCTATTCCTGCTCAACTGTTCCCGCAAGTCAAGTATAGAAGTGGCCATGCTCTCTATCTTGTTGCATTTTTCTCTTTGGAGTTCAGCTTTTCAAACCTGACAAAATGTAACCTTTAGTATGACAGATGTGCCCATACAGGAAAATCTCTCCTGCTCCATTTCCATTAGACTCAGTTGCCCTTATTTACATGTGCTGCACATGTGCAAGAAGTGGAAGGTAATTGATCTTCATTCGTTTTCAGGGTATAACCATTCATTTCAAATGTTTCCCTGGAGATAGCGCTCTCATGGTGATGGATTCATTCACAAAACAATCATGAAACTTCGAGGGCTAAAATTGTGTTGTATGTATTTGTGTTTTTAACTTCCATTAAAGTAAATTGATGAAAACAACTTTTATAATAAGTAGTTTGGGTCTCATGTGCATATTTCCATATCATATTTTCCAAGTATAAATTTGCTATTTTTGCTGCTGAATGTATAATGATGGGGGGGGGGCACACTTAAGGCCCATATCTAATTGAATAATAACAGCCTTAACATTTTTTGAAATATTATTCTAGTGATGGAACTCTTAGTTGTGAAAGCACTTTGATGGACTTCACAGTGATCTGTGTATATTTTCGATAAAGATTTCATGCATGATCATCATTTGGCCAGAGGCACAATCCTAACTTCATATCTGATGAAATTTATTGAAATTTATTAAAATGAGTTTGATTTTGTACTTTCTGAATGCTACTGAGCATGAATGCATGATAATAATATTAATAAAGAAAGGTTATTTTCCCCCTTCAAAAATGAATTTTGAAGTACCTACATTGGCTTATACAATGAGTGGATCTGAACTTACATTACTGGGTGTGTTCAAGAGAACCAAGCCAGATTAGAATCACCCCAACAGCAGAAACAGCTCCAGAGGACCAGGATAAACTTTCCACATTTGCATGCCTTTCCAGCTACAGCCCCTTGCACTAGTTCAGGGGACTGCACAATCTTCAGGGGTACTTCCAGGTTCACTGAGTTGCTGCTGTTTAGCATCCACAATACTGAGTTAGAAGGAGTAAGATCTTCATTCAATATAAAGAAGCTTACTGCGCTAGAAATTTAAGGCACCGGGTTAATTAGATTCAATGTCCTTGGTTGTCCTTGAATAGCAGAATACAAATCTTTAACTAGTATTTCATTTCATTTTTCATTTCCGTGTAATTTGTATACTACCTTTCCAAAAGAAAATTTGCCCAAAGAGGTTTACAACAAATAGAAAATATACAATGCAAAGTGACAATCAACACATTATAATAAAAATACATTATAAAAATTGTATGTCATACAAAATATTGGAAAATAAGCCAAACCACACACACACAAAAAAAATATGAGGCAGCTGAGGCCAAGTGGAGTCTAAATCAGCTGACAATGTCTCACAAAGAAGCATCTCCACCCAGACATCAGTGCCCAGCTAAGCTGGAGAGTCAGCCAGAGGGTAGAGTGGTTTAGGCTGCCACCACTAGATACCCCCCCCCCCGAGGGATGGCAAAGTTCTCCTCCTCTCGGGCAGGTCTTCCAGTATAAGGGCCTGTTCACACTGCGGCAATCAGGATGGCCTGGCACACTCTGAAATGAAGCATATACACACAGTGGTTCTGCCTCTGTCCCAGATTGACCCAGAGACACCCTGATTGTCTCTAGCTGTGGGGCAATAAACATGAAACCCCCAGAGGCAATATTCCCATAGCATCCATATGTGAACACTTCCCAGAGGCAGTGTACTGTGGCTTGACAATTGTGTACTACATCACTAATTACCATGGCGATGGTCTGGTGCACATGACTGTTGCTATGGTGATGTGGACATCCATGGAACCAGGTAAGCCTGGGTTATGTTTGGGGTGAGGTCAGCACTTGGAATGGGTGCGCCGACCACCATCTCTGAACTTAACATCCCACGTATCCCATGGCAGTTAAGTGCACAAACACATTAAGACACGATCTGACATTAATAGCCTGGAGTCTCTGCAGTTTCTTTAATCTTTAGTTTTCCATTGGCAACAATTAGTGGCATAATGTGGTTTTGCATTGCGTGATGATATGCAGGAACCAAATTACAGTATAATATAAGGGATAAATGTATGAACTGCATTTTGGCCTGTAAAATGTGCACAAATTGTAGGTTTTACAGACATTGCATTGTAAACCACTGAGAAGAAAGTGCGTTTTAAAGGGGTGTGCACAGATATTAGTATCATTAAAAATTCATATGAACTTGGACGAATTTGAACATTCAGATTTGAACAGAATGTTGACACATTTGAAGATTGATATTCGAAGTTGAATCAAATGTTTTGATATATTCGTATGCAGCTTTGTGTGAAGCTTTGTATAGGATTTGTACGTTATTCATAAGCATTCATATGGGATTCATATGCTATTTGTATGCATCTGTATGGGACTGAACATTCATATAGAATACGAATCCTACCACATTCAAAGGGGATTTATTCAAACAAATATGAATTTTCTTGCATTCAATGTACAAATAAAATTTTTAAAAAACTGAGCACATCCCTAATGTTTTAGTCTGTTTTTGACACTTTGTAAACCACTTCAAGACTACATTTTTAATCAGAAGAAGTATATGTATATTTAAAATAATCTGCAAGCAAATTTATAGAACATATGTACAATTTTAATGTGGACTTTTCGTGGGCCTTCTCCCAAAATTCTGGTGCCTATCAGGATGGAATAGGCCTACAGCTGATCCCGTACGGAACTGCAATGGCTTGCTTGGATCCAACCCTATTCATTTATAGTTAGTTTTAATTAAAACTGTGCTAAAGCACGGAGAAAAGGTGCTGATATATTTAATGCAAACAAATCTTTCAATCTGTATAAAAACCATTTTGAGATGCCATTACAGTTGCCTCATGCTGCCTTCTTCTATTATGAATGAACATGAGTCATTTTTCAATGCTCTTCAGCAGGCTGGATTGCCATCCAGCATCGCATGTGGTGCTGTGGGAAATGTTAAATACTGCATTGATTTCATCTCCACATTGTTCAGTTAGCTCAGAATTTCCCTTGAAGCTTTCTTACAGAAGACCCCCTCAAATGCCTCTATTAGTCCTAAAAGCTGCAGGATCTCCAAGAAAAAAATTACTTCAGACCCCTGCAGATGTGGATAGCCACATGGCTTTAAACTGCAATCTCTGTATACTAGTTAGGGTTACCATGTGGAAAAGTGGATAGGGCTGCTGCTCCTTCAATAGTTGTGTAGAAGAGTTGTCTTTGATTTAAGTTATTGATTATATTTGCTGTATTTTTGATGTATTGTTTGTATTTTTGCTTTGTATTTTGTTTCCATTTGTTGTGAACCGCCTTGAGCAAAAGTCTCTTTTGGAAAGGCGGTATATAAATTAAAAAATGAAAAAAAAATGAAAATGAAATTGCAGTAGGTGTTCCTCTAGACAGCTCTTAAAAGAGTGGGAGTCCTGTTTACCATATGAATAAAAAGACAGGACTTAATTTAGATCTGGCTCCATCAAGTACAGACGGAGACAAACCAGCAAGGGTCAGGGCCTCCTCCTTGATCTTTATTAAGATGTGAATGAGGAGTCCCAAGATTTGGACTAGGAGGCTCCTTAAATTGGTTTACAGGTAAGTGCAGAGAGGACTGGTATGCCACAGTAATAAAAAGAGGATGCTGCTGATGTTGCCAAGATTTTGTTAACTGCACCTGGGTCTCCTATAAAATGATAGTTAACCAAAGCAATAATCCCATGTACGCTCATTTCAGAATAAATTTCACTGAACATATTGAAACGTTATTTTGAGCATGTCTATTTTTAAGAGCCTGGAGGGGTATCTGTATCAAGTGAGCACTTGGTATCCTCTTCTAACTTTATGCTGGAGAGGAAAAAAGCAATTTCTAGGCATGAAATAAAATTAGTGAAAATGGGAAATCTCCAATGCGTGCAAGGCCCCAAAGCAAAGTTGTTAACTCTATTAAGGTACACTTTTCTCTGAAGGAAAACATGGATACAAGAAACAGTAAATGCAACTTTATTGCAGCCTGATCCTGAATCTGTTTACTCAAATCTGTGTCCAAACTTATAGGATTTATTATTTTATTTGTTAGGAAATTTATATGTGCAAAGGTAGGAACAAAAATGCAAGGGGAGGTTGAAGTTAAAACCAGTTTAATATGTAAGCAACAAAATAGCCATATGGGGCAAATTAAAGAAGCTAATATTGATAATTAAAAACAGCAACAAACAAAAACTTAAATGCTGGTTTTAATTGCATTTTTTAATTGTACTTTAAATATTTAATCTTCTCTTGGTGAAAGCAGGAAATAACTGTAATTAATAACTATGTTGGGCCCCTCTGCACAGGCTGATGAGCTGATTTTGGGGACACATTCAAAGAGGGGAGACCATACACCTCTCCCTGGAAGAACCCATGGAAAACGGCCTTAAACAGGGACCAAGATAAGGAACTCTGGACCAGCACTTGCCCAAGACAAAAGGCAAGGGACATGGAGTGGGGAGGAGTCTATGGGGGTGGGACATGCCACAGACAGGGGGCTGCAGGGGATGAATGCATGTGCAGGGAGTGAGGGGTACATAGTTTAGGCTGCTCTGGAGCAGCTGGAAGGCTGCATTTCAGGTGGGGTCCATAGCCCACCAAATATCCTGCAGACAGGGCCCACCTGAGCGAGGGCTGCAAGCCAGACAGTTTCCCTCTGTCCACACTGCACAGCACCTGGTACTCAACAGGGATCTCTTTCTGCCATCCAACAAAGGGTAGCAGTGGCAGTCCTTTTCTCACATTAGCTGGCACGTTTGGTGTCCCTGGAGCCATCAACGCCCAGATGAAGGAAGCAGCAGCATTTCCTAGAAGCAATAAGTCTTAATAACTGGGCAAACATGGCTCACTTTTGGCCCTCCCACCCTGTTCTGCATGCTTATCATAGTCAGTCTGGCCTGGCTTGTTGAGCTCCCCCCCCCCCCCCAATATTGTTACAGGACTCCCACTACTTGTTCCCATGCATTATAGATCCAGTTATAAGCAACCATAGGCCCTTTCTGCACTGGGCCTTTTTTGTTTGGATTCTGTCTTGCAATAGGGACCTGCCATCCCTATGGTCAGGGCCCATCACAATCTGCACTAGCATGCAGATGGCAGGCCCCTATTATGGGATATAATCTGGAATAAGCCCTAGTGCAGAAAGGTCCATAGACTGATGCAAAGAATAATAGGTGGTAAATTTCCTACTCTTGTTTCCTACAAGGGACTTCATAAGCATAGAATTTTAAGCCCTTTCTGGCTTTAATCCTGGATCTATGGGTCTGGAATAGCCCAGCTCACTGATTTGGATTGCAGAGAGGTTTGGTGAGCAGGATCAGCACCAGCCTAAACTGATGGTGCTGATCCAAATTAACTCACACTTGAGTCAGAGGTATGGCCAGGTCTGATAACCTGCCAGCCATTGTGCACCTAACTAGGTGTGACTAATTTGAACTCAGACCCTAAATATTGATATGCAAAATCCTTTGGAAGTAGGCTCTATTGAATGTGTTGACAGTGTGTTTGGCTGCAGCTTCAACTGCGCTGTCATTACCATGTGGAATCCTGATCAGAGCTTCCAGGGTGTGATTGCTCACAAAGTGAGTCCTTTTGTTCCCGGTGCAGTGTGAGTCTTACAGTCTCATAAATTGGACCACTGCATTCCATGCCACATGCTTGCTGTATGTTTGCTAACTTGTGCTGTTGTTAGCTTCTTCCTGCTTTTCTATACAAACTGCCAACTGCACCATTTGAACTCATGATATATCTCAATTGCATCTCAGATTTTAACATCTCTCTCCCTCCCTCACCCCAATGTGCAGAACTCATTCTCATTAGAAAGATGGAAGCTACTCTGGGTGAATTGAAAACACATAAAATTAATACTTTTTTCGTGCGTGATGGCTTTTCCCCAACAGTAAACAAAAGAATCGTTTCATTTACACAGTGTAACATTAATTGGACTTGCACTGCTAGGCTTTGCTGAGTGGTCACAAGATTTTATTTTCTTCCTAGAAAGCATGGAAGTGAATACTAAGAAGGTACCTACACTGGCTCTTTGGCTTGTTGATGGTGTAAATTGTCCTTCTTGTCAAGTCCCATAATTGCACTATCATGTGAGGAGTCACAGCCTGAAAAAAGGCCTTTTGGATGAGCGAATACATTACGATGGTTCTAGTCCATTAGAAATGCAAATAGAACTGAAAGCTCTAATGCTGCAACATCAATTGCATTAGCCTATAAAGGTCTTTAGAGACCAGGCCCAGTGAGCTGAACTGGGCTTACTATCGAGTGAAGGGATTTAAAGGTTGCAATCTAAGGCTAAGTCTGCATCCCCATGGTTGGGGTGGCGGGGGAGGGGGGCTCTACCTCACAAACTGTGAAACAGTTTCTGTGCAGGACACACAGGAAATGGCTACAGGAAGGTAAGGGACACCAAATGAATGCCTGACTGGTTTGGAGAGTTCTCCTCGGAATCATGGCTTTGGAATGAAGGGAGAATACTGGAATGTTTAGACTAGGGGCCTTTTCACACTTAACATCAGCACGGTGCTGTGCCCAATGTACCTACTGGCTTGTTGCTATGGTGATTTTGATGCAGCACAAGACTGCAGCTGTAGCCACGATGCCCTATCCCCACACAGCCTCTGCACTAGGAAGTAGTGTGAACACTTCACCTGGGAGCTTACTGGGAAGATCTGGGTGCTCTGGGGTGCTCTCAAATGATCAAGGATGAAGGTCGTGCTATGCCATGTGAATGGAGTGTCCCAAAGTGCCCCAATCTGTGTCCATGAGGTAATGTCCTTGGACTGTTAGCTGAATATGGATGGAAGGGTGTCTATTAAGGTCCATAATCTTATCATTACAATTATACAACATGATTTCTTATCAATAAATCAACATGTTGCTTCAGAGCAAAGATTTGCCTATCCTTATCCTCTCCTGGCTGGGGTCCAGGGTGATGATCTTGACACTAACAGACCAAGTTATGTTGTCGGGGTCACCACCATCCATCTACACAGTGGCAGCTCAGGCATCTGAGGGCATCATCTTTGTCTCCTTTGAGTGGAGGTGGCAGAGGGAACCATGCTTGTCATGGTGCTGGAAAACAGTGGTGGCAGGTGAAACTTGTAGGAAGTACAGAGTTGTGTGGTATTTTTAATCTCCCTAAATGTGGTTTTGATAGGCTATGAATGAGGCTCCATCCAGGTGTCAGTTACTTATTCTGCTACATTTGGATATTCTGGAATAAAGCATGGATAAAATAAGTAAAGCAGAGTAAGTAACCAGTATCTGGGACACAGTCTAAAATTGGCTTTGGTGCCACAAATGAGTTTGGTGCTGGTACTTTGCATTGTACATTTCTGGTTCACCAGCTGCTGCTGTTCAAAAGGGTTCTCAAACATTGTAGGGGTGGGGAAGGCTCCCAGACGTGCTTCCACTTCCTGCTCTGTTCTTCAGTTCTAGAATAGATCCCTAAGAGAGTCAAAGGAAGTTGCCACAGAAGATAATTGGTTCATACAGCAGCTTTGTATGGTCAGCAGTAGCAGCAGTTCTTGAGACTTTGTCTTCTGTTGGGCCGCACTGTGTGAGCTAGGGCACTGGCTTGATCCAGCAGAGATCCTCTTATGTTTTTAGGATGTTTTGCTTTCTAAAGAGGGGCAACACGTAGGAAACCTACTTCATCCCTTGAATAGTATTCATGTTAGGAGCGTGCTAACCTATTTAAATAAAATCAGAAGGTCTTTTTCTATGTATTGAATTGTTTGCTGTTATAATAAAAACTAAATGCACAAATAAAAAAGGTTTTTCTAACACTACAGTATTGCTGAATTTTTTTCTTGAAATATCCAAACCGAGGCAGTATTATGGAGTTCAGCTAGAGCACAGAGACAGCATGTAGGAGGAACTAAGGAGGTAGATACTCACACAACTTTGACCTATTGCATTGGTTTCTTCTAAGTCAGTGGTTCTCAACCTTCCTAATGCCGTGACCCCTTAATGGAGTTCCTCATGTTGTGGAGACCCCCAACCATGGGGGCAGAGCAGCTGGGAGGTGGGAGGGAAGGGCGGCGGGAGACTCGTCGCGACCCCTCTGAAAGGGTAGTTCGACCCCCAAAGGGGTCCCGACTCCCAGGCTGAGAACCACTGTTCTAAGGGAAAATCACCCCAAATGTGAAATCTTGTGTCCAATGTGCAGTATCTTCTTTCTGACCTGCATTTTTGCAGTAATTTTTTTTCAAGGTGGAAAACATGTTGCTTCTGACAATGCTTTTTGAAAAGGTGTGCCTATGTTGTGAATATATAGAAGGTGGACATGGGTGTTCCTGAGGAGATTAAAGAGTGTTCCTTCCTTGTTGAGGCAGCCAACTATTTACAGCAGCATAGGATTCTAGCCCTACGTTTACAGATGGTAGAAAAAGGAATGGCTTCATACCTTTATTGGTTTATGGAATTTGCTGCCAGAAGAGGTGGTAACAGCCTAGATGGCTTTAAGGAAGGGCTAGACAAATATATGGGCGACAGATTATCAATGGCTACTAGAAGGGATGCCGAGGTACATTTGCTGGTATTTGAGAGCAGGAGAAGGTTTGCCCTTATTTCTGCTTGAGATGCCCATGGGCAATTGGTAGGCCACTATGTGCAACAGGACGCTGGACTAGATGGGCTGTGGCTTTATCCAGCAGGGCCCCTCTTATGTTCTTTAGGCTTCTCCCCTCCCCCGTTTGTAATTTTGTGCAGGAATGCTCGTTTAGATATCCTGAGCTACATATTCCTGCTGTCAAAATTCATTTCATTGTGGCAGATAAGAATTGTCTCTGCACCAGTAGGTTGTCTGGACCAACTAGCGTATATTCCGCCATATAAGACAACTGGGCGTATAAGATGACACCCAACTTTTCCAGTTAAAATATAGAGTTTGGGATATACTTGCCCTATAAGAAGACGATCCCCGGCGTATAAGATGACCCCTGACTTTTGAGAAGATTTTCCTGGGTTAAAATGTCTTATACGCCAGAATATACTGTATTTACAGTGATGGGAAGGAATTTTGGCTGGGATGTAGCAGGAGAGCAGAGCAGGACTTGAACTTTCCCATAGGGTTTCTGGGTGTGTCAGTAAAATAAATGCACTGGAGGCCGATGCCCCATTCTTAGGTCAGCTGTGGGAGCACCTTATGCTGCCTGCTTGAATAAAAAGCTGCTTCATAAAAGGATGCTTTGTCAGGTGAGAAATGAGGAACTGATTGTTCCCATAGTGCACTTAAGCACTCGCTAAATGCGGTATAACATGTTTGCAAGCTCTGCCCTAAGTGATAGTCATTTTAAAACAGGAATTGCTTTTTCAGTTAGTAAAAAGCACTTTTTGTTACTTAACTGACTGGTGTTTTCAAATGCTTTTCATGGCACCATGCTGTCCTCTTGTGGAACAAATTAGTTAAAACACATTTAAAACCTTTTGTTATAAAGAGAAGAAGAAGAAGAAGAAGAGGCCAGAGCCTTGACAAAGTAGGACAGCTATTTGCTTTTACATGCATAGCTAGAGGTGTGAAATATTTTTACTTGAATTTTGAAAGGTGTGCCACCATTCTTTTTTATTTTAATTACAAAATACACTTAACAACATTACAAATATTAAGAAACTTCATACTTATTCTAAAGCCTTCTTGCTCTACAACTGTCAACAATATAAAACATATACCATTTTTGATAGTATTGTTAACAAACTGCACTATATCAACTCACAGAAGTGAAAACATTTTTTAAAACTCACTTTTCTTTATTTACTACATTTGAACTTAAAAGAAAATATCGCAAAGGAAAACAGAAAAGCGACTATCCAAACCTAAGCCATGCATTTAAAAATGACCAGACACCAATCTTTTTTCTTGCTATTCTCCAGGGTTTCCATCTCTATTCTCCCTTCACACTGAGACTCTTTACCAGTTCACATTTGCCAGCCGAGCATGGTATAACAACACTATACCAGTCCTGTAAGGAACCAGTGTGGTGTCGGCCGTTTGCACAATGTGCACTAAACTAGCCCTGTGCCTGTGAATGGCCAGGACAAAACTGGCCAGATCACAAAGGCAACATTTGAGGCAACATCCAGTGCATGACTGGGCATTGCCATAGTGATCTGGCTGCTGTGTGTAACTACACAGCCACAGTCACACAGCCTTGCCCACTTGCCAGATCACACCCAGAAGAGGGTGCAAATGCAGCATCCAGGAACAATCTAGCTGATCTTGGCAAGCATATGGGCTGTTTTTTAGCAGTCCACAACTGGATTGCTCTGGGAAAGGCTGCAGCCATTCCCTGTAAGTTGTGGTGGTGGCCAAGAGACAAGTGAAAGCAAGCTCCAAAAGATTCCCTGAGCAGATAATGAGGAGAATTAACGAGACTCTGGGTGTTTTTCCACTGTAACTAGAAGTACCCATTAAGTACCCATTAATGGGTACAAAAATGCCATTTCGTACCCATTAATGGGTACGAAATGGGTACTTTTAGTGACAGTGGAAAAACACCCTCTGTCAGTGAACTGTTTTCATTTGCTTCTCCAAACAAGTTTGCAATGCTTGACTAGAAGGAGCTGGAATGCAACAATTCTCAAGATACCACATCCTGAGTAGTGGATAGTAAGGTATGTAACCCTTTAAATAATACTCTGGACTCTAGTTTATTGGCTAACAAGATGGGGAATTAGAATATTGGTATGCAGTGGAAAGCCTTCTCATATCCAGGTCAACAAAAAGCATGTGTACCAGATGATGCACTGCTGGAGAGTGTCCTGTCCACATTGCTCTAGGCCATGGAATGGGATAGGGCACCAAAATGATGCCCTATTCCACTCCAGCAGTGAATCTTTCAAATGTAATCTGCAAATGTACTATTGCAGTATTTGATTCACACAAAAGTTGTCCAAACAGCATCTCCCTGTGGGCCCATATGCCATGCCTGGCCCTCTTTCAACAGGGAACCCAGAAGTAGCACCAGAAATGCACCACTCCTGGGTGTGTGGCTAGGAGCACAAAGAGGTTAGTCCAAAGGAAAGCAGCCCTTCCACAGGTTTGCAGAATGATTTTGAAGCCATGCCTGGAATGTGGATAGAATAGGCAACACTTGCTTTTCATTTGTTTTTACTATTGCGGTATGCTGTATTCAAGGCATATGAATTTCCAGATATTGGATGGCATCTTATGTCACGCGTGAACTCTGAACCATGGCCATGCTGACTTTGTGGCTGATGGAAGACCATAGATTTCTCATTTCTGGTTCTGCAACCTTCATAGTTCTGCCTTGTGAGCTACTGAACTTCAAAGTGTTTGTGATGACTGTGCACCTGTTTCACTTGCAGAAGACCCACATCTGAGCACATTCCAGATATCCATTCTTCCAGTTTCACTCACAAAACAATAGAGAATTGGGTCAGCTATACAATTCAAGCTTGTCAGTGCAGTTGCCAGTCTGTAGGGGATAAACATCCTCTTAGCAGCGTTGTAGTTACAGGGCTCAATGATACTGCGAATAAGTAAAACAATGTGATAAGGAGTGAAGCAGATGAAGAAGGTAATGATGATGCTAAGCAATAAATGGTTGATCTTCTTCTTGTCCTTTTCCTGGGTGGCTTTATTACATTTCACAGCATGATAGATTTTGTGATAGCAGAACACCATGATGGTGAGAGGAAGCACATACCCCATGCAGACCCTGTAAATATTCAGATAAGCTTGCCATTGGTGAAGGGGGTAGGTGTCATAACATAGAGTGCGGTTGGTGTGATTTTGGCCATTGTCGTTTTCTTCAAATATATCTTTGTGTCTTAAAATCTGATAGTTGGACATGATTTCAAAGGCCCAGACAAAGAGAGAGACAAAGAGAGCAAATCTCCTGGTACGCACATAGTGGAACCTCAGCGGATAAACAACAGCTAAGTATCTGTCAATGGAAATGCAGGTAAGAAATGCCGAGCTGGTGTAGTAATTTAGATACTGGAAGAAAACTGACAATGAACAAAGTTCTGATGGAAGCATCCAATTATCCTCGTTCTGAGCATAATAAATCCATAGAGGCAATGTCAGGGTGTAGGACAGGTCAGCTAAGGACAAGCTGAACAGGTAGATACCAAGTTCATTTTTTCTCTTCACTTGGCAGCATGAGATGCAAAGGGATGCAGAATTGGCAGGAATGCTGAGAGTTATTAGAATGCAGTAGAGAATGGGGAATAAATGTTTATCAAAATGATGATCAAAATGATGCGAGATATCACAAGTACTAGAGTCATTTGTTTCCATTTGAGTCAGCTGGAATCCTGGTGGGAATGGATCAGGTACTGAGAAGTAGGAAGGAAATTACAGGAGGTTTTTGTCGTTCTGATTATCCTTAATCCAAAAAGAAAAACTCCATTCAATGATGATGTGGCTGCAAAGGAAAAAGGAGGGCATGGAATTAGGTATTGAAGGCTCTGATGAGAAGAACTAGCACAGTGATGGCGAAGCTTTTGAGCTCGGTGTGTCAAAATTCGCAAGAAAACCTAGCTTAACACAGGTGCTGTGTCACATCTAGAAATATCCATAATTTTGTGATATTTGTGGCTCTAGTAAAAAAGTTATATTTTTGATATATGTATTTTATTAGAAGCAAAAACAAATAATTCTTTACATTAGTGACTTTTGTTGCTAAATCTTCAATTGAAAGTTGGTATTTTGTACACTTCAAGAACAAGCAAGCACTACACGCCCAGGTGCCAGGGTGGCCATGTGTCACTTGTGACACGTGTGTCATAGGTTGGCCATCACCGAACTAGCACCAAAGACTTTCAGCAAAGACCAAGGACCTGCTGCACTTAAGATCAGTTGCAGAGGGAGGCATCTGCACTCAAGTCTTGGTGCAGTCTTCAACTGGACCACCAGCACTTGCTGCATGGCAAAATCAAAGCTGAAAAGTGCAGGAAGAAAACTATTCACTACAGCATGAGCAACTGTAAAAATGGAGCAACCGAGCAATACTAGGGCTAGAGAGCATTCATTGCCTTTTATGGTGGGCAGCTCCCATTTTTGGTTCCAAAATGGAGCAGGCGTGATTAACCCAGTTAGTAACCAACTTCTCTGAGGCCTTTTGAAAAATTGGAATTTAGAACTTCAGTTTGTGGTGTTTGGATCGGCTCATAATGGACAGGGTTGTCAATGGCTGCCAGCCATGATGGATCTATGACTTCTTCTAAAATAGGAAGCAGTAAGTCTCCGAAGGCCAGTTGCTGGTAGAGGGCAAGGCCTGCATTTGCTTATGGGCTTCCATAGGCAACTGGCTGGCACTGTGAGAACAGGTTGGTGGACTAGATGAGGCCACTGGTCTGATCCAGCAGAGAATCATGGAATCATAGAGTTGGAAGGGACCTCTGGGGTCATCAAATCCAACCCCCTGCTCAATGCAAGACTTCCTAAACAGATGTAGACCCAGCCTTTAGTTTGTTGGCAGTGTATTTTATTTCAGGGTGTCAGGGAAAAAAATAATTATTTTTAAATTATATAAATATGTTATTTGTGCGACACAGAGAAATCCTGTACACAGTGACTAATGCATTGATTAAACAGCTTTACTAAAGAGCAGGTAAACCTGTTTTGCTCTGGGTGGGTAGAACATTTTTCAGCTGTGTCTTTAAAAACACCTTCCCAAAGGACTTGTGGGCTGTGGTCATACCTAAGGTTTAATCCAACTTCAGTCCAATTTCAGAGTGAGAGAATACATCACCAAAGTGACAAGCTGTGTTTTTTTCCCCCCCAGTGTTAAATAATTTGGAAAATTCATCTTTGGGATAGACAATGTGAAAAGAAAAATACTGGTCACATAGCTAATGTGTTCTCTCAATCAGAAGGTGGACTGAAGCTGGATTAAACCTTAGGTGTGACCATAGCTGTGGATACGGATCTCAAGCAAAATGAAAACAGCAGAGCAGAACACTTTCTATGGCTTGATAGGTAGTACAGAGCCTGGAGGCAGGCCACATTCACCCTCCCCTAATATCTGACTTTCACTATAATGCCAATAGCGGGGGCCAACCATCGGTTCATTCACCACATTTTAAAAACCATTTAAGAATTACCATCTTGAAGAAGGTAATGTATGAAGAAAAAGAGAGGGTATGGTTTTATTTTTAAATCTCTTTTTTTTTCAGTGATCTTAAGAGGCCATATGGAACACAAATGTAACAGATGACACTACCAAATTCTTACCTTGCTGCTTTTGCTCTCCTGCAGCTCTGTTGTTTTTCTCTTGAGGAACCTCAACTGGAGAAGACAATGCGGTCTGATTAGAACTGATACTCATACTCACACAAAACAGGAAATTGCACCAGATTTTTTTTCTCTGAGATGAAAAGAGAAGAAGAAAGAGGAAATGACTTTACAGAGAATTGCAGGAAGCCATTGGTTTCTCAGGCACCCAGGCTATTAAAAACTTCAGTCTTGCCAAATTTCATACAGTAGGCACCATATGCTGGAATGAATCTCAGCTCATGAGAAATATAAATACTTTAGGCAGCAGTTAACAGGAAATACAATTCACAGAACAGGTTCCGGTTCTGTCATCAGCAATTACCTATCTTAATTTTTTTTAAAAAAATCTGCTGCTAAAGGGACAAAGTTGGCCAACATTAGCATGGTTCAGGCTTGCTTTGGTTTAACATTCAGCTTAAAATACGTTAAGAAAGCCCATTTTCAGTAACTGTTAGAATATTTGAGTTCAGCTATGAATTTTGACTAAGAAAACTTGTATGGGTGTCAGACATGTAGAGACCGGGTATGGGGCGGGATAGAAATGTAAATAAATAAATATATACGTCTCTTTCTGCATTTGCCAATAGTGCAGTTTAAGAAGGGGTCAATGGGCTTTCCTTCTGTATGCTGATTCACTTTAAGGGAGGCCCCATCCTCTTTCAATTAGGGATGTACATGAATATTCATATGAATTTGAACAAATTCAGACATTCGTATAGGAATAAAATGTTAGGACGTCCATACATTGACATTCGTACAAATACGAATGTTTTGGAACATTTGTATGAAGCTTTGGGACATTGTGAAATGGGGAGGTAGGAAAGCAGCTGCGCCAGTCTTATCTGCAACAGATCCAGAGTGAATTTGACATAGTTTGGGAGCAGATTCAAAGTGGATTCAGGGTGAATTTGATGCTTTCAGAGCGGATATGTTACGGGATACATATTGGATACATATGCATTTGTACTGGATATTTGTATGAATTTGGACAAATACATTCATATTGAACAGAATCCTGCCACATTCGAAGGGGATCTATTTGAACAAATATGAATTTTCTTCCATTTGATTCAATCCGAATCGAATGCAAAACACAAAAGCACAAAAAATAATGTTGTGATGCAGTCTATTGGTATACTAGGAGGTGGTATACTGGACCATGGAGGTGTGCTGACAGCATGCCTCTATAGTTTAGTATACCACAGGGGACCCATTTCAGTGTTAACAAGGTGTGCTGCTTAAATGTCTCCCTTCCCCAGAGCTCTAAAGGCCAGAATTTTTCATTCCTTGCTTTCAGAACATTTGGAAATCCCCCACACTGATTCCAAAGCTTCTGAGCCCATGTAGAGGCTGGTTTGGAACTTGCTGACCTAATGATGATGGCCTAATCTGAACTAGATGCCACTAGAACGGAAACAGTAAGTCAGAAAAGGCCTTAGTTCTGCATAACTGACCCAAATTCACTGAATAACTTTTATCATATGAAAGCAGAATCTGTCTTATAAGCTGTTTATCACAGCAGGGACTCATAATAAGAATGGAAACTCTACAAATAGTTTATTTTAGGATAGTTTATCAGATAGTCTGTAAATAGCTATTTTGATGTTGGTTTAGGTGTTTCCTGTGGGGTATGCAACCCAGTTTCATTTTCACTCTACTTTCCCCTGGTGCTCAAAATAACCAGTAATTATTTTATGTCAGTTACCTTTTAGGGGAAGGATTTTTATCTTGATTTGCCTTCTGTTTGACAAATTTTTCTTTTTGGTAGTTCCCCAAGGGTTTCTCCAAAAATGCAAATTTCTTTGGAATCTGAAGGTTTGTTATTCTAGAGCCTGTTTGCACTTACCAGCTTAGTACGGTATAACAATGTCAGGACCGCAGAAAGCTACTTATGAAGTAGTCATAACAAGCATTAGTTCCTGTGGGAAGATAGTTGATGTTATGAAAACTCAGGCCCATTGCAACACAGTAACCGGTGTCACTGAGAATAGGCCTAAATGGGCACACAAGGGCCTCTGTTCTACTGTGACATCATGGATTTTACCACATGTATAACTGCTTTTCTTCTGTATCTCAAGAGCAGTTCCTGTCTATTATCTTACTAACAATGTAGAAGCTGTAACAATATTCATATTTAGTGGTTAAGTCGTTTACCTGTATTATTTCATATACTCATGCATTTATCCAGCATTTATCCATGCATTTATTTAGTATTTACTCTGCAATCATAAAGCAATAAAACCTTCCTTTTGGAATGCAACCAAGTCTCTATTTTTGCATGTGAACCCCAGAATCATGCTAACTGCTGTGCATTTGCCAAGTGCAAGCTCTGCCAATTGTCATAAGTCTCAAACAATACCATACTAAGCCAGTAAGGATGTAGTGTGGTGGTGGTCATTTGCAGTTCAAGCACTGAATTAGCCCCATATCTGGCCAGCAGCGCTTGTGGTGCAAATGAGCATCCTGGTGCTGCCCAGGTTGCCAAGGAAACACCTAAACCTGCATTTGGTGCATGATTAGATATTGCTGTTTAGCAGATGATTGGCATCTGTTTATATTCTGACCATGTTACTACTACAGTGAACTCATAATAGCAATTTTCCAGTTATATTTTGAGGTATTTAAGAGTTATGTTTCCTAAGTACTGGAGTTGCTAAAAGCAGGAAACAAAAGGAACATTTCATCTTACTGAGCTCATCCTCATTTAGGAGTAAGGTATATAGCACAAACAAGTACTTGTAATTGATTCAAAAGCAATTAGACATCAAGCTTTGACACAAAGCCAGTGTATGACTTCAGACAAAGCTGTTGTTCATTTGTACACAAGTAATCACCTTTGTCTAATTATACCTTATCAATGAAAAAAGCTAATGCACACATATAATTATCTTGTAAGTAGTGCTTGCTTTCCTATTTCCTTATTTCTTCTGCTTATTCCCATTATGTTAACAACTGCTTCACAGCAGTATTTCCCTTTGTGGATCAATACAGATAGACAATTTAATGGAAGGTCATAGACTACCCTTGGGTCCCTCACCATTTCTCAACTGAACCTACCTTTGTGGGGCCCACATTAGCATGCAGATGATAAGTCATTATTCTAGGGTATAAGCCAGAATAAGACCTGGTGCAGAAAGGATCATAGATTTGCACACATCCATTACAACCAGCTTTGTGCAGTCTGCTCAGAGGTGTACTTGGGAACTTAACTCTTCCTTTTAGATTACTGGCCTCTTCACATATCCAAAAGGATATTACCAAGAAAACAATTATGAGCTGTTCCCTATTTTCCCAGAATGAGGGTTGCATACTAATTAAGAGTGATGCAGATTTTTGTTTGAGCATCAGAAAAGAATGATCTTAAAGTAACAGCAGTTTTGCAATGGAGCTGATCCTGTGGAGAGGTGGTGGTCTCATCTCTGGTGCTAAATGTATTTAAGCAGGGCTTTAAATGTATTTAACTGGGCTTCTATCTATGGTAAGTAGGGATGCACACAAATATTTGTAACATTAATATAAATTTGGGGAGATTCGGACATTTGTGCATGAATCAAATGTTAGCACACTTGTATATTCATACAAATACGAATGTTTCAGATATTTGTATGAATAGTTTGGACATTTGTTAAACTAGGGAAATAGGAAAGCAGCTGCTGCAATGGATCCAGATTATATTTGACATGGATCAAAAGTGGATTAAAAGTGGATTAAGGTCAGATTTGATGCTTTCAGACCAGTTATGTTACAGGATATGTATATCAGATAGGTATGCTTTCGTGAGGATACATATTTGTTCATTTTGGATACGTATCAGTTATTTGCACACATATGTATCAAATAGAATCCTACCACATTTGAAGCGGATCTATTAGAATGAATTCAGATTTTCTAACATTTGATTTGTAACGAAATGAATGCCAAAAAACCCATTCGTGCGCATCCCTAATGGTACTTTGATTCACATTCCTGCAAGGAGTAGGAGATCATGGGCTAAATGCCTACCAGCAATTCTGTAATACTATGGCAAGAATCACGTGACACTTGGGGTGTTTTTCCACTGTCACTAGAAGTACCCACTAATGGGTACAAAAATGCCATTACATACCCATTAATGGGTACTTAATGGGTACTTTTAGTGACAGTGGAAAAACACCCTTGAAGGGCTTAGAAGACACATGGAAATGTACACCCCTGTACTCACTGAGCAAACGTCCCACCAGTAGCGCTAGTAGTATCACATGAATGTCAGAGTAGGGGAAAGCATTCACTCTGGAAAAGCCTGTGTGAAAAGATAGGTCTTCAGTTGGTGTGAGGAAGCCAAGCATGTAGGTACCCTGTGAATAAGAGAAGGGAGGCTGTACCTCCACAGAGAAGACCCTATAATGGGTAGTCACAAGATGACATTCAGTAATTTGTGGTATCTGCAGCAGGACCTCCCTCCCCTAAATATCATAATGATCTCATAGAACTTTACTGAGCTAAGAAACTTACCTCAATTTTTAAAGGGCTTTGTACGCTAAAGATAAAACCTTTAATTGGGCCCAGTAACACATACACAATGAGGTTAAGCATGTGGTTATATGGCTCATAACTACCTTCTTTCCATGGTAAATATATATGTATGCATCAAAACATGTAAAATGAGGACCAAGAGATCATTAAATAAATATGTAGATGATCAGAGATATGACATGTTTTCCTTGTCTTTGACCTGTGCAGAAGTGGGTGAATGTTAAATAGTTTTGAACTGGTTTTACTCCAGAATCAATGAAAAATTTCAGAGATTTTTTTTTCCAGCGTGACCCCATTATGACAGTCCAAATAATCAGTTTAGAGACTGGCTTTAGCCTTCTTCATACCAACTGTAATTTCATATTCCATACCTTTTGTGGACAAAGGTTCCTGAAAGCAAGCTATACTGTATGCACATTAAATATCAGTCCTGTTCAGAGCATGATCCCATTTTATTTTGCAAAGTGGGGATGGAGGGAACCCTAGTAACTGAATATTTTTTAATTGTTTGGTTTAATTGCTAATCTGATTATTTTGATTGTACCTATTTTTATGTCATAATTTTAATTACTTTTGTAATTTGTAATTTTGCTTATTTGTACTTTGTTGTTCTAATTTAATTCCACTTATTTTTGTACAGTGCTTTGTACAACTAGGGGCCGTTCCCATTAGAAAGATACAGCACTTTAGAACCATTTTCGACTCTCAGCATCCGCACTCGCCATTTGTTTCCAGAGTATTTTGTGGAGTATTTGGCAAATAAATGGAATAAATAAACACCTGTTTCTTCAGGTGATTTCCCAGTTTGGGGTTTTAAAGCGTTTCTTCCTTACTGCAGTGGGAACGCTAGAGCAGTATTTGGGGAAGAATGCGTCTTTAGATTCCCTCCCTTCTGGGCATGTCATTAAATGGGTGTGTCTACACTCCTGGGAGGGGGAGCCCCTTGTCATTCCCTGTGGCTTGGCTCAAACTCCTGCCCTGGGCCATGTCAATAATGTTGCATCAGGAGAAAGCTCAATCAAAGAGAGGGGGTGAGCACCATGACTCACAGTGGGAGGGGAGGAAAAGATGCGCTTTCCCTAATGCAGTTCTGAAGGAAGCTCAGAAATCGGGATTTTCCGTGCTTAAGTGGGAACAGCCATATCCAGTTTTTCCCCAGGTTTTTTAAATTCCATTTCTTTTAGCGTTGTAAATAGCATTTTTTAAATTGAATGGGAACAGGGCCCTATAGTGCTTTATAAATACACTTTAATAATAATACTTGTACTTTTGGTGGCATGCTCCCTATTTCCTCTTGTCCAGTTGTACTGTGGAGGGTAAGAACATTAGGAAGGGACAAATGAAAGGACATGGCGGAAGTTATGCTTCTGCCACTTTTCTCTCTAATCCCTGCAAGGAGCTCTGTCTAAGAAGCCCTGTGTTTCCACTGGGTTCAATCCCAGCTCATCTCTGAGGTGTGGGACATGTGCCTTTGTGAGTTTCTTGGTGAGGGCAGATGAGGTGGAGGCATTTTTCTGACCACTAGCCTCACCAACATTAATATCAGTCTCCTCACATGTTCTCATTTCAGTGTGTTCTCCACCATAACCCACTGCTTTAAAGTACCAAAGTAGAGCAAAACCACTGTTACAAAGAAAAAAGAAATAAGAACATAAGAACATAAGAACATAAGAGAAGCCTTGCTGGATCAGGCCACAGCCCATCTAGTCCAGCATCCTGTCGCACACAGTGGCCCACCAAATGCTCATGGGCATCTCAAGCAGAGACAAGGACAAACCTTCTCCTGCTCTCGAGTCCCAGCAGATGGCCCTAGAAGCGCCCCATTTCCTCCCCCCCCCTCAGCCTGAAAGATGCACCTAGGCATTCGTTCTAGTAGCCATTGATACATCTGTCATCCATAAATTTGTCTAACCCTACCTTAAAGCCATCCAGACTGGTAGCTGTCACCACCTCTTCTGGCAGCACATTCCATAGGCCGATGACCCTCTGTGTGAAGAAATACTTCCCCCTGTCAGACCTTACGCTCCTACCCATCAGCTTCATAGAGTGCCCCCTGGTTCTAGTGTTGTGCGATAGAGAAAAGAAATTTTCTCTATCCACCTTTTCTATGCCGTGCATAATTTTATATACTTCAATCAGGTCCCCTCTCAAACGCCGTCTCTCCAGACTGAAGAGGCCTAGACGTTGCAGCCTGGTTTCGTAAGGGAGGTGTTCCAGACCCTTAATCATTCTGGTTGCCCTTCTCTGCACCTTCTCTAGTTCCACAATATCCTTTTTGAGGTGTGGTGACCAGAATTGTACACAGTATTCCAAATGTGGCCTCACTATAGATTTATAAAGGGGCAAAATGACACTTGCTGACTTATTTTCTATTCCCTTCCTAATTATTCCCAGCATTGAATTTGCTTTTTTTGCTGCTGCCGCACACTGGGTTGACACCTTCATTGAACTGTCCACCAAAACCCCGAGATCCCTTTCCTGGCGTGTTGCAGAAAGCTCAGACCCCATCAGTTTATAGATGTAATTTGGATTCTTGGCCCCAATGTGCATTACTTTACACTTGTTAAGATTAAAGCACATTTGCCACTTGGTTGCCCACTCACCCAATGCTAAGAGATCCCTCTGGAGCTCTTGGCAATCTCTTTCAGATTTTACTACCCTAAATAATTTAGTATCATCAGCAAACTTTGCTATTTTACTATGTACCCCCTTTTTCTAGATCATTGATGAATAAATTAAAAAGCATTGGTCCCAGTACTGAGCCTTGAGGGACCCCACTTTTTACTTCTTTCCACCCTGAGAAATTGCCGTTTACTACTACTCTCTGCTTTCTGCCCTTAAGCCAGTCACAAATCCAGGACAGAACCTGTCCTTTTATTCCATGGCTGGAATGAATCTGTAGGTTTCTTGGTAGGGGCAGGTGAAGCCGTGGCAATTGCTGAACGTGAATATAGATCTCTCTCGTCCCCCCTTTTCACCATGCTTTCCACTATTATGCACTACTTTGAAGTAGCAAAGTAGCACAAAAACTATTATAATGACAAAGAAATGAGACTGGGCCTTAAAGAAGCTCTTACTATGTTCTAGGTATGGAAATGAAGTTGTGATTGGGTAGATACAAGATGGAGAAGAGAAGGAATACACAGTGAATGACTAAAAGTGCCACCAAGGGATTCCATGTTTTGATGTGGTAGCAAGGAAATATGAAAGGTAGAGTTTGATTTTCTTGCCTCAGTGAAGTCATGGTCTGTAGGATGGAACAGTGTCCAGTTGCGGACTGCATGAGGAAGGGTTTTCAGTGAGGGGATGAGAGAAAAAGAAAGGAAAAATGAAGAGCAGGAATGAGCAAGTCTGTTTTGAATCCATGTTATAAGACAAATGTGGGAATGAAAGGAAATTGTACTATGTCCTCATTCCCACAGAAGTCGAATTATTCTTGTTGTGATAGAATGCAAGAGTATATTTTTAATCTGGTTTCCTTCAGCCTTCAGGTTCCCAAGGTAGTGGACAATCCATTTAAATACACTATACAAAAACACACCCACATCACAGATAAAAAATGATAAAGGTATCACCAGGTGGATCCAGGAGGTAGTGAATGCCTCTCTAAGAGATGGGGTGGTTCCACTGGCCCTGAAACAAGCTGTGGTGTGCCTCCTCCTGAAGAGGGCCTCCTTGGACCAGAGGATTTAAATAACTATCGCCTGGTGGCCAACATACCTTTTTTAGGCAAAGTTCCGGAGAGAGCTGTTGCTGTTCAACTGCAGGTATGCTTGAAAGAAGCTGATTATCTAGACCCATTTCAATCTGGCTTCAGGACTGGTTATGGCATGGAAACTGCCTTGGTCGCCTTGGTTGATGACTTCCTCTGGGAGAGAGACAGGGGGAATGCTACCCTGCTGGTTCTCGTGGACCTCTCAGCAGCTGTTGATACCATTGACAACGGTATCCTTTTGGAGAGACTAGGGAGTTTATGAGTGGGAGGCAATGCTTGGCACCGGTTCCTCTCCTATCTCCAGAGCAGAACCCAGATAGTGGCTGTAGGAGACACTGATTCGACACCCTGGGAACTCGCTTGTGGGGTCCCTCAGGGATCGATCTTATCTCCCATGCTATTTAACATCTGTATGAAGCCATTGGGAGAGGTCATGAGAAGATTTGGAGTGAGGTATTATCAGTATGCAGATGATACCCAGCTCTATCTCTCTGTACCATCTGAATCAGGAGAGGTGGTTGAAGTGCTTGACAGGTGTCTGGAGGTAGTAATGGGCTGGATGAGGGGCAATAAATTGATGGGGTTTCAGTGTCCTGGAAGGGACAGGTGCGTAACTTGGGGGTACTCTGGAGTCTGCACTGACACTTGAAGTTCAGGTGGAGGTTGTGGCCAGGAGCGCCTACTCCAACTATGAAGCCTTTTCTGGACAGAGATGATGTGGCCACAGTCATCCATGCTCTGGTAACTTCTAGATTGGACTACTGTAATATACTCTACATGGGGCTGCTCTTGAAGACGGTCTGGAAATTGCAGCTAGTGCAAAATGCAGCCACTAGAGTGCTGACCAGAACATCTAGCTGGACGCACATCACACCGGTTTTAAAAGGGCTGCATTGGCTACCAATTTACCACTGAGCCCAATTCAAGGTACTGACTCTGACTTATAAGGCCCTTAATGACTTGGGCCCCAAGTATCTAAAGGAACACCTTCTACCATACCACCCTGCCCATGCCTTAAGATCAAGTGGTGAAGCCCTCCTGGTCATCCCACCACCTTCAGTAGTGAGGTTGGTGGGCACTCGGGAGAGAGCCTTTATGGTGATGGGCCCCAGACTATGGAAGTCTCCCCCTCGAGGTGCATCATTACCCTTTCTTACATATATTTAGGAAGGTGGTGTAGATGCACCTCTTTACCCTGGCCTTTGGCTGAGATGATTATATTTCCCATCCCAGCACAGATACCATCATTTTAAACATGCTGTGTATTATTTTAGATTTATTGATTTTTTAAAAGTACTTTTAATGTACATTGTTTTTAATCTGTTGTTTTAATGATTGTTACCCACCTAGAGACCTTCAGGTATGGGGCAGGATACATACATACATACATACATACATACATACATACATACATACATACATACATACATACATAAGCATATGTTAAAAGTAGACATTTGTTAACATATTTTCTTGTTCTGGCTTGAAGTTGTATCTGCCTGAATCTCATATTAAGACTCTAAATAGATATTCCAGGATACATTAAATAAATACATTTCAATTTAATTGGCAGAAGACATTAAAAGTGGAGTTAAGTTTAGCTTGGGTGATATTTCTATTTCATACAAAGAAGAAAAAAGGTTCACTTTGGAAGGGTTAATCCTAGTTGTATCCTGATAGTAGATTGTGGAAACAATTTACTCCTGCTTGAAATATGCAAAGATAACCAAATGAATAGTGCTTATGCATTTGTCACTCTTGACATTTTCAGAAAGTATTGCATTTCAAAAGCTCATTCTTTCAGGTATTATACAGAGGCTGACTGTCAGGCCTGTCATGAATCCTGTTTAGCTTTTGAATGACTTAAGAATATGTGCAACCCAGACTATTTAAACTGTGTGTTTAGAAACTTAACAAGAATAACTTATTGCAATGTAATGTAGGCAGAATAGCTTGCCTTCATATTATTCTGTGCTGTCACTTCTCAAAAATTCCTAGGACTTTTTCACACTTACCTGATTGGGATGGCCTTGCACACTCTGCGACAGTGTATATGCAAACCCAGTAAGCTCCCAGATGCAGCATCTGCACTGCTTCTGGTGCAAACACTGAATGGGAGCATGGCTTCACAAATGCATGCCACATTGTGATTGCCATAGCAATGGGCAGGTGCATGGCAGAAGTTGCTGCAGCTGTTGCGATGGCAGACAGTCCATACTGCAATGGCCCATAGGTGAATGCCAGTCACTGTCTCTGAATTTAACTTCACTGGAATACTATTCTATTGCAATTAAGTACAAAAAGGATTCTAGTCTAGAATATTAAATAGTCACAAAGATTTGACAGACAGAATGTTCTTCTAGTGTACTTGAAAGATTGTCCTTTTGTTCTCATATTATGGAAGAGTCACATCTCTTTTCTCTACTATATATTCCTGGGTGGATGCTCTTTTCTATCTATTAAGAACATAAACAAAAGAAACCAAGAAGAGCCCTACTGGATCAGAGGCTTTTTTGCACTACAGCTGGTAGTCAACAATTAGTGAACATCTGGGGAACAGCATCTGCAGTCAAAGGAGGCTGTTACAGCCTCCAAGTGTGCCCTGCCTTCCGAGAAGTTCACTAATTGTTGATTAGGTGTGGAGTACCAGCCTTAACCCTAAACTTACCTGGAGCGTCTTGCGCAGCAGCCATTTGCACCTCTTACTTATTTTATTTACTTAACAATAAACATCAAAATACAACTCCGCAAATATACATAATTCTGTTCAACAATACAAAACTCAAATCATATAATAAAATTATAGCCTATATCTCAACCGTGACACTAATGATCCAGTCACTGGGTCAAAAGAGCAAGAATCCTTGTACATTCCATCACCAGGTTATTTTGGGAAATAAAGTTCGTATTTTATTCTTTAAGAATTGAAAAGAATATAAGTACACAATCCTATAAGTCGTATTAGATTGCACTTTCATAATGAATGGTAGCCATTTACTTATAAATTTACACTGTACTTCCATTGCTTGCATTTTTCTCTTTGTGCAGTTATCAGTTCTTTGGTGAGTTGAGATCATATCTGTGTAATCCAATTATTTAGAGATAAATGTCCTGAGAATTTCCAGTGTAAAGCAATTTCCGCTTTCGCTGCTGTGATTAGAGTCTTAAGTAATTCTCTGTGATGGGAAGAAGCAGCCATTTCTTTAAAATACAATAAAAAATACTATGGCTGGAGTGAGAGTAAAAGATTGAGAGATTACATCTCCCAGAGTCTTTTCAACCAAATTCCAGAACTTTTGAACTGTTGGGCATTGCCACCATATATGGAAGTAAGATCCGCGTTCGCCACAGCCATTCCAGCACTGTGGTGAAAACCTGTTATTAATCCTATATGTAACTAGCAGTGTCCTATACCATCTGTATACAACTTGAAGCAATAATTCCCATTCGGGTTGGAATTTGAAAGAAGAAAACATTTTACTTAATATTTTCAACCATGCTCCATCATCCAGTAACACATTACAATCCGATTCCCACATTGCTTTCAGCCCCTGCACAGTACTTGAATTGTGTTCAAGAAGAAGTTTATATAGAAGGGAAGAGATACCCTTCTCTTTATATTTGGTTCCATACTGTATATAATATGTTCAGAGGTCATCAGGACCCTTGTACCTACACCTTCCCAGTGGAATCGTAGGAAAATATTACAAATCACGAGTGGAATCACCAAGGCTTTTTACTCTTTTCCAAGCATATCTCTGATATCCCGGGAGGACACTGAAATAAAATCTTTGAGCTGAAAATCTCCTTGCCTCTCCAAAATTGTCCAC
The DNA here is from genome assembly GCA_023333525.1 of Aspidoscelis tigris stejnegeri. Lineage (NCBI taxonomy): Eukaryota > Metazoa > Chordata > Lepidosauria > Squamata > Teiidae > Aspidoscelis > Aspidoscelis tigris. The sequence goes on along the minus strand of JALMGA010000003.1, from coordinate 89,881,467 downwards.
ACATGTGTAGGGATATGTTCGAGGGAGTCTATCAAAGAAAGAGAGAGAGGGGAGGGGGAGGGGCTAGCTGTTTCTGCCATGTCTTCCAACATAATGGAGTTTTTAATATAACAGGGTTTTTAATACCAACAATTTGGAATCCACGGGCTTCACTAAAAGCCCTAAGACAGGCTTTGGAAGATCTTTCTTTTCAATTTCTACCCACAGGGGTGGGGAAGGGGACACTAAAGCTAAAAATCTATGTGCCTGGCATGAATCATAATTTAATTGTAAGGAAGGATATCCCCGTCCACCTTGTTGACTTGATCTCATGAGTATTTGTTTTGATAATCAAGACTTTTCCCCCAGAAAAATGTATTGATCAATCTTCCTTGTCCGGTCCATACATAACTTATGGGGAATGTGGACTGCGATTGTTCTAAAGAAATATTTGTTTACATTTCTATCCCGCCCCATACCCGAAGGTCTCTGGGCTGGTAACTACAGATTAACCAACAGATTAAAAACAAGATACACATTAAAACAGGAGATTTGGAGTGAGGTGCCATCAATATGCAGATGGCACCCAGCTCTACCTCTCTGCCACCTGAATCAGGAGAGGCAGTTGAAGTGTTTGACAGGTGCCTGGAGGCAGTAATGGGCTCAATTGGGGCCAATAAATTTAAGATGAATCCAGATAAGACAGAGGTGAGGTGTGTCACCGGGTCTTGCATCCATGTTGTTGGGAGACACCCTATGCCCTGGAAAGGACAGGTGCAAAATTTGGGGTTGCTCTTGGACTCTGCACCAAAACTTGAAGCTGAAGTGGAGGCCATGGACAAGAGTGTCTATTCCCAAATACAGCTGGTGCATCAGTTGAAGACCTTTTTGGACAGAGATGACTTGGCCACAGTTGTCCATGCTCTGGTAACCTCTAGATTGGACTGTAATGTGCTCTACATGGGGCTGTCCTTGAAGATGGTTTGGAAGCTGCAGCTGGTGCAAAATAGACTTCTCCTTGAGGTGGGTCAGGCTTCTTCATTGCATATGTTTAGGAAGGCAGTGAAGACACACCTCTTTGCCCTGGCCTTTGGTTAAATATCTTTGGTTAAATGGTTAAATATCTAAAGGAACACCTTCTTCTATACCTACCTGCCCATTCCTTAAGATCTGGTGGGGAGGCTCTCCTGGTTGTCCCACCACCCTCAGCAGTGAAAGGGGTGGGTACCTGGGAGAGGGCCTTCTCAGTAATGGCCCCCAGGCTGTGAAATAATCTCTCCCTTGAGGTGCGTTAAACTTCTTCTCTGTACATGTTCAGGAAGGCAGTAAAGGCGCACCTCTTTGCCCTAGCCTTTGGTTAAATGTGGTTGCTCCCCCTCCCTTTTAAGTAGTACTGTTTTTAATATATATTTGGTTTGTTTTGATATTCTGGACTTTAAATGTTGTAGGTATTAACTGTTTAATATATATTGTTATATTTTCATGTTTGGATTTTTTTTAAAGCATTGTTACCACCCTGAGACCTTCGGGTATAGGGCGGGGCAGAAATACAAATAATAAATGAATAAACAAATGGATGGGGTGGCCCTTTTTCTGCTTTGGCTTCTGTCTGAGATTGTCAGCCTACTGCGCTATGCCTTTCCTTGCCCTTCCTTCAGTCAAAGCCAAAAATTGATTTTATTTTTGCCCCCTTTCCTGCTTTTTCGGGGGGTGCGTGGTATCTGACAAAAAGCCCAGATAAAATAGACGGTGCCCCTTCCCTGGTCTGGATTCCGTCCTGGTGGTGGTGGGGTTTGTCAAAGCTTACTGCCGTGTCGTATTTATTTCCTACTGTTTGCAGGGGATACGGCTGTTAAAGTCAGATCAAACAAAACACAAACTTTGCCACCTCGATAAATGAAATTATTATCGAAAACGGTGGGTGGTCTTGGGTGATCCCCATTCTGGTTATTCAAAGGTTGGGAGGGATCCAGCAGCAGCAGCAGCGCCGGCAGAAGAGCCACCACCTTCTATTTCAAGCAAAGGGGAACTAAAACCAACAAGATCGTGCAAAAAGAGAGAGAAAAGAATGTTTTTATGGAAATCCCCGACTGGGTCGGCGATCGCGTCACGGGAGGAGGAGTTCAAAGTCAGCCCATTTTATTCTTCCGCCCAACGAGGGTCGCCTCTTCTTCCACTTTCTCTTTTCCCTGCTGTCAGTGTCAGCTGACCGCGGCTCACGTGATCACGCTTAGCATGTGACCGCCGCCGCCTGGACCTGCCTGCCTGCCTGCCTGCCTGCCTGCCGCTGCTGCGCGGTCGGTGTTCTTGGCTCCAGCAGCTGCGGGCAATAAACGCCTCCGCAGCCTCCTGTTCTTACAGCTGCAGCGGCAGAGGAAACTGGCTCTGCCCGTCTCGCCCGCTGTTGCTTCTAGGAGTTGCGGTTCCTCACCGGCGTGCAGAGATGCGGCTGTGGGGTTTGGCGCTGCTCGGGTGCAGCTGGATTTCGGCCGCCGTCTGCGGGGACGGCAGTTACTGGCTGGACGATGCGGTCGGGCTGGCCCGCGAGTTCGACGGGATCGGCGCGGTCAGCGGCGGCGGCGTGAGTGACCTGCGGCCCCGGGCCGGTTTGGACTGGAGTGTTTGGGGGAGGCGGCGGCGGTTTCTCGGGGGTCCCGCCTCTGGAGGAGTGAGGTGGTGGAAGCCTTTAACCCTCCTCACCCGCGGAACCTTGGGCCTTGGTCACACCTGAGGTTTAATTCGGCTTCAGCCCACCTTCAAAGCGAGAGAACACATCAGCAGAGTGACCGGTCGTTTTCTTTCCATGTTATCTACCCCAAAGGTGAATTTCCTGAGTCATTAAACACGAAGGAAAACAGGTTGTCACTTTGCTGCTGTATTCTCCCACTCTGAAAGTGGACTGAAGCTGGATTAAACCTTAAGTGTGAGCACAGCCTCAGTCAGCTTCTATTTCTCATTTTCTTGTAAGTTTTTCTTTGTCATCAGCGAACTTCCATCGACTTTTTAAAAAACCCAAAACAAAACAAAAAACATGAATTTTGCTGGCGGTGTGAGGAAGGACCAGACCTCTCAGGCCCGCTGGGTGTTTCCCCAATCTGTTGTGTGTGGACAATTGGTTGCCCTGATACTGTGATGCTGGGGCCAGGATAAGCTTCAGACCCTCCCTATCTAAACATCTTCAGAGTGGATAGTGGCTTGTTTCTGATTCTTACACAGATTTTCTGTGTTTCCTGTATTTTCTTGATTAGAAAGATGTTTCTAGACAAATCTTAAATGCCACACTTAGGTTGCCCTATTACCCAGATACTACACAGGTTCATTTGGACATCGTGTGGATCCTGAGATTATCCGTGCTGGAATTGCCTCCCGTGTCTGTAGCAATCCCAACATAGCCCTGTGATATTGGGGTGAAATTCCACAATAACATTATTGCAGGAAAATGAAGCCCAACTCAAGTTTTACCCAGTTCCTCTTGGAAATGGCCAATGTGCGTGTGTGAGGCCAGACTGCCTAGAAAATGGCAGTGAACCCCAAATTTGTTCCAGAGTTGACCCTTTTATTCTGTCTAATTGCACACTAAGTTGCTCACTGGAACTGCTTAGCTCATATAAGATTATGACATTGGATGGTAACTTACTTGACTATGGTTTATTTTAGTTTGTGTTTGTATAGGGAGACAAGCCCATCCTTTCCCCCAGTAGAATTCTAAGTTTCTGTTAACTTCTACAGAAATTAACCAAGCAAAGAAAAAATGTTGCATGGAAAACTGTGTTCCATTGTTAAATTCAGAAAAGACCTGGCAGCTGAGGATGGAAGGCTTTAGGAATGTATTCCAGATGTTGTTATGCAGCTTTCAGCACCTTAGGCCATTGATTATGGTTTCCAGTGCCTTTTAAAATGAATGAGGAGAAGGTAGGGTCTATGTTTGAGGTGGATGTAGGTGGAGCAGTGTATGGGTGATTCCAGCCCTTTGACTTCCTAGACTGCAGTGTAAACAAACCTCATGTGTACTCTCAAAATTCTAACTATGCTCGTGGGATTGTTGGCAAGCGTTGCCTTAAATAATTAGCCCTGCACAGAGATGAGTTTTTGTGTATTTTAGAATGGACAGAATAGTGTAGTGTGCTTATCTATCTAAGATAGTGGTTCACAGACTATTGGGCATAAAGTCCCCACATTTAGGGTTTTATTACACTGTCGCCTGCTTCTTTTTTATATTAAAATAATTTGTTCTCATCGTATTATTACTTTGCAGTTGCTTTGCTTCCTTTAGTTGAATTTTACGTTATTTAAGGAAATGTGTCTTCCCATATAGACCTTCCTGTGCCGTAAGCTCTGATGACGAGGCCCTCTTGGCAGTCCCACTACCTGCAGTAGTTAGGGATGTTGGAGGGCCTTCTCAGTTGTAGCCCCCCAGGCATGCTTGTGGCAGGTGAAGACACACCTCATTACTTGGCTGACAGAACAACATCCTCTGCCATACAGGCACTGTCATTGTGTTAGTCATGATTTATCTGTTGATCTGTTTCTATTGTGATATTATTCTGACCTGCTCTAAGACCTTCAGGTATAAGGGGGCTAGAAATATCAATAGTAGATAAATAATTACTTTTTAAAAAATCTGGTTTTTCATATTCTCATACCTTCTCTGAAGTGTCATGTTCACCCCTAGGAGGTATTCCCCCCCCAAATTTGGTAATCACTGGTCTAAGGGATGACATCATATATATTTAGTTCCTACTGGAAATGTTAAATTCCGAGGGCCTTAAATCTCTGAGTTGGAACACAATTTCACATTTAATAATATCAAATCAATTGTGATGGAGAATGTCTGTGGGAAGGCGTGTGTAAAGTCAGGAAAAGGTTATCGGGAAAAAGGGTCTGGCAATGCAATGGGATTAATGAAGTAATTTGATTGTGGAATACTTGGGCATTCCCTCTGAATGTTTGTTTTCATCCTTGACCATTTTTCCGTGTGTGGTTTTACCTTTGTTTTTAATTTTTCTTGTAAACTGCTTTGCAGTTTTTTTAAATGAAGAAGCAGTAAACAAATGCATTAAATAAATGGATAATAATAAACATATGATTGGCTAACTGCTTCAATACAGAATGGGTTCAGTGTTTTTCATTACACATATAAGGGAAAGATAATTTCAAATGTCTTATATTTTTGTCCCCTAGGCTACTTCCCGGCTTTTGGTGGATTATGCAGAACCTTATCGCACTCAGATATTAGATTACCTATTTAAGGTAAAAAAAAAAACCACACCCTTGCTGTTCCCATGGTTTCAACCTTGAGTATTGGCCTTGGATTGGCCTCTGTGATATTAATCCGCTGGCACTGTTAATCATAACATACTTATTGACAGTCTTAAAATACATATGCTCTTGATGTTCTTGTTATAAGTGCAGTGTTACAGTGTCAGAACAGGATTTAGAAAGTTTACTGAGTGAACTATTATCTTAATGAGTCTCACAGGGATTTTGTAAAGATAAAATAAAGAAGAGGAGATTAACTGACCCAGTCTGGATCCTGCAATCAGATGGCTGTTTCAGTACAATGCCCCATACTGGCTGTGGAGATCACATGACCTCCAGAGAGACTTCTAGATTTGCCTAGTGCTAAGAACTAAATTTCCTAGCCTCTTTTCCATGGGAATGCATTTTGGTGGCGAGTAAGATGTGCTTCTGAAATGCACCCCTGTTGGACCAGAAGGCTGGCAGAACTGAGAAATCAAGTTATTGATATACGAGTAAACCAGGACATGCTGCATTTAAGTGCAAATGGATTGGCCTAGGGAGGAAACAGTGTCTTTGTCTTCTATTCCAAGTGGTGGAAGAGCGGAGCCTGAAGAGGACCCAGGTCCCTCACTATCCTGGTCCTTTCTTAGACAGTTCCCTTTCCAGGGCCCTGTTAATTGGCCCTTGAAACCATGTCCTGTAGCAGGTATTGTAAGATCAGCCTTGAGCCTGTACCTTGGATGTGACACCAGCAGGGCATCTAGACAAGTTTAGGTAGTACAAGACAGTAGTAAGTGGCAGTTATGCTATTTCTCTGTTTCACATTGATCTGATATGACTATATGGCCCAATGCTGCAAATCCTGTGCCAGCCTTTTTTGCTGAGGCCTTCCTGGTACTCCACATCCTGTTCTTATGCAGACAGGTGAGTCTACTGGGGGGGGGGTTGGCCTCCAGTAAACCTGTGCACCATGCAGGCCAACCCATTTTACAGGTCACATTGGCCATAGATCATTCGGAGAAGGCTTTGACAATGATGTTCATAAAAAGGTGTTGGGGTTGTGGCACCACTCGTAGGACTGCAACATGGCTCTACCAATTTTCTGTTTAAAGAGGGCATAATGAATGTTTGCTCATGAGCCTTCCTGTTTCTGATGGCATATTATTTAAAAGATTCTTCTTTTTTCATGTCAGTGCACATTTAGAAGAGGTTCCCATTATCCCTGAGTGTTAACCAATGTTAGCATGGACTGGTGGGACTTAGAAACCAGATTGCCCTAAAGGCAAATGCAAGTGACATCCTGCTGAGGATTAGAGTTAGGACCTAATAACAACCAGGCTCTTTTTCACTTGCCAAATACAACTGATGAGTTAATGTTTCTGGTTTCTCAATCCTGGGTCTTATGGGATTTGGATTAATTGTTGTAGGTGTAATGTCTGTAGCAACAGGCTCAAATAATAGTTAGAAGTAAGTGACTAGAGGGAAAGGAGAACAGAGTGGCTGCACTGTTTATAATGACATACAAGAGGGCATTTTGGCAGGTGCACCTGTTGAAACTCTTTCTATGCATCTGTTAAAAGTGCAGGAAACTTATCTACTTTTCCAGTTGGCCATAGTACTTCAAAGTTTTCTGATGAAGCAGGAAAGATGTGAACAGCAGTGACTGATATATGACACATAATATGGAACTGCCATTCATAACTTGCAGGACATAATTGGTCTAGTAGGTCATATGAGATGTGTTAAGGAACCTACATTCCAGTTGCCTGGACTAGCTACTTGGCACCACTCACAGCTGTAGTACTGATTCATCTCTTCAAGCAGTTCAACACTGGCAGGTATGCTGAACCAGCACACTGGAGCAGGCATCACTTAGGCCATACCAACAGGTGGAAGGGAAGTCTAGCATGCTTGCTGATTTCATATACCAGACAGCAACCTTAGTTCTGGATCTCTCCTTTGATTCTCTGTTTGTAAGTCAAAGGAGTATCATGTGGCAACAGTTTTCCAAGAGTACTCTAGCTGTCTTTTAGCTCTTTGTAGATGCTCAAAGACTGGGTCATTTTCTTTCCTAGCACAAACAATTTCTGGAGACCTTGTAAACATTTCCTTTTGTTCTTTTTTTTTTTGTATCAAATTACTCATGTATGACTAAATTTTAAATGGGCATAATGCTTTTAGATTTTTTTAGTAACTACCAGATTCCATGGTGATGGTAATAAGGATAATGACAAAAAAAATCAAAGTGGTTGCCATTCTATAGTTCCTTAAGAGTTCCACTGAATTCAGTCGACTTCTTTCAGAAGACAAAGGCAGGCTTGCGTTACAAATGTGTATATGAGATAGAAGTGATTTAACATAATGGTGTTGCAAATAATAAAAAACCCTGTTTTTTTAAAAAATATGTGCGGACTTGAAAAGTCGTAAAACAGAAACACTGCAGACAAAATGTGTCCATAATGTGCAAGAGTTTGTAAAATGTGTCCTATGATAAACAGCAGTAGAATGAATTTTCTTAGGCATTAAAAATTGGATTTGTCATTTTACTAAGGCTGATTTCAAACACAAGCCTTTTCTGCACTGGGCCTTATTCTGGGAGAGGGCGGGGTTCTATTAGCAGGAAGCACCCGTTTTGAACCCATTAGGTACCCGATTGTTACCAGTCAGTTCCCACGCAAGACCCCATTAGGACCCCATCCGTTCACACCAGTATAAGGGAAGTCCAGATTGAATGGGGTCCTCAGCCCCTTAAATTTGGACTGCTTGTGGACCCCTTTAAAGATATGTGGGGCAAGGGGGTCCAGGGATGGGCCTTGATTGATGTCCATGGTGACCGATCGGCCGCACCTTCCGCTTCGCCTTCTGCTTCGGGTAAAGTGGATACTCCAGAAGGGTGCTCTGGTGTTCCCACTGTGACCCTGTCTAGCAGCCATTGCCATTGGGTGCTAGACTGACAGTGGAGAAGTATCTTCAAGAACTGGATTCGTCGAGGACCCCATTTCAAAGATCCAGCTCTTCTAAGATCCAGATTAAGAGAGGTAAGTGGGAAAAAACTTCTGGATTATATCTCACAATGAGGACCTGCCATCTATGTGCTGATGGAGACTGTAGCAGGCCCCACCCTGTTGTAGTCTACTACCTGCCATAGTCTGCCCCAACATGTGGATGGCAGGCACCTATTCTGGGAAATGATCCAGAAGGCCCAGTGCAGAAAGGGTCACAGATGCTGAAGAAACAGAAGCAACTTGATTCTTATGTTCTTTAACACGTACACAGGAACCTGCCTAATCCTAGAATATCTAAATATTCAGTTTGAAATACAGTATGTTTTTCTAATCCTAGAATATCTAAATATTTGATTTGAAATATGTTGGTTAGTCTACAAATGTAATAAGCATGTAAATAAGATAGGGTTGTGAGGCTCTTTATAGTTTGTAGAAAGAGCTGTGGTGGATTAGTAGAGACTGTATGTACAGTACACCAAATGACTGAGTGCCAATTCAGCTTTCAATTCATAATGCAGAAGACTTGCCACATGGTGAGAACATTGAAGGTGAATGGCATATGACTGCTCAGCTTTCACTATGCTTTGCTGGCCACTTCTGAGTACAGTGCTATTATAGCTACATGGTTTGTCTTCCTTTGCACTGAAGGGTAGAGAGAGACAATACATAGATGTGCCATATATTCTAAGATTGCTGTTTCCCCTTCTTGAGAGAATCAGTGAGGTACTAGCTGCAGCTGACTTTTAAGCCTTTGCTCAGCAGTGCTAGGGGGTGATGAATGAAGCACTCTGTTATAATACAAGCTGTGCATGCAAAGCTCAGGGAAACAATTGTGGTAAAGGCAAATTGAAGTGTGCCTTTGCAGGCACTGTGAAAATAGGAAGATTGATGCAGGCATATTCATCTCTCATTGCTCTCATTAAAGATTTCTTGCACTCATATTCTGAACACTGATGTTGCTGAGCAACGAGTTTCTTTGTGCTATAAAACTGATCTCTTGAGGATGTCGCTCCTGCCTGCCTCCTGCTGTCTTCAAGCTCCATCGCTAACCCTGTGGAGCACCCATTTTATTGCCTTATCTGTGTGCATGAAGTGAATGAGCAGGAGAAGACCGAACCACAGAGCTTAAAATGGGTTGAATTGCATGCCTGCCTCATCTCTTGCAGTACAGTACATTATCCTTTAAAGAGCAGTGCCAGTGCTTGTTGGATGGTCTTTGTTTTTGTTTTAACTTCATGTTTTCCTTTGGCCTGAAGTTGTCTTTATACTCTGAAAAAAGCAACAGTTTCAATTGCATAGAATCTCTCTGTATTATGTTTGTGCCTGGATACGGGTGGTGGTGGTGGGGGGGTCATTGTTCTCTCACCCCTTCCATCATCCTCAGTCAGTGTGTAGTTGTGGTGAAGAATGTTGGAGGCTGTGGTCCAGGAACACCAGGAAAGCCATAGGGTTCCTAAATGGACCGACTAGTGAATAATTTGGCTTGTATTTATGATCCTGATGGGAAGAAGAAATGCAATTGATGTGCATTATTACTATCACTTATGTAGAGGAGGGTAGGGAAGAGAAAGAGAAAATCCAAGAATCTACTGGCTCAAAATAAACCATGGGCCTTTCTACATTTGCTCTGGAGGGACAATCCAAGTATGTTCCCACAAGGAGCATACACGCTGCATGGAGACACTTCTGTCAGAGGCTAAATTGTGCCCACAGCTGTGCCAGCCACGTGGCTAGCACAGCCCTGTATCCTTTGTTTTAACCTGCTCTGGGTGAATGGAGTAGGGGGCAGAGCCACAGTTGGCATGCTGCATTGCCCCATTGATGTGGCAATGGCTCCATGCATGCCTGTTCATGTGACAAGGCTTTTGTGGTATTCACACTTTTTAGGCAATCACACTTGAGGAAACACCAGGTAACTTTTACATGCATCGGGCTTAGTGTTGCGTCCAGAGGTTGGAGAAATCATATTCTTACTCAAGCTGTTCCCTTTCTGATTTACTGCCATGTGGGAAGAAAGAAATTGGGATTGATTGGAGCAAGCCAGAAGGTTCTGAAAACTGGGATTCTTTCCTTAATCATGACTAATGAATGTTTTCACTGGAGGAAATAACTGATGTTTATACAACCAGGTAACATCTAGGGCGGTGATGGCCAACCTATGACACGCCAAGCCCTTTTGGGTGACACACCTGGTCACCCTGGCACCTGGGTATGTAATGCTTGCTTGTTCCTGAAGTGTACAAAATACCAACTTTCAATTGAAGATTTAGCTACAAAAGTCACTAATGTAAAGAATTATTTGTTTTTGCTTTTAATAAAATACATATAGCAAAAATATAATTTTTTTTACTAGAGCTACAAATATCACAAAATTATGGATATTTCTAGATGTGACACAGCACCCGAGTTAAGCTAGGCTTTCTTGCGAATTGTGACACACCGAGCTCAAAAGGTTCACCATCACTGATCTAGGGTGTGAGAGTACATCAGGTTCTGTTTATATTTATACAGTGTGTACTTTACACATGAGGGAGATATTAACATTTCTTTTCTTTTTTTCCCCTTTAAGCCAAATTTTGGTGCTTCTTTACATATTCTGAAAGTGGAGATCGGAGGTGATGCACAAAGCACGGGTATGAACCATTGCAGAATTAGATTTAGTAACAAACCCCTCAGCAATTTTGTAATTATGGATTCCTTAACATTACAGACTTGTTCAGCTTTGCATTAAGCACTTATTTCCCCACTTCCTACTGGTTCTTCGGCATTTATGTTTGTGTTGGCACAGAATTGTAGAAATTCCTTTCCATGCTGATAGAGGGAACTGAAGCCTGTGGAATCTTCCTACTCTTTGAACTGGGATGTTGGTTTAATTTTTTTTTTTTTACAAAATTATGCACAGATTCCCATATAAAAAGTGTTTATTAACACTTGGGAAGGACTGAATGAAAATGTGTATCCTCTGTGGTTTCGAAGAAGAAGAATTGGCTTTTCTACCCCATTTTTCCCACCCGTTTATGGGGACTCAAAGCGGCTGACAAAGCTTCTGTTCTTCCCCCCACAACAGACACCCTGTGAGGTAGGTGAGGCTGTGAGAGCTCAGAAGAGAGCTGTGACTAGCCCAAGGTCACCCAGCTGGCTTCATGGAGGAGTGCAGAATCAAATCCGGTATTCCCAGATAAGAGTCTCGCTCCTTAACCACTAAACCAAACTGGCTTACTTGATTGTAGGTAACTTACCAGTGCTAGAAGGGAGAGCTTTCCAGGGGGCAGGTGCTACTGGGAAGTTTTAGCTATAAGGTAAACTCAGTAACTTATGGCACACATAAATGTACCTTCCTGGACGGTATTAAGATATATTGTCTTAATATATTTTAGATATGATTTAGTGCTTTACATTTTTATATAGGATGTGACCTACCCCAGGATCTTCAGGTGAATGGTAGAAAGAATGGATAAATGAATTAATGAATAAAGTTAAAGATTTGAATGTCAGCCTCAGAATTCAGATGGGGAACTATTTTGTCTCACGGTGGTCTTTTTTTTGTTGGGGTCAGTCAATGGTCTTTGGAAAGAGTACTGCCCACAAGGATAGATATCTTGTGGCTGTAATCAGACCCAGCTAGGGATGTGCATGAATTTTGTATCCCTGTTTGCTTTGCATCAAAGTGAAAGGGATGGAACTTCACATTTGTGCAAACTGAGCCACTTTGAATGTGCAAGGCTGCTAATCTGCTCCGAATCTTTGAATGAAGGTACAAAAGCTTTCACTTCACATGCGATGGTCAGTCTTCGAATGCAAAGTTTTGAACCTTCGCAAGGTGATGAACATTTTTGTCCATCTCTCAACCCAGGCAAATAAAGCATTTCTGAGGTGCCTCTGAACTGTGGTTGTTCACATAGACTGAAGTTGCAGGTCAGGGGGAGCTTGTCGGAGTGCTTGGAAATATCACTGGAGATGAACTGATACTGAGCCTGGTAAAACAGAACTGAGTTCTCTGCTAGCTACTGCCAGTTTCCATCTGTCTGCATGGCTGCTGCTGGAGTGAGTGGGAGATAGGCTGGGACTATGAAGGAGACCACTTTGGTGTGCTCTTTGACAGGCTTTTCATGCCGGGGAGCATTCCAGGTGTAAGGCCCCTGTAATCATTGATGTTCCTCAGCCAGGGAGCATGCTGGCACAATCCGATGGAAGCTGCCCATCTCAAGGTGACTAACAATAAAGAAATAATGCAAAGCATGAACTCCATTATCAAGGTTTAAAAAAAAGACAATCTAAGAACAGTTATCTATTTTGCTACTACCACAGTCCAGTTTGTACAGTGACAGGCAAAACAGCATCAACGGACAGGAAGACAGCCAGTTAGTTAGGTTCTCATTTCAAACTATCCAGGAAGTGGATTGTCACCTTCTCTTCCTGGTGTTCTGAATTTGGAGACTGGTGAATTCCAGAACTGCAGATTGCATTATTCTGCTTGGATAAGCAGTCTGTAGTTTTAGAGATACTCCCAGTCCTCATTGTGTTCAGCATCAATCCAATTCTGCCTTTAATATTCTGTTTTGAGAATTTATATATTGGAGGAATATATGTGGCTGGTTTTCATCTCACTTGTTGCAGTTTGTGGGGTGTTATACTATGTTCCGTAGTTCAACAGGTAAATGTATAGAGGAAAATAAATAATTGATAGATTTCTGGGTTACATTGTTCTCCATTTCATCACACACAGGTCATTTCCCTACCTTTTCAGAATCTACTGGATGCTGTGGGAGGGCAGTGTTGCAGTTCTGAATATTCTTTTATTTCTCCCTACCTTCTTTTCTTCTCACAGACGGCACTGAACCATCTCACATGCACTATGAAAACGATCAAAATTATTTCCGGGGCTATGAATGGTGGCTGATGAAAGAAGCTAAAAAAAGAAACCCAAAGATTAAATTGATTGGTAAGAACTTCAGCTATGGTATTTTCTCCATTTTGGAGCTTTAATTTAGAAATGCCTTGGTGGTAACATTTTTAACTAGAACAATCTTCAGCTGTCTTTAATTAATGCTTCCCCCTTCAGAACGCAGTTTATTATTTTAGGATACCTAAAACATGCATCAGACTCTCAAACATATGTAATAATTAGTTGATATAATTATGACTTTTGTATTCCTAGTGTCTTGCCCCACTTCTCTATTCCCACCTTCATGTCTTCTTCAAACTACTAGTCTTCAAATCAAGCTATTATAAGTTCATTTTCCAGTGTTTAGAGAAAGTCAGTAAAGGGTTTCCAACTTCTCATAAAACTTATTCACTGTATTATTTTCCAATAGGTTTGACCTTGTTGAGATGGGCAAATTAACAAGCATTTTGACCCACTAGTCATCTGGATATTTTACCATCTTTCAATTTTTGTGCATAGCAGCTGACATTATTTAATGCTATCTTATTCAGCTTGCTATATGGATGGCTTAAAGAAGGTGGCCCCTGCTTTCTCAAGAGTGAGCATTGTTGCCCTTTGGGTTTTTACTCAGTACAGGACATGGCAGTCACTTGTTTGGGGGAAATATCCCCTCATAGGAGCAGAGCTGTTGAGACTGGTTTGCTCTGGAGCTGGAAGCTGATCTTTGTTTTTCCAAATGTTTCTTCACACACATCCATAGTGTCAATTAGTTGTCTGTTGCAAGTTTGCCGTCGAACGTTTTCAAAGCAAGCAAGCTTGGAAATACATACTAAGTGAGCAAACAAAGGGGGCTGGGCAGAGGAAAAGGCCATAAAAGAGCTGGCATAAGTGAGCCGTAATAAGGTTCAAGAGTACATCATATTCTCACCAATTGCCTGTGCAGTTGCACACTTTATAATAATAATAATAATAATAATAATAATAATAATAATAATAATAATAATAATAATAATAATAATAATAATAATAATAATAATAATAATAATAATAATAATAATAATAATAATATTTATTTGTATACCGCCCTGTGGCGAACCAATCTGGGCAGTTGACAACAATAAATATAAAAACATCATATAAGAATAAAACATTATGGTCCCTGCCCCCCTTAAAAAGTATTAAACAATATGACAAATTAAAATACAGTATCAAAAATATAAAACAAAATATAAAACATAATTAAATGGGCTAACAGCCCTAATATCCCTCCGGAGCTCCTCAACCAACAATTATTATGGGTCCACGAGGGGAATGAGGGGGTCAGGAAGCCCGAGCCGGGATGGTTGATCTGGGGAAAATTAATCTGGAAAGGCCTGCCGGAAGAGAGCCGTCTTGACAGCTTTTTAAAAGCTGTCTAGTGATGTCAACTGACGGATCTCATCCGGCAGGTCGTTCCAGAGTTTGGGGGCGACAGCAGAGAATGCCCTCTGGGAGGTCGCCGCAAGCCTGGATTTTACAGGCTGCAGTAAATTCCTCCCAGAGGAGCGGAGAGCGCGGGGAGGATTGTACGGGAGAAGGCGGTCCCTGAGATAGCTTGGACCCAAGCCATTTAGGGCTTTAAAGGTAATAACCAACACCTTGTACCGGGACCGGAAGCTAATAGGCAGCCAGTGTAAGGACCTAAGAACCGGAGTAATGTGGTCCCTCCTAGATGTACCGGAAACAAGCCTGGCTGCCATATTTTGTACCAGCTGAAGCTTCTGAACCAAGTACAGGGGTAGCCCCAGGTAGAGCGCGTTACAGAAGTCCAGGCGTGAGGTTACCAGTGCGTGCACAACAGTTTCGAGGTCCTTTATTTCCAGGAAAGGGCGCAGTTGGCGTATCAGCCGAAGCTGATAGCAGGCGCTCCTGACCGTCGCATTTACCTGATTTATCATCAGGAGCGACGAGTCAAGGAGTACCCCCAGACTGCGAACACAGTCACTGGAGGAGAGCGTGACCCCATCCAGGACTGGAAGTTGCAACCCAATTCTTGGTTTCGGGGCCGCTACCGTGAGCACCTCCGTCTTGTCTGGATTCAGTTTCAATCTGTTTTTCCTCATCCAGCTCATTACCGCTTGAAGACATTCATTGAGCGAAGAGATGCCATTGGAATTCGAGGCCGATGAGCGAGACATGGAGAAATAGATTTGGGTGTCATCAGCGTACTGATAGCACCTAGCACCATAACTCCGTATTATCTCACCCAGCAGCTTCATATAGATGTTAAATAACATCGGGGACAGAATAGCCCCCTGAGGAACCCCACAAGTGAGGTTCCTCTTACTGGAGCTACAGTCCCCGAGCAGCACCCTCTGGGACCGACCCGAGAGGAAGGACCGGAACCACTGCAAAGCAGTGCCCCCTATACCTAAACCCCTCAGGCGGTCCAAGAGGATGCCGTGATCTATAGTATCGAAAGCCGCTGAGAGGTCTAAAAGCACCAACAGGGTCACACTACCCCTGTCAATGCTCATGCGCAGATCGTCGGTCAAGGCAACCATGGCAGTCTCAACCCCAAAGCCTGTCCTAAAGCCGGTTTGAAATGGGTCTAGATAATCAGCTTCATCCAAGACAGCTTGGAGCTGAAGAGCGCCCGCCCTCTCAACCACCTTGCTCAGAAATGGCAGGAGTGACACAGGCCTATAATTTCTCATGTCCAGGGGGTCCAGGGAAGGTTTTTTCAGAAGCGGCCTAACAGCCGCTTCCTTTAAACAAGATGGAACGTGTCCTTCCCTGAAGGATGCACCGATGATATCCGTAAGGAATCTCATCAATGCATCCCCCCCCGGACGGCCAGCCATGATGGGCAAGGGTCGAGAGGGCAAGTCGTCTTCCTCATCTTACCAAGCAGCTTGTCCACGTCCTCAGTACTCACAGATTGCCACTGATCTAGTATAATTACATCGGCGGGATCACTGGACGCCTCATCTATCGACTCTGTTTCAATGGTGGCATCTAAGTCTTTAAAGGGAACATTGGTTGGGAAATATACTAGAAGAAAGAATAAAACTAAAAAAAGTACGTAAGAAGAAACAGAAGCTGTATGCAAATACTATTGTCTTTTCATTTAAAATATTTTTACAATACCCTTCATAACAATCTCAGGATGGTGCAACAATCGCACAGTAAAAGCAGGGAGCAAATTCACTGTGGTAAACTGTAACAAGGTACCTCTACCAGGGGTATCTGCTAACAGATATAAGATGTTTGTAAAAGACTTTCAGCTTTATTGATTGGGGATAATTTGAAAGCACCTTAAAGGCTTTTCATATGTTCAGAAATCTAGGATTGGGATAATTTCCCTTCAGTGTTATGTAGCAGACAATAGACATTTACCGGAAGTGGTTGTTATAGTGATATATAGTTCATATATTATTTCCCTTGTTTTATTTTATTTTATTTTTTGTTTTGCTTTTCTCTTTAAAGGCCTGCCATGGGCTTTCCCAGGATGGATTGGGAGAGGTGAGAACTGGCCATATGACCATCCAGACGTGACAGCTTATTACATTGTCTCCTGGATTTTAGGTGCAAAAAGATACCATGATTTGGACATAGATTACATTGGGGTTAGTAAAGCAGTTTAAATCATTTTTGATGTTATTAATGTTTGGGTTTTCTTGAAAGCAGATTTTTTTCTAGCCTAATCCCTTACAGATGAGATGATGGGTTGATGATGTTGCTGGGTACCATGGAGTTGTGGGTGACTCTTGATTGGCTTCCTGGGCACCTCTATGCAGTTTTCTTGGCAGAGATACAGAAATGGTTTTTCGTTACCTGCTTCCATGGGAAGGCTGGGGATTGAAGCTGCTTGTGAAGCTGCTTGCATTACCACTGAGCTACAGCTCTCCCCTTCATTTTCATTCAGTTTTGGCAGCTCTAAGTCAACCAGCTGGACACGGCATTGGTGAAGGCAGTTACAATTTTAATGCTCAAAAACAAACAAATGGCTACTTCGTCTTGAAGGATCTGCAGTAGTTGCCTGTTTCCTGCTGAACCCATTTCAGAGTGTGAACAGTTACGTATAAAGCCCTAAATGACTTGGACCCTGAATACCTGAAGAAGAGTAAACTCAATTATAGCCCTGCCTATTAAGCTCAATGGGAGAGGGTCTTCTTGTTATTTTACCACCCTCAGAAGTTCAAGAGATGGTATCATGCAAAAGGGCCTTTTTTGTGGTGACCCCCAGGTTTTGGAATAACCTCTCAGCAGAGATATGCCAGAGGTGCATAATGTGGCTTGTTAAACATTGTTTAAACATACCTCTTCATACAAGCCACTGATGTTTAACTCCTTCCTAAAGATTTCTTGCTAGCATGAGAAAGCTGTATTTTAATTACATTGAAGATATTTATCCATGGCTCAAGTAGCATAACAACCTTCTTTGTAACATGCTTACTGTATTCTGTAGCTAAGCTTGAATGTAAATGAAGGGTTACTGTAAGTGTTTTCACTGCATATTTAGTATTCTCTTGTTCTTTTCCCTTTAAGATCTGGAATGAGCGTTCTTTCAACAGCAAGTATATCAAGGTAGGTCAGATAGTGATGGCTGCTTATTTAATAAAATATGTTTGTGGGATTGGTCTCAAACACAGGAACTAAAGCTTTTAGCTGAGCAAGGTTATAAGCTTCTGTTATAAGCAACTAAACTAAAGCACCAGAACTGCATGGCTTTCCATGTGCTAATGATTTTAACTGCTTAACTGTGGCATGCTTTTCTTCTCACTTCAACTTCTCTTTTCCATCTCTGATTTGTGTTGCAAAATTGTCATTTAAGACAAATACTGTCTGCACACAGTATATAACACCCCCCCAATGGCTTTAAACCAGCCTAGGGGTACTAGTGTCCACATACTAGTTCAGGGTGCTGTCACTGTTGGCTTTTGAATTATGGTTTTCATTGTTGCCATTCATAGGCTGTGCTAAATGGAAATAGTGGTGCTTCCAGGAGTAGCTAAACATGGACCTGGTTACTTAATCGTCCTCCCATATAAAGTAGCCTGCTTTCCAGCCAACCTCTACCTTATCTTAAAACATGAGGTGCAATAGAGAGTGGGAGAAACTTGGATCCTTTTAGAACCTGGCATGTTGTGGCAAGGGAGCCTCCCTGTTAAAGCTCTTAATCAAAAGAGGAATTATTCATCATTTTCTTAGAAAGAAGCTGCTCTGGGAAGCATGGCGGCTGCCACATTTTGCTTCTCAGCAAAGCTTCTGAGTGTTGAGAACAGATGTGGTCCCATTTT
Source organism: Aspidoscelis tigris stejnegeri (assembly GCA_023333525.1). NCBI lineage: Eukaryota > Metazoa > Chordata > Lepidosauria > Squamata > Teiidae > Aspidoscelis > Aspidoscelis tigris. The sequence goes on along the minus strand of JALMGA010000003.1, from coordinate 89,863,075 downwards.
GTCTTATGTTGGCACATCTGTTTTTAAAGAGATGTAATCCTCCTCCTGATGCTCCTTTCATTTCAAAAGTGAAATGGTATCTCTCTGCACCTGTCTGCTCTGGTTTGGAGTAGTAGGGAAGGACAGATCTCTTAAGGCTGGGGTAGATCGGTCTGGTCTGGAAGAAGACTGTTTAAATGGCAGTATTGTTTTCCAGCTCAGCCCCAATTCTAGTCTCAAAGTTTGCATGAGCTCCGATGGCCAGGAACAATAATTCCTGACCTCAGAGTCCCTGGGGGCGGGGGGACATTTTGGCAGCAAAATAAGGTGTGCTGCTGAAATGGGTCCCCCTGTAACTGGAACATGGAGACATGCACCTTCTGCGTTCCTCTATATTAGGGCCTACAAGTTGGCTTTTCCACCTCGCTTCTCTTGCCCATTTAAGGGGACTCAAAGCTGCTGACAAAGCTTTCTATTCTTCTTCGCACAACAGAACACCGTGTGAGAAGAGAGCTATGACTAGCCCAAGGTCACCCAGCTGGCTTCATGGGGGAGGGTGGAATCAAACCTGGTATTCCCAGATAAGAGTCTGGCTCCTTAACCACTAGACCAAACTGGCTCAGGGCTTCTTGTGGTGGATGGGGTGTCCCGTATTCTACACTAATGTGTGGAAAGGAAGTCCTTGGTGCATTTGTTGGTGTGGGACACTGGGCTATGGATTTGTAGCATAATGTTTGGGGGATCAGCTGGGCACTGTGGGAGAGTCTTTAAGTGGCTGCAATCCCTCTGCTTCTACCTGGTTGTCTATGAGTAAAAGTACCATTAACTGGAATTGATGAGAACTAAAGTTCAAATGCCTGGAGGGGCACAGCTTTCCCCATCCCTGATTTAGGCGATTCTTACCTTATAACCTCCACTGGAAATAAATATATAATTCCCTTCCCCTCACACCTTTCTTCTAGAAATACGGGGAAGTAAACTGTTTTTTTTTCCTTAAGTGAACATTTCTGTTTGTTGGCTTCAATATACTGTTGCAACCACGCATGTTGGAGGCTTGCCTGATAATCTAGGTGAAGGCCTGGATTTTTGTTTAGTAGAGAATTTTAAATGTAATTCCTAAGGTGTAAAGTCATACAACTTGATCTACCGCGTCTTTGCTTAGATAGATAGATTGCCACATTCTGTGTGGCTTGCTTCCAGTATGCATGTCTGAGGCTGCAACCTTGGCATCTGCAAGATTGTTGAAATAAGCAGATTGTGAAGATCAGCTCCTGAACAAAGGGATGAGCATTCGGCTTGATGGTTACTGTTTGTTTTCTTGTGCTTTTTGGTGGTGGAGACACTGATAAAAACAAAGATTTATGAGATGGAAATTGTGATTGTTAATGATGTGCAGAAAATTGGTGCAATTCAAGCATATTCATTTTAATACAGGTACTATAATTTGAATAAAGGAACATTTTTGTGATTATTAGTCATTTTGGGCTATGTTCCAGGTTTCTTCTTCTGAGAACCTAAGCCAGTGATGGTGAACCTTTTGAGCTTGGTGTGTCAAAATTCACAAGAAAACCTAGCTTAACTTGGGTGCTGTGTAACATCTAGAAATATCCATGCTTTTGTGATATTTGTAGCTCTAGTAAAAAAGTCATATTTTGGATATATGTATTTTCTTAAAAGCAAAAATAAATAATTATTTACATTAGTGACTTTTGTTGCTGAATTTCGTTTGCTAAATCTTCAATTGAAAGTTGGTATTTCGTACACTTCAAGAACAAGCAAGCACTGCACGCCCAGGTGCCAGGGTGACCCGGTGTGTCACCCAAAAGGGCTCGGCGTGTCACCTGTGACACGCGTGTCATAGGTTGGCCATCACTGACCTAAGCCTTTGGATATAGCTGTGATATCCATCTTCAGAGGCCTTTGCCAAGTCTCATCTTCTACAAATGAGATGGAATGGATGTGTTGTACTGTAAAGGCACAATTTACCACCCTTCTGGAAAAAATGGCCTTTTTGCTGTATCATAGGGTTCCTCCATGCTCTGAAATGGAGCTACAGAAGTGCCGGACGATATGACAAATGAGGTATTTTTTGCCAAAATGCCTACCTTCCATTGTGCTCTGTGCTGAAGTGGAGACATGGCCTTAGTTGGGGCTGATGAGATCTGTAGGTCAAGAGATCTTGAGAAGACCAATTTAAGTAAGGCTGGAGAGCTTCCTTGGATGTCTGATGCTGAGCTTTTAAAATCATAAAGATTATTCAGTAGAATATTCACTATGTGTATTTAGGCAACTAGGCTCTGCTTAATAAGCTGGGAGCTGAACAAACCTCTTGCATATGTCCACAGTTTATTTGTTCTGCTCTTTGGAGAACAAGGTTACAAAGCTTTCCATTAATCATAGTTTGTCTGTGCTTTGTCAGCTTTATGACATGTCTGTATATTAAGTGCTTGGGCCTACTGCCTGTGCATTATACAACCTATGATCTTCAGTCACTAAGAACACTTGGCCAAGCATGGCTGGTTAATAATGAACAAAATAGTGAAATTATATAAAAAAAGAGAAGAAGTAGCGAGTTTAAATAATATGGTAAGCAATGAAAGAATTGCAACATCCATGGAATCACCAAATTTATTTGAGAAGATAAAGGGAAAAAAAGGAGCAGAAAAGGGATTGGTGAAGAATGCTATAGATGAGTGTGGGAGATAGAATATCAAGTTTTTTACAGGAATATGGTCTATTGAGATAGACGAAAATGATGTTGATATAAAGAAATTGGAAGAATAAGCAATAATAGATACAAATGGAATTAATTGGGAGGTGGTATTGTACCCCATGCCAGTTGTCACATAAAGTATATGTAAAAATGTAAGGCCATTTTGTTGGCATCAGTGTGGAGAGAATGGTATTCCAGTATCAAGGGCTACTAGAATTGATGTCTGGGTACTGCCTTCAGGTTGAAAAGACAGGCAGGATTCAGGAGTCCGAGAGCAGGTGAAGGTTTTGTGTTTGTCTTTCTACTTGAGCCAGGATGCTGGACTAGATGAATTGTGGCCTGGTCCAGCAGGGCTCCTCTTACATTACTTATGTGTCTAGAATGTGAACAGGATTACAAGAATTGGGAAAGAATTGGACAAAATATTAACAAGATTTTGGGTATTGATGTGGCATGGGTAAAGGAAATAGGTATATTTAATATTATTAAAAATAACATGGTAGAAGAGAAGAGATATACGATGGGACAACAAATTATTGCAGCTCAAGCAGTTATAGTCTGTGGGTGTAAAGAGAAAGACAGATTGGACTGTGATATCATTTTTTAGTAGAACAAATTATCTTATATTTTTATTTCGTTTATTGTACAATCTATGGGACAAAAAGTCCAAATTATTGTATGCCAGAAATGGACAAAAGTAATACATTATGTACAATAGAATCTAGGGGGGAGCCAAGAATTATGAAACATGGTTAGTCTTATCCTTCATGTTGAAAATAAGAATAAATAAAATTTAAGGTCCATGTGGGAGGAGGGGAAAATCTGAGTGTATGTACAATAATTGGTTTAAAACTGGAAAGCAAGAATGTAAAATATTTTATGTTTGTATGATGTACTGCAAATAATACGAATGAAGACGTTTTTTAAAAAAGAATCATGAGAGTTAGTTGAAACAACAAACTTTCCTAACTCTAGATATATTTATTAGTTGCGAAGAAAAATGCCCCCTTTTTGTAATGTTTTTACCATATTCTGTTTAAAGAATGTTTTTGATGGCTGTTAAGTCTTTGCATTGTTGTGGTATTATTAGTTTCTTGCGTTAAATTAAAGGAAATTATCCTAAACTTAGTATCTTGCTAAAACTGGACAATTCAGTTTCATGGCCATTCAGTTTCCTGCTCAGTGGGTGTGGTGTGATGTGTTCCATGAGGCATTTCTGTCTTTCGCAAAAAGGAAAATCAGAAGATGCAGTAAAGATGACAACAGGGTTTTAAATCTTCTGGTACATTAGTGTTGACATTGATTCCTTTTAGATTTTACTGTGTTCTGTGTTGCTTCTATTCATTGATGTTGTTATCTCAGTTCAAGGGTGTTTTTCCACTACGCTCCTTTAATCCAGATCTAAGAAGATCTGGATCTAAGGAATGGGTACTTCCCTTAATCCAGATCTAGTAGATCCGGATTAAGGAAAGTAACCAGTGTGTCTCCATGGGTGGTTTAGCACCAATAGCAATGGGGGCTAGCCTGCCTGCTGTGGAAACACCAGAGCACCAATGTGGCAAATCTGGATTGATCCACAAGGAGTCTTCCTGTCACCCCAGGTGTCTTGGGGGACAGGGGGTGCAATCTCTGAAGTTGCCTTCAGAGGCAAAGGCTCCAAAGTCCCTCTGAAGGCAGCTCTGGAGTCCCTCCGAAGGCAACTTCGGAGATTAGCACAGGTTCGAAGAAAAACCCCTTGTGAGAGCAATGCAGCTGTCAAAGGCTGCAAAGGCTCCGAAGGGTCTTTGAAGTTAGCGGCAACAAAAGCACCCAGGACAGAGCTGGGCGAAGAGTCTGTGGCTGACAATGCGGAAAGCGGAAAGCGAAGAAAGGGAAGATTTCTAAAAACAGACGGGAGAGCCTGTCTGTTTTAAAAGGCTCCGGCGTCTATTTTTAAAAATCTTCCCTGCTCTTTACAGCCCCTATACTCACCTGACAGTTGCCCAGCTGGGTGCTCTATACCCACCTGACAACTGGACTCTCAGGTGGGTATAGGTCACTAAGCTGAGCAACTGTCAGGTGAGTATAGGGGCTGTAAAGAGCAGGGAAGATTTTTTAAAACATATGTGAATTACTGGCAAGAGCAGCAGCAAGCAAAGAGCTCATTAGTTATGCACCTCTTTCTGCTTGAATGAGTCAGCCTCAGGGCAAGGAGCTGATTAACAGGCAGCTCCAAGGGGTTGCAGGGGCTTGAAATTTCTTTCTTCTGGGAGCAATAAGGTTACCTCCCTGAGAGAGAAAACTCAAGCCTATGCACCCCCTTACTCCCTTGCTTTTACTCCCCTTTAGAGGCAAGAAAGTGGCTTGCCTGGGAAAGGGAGCAAAATCACGATCCCCAGGGGGCGCTTGCAAGAAACCCCTGGCCACACATGATCTGCTGCCCGGCCATTTTCTGCGATCTGCCGCTAACTTCAAAGATCCTTCGGAGCCTTTGCAGCCTTTGACAGCTGCATTGCTCTCCCAAGGGTTTTTTCTTCGGAGCCTGCTCTAATCTCTGAAGTTGCCTTCAGAGGGATTTTGGAGCTGGCTTTGGAGGGACTCTGAAGGGACTTCAGAGGGATTCAGGGAGTCTTTGGGGCACCCCTCCATGGGTGCCCCCCCCCCCCCGAGACTCCTCTAGACCCCATTGCCGGATTGTAGTGGAAACAGGCTTCCTACAATCCGGATTTTCTTTAATGGGGTCTACACAAAACCCATATGATTCAGATTTCCCTAGCTGTGGTGGAAACAGATATGTCCCTAATGGGATCTGTGGTGGAAATGGGGTCATACGGCTCTCAGCCAAATGGATCCTTAATGGGTGCTTCAATGGGTACATGGTGCCAGTGGAAAAACACCTCAAGAGTATGATAGTTACAGATTTGTGGCAAATTGAATTTAGGTTGAGGATAATATTCTAAAGAGCTGATTAGCCTCTGGGATTAAGTTTTTGAAACTTTTTAATAGTCAGGGTGGAGAGTTGCCAAGTATTTCCCAGTCTCTTTTGTTGTTCTTATGGAGCCTCTAATAATTCCATTCATTCATTACTTCCTTAATTCATTCATGTCTTAAAGCAGTTATTAGATGATTTAATATTAGCAGAGAGGATATTAGCATGCTGTGTTCTTATATCTAGAATAAGACTTGGGCGGAACTTGCACTTACCCTTTTGGAATGGTCTCCAAGGACTATCCCAGGCTGGTTACCAACAAGAACAGTTGGGACCATTTACATTCTGCATGCTGGAATTTGTCTTGTTTCTGTTATTAGAAGCACTTGAAATGTGATAGCAGGCCTTCTTGTTGTGTTCCTTTTTTGGACATCCCTTGTGTTTCTTGTTGGAGATCCTAGCCCCTGTTGCTGTGGTTGGGCAATAGAACATCAAGTCTGGTGGACCAGGGAGGGGCAAGCTGTAACAGTTGGAAGTGCTGCATTCACACCTCTCCCGAACTGTTTTTGATGCCGTGGGACTGCTTTTAACCTGGCCACAGCAGGTAATGGTCAGAAATGACACAGAATACCTCTGGGATAGCTTCAGCAGATTGAGCTGTTTCTGTGGTCTGCTGGGACTGTTCCTTGAGATAAGTGTGAAAAGGATCTTGATGTAGTTCTGACCTGCCAGATGGGTAAGGGACTCTGACAATCTCTAGCCTTAATTCAGATCCTGCTGATAGTACATGTTTGTTTTTTAGTTCTTTGTGGTATAAACTTTTGTGGAGGTTTCTACCTCTAATTATTTTTCACAGATGAACCAGACTGTTTTATCTACAGTTTTTAGGATTTAGTTGTGTTTAAATTGGTAGTTAGGAAAAGTAATTCTGAATGCTTTTTCCTCCAGGGCCATGTATTTAGGGCAACATCTGTGCCACATGTGCTTTAGTTCATGATGTGAGGGCAGGTCTTGGTCTGGATTGCTTGATGGAGCACACCAGGGGTCGTTCACTGTGTTGTGACACAGACCAGCCAAAGTCTGGAGGCCAGAAACATTGAGACAGAACTGTGGATGCTGGGAACTCCAATGTTGCTGGTTGGGGATATTTTTGCCATATGCACAGAAACTATCCATTTTGAGGAATCTGGCAGAATGGCACCAGCCTCTGTGCCCCATTAGCCATGTCTGGCAGATGGCTGGGTTGTCTACTGAAAGGAATATTTCGGAGACTGCTTTAAAGCTGTCTTATGTTGGCATTCTCCCTGGTGCCATTTTGGTGCTGAGGAACAGGCCAGCAGCTGGTGTCATGCTGTCAGAACATTTCCTAGAAAGCCACATTTCCCAGATTTTGCTGGTGTGCATGGGAGAAAAGTCATTGGGAAATTGGGAGTCTTGTTTGGTTTATAATTTGTTATCTACAGAGTGCGCCCAGAATGAGTCACAAAACACAAGAGACAAGAACACTTCAAGACTGTAAAATAAAGCCAAAGAAATAATTAAGAAACCTTTATGATGTAACACAGCATCATAAAGGAGGAACAGACAGTGTGTTATCCAAAGGCATGGGTTTCTTTTGATGACTTGTCCAAATGTATATTATGAATTTGAAGCAGCTGTCTGCTGAATATAGAACATAAATCTACTTATTAAATTCTACTGGTGTGTTTTCTAGGAAGGTACACCAGTACTTTCTGTTCTCCCTCATATCCCTCTGGCTGTAATATGCTGACAGTTAAGCAGTTTAGCTACGTACCCTATGCATATCTGCTAGGTATTAAGATTTTCTGAACTCTCTGGAACTTTCCTAGGTAAATGTATATAGAGTGCCTGTTAAACTGGTTTCTGGTTTCACTTTTTTAAAAATTGTGAGATTCTGTATTCTCATTCATTTGAGTGGGACAGAACCCTCATTAGTGTCCAGAAGTGTCCATACCTAACTGAGTTAAGTGTGTACAGAACCGTACTTTTTATCACTAGAAGTTAAATTGTCTTGCCTTTAAGCTTTAATGTAATTAATAACTGAACGATACTGTGCACCCCACTTGGTGAAAGCTGTATTGTATGTAATATTGTCTGTTGCCAAGGTACTTCGCAAAACTATGGACAGAGTGGGTTTAAAGAACATTGGAGTCATAGCTGCGGATGGCGACTGGGACATTACAAAACAGATGCTTGTTGATCCTTATCTTAATGATGCTGTTGAGATAATAGGGTAAGTGCGGAAGGATAGGAAAATGGTAGATGATTCTTTCGTGCCTTTATTCAGACTCCCTGTTAAAGAAAAGCATTATGGTTGGAAACTTAACATCCTATACGTCTTAGACCCTGAAGCTCCCTTCTATGTGAAGCTATATTCTGTGTGAAGCGAGATATTGCCCTTTTCTCTGCTTGAGATGCCCATAGGCAATTGGTGGGCCACTGTGTATGACAGAATGCTGGAATAGATGGGCTGTGACCTCATTCAGCAGGGCTCATCTTATGTTCTTATTCTGTTTCTGTACTTGTGTGTTATATTCCACCTTATTATTTTTTCTGCAAGTAAAATTTATGGTCATAAATGTGATTATAGATATAAAACAAATTTATCTCCTGCTTTTTTCTTCCATCAAGCTCAAGATGGGATCCCCTTTTCTGAACCTTCTACCTCTATTTTCATACCAGGCTAGGTCAGAAAGCTGTTACCATCTCAGAGATAATTTACATCTGAGTGAACATTTGATTTCTGATCTCTGATCCACATTTAACTATTTCACCACAGTTCAGACTATGTGGCAGGCTATTCATGCCTGTTGGTCTCTTCAAGGTCATCGTCCCCTAAACTCCAGATTTACATCATTAACAAGTTTGAGGGCTTTTCTGCACTTGCCTTGCCTAATCTTTATCTAGTGGGTCTGGATCTTTGAGGCCTTCTGGTTTGGACCACAGCAAGACATGGGCTGAATTTGCACTTCAGCCTGTAGCATGCAGTTAGGCAACATCCAGGCAGGTGCAACATTCAGCACAATGACAGCTCCAATGACCCCTTGAGGTGACTGTGCAGAGCATCAGCGTTGTCATAGTGAGTGTGCTGAAGCATGTGCAGATGCAGAGGGTGCTGCGCTCATGATGGTGGTGCACAGAAGAGGATCACCCCACAGATCGATCACAGGTAATGGCACTAGTCCATACCAGCCTGCATGAGCTATGAGGCCAGCCTCTGAAGACTCTGAAGAACTAGAAACAAACTTTCCTAGCCTCAGAGCCCCAGGCTACCTATTTTGATGGTGCAGTTTGGTGCACCATCAAAATGGTTCCCAGTATAGTCCAGACCTTTTACCCGGCTTATCCCAGAGTTAATGTTTGTTTTTCCCACCATTATGTATTCTTTATAAAATTATGATTTTAGCTGTTTTTGTTCTTTGTACTCTGCTTGAGATTACATATTGCTTTCCATAAAAACAAACAGAAAAGGAAATAAACAAGATATATGCAACTGTTGGCACTTGAGTGCTTTCCTGCCACCCTTCCACTTCTTCAGCTGTCACCATGTAAGCGCTTTGACTAGGGCTACTTCATGTTCATGTTGTTTCATTGCTAAAGTTCATCTTTGCCTGCTTGCGTTCCTAATGAACCCTGTGATTCCTTTAGTCTCAGCATAGAAAGCTAGGCTGTGGGAACTGTTATCTTGGTAGTTGTGCATGTTGGAAGGGCTTTGAGTTATGATGTGGGTGTGGGAAAGCTTGTTAGTGGTTTATTTGAAATACTCTCTGCAAACCTGCATACTTTGTCATCTTATCAGAACAAATGGAGGAGCGTGCTATGAGCAAACTGACTTTCTGGGTCCCTAGTGGTGATTGGGACACTGTATGTGAGACTGTTGTGTCTTGGGCCAGCACTGTCCAAGGAGCAAACACACACATGTATGCTCAGGGCAAGCAGTAGAAGTAGTCAAGTTCCAAAGTCCGTTGGGGGTTAAAGAGTTAAGCAAAGTCAGTGAAAGCCAGAGTTGAAGTTATCAGAGAGTCAGTGTTGTCAGTAATATTTCAAGAAGCAAGGGCTGCGAAGTCCAGGAGCTGCAGATTTACGAGTGTTTTGTCTGCAACAGCTCCTGTTCAGCCTGAGCGGCTCTTAAGTAGAGCTGCCACTTGACCTGCAGACGCTCGGAGCATCTTAGGTGTCCTCGCTGTTGCTGGCGAAAGTTCTGCGAAGCATCTTCACTCAAGCTGTCTCCAACTTGGGAGACAAGATTATTGTTTATGTTTGACTCTTGAGGTGCATTCTCTGTTTATTCACATGGTATTTTTTAAATACCTGGAGTATGAAGAGAGTTGAGTTTGTCTTTTGCTGGTCTTAGTATCTGACTGATTTGGGTAGTAGCTCTGTAGATTGTTTACATCATTTTTATGTAGTTACTTGCCTATGCGGTCCGTTACTTTAGATCCTAGCACTTGGCAAACCTGGAAGTGGCTCTGGAGGTTGTGTGATCTTTGAATGTGGTAGACTTTTACCATTACTTTGGAGCTGTTCCTGCTGCTGGAACTGATCCAAGGTTAGGCTGGTTGTGCCAGACCTGTTCAGTGTGAGTCCAGTGTGAAAAGACCCTCTGTGTGTAGGTTTCTTGCAGGGAAGAACCAAATTGGAGTGTAAATTTTGGCCTAGCCTAATAAAAGCTATAATTTGCTCTCTTGCGAAATTGATTAAAGCTGCTCATTCTTCTAACAAAGTCAGCTATAAGTACTGCCTGTGCATGGCCTCAAACTGAAATGTTCTAATCTGCTCGTACCTTTCTTTAGGATTCTCACTTTGAGAGATAATTGACTTTTGCACCTGTCTGTCTTTTAAGCTTATTGTATGTGAGTAAAAGCAGAGCTGTTCTATCTCTTCCTGCAGTCGTGATCCGAGAACGGACCTTTTTATTCTTAATACTTAGCCTTTGGCAGATTAAGTAAAATAGCAGCTTCTTTGTCTTTTTACTTTCCAAGCTTTTAAGATACACCTTGGATAAACAAGAGTTGCAGCGTGTGAGGATCATAGCCAGCGATAATCTCTGGGAGCCAATTTCCTTTCTCATACTGCTTGATTCTGAGCTCCGTGATGCGGTCGAAATCATTGGGTAGGGCATCCTTCCAAGTCATCTCTTTCTCCATAGTTGATTATCATAGCGATGGATGTCAGCAACCTTTAAGATGTAGAAAACTCTTGCAAAATAAGGTAGCAGTGTGCCTCTTTTTAGTTTTCAGAGATGCAAAACAACTTGTGCAAATTAATATTTAAAGTTCAGTTTTTTCTAAGTCTCTTTTTATCCTGCCTTCCTGTCCTTTCCTGATGGAGGAGAAAAACCGGGTGGGCAAGGGCTAATAGATGATCAGATCTTTCCCCTTACCTGCTTCTTCATGGTTGCCCACTGATTTGCTTTCACCTTCATGAATATAGTATAAGGTTGAGCCCTCCTCCTCACCTGTCATTCAACTGCTTAGAACATTTTTGAGGTGGATAGTGGGGTTGGAGGAAGGCTATGTCACGTTTTATTGTCATGAATGGGATTTTATATAATATATATGACTCACTGGGTAATACTTGTGTTAGGGAGCATGTTTAATTGTGCTAACAGCAACATTATAATTAGTTGGGAATTTATACACAAAGTATTTGGTCCTTACTAATTGCCACTACTGCTTTAATGCTGTTTTAAATCATATTTTAAATTTTCTATCAGAAGCCTGTCTTTTGTGAGCTTTGTATGATATCTTTACCATAGTGGGTTTATGACCATAATCACAAATTTGATTATACTTAATTTGCTCATATTTGTTTTAAAAGAAGACTTTTATTCCCTATCTGCATTCACCCATGTTCCGTTACGTGGACTGCTTCTGGACCACTTTTGTTCATATCTGACAGTAAATAAGTAAACACCCATCCCTCTATAGACCACTCTATAGACCAAAGCAGTAGACTCGGATATAGTGCCAAAATGGCACCATGTCCCTGGGTCTTTCTGCGCTTACTGTTAATCTGTAATGGGGCCCCTCATAGTCAGCTTCTGGGCCTCAATGGTCCCCATGTTAGGCCCACATGTGGACAGATTGCTTGCTGGGGTTTGACCAACCTTGGGCCCTCTGGCTGATTAAATCTAGCAGGCAGGGTACGACCAGATGGGATTAGGAAGTGGTAAATGCCTCGGGGATCAGTTTCCCAAGCTCTTTAAGATCTATATGAAAGCACTAGGAGAGGTCATCAGGGGTTTTGGAGTGAGATGTCATAAATATGCAGATGATACCCACTCTCCATGCCATCATAATCAGGAGAAGCCATTGGAGTACTTAGACAGGTGATTCAAAGCAGTTGGTTAGATGGTGGCCAGTGGGCTAGATGGTGGCCAGTACATAAAAGCTGAATCCAGAAAAGATGGAGGTGCTGTGTGTTACAGGTTGTGGGGATCTTCCACTCCAACACTCTTCTGGCTTCCAAACTGGACCACTCTCCCCAAAAAAGATCCTTCTTGTCTAAGCGCTGGCAGTGATTCCGCCCCCGCCCCGCCCTTCTCAACTGACACCAGCCTAAGGGTTCCAAAGGCCGCTCCTTTCTGCCTCTGGCTGAGTGAAGCTATAATGTGGCAACGCTCACTGACTTTCTGTTCACTTTCCAGACTGCCTGACCAGCATTATTTTGCTAATCATAGACTCTCACTAGTTTTGTACTGAACAGCAGCAAAATGATTTTATTAAAACAAATATCAGTATAGGAAATAACTTTGAATGTAATTGCTCTCTCAGAGGTAGGTTTACTTTAAACAACATTGCAAACTTAAGCACATTAATTCTCTTCCAGCTTTATTTATGAGTCCCATAATATCTGTCTCAAAGTTTTGTTACTCTGTCACAGAGCTTTCTCTAACTTTGCTCTCCCTGGCAGCAGTTATGGACAGCCCCTTTCTCCCTGGCCTAATCACAGTCAGTTATTTCCCCAGGCAGGAACCCTTCACTTAAATAGCCTTCCAGCCTGGCTGCTGGTGGAATCTCATTGGTCAAGCTAAGGGGCGATTGGCCCCCACCCTGGGGTCTGCTGCTAAGCCACGTCCCCTCACTATCCCCTTCCAGCAGCCTGCCAGGAGTCAAACAACTGACTACACCTAACTACTTACCTCCTTCCCCAGGGTCATTACACAGGGTCTCATGTCTATTCTGTTCTTTGCCCTGGAAGGGACAAGTGTGTAATTTGTGGCTACTCTTGGACTCTGCATGACACTTGAAGGCCAGGTGGAGGCAGTGGCCAGGAGTGCCTATTTCCACCAGGTCCATGAGTACAGCTTTTTTTGAACAGGGACATTTTGGCCACAGTGATCTGTGCTCTGGTAAGTTCCAGATTGGATCTGTGCAGGGCTGCCCTTGAAGACAGTTTGGAAGCTGCAAATGGTGCAGAATGTAGCAGCTGAACTACTAACTGGTTGAACACACATCATGCCATCATGAAATAACTTCATTGACTGCCAAGCCCAGTTCAAAGTACTAACATTAACTTATAAGGCCCTAAACGGCTTGGGCTCTAAATATCTAAAGGAACACCTCCTCCCATATGACCTGCCTGTGCTTTGAGATCTGCCACTGAGGTTCTCTTCGTGGTCACAACACCTGCAGTAAATAGGGGGGTGGGAGTACTGTGGAAGGTATTATTGGTTGTAAACCCCAAGGTATGGAATGACCTCCCCTCTAAGCTGTGAGCTATGAAACAGAACCCAGCTAGGACTTCATAAGGAGTCCTAAAAATGTGTTCTTTGTCAAGCACAGCAGGGGTGCATAGTGTTGAGGTGTTATACTGGACTGATGGAAAAGTTGCTGAGATTCTGTAGAGGACTGATCTGTGGGCTGAAGATGTTTTCTTTCTTTAGCAGCTTGCAGGTTTGGTGTTGTGGGTTTTGTGGGGGCCATGAGGTGGTATCCCATAGTAGAATCAAAGTTGCCCAATTCAGTACATCTGAGATGTTGCTAGACTATAGCAGCCATTGTCTTTTACTTTTGCTGTGTTGACTGGGAGTTGATGACAACCATAAGTTTTGGAAGGTATCAGAATGGTATAGGCTGAGGTAAACAAAGCAACCCCCCCCCTCAAATTTCAAAGGATGCTCAGTATTTTGTGTTTTTTAATATTCCACATAGGGTTTGAACACATGCTGTTTTTCTTAGAGAAAAACTAAACTACCCACAGTTTTCTATTAAAAAAATTAGTTGATTATATAAGGAGCTTTTGCTTGAAACTAAAATGCACATTTCATTTATTTATCCTTTCAAAAATTTAGCGCTCACTATCCAGGAACAAGAACAGTGGAGACTGCCTTGTTAACCAAAAAGAAACTCTGGTCTTCAGAAGACTTCAGCACCTTCAACAATGAAGTGGGCGCCGGCTGCTTGGCTCGCATCCTGAACCAAAATTATGTGAATGGGCACATGACAGCGTATGTCTGAGTCATCCATGGTGACAGATGTGTTTGTCATAGAATCATAGAGTTGGAAGGGACTTCTGAGGTCATCGGGTCCACCCCCCCTAAACCATCTCAAACAGACGTAGGTCTGGCCTCTGCTTGAAGACCTCCAATGAAGGAGAGTTCACTATCTCCCGTGGCAACCTATTCCACTGACTGATCACCCCCACTGTCAGGAAGTTTTTCCTAATATCTAATTTGTATTGAGTCCCTTGAAGTTCCATACCACTATTTCTAGTCCTCCTACCTTGTGCGACTGAGAATAGGGATGATCTCTCTGCACTGTGACAGCCCTTCAGATACTTGAAGACTGCTATCATGTCTCCTCTCAGTCTTGTCTTCTGTAGGCTAAGCATTCCTAGATCCTTCAACCATTTCCCGGAGGACATGGTTTCCAGACCACTAAGCATTTTGGTAGCCCTCCTTTGGACTTACTCTAGTTTGTCAAAGTCTTTTTAAAATTGGGGTGCCCAGAACTGAACACAATACTCTAGATGAGGTCTGACCAAGATAGAGTAAAGTGGAATAATTACTTCTCGTGATTAGACTCTATACAAGTCTTGATGCATCCTAGGATGGTGCTTGCCTTTTTTTGCAACTGCATCACATTGTTGACTCATGTACATCCTGTGATCAACCAGTATACCCAGATCCTTTTGACTTGTGCTACTACTCAGCCAGATTCCTCCCACTGCATATTCATTTTTATCATTTCTTCTTACCAAGAGGTAGGACTTTTCATTTGTCCCTATTAAATATCATCCTGTAGTTGTCTTCAGTGGTATGAGACACAAGTTGTAATAAAACTTTGAGGAAATTTGCACTTCACTTTCCTGGAACACCGTCCCAAAGAAGTTAAGATCAGGGATGTGTCCAAAACCTAACTGAAATTTACCGTGCATCAGGGTAAGTGTGAACATGGCTGTCTGCCAGCCCACCCCTCAGCAGCAACCCACTCCCATAGAATCATAGAATCATAGAATGGTAGAGTTGGAGGGGACCTCCTGGGTCATCGAGTCCAACCCCCTGCTCAAGGCAGGATCTCCCCTGCAGCCTTTGCATGGGAATAGGTAAGAAGGCTGTGTGTGGGATTGTGCCAGGAGGGCTTAGTGAAGCTGCAGAGCAGGGGGATGGCTGCACGTGATTGGAGCCGCTCCAGGACGGAAGTGACTCTGCGGTGTGTGGCTGTTCCATGCTAGAGTATCCCCAAGGGCCAAGTGTTGAAAGGCCCTTAGTCTTAATTCCTTGTAACCAGAAGTGGTGGTTTCTGCATTAGTTTTTTTAATTAATGAAATCACTCTAGGTTTTGAATTGGTTTTTCCTGACAAACAGGTTAGGTTTTTCTGACTCAGAAGTAGAAAGGAGGATATCATTATCCTGGAATGCTTAATTTCCCTTGGAAGATGCCTTAAGAAATATGTCTGTTATGGCGTGATGAATATGTCACCCTTGAGCTGTACTACCAGAAGTTATCCGTGCTAAATCTTATCTTTGCAGAAACATATGTGTAGACTAATGCTTCTCTCTCTGTCTCATTTCCTGTCCAGCACTATTGCTTGGAATGTGGTAGCTAGTTACTATGAAGACTTACCCTTTGGTCGGTGTGGTTTAATGACAGCACAGGAGCCATGGAGTGGACATTACAATGTAGATCCCCCCATATGGATCATGGGTAAATTTTAAACAGAACTTTTCTAACATACATATCCCACTCATCATCTTTCAGATAGCTTATGACTCTCTGGGTGTGTGTGTTCGCATTTTAAGTTTTTTCCATTCTACTTCTGAATGGACACACGTAGGGATGTGGTATAAATGTTGTTTGAGCTTATTTGGTATCCCTTACTTTAACAGTGGGTCATTTCACACTTCGGCAGTCATAGATGTCCAGAGATGCTCTGTCAAGGAGTAGGGATATGCACGGATTCCGAGATTCATGGATGGATCGAATAGGCCCTATTCGAAGGGCCCTGTCAGTCCATGAACTGGATAATCCAGTATTCGCCCGCCTCCCCGGGGCCCCCTTACCTGCTCTGGTGGCAGCATGGTTCTTTTCCAGGGCCCTCTGGAACAGCCAAAGGGTTCCGAGGGCTAAATACAGGCCTTCTGGAGCACGCGTGCCCATCTCCCCGGGCCCCCTTACCTGGGGGGGCGTGCTCTGGTGGCAGTGTGGGTCTTTTCCATGTCTTTATAAGAAGGCCTGTATTTAGCCCTTGGAACCTTTTTGTGGTTCCACAGGACCCTAAAAAGGCCCGTGCTGCCACCAGAGCACCCGCACCTGCCTCCCCGGGCCCCCCATATCTGGGCAGTGCACTCTGGTGGCGGTGCGGGTCTTTCCCTGTGGAACCGTGAAAGGGTTCGGATTTGAATAAAATGTGGAAACTGGCTTTGTGCACACCCCTATCAAGGAGCATCCACACAGCACAGACCCTCTTCCATCTTGGAGCGGCTCTGAGTGCACATGGACATCTCCAATCACTGTTAGCTGTGGAGCACTTCTTAGTGCTCCATAGTTGCGCTAGGGGTGTCCATCTTTCTCCTAGTAAACTCCTGCATGGGAATGGGGTTGGAAGCTTTGGGATGGGGCTTCCGTACCAGATCTTAATCTCCCTGGGACATTGTCCCAGAGAAGTTAAGTGCAAAAAGGCCCAATATGTTATTAGTTACTTGCCGAGAGCTAAACAACATAGATCATATAAATTGTCACAGAAAATAATTCATGTTAGCTTATTTACCAGAGTGTGTATAATCTTTGTAGTTTGATATATAATTATGGTTCACAAAGTCGCCCACCTATGGAAAAAAAGCTCATGTTTAAAAAGTTAACCTGTCTTTGCCATTTTGATGTTAGACACATGTACTGTACAGTCCTTTGCCCCCACCCCCACCCCAATATTTCTATGTCAGCTATTTTCAGTAGGTATTAGGGAAGGACATTTAATTGGTTTTCCTGTGGTATTTGTTTTGTAGCTCCTAAGAAGCTACTTAAACTCTATCCACAGAATTCTGTTCCTGCAAGCAGTAGCCTTGACAGTATGGTATGGCAGAAGGGAAGGACTCCCACATGGCCTCCTCTGTGGTAGCCCCCAGACTTTGGAATAGCCTCTCTCTGGAGGTTTACCAGTTGCCTACATTATATGGTTTTTGGCATCTTCATCTAGGCCTTTGATTCTTAGCTTCCTTTGAGTGTTTTCAGTATATTATATATATATATGTTTGTTTTATTGTTGTTACCCGCCATGCAACCTTTGGGTGAAGGGCAGAATATAAATTCTAACCCTTTGGGATTTAGGGAAAGGAATGACTGCAGTTTATTTTTTGTAGGTTTTCCCCTGCCCCAAGAAGATACCATCCCCTTTCACAAAGTTTTGATCATTTGAGGATGGCAGCATTTATGTTTTATTTAAGTGTGCCTGCCCCCTTTAATAGCCTCTAGATTACCCTGTTTGTTAATGTGCTGGTATTGTCTATAATCCTCATTATTCCAAAACACTAAAGTAAACTTCAGTGGCTCTTTATATGCTGGTCTATATATCCTGTTCATTTGTCCATTCATTCATTCATATTTATTTACTGCCCTACTAAGTCACCAGTGATTACATTTTTTTTGCCAGAATTACAGCTGCAATTAAATTACTTAGCACCAAAGGGTAGGTTGCTTTATTGTTCAGCATGTAAGGCAGACATTTCCCCAAGAGACTGCTTTTCAGTACTAAAAATGCAACTGTAATAAACCAAACAACTAACAATTTACTTCCCCTTCTTGACATCTCAGATCAGCTGCCTAAGGCATTTGCTTCAATCTGCTTGCTTGTGTTGCATGATGAAAGCATAAAGCTGCAGTATTTACATTATATAGAAACGTGGTGTTGAAGAACCTTTTCTTAGGGCAGTTCGTGCTGGCTGGTATACTAGACTAGCAAGCATTCTAGGAGCTTTGCTTCCACATGCTAGTTTGGTTCAAGAGAGGCCCCCTAGACAGCACCAGTGTGCAAAAAGGAGACTCCTAGTATGCTTGCTGGTCCAGTGCAGAATCACCCTTATAAGCAGTCAAATGAGTTTAAGTTAAAGCTCATCTGTGTGCTTGGGTGTGCATCTCTCTCTGTCTGTCTGTAACACAGTCACAGAATTGAAGTTAGATGTTTCCCCGTAAAGAGACAGGATAAAGTTATGTGCCATGTCCATATATAGAATCCCCGGCTGTACTTCAGACCCTTTGCCCTGGTATACGGAAGGTTCCAGGGGCCTGACATCCATGCACTGGTGTGGAATATCACAAGCCCCACCTCTATACTGTAGCCTGTCTGCAACATTCAGCAGGCCCACCACTGTTCCAGTGTCTGTATTCAGGAACCTGAAGGCATACCCATAGTCTGGAATATGGGGGAGGAGTGGGGGTCTTGGAGCGATGCATAAAGAAGTGCCACTGGCACTGGAAGTTGGAAATTTGCTGAAAATGCCCTGTTCAGAAACACACTCTTCAAAGCCAATGTTTATACTTATAATGGGGCAGTCTATCCTCCTACATCAACAGCTTTCCCCAAGGTGGGATAGGTTGCCTTTCACTCTGATCCAGGGAATCTCCGGTAAGTGCAGACACAGCCATAGGGAATTCCTACACTTATTTTGGCTGAACACTCCAGCTGGTCAGTTCTTACTGAAAGAGTTTCCAGCAGGAACAGTCCAGCTATCCTGGAACAAAGCCATCTGCATTTGGGGTGGCTATTCTGGGACAGCCTCTGTGCGATTTTGAAGCTTGTATATGCTTTGTAGACTGCTGTAGGGACAAAGGTTCCTAGCTTTAGATCTCCCAGGAGACAAATTTCAGTGATACAATTTTGTGCACTGTCAAAATGGGTCCCCTTGCTAAACTGGGTCACAGAGAGGTGCACTGTCCTGACCTAGGTGGCCATTTTGGGCCACCTAAATCAGGCTATGCTCCATTCAGTGTGGGTGGAGTGTGTGGCCTCTTGAGTTTGTTCCAGAGTATGGAAGAGAGGCCTAGAAGTGGGCCGTGCGGCTCTCTATACCGAAATTCTGGGAAGTGTGGAAAGGCATTTAGTTTCTATTCACCTTCAGAATGAGGTAACATATCCACAAAGTATGCAGGTGTGCTTTTTTGATGTAGAACCTATCATTTTGCTGATGTCTTCTCTCACTCTGAAAGCAGATTGAGTGTAAGTTTAAACTTCAGTGTAGCTGAGCCCTAAGTTAGCATTGCTGTATTATAGTTGGGTGAGACTAGGGGAAATTGATCCTGTTTGCAGTATCCCTGGTTTATTTCAAAATACCCTTTATGTTTGTACATAAGAATAATAATTGTTCTTCTGATCTCTCTGCCTGTCTCTTTACTACTGATGCTCTCTGATTGAGCAGAGCAAGTAGCAGCCAGCAGTTTATAACATGTCTGAAGAGATCAAAAGAATTGGAGCTGGACCTTCTGCTGTGCCCCTGAAGGCTTAGCTGCTGCTATCATGATTCCATTTGCCTTATGTATCAGTGATGTATACCATAACTCTGAGCAAAAGTGCACAGAAGACTAGCCCCCTTGTTAGGGACCCAAGAAAATAGGAGGGGAGACTTTTCTTCTGTCAATGCAGAACTATTTTTACCTGCCACCTCTTCTTTTACACTGGCACAGCGCATACAACCCAGTTCACACAACCTGGCTGGCACTACCTACAAGTCGATGGGCATCTGAAATCTGGTGGTAGCTTTGTGGCTTTGACTGACAGGCAAGGCAACCTGACGATCATCATTGAAACCATGGTAATGTATCCTGAAATTCTTTTTGATGAGTCCACCTCAGATTTGATTGGCAGCACTGCAAACAGTGTTAACACTGCCAGGGCTGTGAAGCACAGACTTAGCCAATTCACTGTGAAAAGAGCTTTATAGACAGCCTCCTCTCCTGTTTTAAAGTAGTTTGATCATGTATAGTTTCTCTAACTGAACCGTGTCTGGGAAAGATTTTCAAAACAAACATCAGATAAATGGCAGACCAAAACATGATTCTCCTAATTTCATCCATCGTTCTGGCAGTGTGGAGGATAATATATATTGTGGCCTTCATGGTTCCCTTCAAGAAGTTGTTGAACTTCAGCTGCTATTTCTCTCAGCTAGTATAAGGAAGTGATAAGAGATGATGGAGATTGTAATATAGTGGTGTCTAAAGGGCTTTGAACTACCTATTCATATGAATTTATTATCAGGGCTAATATAAGAACTATTTTAATTGGGTAAAGATGAATAACCTTTGAATAAGTGGATAGTGCTTTGTTGACAGCTCTCATCAGTATGAACTGGGACCTATGAAACTGAGTTTGGCATGATCCTTAGGGGCTAAGAGTATCCATTTGAAGAAATAGGTTGAACACTCAGAAGTGACTTTTTTTTAAAAAAAACACCACTTGAAATGTTTTGTCAGAGCACTGACTGGGCTGTTTGTTCTGATGGAATGAAATTTGAAACATTTTGTATGTTTCAGCCATAGTGAACAGTAAGAAAACCTGAAACATCCCCCTCTTGGTCAAACTGAGTCAGTTTGGTGTAGTGGTTAGGGAGCCGGACTCTTATCTGAGAACACCAGGTTTGATTCCTCACTCTTCCATGAAGCTATCTGGGTGATCCTGGGCTAGTCACAGCTCTCTTCTGAGCTCGCACAACCCCACCTACCTCACAGAGTGTCTGGTGTGGGGAGAAGGACAGAAAGCTTTGTCAGATGCTTTGAGTCCCCTTAAATGGGTGAGAAAAGTGGTAGAAAAACCAACTCTTCTTCTTTTCTCATCTCAAGTACCTATACTTATTTTCAACTTCCAAAAGAAATGACCAACTGAGTGATAGGTCCTCTCCTGACCTTTCAGTTCCCCATAGGAATCAGTCCCAGATTAGGAATGGTTAAGACAGGCATCTAAAATGGTTTAAAATGCCAAAAGGAATTATTTTGTTTTGAGCTGGAAACAGGATAATATTTTTGGGACTGTTCTATTCAGAATGATGTGCTTTGAATAGAAACATTTTTAAGCTCTGTTTGTTTTGCACACCCCAAATTCCAGTTCTCTGTAGTCAAATGCTTTACAAGGAATGAGAAGGCTGCGAAGGACTTGTGAAAGTTCCTTTACATTATTGTATTCATTGAACTTTCCTTGGTGAAATTGGGTCCTTCAGTGAGAGCTGTGGATTGCTTGAGATTATATTCTGTGTGTGGAAGTGCAGAACTGTTTCAAGTTTGTAACAAAAGGTTTTGGTTTGTGGTTTGTTGACTTAAAAGTCTTTGTTTTGAATATTACATTCCATTATTTCCTTATTGCCTCAGGTTATGGCACTGCTTCTGTCTCTTTCGAGCATTTTTTGTTTGTTTGCTGCTGTTGCATTCGGCAGTGATGCCCACTGGGTTCTAAAACTGAGATGTTTGATGTATTCTACTCATTGTTTACAGACTCACAAACATTCTGAGTGCATCAGGCCTCCACTTTTTCCATACTCCGTATCACCTCAGAAAGCAACTTTCAATCTCAAAGGATCTTTTGTAAGTAAATGCAGCAGTGACCCACAAATTGTTATTGTAGAGCAGTAGCCATGCAGTTGAGTCTTGCTTTTGTCCACTAGAACTGTTGGAGCCAGTGAGAAGGTAAGTGTGATATGGAGAGGATGGTGAGTAAAGATGCGCTCCAGTGTCAGACACACACACACACACACACACACACACAGACTGAATTTTTGCACTCTACCTTCATGGGCTGGGAGGCATAGCACTAATATGCTCTATGCTGTTTTGATCATACGTAACGTCTCCCAGCCCTTCCCAAAACTTACCTTAAGCGTGGATTGCTGCTGGAGTGGCCACCATCTTTGAACACCATTGTCAGTGCTAGTGTGCGCATGTTGCACCATCAGCAAGGCAACCAGGTGGTGTGGCGCATCATTGCACATGCACCACCCATGACAAGCTTCCCCTGCACCTCTTCTGAACAGGAAGAGGTGTGAATGGTGTGTCTTGAGCCTTACCGGCTCTGGCACCAGTATAGATGTGGAGCAGAGGAGGTTGGCAGCCATGCAATTGAGTCTTGTTTTTGTTCCGCATATGCCTGTCCAGCCTGTGGGGAGCTCCAGGACACACAGAACCGTTTCTGGTGAGGAAATGGTTCAGGGAGTTGTGGATGTATGATTTCAGAGCTCCTCCTACCTTGACTAATCAGTCAAGTGTGTAAAGGCCTAGAGAGTCATTCCATGTTTAATACTGTGACTCGTTCCTCACAATCTCCATATGGTCCACAACCCTGTCATATGAGAGATTGCCTCTTGTGGAAAACTGGGATTTTGGGGAACCATAAAGACCCAATGTAAGGCAATAAATCTGCAGAAATGAGATCCAGGGCCTTTGTTCACTTACATTTAAGGCAATGTAGTGAAAGGCCTGGCCCGCTTCTAGGCTTCTCTCTTCCTTTTAGGTACTTCTAGAGATACTGTTGAAGCAACATTGGGTGCCTGTAGTATCCCAGATGATTATCACACATCACAAACTGATAGTGGTCAGTCCACAGTTATCTGGTGCTTTAAAACTTTTTTTTGAGTGGACAGGTTGATGCTAATTTTCCTTTACAATACACTACAGATTGTCAGAATGTTCATGAGCAAAAACCTAATCGATATTTTATTTTTCCTTTTGTATTTCCTTAGAGGGAGATAAAAGCTCTTCAGATGTGGTATTCCAAACTTGAATTTGCCTCTGATAACTCAACCTTGTTTAAGTCACTTGGGCCTCAAAATGTGAGTGTGTCTCATTTTAAATAATTAAATTTGTTGATTTCTATTTTATTCTAGATGTTGAATATTGTGTATGCTGTGTTAGGGTTAGGGTGCAAGAAGCATTAGGGTGCACTTGTAAAGAGGTTCTGATTTCCCTGGCTGTAAGTGGTGTATATAGTGGTGTATCTGTAATACTGTACTGAAAAAGGAAGCCAAGGAAGCAGTTGCACTAAACGTTCCATTGCCTCTCAGAATGCACTGTAAGAGGCTGATCTCTGCTTGTCTCTTCCCTCATCATGTGTTCCATGAGAATGACGATCATGGCATCTGTATATATGCCATGACCTTCCCTTGCCATGCCAACACAAGTGCTGTTCAGCGCTTTACCGACAGTGACGACCTGGGTGCTGCTATTGCCGTTTCTTTGTGGGACTTACTAGACCCCAGCATCCAGATCCATGGAATGGACATGGGACCACTTTCTGGGCTAGAAGGCTTCCTCCTCACTTTCAGAACTGAAGATGGTCCTTGATCTTGACATTGAGAAAGAGGCAGCATGCGAGCCGCACACTTTTGCATTAAGAATTGAACTATGAATGTTGTGTAGAAGTACCCTTAGGGCAATTTTGCACTGGCCAGTATACTGGACCGGCAAACATAATAGGAGCATACTGGCCACTGTGGAATTGCACTTTGTCAGAGCTTAGTAGGAGAAACTGAATGTGCTTTTAGAGTTTAGCTAGACATTTGGTTAAATTTCATCCCTGTGAACATATTCTGTGCTTTTTGCTTGGCAGTTAGGAAAGATGTGCTATGGAGATGTCAGAAAATGAAGCTGCTCTTTTTATGTGTTTTTTTTCTGTGCATAGATTATGCAGTCTGAATATCACTTTGACAGGTGGTAGCTGAAAATGTGAACAAGGTTTATGAAAAATATTATTAGGAGACTTCTATGATGTATACAAATTATAATCTGATGTTCCATTGTCAGGTCCTGAATGCTTTGTATGGACAGCCAAAACTAGATTTTCCTGTTGGTTACTTGTTTCAGTGCATTCATGCGCTTTCAGGGCCCTGAAAGAAGTGTTGGAAGGGACACGTGAAGGCATGATTGAGGCTCATATTTGTAAGGCCTCTCAAGCACCTTTTATGTCTCACTTCCAGGATGCTCACTCCAGTGCCCCAGGCCTGGCCTGCTGTGCCTGAAAAAAAAAGGAAAAATGGAAAAAAAACCCCAAACCATTTTCTACCTATAATGGTATCACTACTTACTTATTCCTACAGGTCAGTGAAGGAGTGTTAACAGTAAATTTGGGCTTGGATGAGATCTATACTTTGACTACACTGAAAACGGGCCATAAAAGCCTTTTTCCAGAACCACCTCCATCACAGCCTTTTCCTTCTAATTACAAGGATGATTTCAATATCCGTAAGTCATTATCTGCAGTCACTGTCCTGATGGTGCTATCCCATAACAATCTTCAGTCTTGGGCAGGATTTATGTCAACAGTGTTAAGTTCTCAAAGCAGATGTATGAGAGGACAGTCAAAAATTTACAGTAATAAAACATTTATCTTGCGTTTCTCTCCTTGGACTTCAGAAGACATCATTGATGGCTTACTGCTCACAAGCTAAGAATGAGCTATGTACAGTGCCTGACAAAAGTTCTGTCGCTTATCCATGTTGTTGAAACCAAAGCCTATAACCTGACTTAAAATTCATCCATTGGTTTTAAAAATGACTCATATGAAAGCTGAAACCCTCCCAAATGAGGTTTTTAAAAAGAAAATAAATTTGCTTCACTGCTGAAATATTGATCATTTAATGAACACAGAAAGGTCAGATTTTGGCTAGACAAAAGTTTTGTCGCCCACAAAAAGTAATGTGAAAATCAAACAGATAATTCACTTCAAATACAAAGATATGTTTCATAACATTGGTGAATGAAGTTGTGGTGCTATTAGAGCCATATTTAATATTTTGTGTGACTTACATGAGTCTGAAGGACTGCATCCATGCGTTTCGGCAATGATTCATACAATTTATTGATGAAGTCATCAGGAATAGTAAAGAATGCAGTTTTACATGCCTCTCAGAGTTCATCAAGATTCTTTGGTTTTGTGTTCCAAGCTTCCTCTTTCATCCTACCCCAAACATGCTCAATGATGTTCATATCTGGTGACTGGGCTGGCCAGTCCTGGAGCACCTTGATCTTCTTTGCCTTGAGGAACTTTGATGTAGAGATGGATATATGAGATGGAGCGCCATCCTGCTGCAAAATTTGACCCCTTTTATGATTGGGAATGTAAGAGGTAGCTAATACGTCTTGATATTTTAGGCTATTGATATTGCCTTCCACCTTGCAAATGTTTAGCACACCCCTATACTGAATGTAACCCCAGACCATGTTCTTTCCACCACCAAACTTAACTGTTTTCTGGGTATATCTTGGATCCATACGGGCTCCAGTAGGTCTTCTGCAGTATTTGCGGCAGCTGTGGTGTAATTCAACTGAAGATTCATCTGAGAAATCCACCTTCTGCCACTTTTCCAGTGTCCATCCATTTAGTAGGCTGTGGACCTTGGCAAATATCACACGGTTTTTTAATTGCCTTTTGTTTAGTGCTAGCTTCTGGGCACTGATGCGACCATGGAGGCCATTTCGAGACAGAATCCTACAAACTGTTCTAGTTGACACAGGGACTTGAGGTGACCAGGCCTGTTGGAGCTCTGCTGCAGTGGAAGAAGGGCTGGCTTTTGATTTTCGAACCAACAAACGTTCCTCCTGAGCAGTCGTCTTGCGGGGTCTGCCAGACCTGGGCTTGTCAAAAACATCTCCAGTCTCTTCAAATCTTTTTGTAATTCTTTGTACTTGATGCTGAGACACATTAAAGGTGCCAGCCACCTCTGCAGAGGATCTGGTCTTCAGTCTCCTGATAATCAAGGCTTTGGTTGCAGGGTGGATTTTTGGCATGTTGTCAGAGGTCAAGTTGCAGTTCAAGTGAAGGTCTGGAGTGCTGGAGTTCTTTTTATACACACCCACTAATTATCTGATCAATTAGTGAGCACAGGTGAGGCTGTAAACTAGGATTAGGTGCATTATATGACAAGGCGACAAAACTTTTGTCTAGCCAAAATCTGACCTTTCTGTGTTCATTAAATGATCAATATTTCAGCAGTGAAGCAAATTTATTTTCTTTTTAAAAACCTCATTTGGGAGGGTTTCAGCTTTCATATGAGTCATTTTTAAAACCAATGGATGAATTTTAAGTCAGGTTATAGGGTTTGGTTTCAACAACATGGATAAGCGACAGAACTTTTGTCAGGCACTGTAGTGATGAACGTTTCTCGGAGGAACTTTCAGGTGTCTTCCATGATGGTGAAACACCTGCTTATGGTCTGTCAAACTCAGGGATGGTGGCAGCCTTATGAAGCAAGGACTATATGGTGTTGTCTCTTAATCCCTGGAGAGGTTTTCTGCATCCTATGAGTGAATGAAATAATGTATCCTCTGTTTTCTTCAAAGGCAACCCACCTTTCAGTGAGGCACCTTACTTTGCTGATCAGACTGGAGTGTTTGAGTATTTTGTAAATGCTTCTGCTTCTACTGAGCATGCCTTTACCCTGCGGCAGGTAGTAACTCAGAGACCAGTGACCTGGGGGTCTGATTCACCTAATCCAATCAGCATTATTGGCAACTATAAATGGTAAGTGGATGAGTGCAATTTAGCTTGCAATTTGGCACGAAGTTTTTTTTTTATTTGATTTTTTTCTAACTTTCAAAGGGACTTCTACAGTATGGCAAGATTAGCATGTACATGTTATTCCATGCCCTATAGGTCTGTTCTTGGATCAAATCAAGCAATCAAGCCTAAGATTGGATGTCAGATAGCAGCACGGGCCAAGGGCCATCAGTATTATGGCCACCTAGCCCGGTTCAACTTTGGGGGCTGGGAATAAATATTTTCAGCCTCTTAATTGGCAACCTAAGGTTTTTTTAGCCAGGTGCACAGAAACAACACACTTCCAGGAGTGTTTCCAGGTCTTAGTGAAATGGCATCACACCTGCTAGTCCAGTCCAGCAGTGTGCTGCTGTTCCTGCATGAATGTTGGGTCAGTCTACTACTGAGGAATGCTTGGGGGAATAGCTTCAAAGCAGTCTCCCATTGGAGTGGGCTCCAGCACCATTGTCTCACCAGGGCCTGCTCCAATGCCATGTTGCATGTAAACACAATGTTTTACTGGAAGACTTGGCCTTCTGTACACCAGCTCACAATGTAGATGTGGCATTTCCCCAGGGGGTACCAGGTTAGTCCAGCAGACCAGTACCGATCTTGCCTATATTTGGTGGTTTTTCTGTTATGGAATTTAAGATGGCAGATATCAGGTTCTGAGAAGGTCTTCCATCCAGGTCCCTTGTAGCAGGTTTGGGGCTTAAATTAGAACTCTTCAATTTATGCCTATTCTTGGCTGCAGGTGGATGTGAATTCCCATGAAAAAGAGTTCACACATTTTATATTTTGTTCAATAAGACGATTATGGTAAAGCAGGCTTCACAATCCAAAGTGCAAAATTTTAAAAACAGAATTTACAGTAATGCAGAATCACAAGTAATCAAGGTAGGAGACAGTCTATCTCTGAAAAGAATGTGTATAGTTCTAATAGTCAGTTATCACACCACAGTATATGTGCAAACCCTAATAATCTTTAAGGACCATTGACCCCCAAAATAGCTTTTTCAATTATGACAATGCCCTCTTACATTACTGTAAGTCAGGGATGCTCATCTGAGGCCATTCAGACTTTCCAAGATGCATTCAGCTGGGTGTTATAGTTAAGGAACATCTGTAGAGCTATACTTTTCAGTTTATAAAGAGCTACACACTTCCTAGTCACTAATTCTTTCCATGATGGCAGTATCTTTAACTCGTCTTTTCTCTAAGCAATTGCACCAACCCAAATCAACCTTATTTGTCAAATTAATGGACGGATTTAGAATTCAATACATCTCCTTTGGTTGTCCAGGGAAATGCCTGCTTACTCACAGTAGAATTCCGATCATTCCCCGGGACTTCCTGGTTGCAACATTCTTGTACATATGTACACAGGGTGTTGTGGTGATGTTTTCAGTAATAATCAAAGACTGCTGGTGCCACCTGCTGTCACTGTCCTAGCATAGCTCTGTGAAGAAAAGCTAATAAAAGCAAGTTATTGGATAAAGCGAATGGTGTGAGACTTGACTTGAGGAAAGCAGCCTTAGCCGACACGTTTTTAAGTGGGTGTATTTCAGGGATATGAATGATATACTGCATACTCAGAGTATAGAACAATACCACATTCCGTCTGCACAACAAAGAGTTCAAAATTTATGTGGTCTTTCCTTTTGTCACTGTGTTTTCTTTTATAAATCTATATCCTGTCATACATGCATATTTTCAGGGCATCCTTAAGGTAAAACAATAATATGGAGAATATGTGCTCATTTCTTCCTTTCTTAGTAATGGCTGCTGGTTGCATGTTCTGCCCTTGTATAGTTGGTTTCTCTGCACCATTTTCTGTGCTGGTCTAGACCAGAAAACAGCATAGGTGGGTTATCTGATCTCTCAGTGGTAGCATATGTAGGTTTGAGCTTTGTAAAAAAAAAAGGTAATTTGAATGAGGTCCCTTAATGATTTATTTGTTTATTTATTTACATTTCTATCCCGCCCCATACCCGAAGATCAGCATACAACTGGTAACGTATATCTGAGTTCTTGGATTAATCTTCTCAGGCATAAAAGAACCTGCAACAGCGTCTTACTCGCAATGCTTCATGCTGAAACAGTTACTGATTTTCTGTAATGTTGGTTTGTGCAATAAAAGGTCTTTTATCATATCATATTGTATTGAAAGCTGAGAAATGGGCATTTCATCACCAGCAAATCGTTTGTTTCAAAAACATTCAGTCTTTGCTTTTTTTAAGCTAAGGCCAAAATCAGTGGAGGCCTTCACATTTGGAAATACTGGAATGGGATGACTGGCACCTGATGAAGACATATAACATTAGGATTAAAAAAAACCCTTAGTATGAGAGTTGATGTGTTTTGGGTTACCAAGCAGAAGCAAGCTATTCAGGGTGGCCCATCAATATAGAATGTCCTTTGTCCTAGGCAATACTAGACAATATTTTTAGCTAACTAATGGTCAGTCTTTTTACACTTGGTGTTTTTTTTGTTTTTTGTTTTTACTGGCATGGGTGTTAGGACTGTCCACATTGGAAAAGCCTGTTCCATGCCACCCCCTGCCTCTGGCTCCAAAGGCTGTGCTGGTTTTGGAGCTTTGGCTTAAAAGGTGTGCCAGCTTTGGAGCTGGCACTGGAGACTCTAAATGATCCTTGTCGGTGCTAATGAAATTGGGTCCCTGGATGCTGTCATGTGACTTCCACACATGGCCTGCTAGTCTGGAACAGGTAGATGGCATCCCAGTAGATCCCAATGTGGAGGTTTATGGGTAGAGCAGGATAAGGTGCCATTTTGAGAGCCTGATCCTGCTCTGTGCTCCATTCCATTCAAAAGGAGTGTCCTAGGAAAGGCAGGGCCTGCATTTTTGCACATTAGCTTGTGACCACATCAGGAGTCAGTGTGGAAACAGTCATGTATTTAGAAAGAAATACAGTATTTTTGTTATTTGTTTCCTGAGTTGAGAAATCTGTATTTTGCAGGGCAAACTTTACATTAACTTGCGACATCTATATAGAATCTAATACTGGTGGTGCATTTATTGCTGGAAGAGTCAATAAAGGTGGGATATATGTGAGAGGTGCCAAAGGCATTTTCTTCTGGGTATTTCCTGATGGCACCTATAAAGTAACAGGTGATCTTGGTGAGTATTTTGCAGTAGATTTTGCTTGTTAGCTACAACTGGCAGCATGGCCTGAAATTATGACAAATAGCATTCTTGTATCCTTGATTCTTGACAGCACTAGTCTTACTCAGTTATCTTAGATTTTAGTTTCCTCTCTTTGAAAGACCCAATGTTTTTTGCTAGCATCTCCACAACTGCGTCCAAAGTAATCTGGTTTTTCATTTTCTTTAAATGCCTAATGATATCAGTAGGGACCTGGAAATAGCCTCAATCAAGCCCTGCAACTTTGTGCAGGTTTTGGCAGAAAGAATGAGAAGAGACTCTGGATTTGACCCTTTTGTGAGGCTTCAGGTTTTGCCGGTTTGGAAGCTTCTCATTTTAGGACCACTCAGAGCTACTGGCAAGCGTAATGGTAGCAGCTTTTCTGGGTAGAGCTTGGAATCTCCTCAGAATAAATTTGTGGGGCTTTTTTTATCCCCATTAGCCAGTGACATGGAGGAGATTCAATGCCATGTAAAATATTGGCTTTTCCTGATTTCTTCTATTTTGCATATTTGTCACACGTTTATAGGAACAATTGCTTTTCCACAAGAATGATACAGGTGTTGAATAACATTTTCCCTTTGAAATGATTATTCAAGTTGTATTTGTCTCACATTGAATTTTGTTTGAAGATCTAAAAGAATTAAGTGTATGGGAAAATCCCAAGATTCCAGTCAGGAAGATCTCATACTCACAAATTCCTCATTTGTTCTACACATATGTAGACAGCAGTCCACTTTACTTAGGGTGGGTAAAGAATACATTTCTGCACGAGCTTGCTCTTCAGTATGGAAGAAAGCATATTTCAATCTTAAGGGATGTCAAGGAACGCAAAGGGTTGCTGGTTCAGTCCCTGGCCTCCCCCAGAAGTAGGCGATGGCAAACCAATTCTGTATCTTTGCCAAGGAAGCTGTATGGAAGCTCCGTTTCAGTCAGTCATGACCCAGTGGGACTCATCAACCATTAAAGCAGCTGCTAATCTTTAAATGCTTTGTTAGAACAGTATATTTAATAACATAATGATGACTGGGTACAAGGTAAAGCAGAGATGCAAGTATGTGTAAATTCAGAGTATGGCTGAAATACCAAAAAAAAGTAAAATATAATTTTCTTACAGGTGGTGAAGATGTCTTGATGAAAGGTTTGTCTGGTGTTCGGGCTGGAGCTTGGCACTCGCTTACCCTGATTATTAAGGCAAGCGCTGACTGGAGTAAAAATAAGATTACTGTTGGCTGATGTCAAGGAACTGGTGGCACTAAAAATCTTTGTTGTTTTGAAATAATTGTAATCCTCAAGGACTTCTCCTGAGATTAATTATTCTCACTGAGGCAGAAAATCCACTTCTTCAACTTACTGTGGATATGACTGCTCTGTATGTTTCTTAGAATATGCAGCCATGAAGTATACAGTATTCCCATTTCCTTATATGACTGGATTTATATACACACTTATTATAAAAAAGTGCCTCTGAGGTGGCATAGAGATGGCTTGAAAATGGGATTGTCCACATGCCAGCCTGCTTCTCCCCCCTCCCATGAACATTCTAGGCTAGAAAATGGGGATTAGATATGGGATGGGAACCCTTGGGCCACATGCTGCAGTCTCTGCGTTGCTTTTGAGATGATGTTCTCATGTGTGGACACAGCTTAAAACTTGAGTAATCATGCTTAGGGCCTCAAATAGGTGGACAGTAGGGCTTAGAGAGGAAATCCAGGTTTTCTGTCCCTGAAACTAATCCCCCCCCCCATCTCCCCATGGCAAAAATCTGCAGCTAGAAGTTGTGCCTCTCACACTTTGTACTGTAACTTCAGAGATTTTTGCTCCATGTAAAACAATAAAGTTGTAGCAGCCACAGCTGGGAAGACCTTCCTTCCTTTTTTTTTTACTGTGGAACCTAGGGAAACAGTGGCTGGAAAGTAGCTTAAAGCTCTCTTTAAGCCTATGAAATCAGGCTTGAAGGCACATGTTTGAAATATCCATTTAGCCTATGTGATGTGGCCAGCTAGCCTTGGTACCTCACCCATTCTGGCCATTTCTACCATGGAAATGTGGCTTAAGATAACGTGCTTTAGCTGAATAGTCTTTTGACCTTTCCCTAGTGGTAGTTGTAGGGAGGAACCTTCCACATAGCTTTTTTTTTTTTTTTTTGCAAAGCACTTATTCTTAGGAGAGATTGTAGTAATTGAATCCTGACCTCCAAAATTATAAGCTACATTTGGCTTCTCTTTTCATCCAGAATTCTCTTATCCCTTCAATACTCTAGACTTCTATGCATTTTACCAAACAGGCCTTCTGTAAATACCCATTCATTACTATTTGTTTAAGGCATTGCTTAATATAACATGTAAGCAAAAAGGGTAAAAACAATAAAGTCAAAAGTATATTCAGTTAGCAATAAATATGGGCTGAGATGGGGTGAAGGGATACACTCATTCATAGTAAAATGCCTATATGAACAGGGGAGAGCATTCCAGAGCTTGGGCACTACAACAGACAAGGCCCTGCTGTGGGACACCACACTCAGTAATGGGTGAATTTCCCTAGAAAATCATAATGATCTTGCGGCCCATAATGGGGAAGGTGATCTACTTGGTAAGTGTAATAGAATAAGGCTTACTTGCAGTGCCCTTCAGTCTCTGTAATTCATTATCAGCTGTGCTGCTTGTCTACATTTTCTTGAGATTTTTGTTGATGGATTGTTTAGTAGTTAAGTACAGGTCCTTTAAAGTAACCAGAAATGGCATCATCCAGAATAAGGCCCTGCGCAGAAAAGTCCTCTGTATCAGTCTGTTATCATTGGACTGCCGTTAGCATTAATGTTTATAAGTTATTGTTTTTATAGCTTTTTCTCTACTGAATGTATTTGGGAAATTTTATATCAATATTCTTTTACTTTTAACAGGGCACCAGTGCTTCTGGGATGTTAAATGGTTATCCTTTATGGGAGAATGTTACCATAAATGATCCAGAGAATGGATGGGCAGCTGTTGGGACACACACCTTTGAACTGACACAATTCGACAACTTTCATGTCCAGGCCAATTAAGGTTTCTGTGACACTCAGATAAATTCTTTATTTATTGAGCTAAAGCCAGTTTAAACCCTGTTGTATGTTCCATTGTCAAGACGCCAAGATTCTTGTTTTTTTCTTAATATTTTAAGAATGAATGTCACTTTTTGTCTGAAGTGTAAAGTTGTTTGTATTTTCCTGATACGGGTGCTTAAGAAGCCACACTTTTAGTTGTTGGGCAGAAGGCACTAGTCCTATGGATTGTTTGTTCACTTCAATGCTTTATTTGTTTTTATAAGACTTGACTTGAATGTGAATATGGTCTTATCTTTTTAATTGGTAGGAATCTTCACTTCCTAGAGTGGTTTTATGAAATGCGTCACAGATCACAGAAAAGTTGGTAAATTTAAGTGCCTTTTCCCCAGAAGTGAGAAAGTTCACTCCTAATCCTCTACAGCCTTTCTTCATCAGTCTGTTTTGAAGGGGGGACTAGATGCCGCTTGTGAAGTGCCTGATTTTAAACTACCTCTGCAGCTAACAGCGATTTAGCAAATACATTGAAAGTGCTAGATGCGATTCTGCATTTGCTAGGCTTACAAGTTAAATTGTCTTTTGACTGTTCTTCAGCTTATCTTCTTGTCTTAATAAATCGGAAAGAGCTCCAAAAAATAAAACGACTTGGATAAAAAATTATGCAAATTTATTT
Organism: Aspidoscelis tigris stejnegeri; assembly: GCA_023333525.1. Taxonomy (NCBI): domain Eukaryota; kingdom Metazoa; phylum Chordata; class Lepidosauria; order Squamata; family Teiidae; genus Aspidoscelis; species Aspidoscelis tigris. The sequence continues at coordinate 89,829,626 of JALMGA010000003.1, read as the reverse complement.
CTCCTGGGTTCTAAGCTTATGGTTCCCAGGCATCTGACCAGTCGTTCCATGTCATATCACAAGCGCTGGTGAAGTCTATTCTAGTCTGTGATGATTTCACATGCAGTAAGTATTTGTATATCAACCCATTTCAAGCAAAGCGCATGGACTGGCACAGTGAGGGAATAACTCCTGGCTCTCCTCTGCCACCCTGACTGCTTCTGTATTTAAATACAGATTTTATCTCTTGATGTGTACTTTTCTTAAAACAAAGTTTTCCCTTAAAAACAAAACAACACTTGTTGGTAAAGTTTGGTAATAGGAGGGAAAAAAAGGAAGTCTGGCATTACAAAATTGGGGGGGGGGCGGCATTAATTGCTCAGTATTAGTCTGACAGGTGCAAGTTGGTGCTGCTCACTTAAACACAGGGAAAAGCATCAATTGATTTTACAGTACAGAATGTTTAAACTGACTGGTAACTGTGCTTTGGGCAAGTCTCAGATTTGCATCAGCATCTTTGGCAGGATCTGTCAACAGGCGAGGAAAGTGCCATGTCTGCATAGGACATAATGTTGAAATGGTCTTTGGTTGGAAAATGGCAGAAGTGGGAGACTGTTTTAAAGCTGTCTTTCACACATTCTCTGAGGATGGCACCTAGCAGTTGGGCCAGTCTGCCTGGCACTATTTTACCAGGCTCCTGGAAATGATGCCAGGGTGGGTCACTTCTGGATGCCCAGAGGAAACAGGTTCAGCTGCTAGGAACTTTCATTCCTAGCCTCCAGAGCTGCTGCAATGTCCTGCTTCACCAGCGTTTGCTCCAATCTTGGGCATGATTACTTGATCTGGCCTATAATCTAAGTTTAGGTTAACAGGATTATTAATTTTTATGGCATGTAGGACAATTTATTTTGACACATAGGCCAGGAATAGTGCTTTACGTACTAAAGCCTCCCATATTTTTACCACTGAAATAAATGGGGAACCTTCTGTGGATTTTCAATAGCTGTCATATGAAACTGTTTGTTACAGGACTTCTTTGTGGGGAATTACTTTTGGTTGGGACAGTGTTGATATAAGGACATGAAGGCTGATACATTTATTTCAAACACCTAAGTATTTATGCACTAGATTAACACATGGCTCTATTTTCAAATGATTTGCTAAATGTATACTGTATAATTGTAAGCAAAGTCTCTTAATTTATTAAATGGATCTAAAGCGTCTGTAATGTGAATGCATTTTGCAAATTAACATGTATTTTGTGTATCTAATTCAGATATTTTCAGTGTTTCAGGAAAAGACAGATTAAAAACTAGTGGCTATAATAGAACATCATGTTTCAAACTGAAAGTAAAATAAATGCAGTTAAAAATATTTTATTTTTGGAGACTTTTAAAAAACTTCTTTTCTGAGGGATTAAAGACAGACACTTCAGCATAAAAGAAAGTACAAAGACTTCCAAGTAATCATGAAGGAACCAGCAGGGAGTTGCATTTCGTTTTGATCAAACAGATTAAAGGGGGGGGGAGTAGTGTGGGGTTTTGTTATATTTCACAGAACTTGCATGGTCTACTTTTGCAATACACATTTAATAAATTGGATAGGGATATTTCTACCATATGAAAAAATATATGGAAAACATAACAGTAAAAACTGCTCTTTCCCAGTACAAGAACATTGCTAATTTCACATTGCTTGCAATTGTGGCCTTAGAAGTTTAGTAGCTGGACCTGTGAAAATACTTGCGTATAGACTTGGAAGTGTTTCTCCAGATTATGAACAGATACTGTACGGCCAGCACTTGGAGCCTGTAATACTTGCTGTCATTTTCTGCATAATTCAACAGAGGAAGTGAATGGGTGGACTGAGGAACAACAGGGAAGAGTAGAGGATTTTTTCTGATGCTTGTGGAAATGGGAAGTTGAATTGTGGTTTCTGAGTCAGAGGAGCATTTCAGAGAACATGCATCACTAGTTCAAAGTTGCTGGTCTTGAACATGTTAATACCCCACAAACACTAACTCTTGCAGATGAGGCCAGAGGATAAATCACTCTGGGAAATACACAGCAGGCTGGAACAGCTCAGCAGGTCCAAAGACACGGAGTCAGGATGCCTTTCCGTCGAAGGTGCTTTTTTGCTTAGTTGCAGTCTATAGCATAAAGTAAAGCAAACATTTTGAATGTTGAATGAGTAAATGCACAGATATGAGGATAGATATGTGACATATGAATGTCAGAAAAGAGTGTGTGTGAGAAGGAATGAATATGTGTGTGAGTGAAAGGATATGATTCTCATCACACAGGAACACATGACTTCATGTCCAGTTGCATTGTGTGGTTTGCTTCTGAGGTCAGGCTGACCCTATCTCAGGAGCTAGAAAAATTCCCATAACATCAGTGGACATGAGCAGTCTATTTAGACTATACCAACCGGATAACAGCAGAACAGAACTACAGCATCTGCTGATAGTAGTTCTTGGCCTAGAGGCCTAGCATGGGATTTCCATTCCTGCACTACATTGCACACTCGTGAATGTCTGACACAAGCAAACCAAGTATGCACAAACATTCATGAGTAACCCACTCTGCCACTCTCCACCATATGCCATTCAGAACTGCCAAAGCTCACCCAAAGCATGCAAAGCCACACTCAGAACTTGTTTTCATTCACTGCCCAGCTGAACACCGTTGCTTTCTCTAGCCACAGACGTGGGAGAATGGGTCCTGCAGTAGTGGGAAAGGTCCAGCATGCAACAGAGTTTCAGTAGAAAATTATACCAATGATCCACTTCAGTGCACTCCACTGACTTGCACACTGAGGCCAATTTTCAATTCAAGTCAAGTCAATACAATTGTCAGGCAGGATGCTCAACCCAACGCAAGTCAATTGAGGTTCATGCAATAGCAAATGAATGGGGGCACATAAATCATGGCAGCCACACTTTGTCAGTGGTGCAACAATGCAACTGTACTATTAGAAACTAAATCAAGGTCTGCTTCTGCAGCATGTAAGGATAAGCTACCTGATAGATTACAAGTAATATTCTACTTCTCTGAAAATCTGCAGTTATGAGAACAGCTCTTGTATGTCACTGAATGCAGAATGTACATCTTTGGGACATTTGCAAACCAATTTTTGAGATTCAATTATTAATAGGACTATCTCTTCCCCCAAAGAATCAAGCACATTGAATGATCAATCATCAAGCTTTCCTTTATCCTGTTTCATATCTGGGGTCTGGATATTATCTCTGCTTTTTCTCTATCACAATCCTTCACAGGCTCTCCAGCATGGCATGTTGTTGAGCTCTGTCCAGAAAGGGTGTTGGATTTCGTTTTTTCATTACAAAGATGGATTGCAGCAATTCTCTGCTGTCCACCCTCCCTGATGAGGATTTTTTAAAAAACCAACCACAGATCCTCCTGCTGCAGGGTGCTTAGTCTTATTACATCAAACTGTTTGGAAGAAGTTCTCTGGCATTGTGTGACACTCTGCAGCCCTTTTAAACAACAGATCTCATTTGGTGTCACAAATTAACTTGGCATATCCACCTTTGATAGATTTCCTTTTCTCATGTATTGTTGTCATTGCTGGCAAGCTATTTATTAAAAACAAAAGGGATCAAAGTATTGAACCATTAAAGTAAAATTACAGATGCCATGAAGATGCACAGAGTGAAAATCTAAAACATTTGTATGCCTCGCAGGTGGCAGTGAAAGTAGTTTTTGGGGTTCAGTGGTAGAGCCTCATGAATGCAGCCAACACCCCTGAAGTTCTAATGTGATTGGCTGCTGTTGAATCCTGTCTGAAAAGCATGAAAGAAACTTTGGCCCTTTATGCACTGGGTCTTATTGCAGATTATATCCCTGAATAGGGACCTGCCATTCGCAAGGTGATGCAGACTATGTCAGGCCCCCAGGACCTCCTGTAGTCTGCACTAGCATGCAAGATGGCATGCTCCTATTCCAGGATATAATCTGCAATAAGGGCCAGTGCAGAAAAGGCCTTAGTTCAGAAACTTTGGCTGTTGCTAGAGACACATTAAAAAACTCCAGCAGGCATCTACTTCTTCAGCATCAATGGCTGCAATCCAGGTGTTGGTTACTTATTCTGCTATTCTTGAATATTCTGGAATAAAGCATGGATGTTCCAAAATATTCATGCTTTATTCTGGAATATTCAAGCATAGCAGAATTAGTAACAGATGTCCAGATACAGACATTGTAGCCAAATCTTTTCTGGTAGTTATTGATACACCTGTCCCCCATGAATTTATCAAGGCTCTTCTTAAAGCCATAGGCTGATGGCTGTGTCACCACCTTTTCTGATATTAAATACTATAGATCAATGACTGGATGGGTAAGAGAATACTTCCCCTTGACAGTCCTAACCTTTTGGCCTATAAGGATCGTACACTGACCCCTTGTTTTAGTGCTGTGCAATACAAAAGGAATCTTTATCTACATCAATGAATGTGGCTCACAAGTGCAGTAGATGAAGTCATTAAAAACAAGAAGAGTTCATATAGAAAATGCAAGGCTTCTCTGAATGCGGAGAACAGGAGGAAGTATAGACACTGGCAACATAAATGAAAGATGACCATTAGGAAAGGTAAGAAAGATTTTGAGGAGCACATTGCTAAAAACCTCAAAAGAAATAAGAACTTCTATAAGTATATCAGAAATAGGAATCCAACCAGGAAAGCAGTTGGACCATTAGATGGTAAAGGACAGAAAGGGATAATTAAAGACACGCAGATTGCACAGAGACTAAACAAATTCTTTGCCTCTGTATTCACGGAGGAAGACAGAAGACACATGCCAGTAGCTGAGCCTGTATTTTCTGAAGAATTAAACTTGACAGAGATAACCAAGGAGGAGGTCCTTGCATGTCTTAATAAACTAAATGTTAACAAGTCACTGGGACTAGATGGTATTCATCCAAGAGTCCTTAAGGAACTCAAATGCAAAATTGCCGACCTTCTAGCTAAAATATATAATCTTTCCCTAACATCAGGCTCTGTACCTGAGAACTGGAGGGTAACAAATGTAACACCAATTTTCAAAAAAGGATCCAGGGGTGACCCAGGCAATTACAGACCAGTTAGCTTAACATCGGTTCCATGTAAGGAAACCATCATTAAAGACAAAATTAGTATGCACATGGAGGAGCAAGCATTGCTGAACAAAAGCCAGCATGGCTTCTGCAAAGGTAAATCATGCCTTACAAACTTGTTGGAATTATTTAAGAGTGTCAATAAACACGTAGATAAAGGCAAACCAATAGGCACTGTCTATCTGGACTTTCAGAAGGCTTTTGACAAAGGGTGCTTCCACATTTGCCACCAAAAAATGGATCAAAGAAGATACGTTTTTGGGTGAGCCATCCTCCAGGAGATTCGTCCCAAATAGAGATGGATCCGAAGGGCCCTCGTGCATCCGCACACACACAGGGAGGCCGGATCCAGCAGGACAGATGGTCTGGCTGCTGTGCAGAAGCCACAGCACCCATTCCAAAAGTCAGCCAGATTCCCGCGCCGCTGATGCCACCCCCGGAACCACGGGACTAGAGCATGAGGCTGCCAGTCACTGTGTATTTCTGGTGGTGCGCGGCATGTGCGGGAGGCCGGAAGGAGGCAAACCGGCCTGCTTCCACCCTCCCCAAGATAGTGGCTGCAGGGACATCTGTCCCTTCGCCTGTCCATGTGCAGAAGCGTCCTGCTTCCACATGGATCAAGGGGAAGGGATGGATTGAAGACCTCATTTTTGACCCCATCAATTTATAGGTGCAATTGTGATTTATTTATTTTTTTACCACAGTGTGCATCACTTCACACTTCCTAAGACTGAAGCACATTTGCCACTTAGTAGCCCAATCTCCCAATGTCAAGACGTTCTTCTAGAGCTCTTCACAATCTCTTTCAGTTTTTACTACCCTGAATAATTTGGTGTCATCAACAAACTGCTATTTCACTGCTTATCCCTACTTATAGATTATTTACAAATGAATGTATTCATTTATGTAGGAATTTATTATCCTGCCCTCCATCAAAAGATGATGATATTAAGGGACAATATTAAAAAGATAAAATATATAAAGCATCAAAACATATTTAAAATGCAACCCTCCCTCTTTGGTTCACACTCCCTCCTGGCAGAACAACACTCACTCATGGGCCTGTTGTAGTCTGCACAAGCATGCAGATAGTAGGGCCCTAGCCTGGGATATTATCTGAAATAAGACCCGTAAGGTCTTGGCTTTCAATTAATATACTGAATATGGTTGTATATTCATGTCATTGACAAGAAGGAATGATCGTACTGGGATTTTAGGAAGACAGTTACTTTATATTGGCATTTCCTTTTATACATTCCTTCAGGAAGCACACCCTGAATTGCTCCTAGAAATTCAAAAGCAAACAAGCCAGCATGGGTACAATGTTTATTATGTGGCCCTAAAGGCACAAAGAAAGAAAGTCCAAATCCTTCTCAGTGAAAAAATTCCTTTCTTCTTCCTGGTCAAATCTCTCTCTATCGTTCACTTCTTAGTCCGCCCCTCTACACAGTAGTTTCTCCTTTAATGCCAATTGTTTTGTTCTGTGAATAAATCACATGCTATAACGATTCCTCCAGAATTTGTGTGATTTTCCATGGTACGGCAGCAACATTTTGTGACTGTTGCCTGCAATTCTGTTGCATTATAGTGTTGTGTGGTGATAGAAGGTTGTATTTTACCGAAACACTAAAAGCAAACTACAGCCATGCTGTAGGAGGAACAAATGTATGAAAGGTTAACAAGTGCTACAGGGTCACGGGAGTCAATATGTCAAAGTCCTTATACAAACAGTTGTCTATCCATTTGATTCTTTCACATGAAATGATTCTGATTATACCTCCTTTGTTTCCCTACAGCAACCTTCTTTTTCTCAGCTGCAGCAAGTGTGAATTAGACACGCTACTTTGGTTCCACAAGATGGCGGTCCTGTGATAAGTCTTTTCTTGTAAGAAGACAAGCTTTTCATTCACCCAAATGATTCATTCTTTTCAGTATTACTTCCCAGGGACCTATTCTGAATGAAGTTCCAAATAGTCAAAGTAATGTTTAAGTGACTGTGCTTTATTACAACACAATGTTCTGCATCATACTAAATTTATGGCTGTACCATTTGTGTTCCTGTAACTTATCACACTACTTGGCAAGTTAGTGCTGGTTGAAAGGAGAATTTTTTCCCCTACTGAAACAATGGCTGCATCAAGATACATCTTTAAGACTGGGGGGTGGGGGGTGGGAGGGAAGCAGGATGCTTCTAAGACCATTTGCTGGGATTCGCAAGCAGGAAAAGGTTTGTCCTTGTCTCTGTTTGAGATGCTCATGAGCATTTGGTGGGCCACTGTGTGCTACAGGATGCTGGACTAGATGGGCTGTGTCCTGATCCAGCAGGGCTTCTCTTATGTTCTTATGATTACTTATTTTGCTATATTTGGATATTCCAGAAGAAAGCAAAGTTCTGACTTTGGTTCCATCCAGACAACGCTTGTAAGGGGTTGTTCCTGGGCTCAAGACAGGGGATGCAGCACTGAGGTGGAAGTAGCACCTCTCTGTGAGACAATGGTGTTACTCAGAGCTGCACAAGAAGACTGGAAATATGGTCAGATGTTGGCCAGTTTTGATCTTCCATGGAGACTGGGTAAGCAGAATTTTTACCCAATGAGATATTTCTTCCCTATCCACGAACCCACAAAGGGTGGGAGATTGACAACCTATGCAGCCCATGCCAAGAGTACTTTAGTGAGCCAGTTTGGTCTAGTGGTTAGGGAGCTGGACTCTTAACTGGGAATATTGGGTTTGATTCTGCACTCCCCCATGAAGCCAGCTGGGTGACCTTGGGTTCTCTTCTGAGCTCTCATAGCCCCGCCCACCTCACAGGGTCTGTTGTGGGGAGAAGAACAGAAGGTTTGTCAGCCACTTTGAGTTCCCTTAAATGGGTGAGAAAAGGGGGGTAGAAAAGCCAACTTTTCTTCTTCCTCCTATGGTCTACAAATAGGCCACTCTCAGGACTAGCTGTAGAGGTCCAGGGATAGATAAAGCTGCATGCTGTGTCCCTGGATTGCCTCCTAGGATGTACCAATCACCTGTCTAGATGATGCCTTTGTGTTTGTGTGTAAGAGAGAGGGGGGCTATGATCACACACAGAGGCAGCTTAGAGACAATTCCAAGGTGAGATTGTTCACACACCAGTCTGTCCCTTCTTCTCTCATCAGCATTTTGGGATGAGAACATGAGGGCCATGTACTACTATTGCTACTATCTCTGAGACATTCTGAACTGCTTTTCTTTAATGTACGATAGCAACCAGAGACAGAGACAGGAGCCACGACTTTACCACCCATTGTCTCCATCTTCCGCCACAGTGGGTGCCTGCACTGTCCCCTTTTCTGACACACCACCCTGCATGGAGGCACCATTCCGTGGTGTATCCTTCATCCAAAATAGAGATGAGGAAGGTGCCTTCTTTATGCAACCCCTCCTCAGTCCATGGTTCCTTCACCTGGTAGTGGAGACGTGGCCAGAGAGAATGAGAGCCACTCTTACAAGCGAGCACACATGAATGATAGTAGAACTATGAAAGACTACAAACCTGGGTGATAATTTCTGATATTGCCAAATTTTGGAGTAGTACAGAAAACAAAAAAGATAATTTGAAGTATGCAGGCGATGGTTCCCTCCCCCCCCCCCCGGTTCCTAACCACAGTTGTGGTTGTTGCCAATGACAGAAATTAATTAAATAAAAATATTTAGCAAATATTTAGCAGGCCTTTGTAATAAGACAAACCCTAGGAAGTAAAAAAAAAAAGGGGGGGGGGAGGAATAAGCCATTTTAAAGGGTAACTTTTATTTCTAACCATGGATTTCTAATGAGAAGATGAAGCCTACATTTCAATTCACTAGGTATCTGTTAAAATCCAGGCTGTGAGCAGTCTTTAGTAATTGTTACTTAATTGTGCAGATGTGTCCTCTGTGTTGGCTCTTTGTAGCAAAGGGAATTCCCACTAATGAAGACAAAGCAAAGCCTTGCAATGGAACAAAGATAGGTGTTGATCCAGATGATATGAATACAATGGAGAGGACGTCCTATGAAAGGTACCAATATGTGTGCTGTCCAGTGCCAGATTTGTGCAATAGGCCCATATCTCAATAGAACCTCAGTGTGCTTACAAACAAGATAGGTGCAGTCAAAAGGGGGCACTGCAGAGTGTAGCTGAGCTCAGTTGTGGTCCCTGGTTTATTAGAGGTGAGAATTTGGGACATTTCCATGGTCCATTCAGACCACACCAGCACTGAGCTGGGACTGCAAGATGTTCTCCTTTAGTATGTAGTGGCTCTATACCCTCATGCCTAGCTGGTTCCTAAGCTGGGAACCTATGCCTGGAAGTGCTCTACCAGGAGACAACTGAAAAGCAGTCCCACAGGTCCTCGTTCCTCCTGCTGCTATGCAGGCCATGCTTTGGCTTTGAGGTAGGCCATGTTGGGTCATGCTAGTATCTGGTCTTTGCAGCCAGCTTCGAACCTGCCCCAGTCCTGGCCTGAAACATTTTCCCTGAGCTAGGAGGGATAGCTGCAACATGTCTAGATGTTCCAAGCCAATAGCCAACAAGTTTAATCATAGAATCATAGAATTGGAAGGGAACCTCTAGGGTCATCGAGTCCAACCCCCTGCTCAATGCAGGGTTGCCTAAACTATCCCAGACAGATTTAGGTCCAGTCTCTGCTTGAAGACCTCCAGTGAAGGAGAGTTCCATGGCAACCTATTCCATTGACTCTCACTGTTAGGAAGTTTTTCCTAATCTGTATTGACTCCCTTGAAGTTTCGTACCATTGCTTCTAGTCCTCCCATCTTGTGGAAGTGAGGCAATCTCTCTGCACTATGGCAGCCCTTCAGATACTTGAAGACTGCTATCATGTCTCCTCTCAGTCTTCTCTTCTGTAGGTTAAACATTCCTAGATCCTTCAACCTTTCCCCGTAGGACATTGTTTCCAGACTACTAACCATTTTGGTAGCCCACCTTAGGACTTGTTCTAGTTTGTCAATATCTTTTAATTGGGGTGCCCAGAACTGGACACAGTACTCTAGATGAGGTGTGATCAAGGTAGAGTAAAGAGGAATAATTATTTCTCATGATTTAGCTTCTGAGGATAGCAGCACTGTCCTCTCTGGCATATTTCAGTGGATGAGCTGCTCCAGATGGGCTGCCCTTTATAGAAGGAGGCACTCCTTTAGATATATGGGGGCCAAATGTTTTGAGTTCACAAGGCTACATTTTGACAGTTAAATAATTTTCTTGTTTATCCCCCCATCTATACCTAAAGTGAATCTACAAGAAAGAGGGGCAGGGAAAAGGGAACAGGAAGTTATGTTACATCTTCCTCTTCTCTCACCATATTTCCTTTCCACAGAGAAAAGAAAAAACAAATTAAACTTCCTAGGGAAGTCTCAGGACTTCTGCTTCTTTCTCTCTCTTAAAAAAAGGATGAGGTGGGAGACAAAATTGGTAGAGATATTGTCGCTTGGTTGGGAATCCCTCTATCACTTCCTCGTGTCAAGGGATGGAGATTAATTGAGAAGCAGGTAGACAGAAGTAGTAAGCAAAAAGCAACAGAAGTCCCCACAGAGCTGGTTCTACCACCTGTTGTGAAAGGGTGCTTTCTTGCATCCCTGGGGCAGGTGTAGGATGGGTCATGTGTGAGTATGTGTGGATGAATGAACACCCAAAATGTGGGTGAAAATCAACGCCACCAAGCATCTGAGAGCATGTTACATATTGTACTTCTCTCTGGTTTGGATTCAGCATCAATTTATTGGTCCAAAGGATTTTGCCAGCAACAATTCATACCTAGGAGTATATAAAAATGTTCATTTTCCTGTCATAAACTGCTGCTAGGGTTGTAGATTTATAAGAATACTATGTATGTTGCCATTAATTTGGCATATTTTTGTCATTCCAATTTGCTTTTGTCTCCAAAGGGTTGTCCATAAAGCCTTGTGTGGCCAATAAGCCTGATACTTTTAAATCAATGAGGAAGGAACTCTACTAGACCAAAACCCTATTCATACAGTACTATGTGGACATCACAAGTACTGTATTTAAAAAGGAGTGTTAGGGCTGGCCTTTTAGTATTGCCCCAAATGCCCAACACCCCTCCCACAGCTGCATGCTATCCACGAATGCCTGAAAAGCTCATCATATGAACTCCTTTTTGCAAACAGAAGATCAACACAACATGCAGTTACTGTAAAAAAGGCAAAGTGCTAGGACAGCTTGTACTGTTAAGCTTTACATATGAATGATGTTTGTGAAGCCACATTAAGGTCAGGTTCCCACTGGGCAATTTAATCTGGGTTTTAAGAAGGGTTTTTAAAACCAGCAGCAAGGTCTGTTTTTTGGCGTTCCCACTGTTAGCTTATAATGAGACTTGCAGGGGAGAAATCCCCTCCCCTCTCTCCTCTGTCATACCCTGACTTCATCAGGGCAGGCAATTCAAACCCCACCCCCTATATAAGGCTGTCCCTGATTCAGATGATATAGTCTTTTGTTCCCTTCTCCCCCATATCACAGCTTATCATGTTAACAAGTCAGTAGAAGACTAAAGATTAATGGAAGAGGAGAGGGAAGGAAGGAGGGAGGGAAGGAGGCTTTTACACAAGGAGCTGACAATTGTGCTGGCTTGTAGCCTTGGATCAGTGAGAAATGGCGGGGAACCAGGCGAAAGACATGAATGGAAGAAGGGAGAAACTGCCAATTTGTTACACTTGATCTCTGGTTACAAATGCTACAATCTGCAGGCTCTTGCAGGCTCTGTTGATTCTTTGCCTGACAGTAGAGTCAGGCACAGGATTATTGTATCAGAGAAAACTGTAGCCGGATTGTTTACACAGGTTTTTACATAATGAAAAATACCATAAACAGAGACATGAACCTTTAGGCACCGGTTTGGTACTGATCAGGAAGACCCAGTTCCCATTTCAGAACCCATTAGGACCCAATGTGTTCACACCTGTTCAAGGGAAATCCAGATTGAATGGGTCTGTCAGGCCCTGAAATACGGTCTTCCTGTGGACCCCATTAAAGGGGTCTTCAATCTGGGCTTCAGCCTTGAAGACTGGAATAGATGGGGCGGGTTGGGACTGCAATTGAGTCAGTGGGGTCCAGGGGCGTGCTTCCGGGGTGTGTGTGCTCCAAAATCCAATGCTTTGAAGCAGGTGGCTATTCTCTGGAGGCAGCTCAAGAGACAGCTCTGGAGATGGCTTCGAAGATCAGCACAGATTGTATTGTGGAGCTTCGGCCAGGCTCTGGAGATTCTCCGAGCAGCTTGCCCCCCAGACTCCAAAGAATCTCCATAGTGGCTCCAGAGATCCCCCCCCAAACACACACACAGCGCACAGCGCGCCCTCAAAACTTTGTTTGACTGACGTAGGTGACAGCCAATCACTCTGTGCCACCTTTGCATTTTCGGCTTGAGGACAGATGAGCACTACACACGGGTGCTCCGGCATTCCCACTGCAAGCGTGCCTAACACCCACTGCTATCGGGTGCCATACTGCCCGTGGAGACGCATCAAGTACTTGCCTGGATTAAGATCTTCTAAATCTGGATTTGTTGAAGGACCCATTTCTTAGATCCAAATCATCCTAGATCCGGATTAAGGGAGGTAAGTGGAAAAAAAACTATAGTAGGCCCCAGATAGGGGCGTCACAGTTTGGACTAGCATGCAGATAGCATGTCCCTATTCAAGGATATAATCTGGAATAAGGCCCAGTGCAGAAAGGACCTAATGCTGAAGAGCTAGATATTGTGGTAGCTGAGGCAGGAAATCCTCTTTTTTCTCCCTGGCAGTAAAATAAAGGAACAGTTTGTTAAATAACAGCTTGGTGCCCTTTCATGATGCCCATAATAGCTGCCAGAGGAAAGTACCTCTGTTGTTGCTTTATGTGTCACATTATTTTATTTTATTTTTATTTTGGTGGTTACTGATAAAAGGGGGGGGGGGGAGCCAGCATCTTTGACAGCAGGCATGACGAGATAAATGAGATGCAGTTAAAAAAAATCTCTTTGGTACCCAGCACAGTGAAGAGCACAGATACAAAATAGGGAGCTTTTTGACACATCTTCAAAATGGCACTTTTATGGCAGTTAATGAAGTCAAAGAAATATAATGGATGGTTTATTGCTTTCCCATGTTAGGGTTACCTACCCTACCTTTCCTTCTGAAAATCTTCTGCGCCTTAGCAATAACACAGATAAGTAGAATTATGCTTCCAGTTCACTGAATATGACTGACACCACCTTTGAAACTACTGTTATGCTAGGGCCTTGTCAATGGTCCCAGCACTTAAATCAGCTTAGTAAGAAGAAGAATAAAAGCTCCATGCTCCCAACCTTATTACAGCAGGCCTGATCTGTATTTTGGAAAATCAATACAGATATCACAGCGATTGGTCTCCAAAATGAAAAATAGAAGGCTGACATGAAATACTGCTTTCCCCTTCTCACTCCCAATTTTTTTGAAATTCCACGCAGGAAAGGAAAAAGTAAGGCTCTAGATGGCAGTGTTAGCACAGTTAAAGTAGCATGAAGCAGAAACATACTCTTGACTTTTTTTTCTCCTTAGCTTTCTCTCAGGTCAGGCCTGGGGAAGCAATTTTATTTATGGCTTCTTTGAGATGGTTGTGTTTTCCCAGTAGCCTGTGTGTGAAAGAAATATCTGAAATGCTCAACGGTCAAAAGAGGGCCCACTGATGATACAGTAATAAGCAAAGTGCTATGGTGGCCAAGAGAACTTTTCTATATGGCTGAAGAGCAGTTGAATTCTTCTCTCTTCTTAATCTATAGCTTATTACCCAGGCTGTTGTCTTGGGCCACCTCCAGACGATGGCCAAATAACCTGCCAGCAAAGGTTAACACCAGATAATGATTCTCTGCCATTATCCTCTCTAGCAAGACTGAGGTGCTGCCTTTGGGCGTTTTAAATTATATGCACTTTTTGGCATCCGGAAGGCCTGGATGTGCTTTTCGTCACCTCCATGCATACATGGAGTCCTGTTCAGCCTCCACGCATGCAGGCTAGACTGAGCAATCATGGCAGTAAGTGTGCCATTGTTGGAAAATCCCTGCCAGCACTGGATTTTCAAACCACATTTTTAGCATGTTTTTGAGGGGGGGAGAAGCAGGGCTTTGGTGGGGTTGCCTCAGATATGTGAGGCAAGCCCACTATAGCACAGCCATAATGGCTCTATATTCTCCCTGTCTGGATGGGGCCTTGGTAGTAATACCTAGCCAATCCAGGACAACAAGCTTGATGGATGGGTTGCTAATGGTCATGTATTTTTGAAATTATTTTTTTAAAATAGCCCATATAGCTTGTAAAGGACTTAGGAAATGGAGGGGCAGCTAAGATAAAAACATAAGAGAAGCCCCGCTGGATCAGGCCACAGCCCATCTAGTCCAGCATCCCATTGCACACAGTGGCCCACCAGATGCTCATAGGCATCTCAAGCAGAGACAAGGACAAACCTCCTGGTATCGAATCCCAGCAAATGGCCTTAGAAGCATCCTGCTTCCCCCCGCCCCCAGCCTGAAAGATGTACCTAGGCATTCATTCTAGTAGCCATTGATACATCTGTCATCCATAAATTTGTCTAACCCTACCTTAAAGCCATCTAGGCTGGTAGCTGTTACCACCTCTTCTGGTAGCAAATTCCATACATGCTTCATCCATAAATTGATGACCCTCTGGGTGAAGAAATACTTCCCCCTGTCGGATCTTACTCTCCTACCCATCAGCTTCATAGAATGCCCTCTGGTTTTACTGTTGTGTGATACAGTAGAGAAAAGAACACCGGTACTTACCGTAGGGTGGTGTTCTAGAGGACGGAGAGAGAGGGAATGCCTAGACAGGTGGATATGTCTTCAGCTACTCTGCAAGAAAGTGACAGGGGGCGCTCCAAGCTATAAATAGCCGCACTTGGCGCCCTTTTGACAGTCCTTCTGGAGCCCCAAGGTAAGTAAGAGGTCCAAAAGGTAAGTATTGTAGTACAAAAAACTCCCTAGTCGATGGGAGGGACGGCATTCCCTCTCTCTCCGTCCTCTAGAACACCACCCTACGGTAAGTACCGGTGTTCTTTTCTCCGAGGACGGAACTGAGAGGGAATGCCTAGACAGGTGGGATGTACCAACGATTTGATCACCTGGGAGGGAGACTAGGCAGTTTTTTGCTCTTCATCTTCCTCCAATATATGTTGCAAAATTCTTCTTCCAAATGCTGCCTCTGCTGATCTAAACAAATCAAGTTTATAATGTCTTGTGAAAGTGGAAGGATTTTTCCAGGTGGCAGCTTGGGAAATCTGTTCCCACGAAGCCCTATTGTGGAAGGCAGCCGAAGAAGCTGAAGCTCTGGGAATGAGCCCAGATCTTTTTAGGAGGCGTTTTGCCTAAGGACTTGTAACACGTAGTAATGCAACTCACTATCCATCCTGCTATGGTTTTGGAGGATGCCTTTTGACCTTTTCGAATATTATTCTGTAAAACAAATAGTTTCTGCTTTTCTAAATTCTCTTGTACGTTTCTCATAAACTTGTAAGGCTCTCTGCACATCCAGAAGATGCCAGTAATGGTCTTTAGGACTAGAGGGTTTAGGAGCTAAGGAAGGAATATGCACTGCATAACATTGTTCAGGCAGGGAAAACGATGCTAACTTTGATACTCTGTCACAGAGAACATGGTTATGAGGAAAATAGTCTTACAAGTCAACGAAATAAGGAAACACTGTCCAAAGGTTCAAACGGTGAACCAGTGGGCGCTTTTAGAACCCAATGCAAAAGCCAAGAGGGGTATCTATGAACCACAGGGGATGAGCTGTTTTTAAATGGTTAAGGAAACCTTTTAACTTGTGGATGATTGGTAACAGATGAGTCTTTGCCAATGTTCACAACTGAAGCAACGACAGCCAAATGTCTGTTCATGGTACTGTATTAAATCCCATTTGAATGCCCCTCTGCAAGAGGATTAAAGTGTTGACAACAGAAGGGTTCATGGGATCCTCCAAGATCTACTGAACCCAGTCATAAAATGTTTTCCATCTACTAGTGTATAGTCTAATGGTTGATCCTCTTCTATCAGCCAGAATTGCGTCAAAAACTAAGTCCATATATACTAAACATCTCAGTTTGTGCCTCTGAGCACCCAGGTATTGAGAGACATCCACTGAGGATCCAGATGTGGAATCCCTTGTTGCATTAACAAGCCTGGTCTGATAGGCAGCTGAAGTGGACCCTGAATTGCCAATGCTTTGATCATGGCACGCCATTGTCTGCGAGGCCACAGTGGCAGTACCAGGATCACAGCTGCCAACAATCTCCATAGTCTGGCCAGGAATCTCAAAAGAAGAGGCAGCGGAGGAAATGCATACAGTAAACCTGGAGGCCATGGATGTGATAAGGTGGCCATTCCCTCTGCTGCATGATGCCTGAACTGACACAGAAATCGCGTCACCTGAGTGTTCTCCAGTGTTGCAAACAAATCCATGACTGGGGTGCCCCACTGTCTCATCCAGTCGAAAAATACCAGGTGTAATGCCCGTTCTGTGCTCGGAAGGTGTGTGCGAGATAATGCATCCGTCTGCAGATTTTCCTTTCTCTGAATGTGCAATGAAGAAACTGACTAAATATTAGCTTCTGTCCATGCAAAGATTTCTTCTGACAGACGCATGAAAGATTTGGATCTGGTGCCTCTTTGTTTTACAATATGGTCTTGGGCAGTTAAGTTGTCAGTGAAGATCAAGACATGCTGTCCTTGAACCAACTAGAAAACACCAGCAAGGCCAGCTATATATTCTTCAGTTCAAACCAGTTGATAGAATGAAGTTTGTCTCGAGGAGACCATTGTCCCTGTGGTGTCCTGCCCAAGCAGAGATTACCCCACCCAAAGAGGCTGGCATCAGTAGTGATTAGAAACTCTCTCAGGAGGTGATATAGGACAGCCCAGGGTTAGCTGTCTGACATGGGCCCCACCATGCAAGGGATCCCTTAACCTCCTTGGTAATCGGAAGTGTCCTAGGAACCTTTGTGATCATGACAGAGTTATACAGAAGCAGCATTCATTGCAATGGGCGAGCTCTGAACCTTGCCCATAGCACAATATCTATTACAAAAATCAATTTGCCCCAAAAGAAAGAGAGGCTAGCTAGAGAAGCTGTTCTCTTATTCATTAAGGTCAGGGCCCTGGTGGATATTAAATCCACCCTTTCTGGAGAAGGAGAGATCTTATTTTGTGCTGTATTAATCAGAGTACCCAGATGCACCATGGTCTGAGAGAGAACCTGTGAGCTTTTGTTCCAGTTTATCAAAAACCCATGATTCTCCAGTGTATGTTTAACGAAGGTAACATCACGTTCCGCTTGATCCCTAGAGAGCAATAGAATAACCAAATAATCTAAATATGCATAAATAGATATACCATGCAATCTTTGACCTTGTACCAGTGGGCTTAGAACACAGGAAGGATTCGAGTGGTCAAGCTCAATCGAGGGGTAAGGCTCAAAACTGTCAATGGCTCAATCCTAATGCAAAACTTAGGAACTTTTGAGAACATGGCTGCGTAACAATATGCATGTATGCATCAGAAAAATCCTTAGAAAACATGTAAAGATTTGCATCAATCGCTGTTCTTGGTTTTCCAAGGGTTTCCACCTTGAACTTAACCTGTGGTATAAATTGGTTGATGTAATGAAACTCAATAATTTATTTCCAATCACCTTTCTTTCTTGGGGTGACAAAGAAAGAGGAGTACCTCTTTCATTTTCAGGTACATGTTCTACAACTCCAATAGAAATTAATTTAGCAAATTGCTTCATAACTTCCCTCTTTCTTTCTTTCTTTCTTTCTTTCTTTCTTTCTTTCTTTCTTTCTTTCTTTCTTTTCTTCTTCTTTTTTTTTTTTTAACAAGACATACAGTTTAGGCACTGAACAAAACGTGAAGGTGGGAGACAATCCAATTCAGTTCTATGTCCGTCTTACTAATGTTAGAAATCTAATAATCACCTGACTCGGGTGGCCATTGATCAGCAAAGGTCGTCAAATGACCCCCTATTGGAGCACTTTCTGAATCATTGGGAAATTCACTTGGAATCATGAAAGAAAGAGCCTTTCCCGACTCCCAGCTATGTTTTGGAACTCTTGACTTGCCTGAAGATGGCTTGTCATAATTTCTAGATGTTTCTTCCCTGAAGGAATGAAAATTACTCCTCTGTGGGTGATAGGTCAATCTTGGGGAGCAAAACCATCTTTGTAGGAAAAGAATCTCTTTTCTTTACTTTTATGCAAACATGATGTGGTCAGCCTTTTTTGTTTTGTTTTGCTTTTGTTTTTTTGTTTTTTTTTGTTTTTGTTTTTCCCCCAGCCTTCCAGCAAAATATCCCACAACACAACACAAAGTCCCCCAAAAGCATTACATCAATGAATGGGGAAGTAGTCACATTGTTCTTTACATTTGGATCCACCTGCCAAAACTTTAACCATAAGGTTTTCCTGGTGGCTACATTACAAGCTACTCCTCTAGTTGTCATGAGCATGGCATCTAGAGATGTGTCTGCTGTCAAAGCTAAAACCTTCTGTATTTCATCAATGATAGAGTCTGCCCACTTTAGAGCCGCTCTAGAAAGCAGAGATATGAGTGTTTGTAGGTATACACAAATAATTTGATTCAAAACTTTTCTTTAACATCGACTTCACATGCTTAAAGGTCTGCTGATTGGAACTCGAATCTATGAGAGGCATCGCCCAAAAACTAGCATCCTCACCTTCTGCTCCAGTTATTTGGAACAGGAGGGAGATTAGTTGGTTTTCCCACTGTTTTAGAATCATCCTCTTAAAGCTCTGATGCAAGGGAGATACCATATAATATTTGGGGGGAGCCATCAAAAGATTGGCCTGCTCTGAGGCTAGGTCACTTGAAACCACTTTGACTGGCTTTAAGGATAATGTGGCTAACATCTTAAGTAATACTTTTGGAAATTTCTCCATTTAAAATTCCTAGGAAAAGGCAATCCCTTTCCTAAATCCGGTATTTGCATAGAATCAGAATCATCATTATCGTCTGAGTCCCATTGATTAAGGTCATTAACATAAGTGGAAACATCAGATCCCTCAGAATCCTGCAGTTCACTGTCAGAAACCTAAAGGTTCACAATTACTGTCAGTGTCAGAACTGCTATTTTCAGGTTCTCCAGCAGGTGGCGATGATCGCTTGCCAGAAGGCTTGGCTCTGTCTAGCTGACAGGCTCTCTGCAAAGCAGCAGCAGCAACCGGACGAAGAGAGGCCCGAGAGGATGTTTTATTCTTCAGGCTTGAAGAAGGGGCAGCAGGCTTGGTCTCTGTGGAAGACGAGCCTGGCTTGACGGACATTGCTGGCAGCACCGGCACAGAAGAGACCGCCCCTTTGAGGCCTTGGCTTTGGCAGGCTTTGTAGTTTGTGACTGCTGCTTTCCCTTCGTCTGAGTGCCGCTCTTGCTTGCGGACTTGATGGTAATTGGAGGACTAGCATTTCCCAACCTAGACTTACCTTTTTAGAGGGTTTATTTTATTTATTTATTAATTTTTCCAGCATGCTTAATCTTCTTTGACTTCGTGTTTGACTCAGGTGGGGAGGGATTGGTAGGCGAGACAGGAGGGTGAAGGAAGAAAGGAATAGGAAACCCAGGCCCAAAGGGGCAGATATAGCTTGTGGGAAGGAGGAGGGGGGGGGAGGTGGATTTTTTTTTTTTTTTTTGGCTCCGCTCCCAGCCGAGGTCTCAGGCAATAAAAGTCTAACATGCCTCCTGCCTGCCTTATTTCAGAAAGGGAGACTCAGGGAACAGACGGCCGGGCTGGTCTGTGTTGGAACCGGCTGGAATGGCGAGGGCAGCCGATGAAGACTCTGCCACGAGCAAAGAAGGGGCGGGTCGTTATTTTGATCCTGGGCCAGAGATTGAGCTGACGGGATGGGCTGATGGCCACTTACTCCCTAGCCTTAACTTCACCTCACGCTGTGAGGGAGTGAATGCTGGATATATCATTCAGGGGTTGAACTCACATGGAATTCCTCCGGAGACTACCTCACACTGTGAGGAGAATGAGTTGCCATCGGCCCGAGGATAGTTCGAACAAGCTGCCTCAGACTTTGTCAGGCAGATTGTCAATATTTAAAAGGCACGAACCTCCTCTTCTCCCGGAGGTCGAGTAGCTCTCGCAGTATCCCTTCAGAAGGGAACTGTCGGCCCCAATAAACGGAATCTGTCGACAATATTTAAAAGGCACGAACCTCCTCTTCTCCCGGAGGTCGAGTAGCTCTCGCAGTATCCCTTCAGAAGGGAACTGTCGGCCCCAATAAACAGAATCTGTTGACTTGATGAATGCCTTGACAGGCCTCAAATACACTCTGTAGTCAGAAGTCCTCGCTAACTTGCAGAAAGCGACAGAAGGACTGTCAAAAGGGCGCCAAGTGCGGCTATTTATAGCTTGGAGCGCCCCCTGTCGCTTTCTTGCAGAGTAGCTGAAGACATACCCACCTGTCTAGGCATTCCCTCTCAGTTCCGTCCTCGGAGAAAGGAAATTTTCTCCATCCACCTTTTCTATACCATGAATAATTTCATATACTTCAGTCATGTCCCCTCTTAAACACTGTCTCTTCAGACTGAAGAGGCCTAGACGTTGCACCTTGGTTTCGTAAGGGAAGTGTAGATGGAGTATCAAGAACTCACAGAAAAAAATGTTGGTCATATTCTTTCTTCTTCACAGATTGTCATGGGAAAAGGCAGAGTCTTGTGCCAAAATGGTGTGTCCTGAACTAAAGTATACAGAAGGGCTTGTGTTCTCTCACAGGTTCTCCCCCTACCCCCTCATGAGGAAAAGAAAAAAAGAAAAACCTGGAAAGCACTGTTCTCCTGCATTTTATCACAGGAAAAATGCCAAAACAGTGGCCCTCATTATTCATTATCCTGCTGAAAAGTCATGAATTATGAGAGGAAATCCGAAACCATCACTCACAAATAACTGAAATGCATGAAACCCATACTCAAATATATTGAGGGGTTGTTATAGAGAATAGCTGCTTGTTTGAATAAAATTGATATGCCTGGACTCACATGGGCAGCCAAATTATGTCCCGTTGCTTAAGAGTGGAAATGACTAGAGACCGCCAGACCCTTCCTTGTGTTCCCATCCCTTCATGTATGTACTTAGAAAGACAGAAAAGACACAGACTATAGTTTCATGCAGAATCAATTTTTCTTAAGATAAAAATGCTCTCCATGTTGCCTCTGCTGTTCAAGATTCAAAATGGTTTAAGATTTTTCAAACGACACAGAAGATTGTAAAATGATTCATTTTTTTTAAACTTAAATTCCTATCCCACCTTATACCTGAAGGTCACAGGATGATTTGCAATCATATGTGTATGTTTATTTATAATTACTTCACATACTCCAATCTCCTGACAGAGATAGTAGCCATACAGCAATTGAAAGTAAAGTTCACGAATGTTCCGAAGCATTTGTACGAATATGAATGTCAATGTACGAATGGTGTAACATTAGATTCATATACGAATGTCTGAATTTGTACAAACATCAAATGTTACAAATATTCGTGCAGATCCCTATTCAACTACTTCTAAAAACCAGCTACATTCAGGCAGCTTCTGGTGGCCAGAGGAAAATAATTTAATAGGGCAGATGCTATTGTTCTGAGAAGGTATTGTTCTATTTTTATTCACAGGAGAGTCCACAAATAAATGGACAGTAGCATATCTTTAATCACTTGTTTTTTAGCTGATCAATGCATTTGCTCAGTTACTCTAAGGCTGATCATTAGAGGATAGTATTGCTGGAAAACGGATGAGATTTTGAGATCATGGAAGGTAACAAAGATATTATTGCCATAACTAAAACCTAGGGATGTGCATGAATATTCATCACATTTGAAATTCATATGAATTCATTCAAATTTGGACATTTGAATTTGAATTGAATGTTGGTACATTTGAAGACTGACATTCAAAAGTGAATCAAATGCTTCTATACATTTGTACGAAGCTTAATTACATTTGTGAACCTGGGGAGGTGAGAAAAGAGCTGCCCAGTCACATCTACAGCAAATCCAGAGTGGATTCAAAGCAGATTTAGAGCAGATTAGAAGTGGATTCAGACTTGATTTGACATATTCAGAGCGGATTCATAGGGACTTGTTAGGAGATTCCATAGACATGACCGGCAGCAGGGATTCAAATAGTATTTGAAGAACATTCGTAACAAATTAAAATCCTATCATACTTGAAGGAGCTTTTTTGAACGAATGCAAATTTCCTTGCATTCAATTAGATTCAAATTAAACACATAGAAAAATTTGTGCACATCCCTACTAAAACCTGGTGAAGCATTGAAAACCAATGGGATACAGTCATCCAAGGTCACAAACCGTACAGGAATGGACACATTTTAGATTGTGTAGCTTTCTACATTAAAGAAGAGATAGAATCTTTTGAATTGGAACATCTATGTGAATCAGACCCATCTACAGAAACATTGTGGGTAAGAGAGTAAATTTAATATTAGGGATATGCTATTGCCCCATAACCAAACTCCCAAAGGAGGTCAGCATTTGGAAAATGAGCTAAGGATGTTATCCAAAAATGAAAGGGCAGTTATAATGGGGGACTTCAACTACCCTCACATACATAGATTGGATGAACTCTTGTTCAAGCCATAAGAGTAAGATAAAATTCCTAGATAAGCTAAATGATTGTCCCCTAGGGAAGATGGTTGTGGAACGAGATCGTGAAGATCTCCAGAAGGATTTCTTGACATTGGATGAATGGATAATGAAGTGGTCAATGTGCTTCAATCTTAGTAAGTGTAAAGTAATGCACATTGGGGCAAAGAACCCCAATTACACCTATAAACTGATGAGAACTGAGTTTTCTATGACAGGTCAGGAAAGGGATCTTGGGCACAACTCAATGAAGGTGCCAACCCAGTGCACAGCAGCAGTGAAAAAAGCAAGTTCAATGCTTGAGGTAGTTAGGAAAGGAATAGAAAATACATTGACAAGCATCATTGTGCCTCTTTACAAATCTATGGTGAGGACACATTTGGAATAATGTGTATTCCAAATTCTGGTCATCACATCTCAGGCTGAACAAAAGGGCGACCATGATGATCAGGGGATTGGGATACTTCTTTTATGCCTATTCACCTTTGAAACATGATGTTTAAGAGGTTATCTGATTGAAGTTTATGCATGGTATGGGAAAGGTAGATAGAGAAAAAAATATTTTTTATCTATCATAGAATACTAAAACCAGGGTCACACTATGAAGGTGATGAACAGGATAATTAGAACTGACAAATTGGCCATTGGTTTATGGAATTTACTACCAGAAGAGGTGGTGACAGCAACCAGTCTGTCTGCAGCAATTGCAGAAAGGATCTCCTATTGAAATCCTTGTATTTATGAAGAAAAGAGCCCTTGCCTTTTAAAAAATGACCAACCACTTCATAGAAATGACCAGAGAAAGATTTATATTTTAGCATTTATTGTTGTCATTTAATCCCAGGTCCATAAAATTGTCTCTACTTGGATCTGTCAGTGATTTTTAGAAATCAAAGTCTCTCTTCAGATGGCAAGATGGGCACTGCAAACTCTGGATAATTTGCATGTCTGGTGGGGTGCATATGAAATCACCTCACTTGGGACTTTTAAGAGATGGTCATGTATCTCCCTTGCTTTTGTTTTGTGAGTGCTTCGCTGGCTCCCAGAAGGCACTAATGAGGTGATTTTGTATGCAGCTTGCCAGATGTGCAGGGAAGTGGGCTATAGATGGGAAACCTGACATCACTGTTGGTTTTCTTGCACAACACATTTTTTGTGCATTGCACTTGTCACTGCATTGGGAATCTTATGGGTATGCCTGGCAATCCCAATGCAATGCCAAGAGGATTGTGGAATTTACCTTATATCTGGAGGTAACCAAAAGTGCATAATTACTAAAGGGCTGGATTTTTTTAAAAAAAATCCTAGAGAGGGATATTTCCAATGGAGTTTTTAAATTCGTCAACCTTGTGTATTCCCAAAAGGATGCTTTTAACGCTCCATTGTAACTCATTAGGAGAAAAATGGTGGACATTTGCTTATTATTGAATTGGAACTGGAACGGATCATTTGGGGGAGTTTTTGAGGAGGTTGGATTTTTTAAAATTAGTTTTTATTTTTATTTATGAGTTTTGCATCTGGGGTTTTTGTGGAAGCTAACCCTTGCAAATAACAAGTAACTACAGCAGTTTGCTGTCAGTCTCCTTTTCTTGGGGATCCTTTGTGGTCTTGGCCTGCTGGATCTTAGGGATGAGGAGTGGTCCTACAGCTTCAGACTTGAAATTCTGCAAATCTTGGCCTTCTTCCTTTCCATGAAAGGTGTTCCTAGGGGATAGGGACATGGGGATCCAAAATGAGCATTCATTCAGTGTAATTTGCTCATCAGCTATCTCTGATTCCTCCTGCACTCATCCTCTTCCTTCTGGAGATGTTCCATGAATTTGTGGATTACCTGGCGGCCTAATGCAGCAGCTCTTCAGTTGACTTCTCTAGTGTTTCAAGGACTTCCTGCACTCAGCCACAGAATGTTGCACTGAGCAATTTATCATTTTCTGGGCACTCAGTCTGCTCATGTGGTTACTTATGGAAACAATATGGCTTTTGGATTGCTAGTCATGCTGGCCGAGATTGTTTAGGAGTGCATATCCTTAAATTTGTTCCTCGTCATGGAAGACATGACCAGGATTGTTGTTGAACACCATCGCTGGATTGGATGTTTTTTGCTTTGGTGTTAAGTTGAAGCTTGTAAGGAATGAGTGTGGATTGTGGTTCTAACCAAGGAGAAATAGTTTTGCAGAGCTGGGAACAGTGCAAAAGAAAAGGGAATACCAAAGGGCAGTGACGGCATAAAGCAGTACATTGGCAGCTTGAGTAATTTCCTTTTGAATGGCAGTGGAGGTGTCAGAGGAGGAAGCAGTGACGCGTACTGAGTGTGAGTTCTGTCTAGACTTGCTCCAGTGAGGGCTAAAAATAGCTGACTTCCAGCGATATTTCAGAGCCTCCAGAGCAGTCATGGACAGAGATATCTTCCAGGCCTATGATTCTATCTGAGGTGCTCAAGGACAGGAATTTGACTCTGTGAAATAGAAACAGTTCTGCAGAGCAATATCATGTGGTTGAGTAACAAGAAACACTGCTTCAATAGTAGGAGTCTGTCACAGCTATTCATTAACAATACAAAAGCAGGTTTTATTTCTAGGTTCTCACATCATCTCCGTCTTCAACTTTTAGCCAAGCAATTCCAAGGATTTTTAATTTAAAGATTTTGTTATTCTGGTAGTTGTACTGAAATGTTTTGTGTTATATCCGCAGTGAAACTAAAAGCACAAAAAGAAGTTGCGTTGCAGCGAAGAGGAAGAAATGGTTTTGTTTAATCATTTCATAGATGTTTGGAAAACTACCTCTGAAAGCTTCAAAGTGACATTTTGCTAAGACTAAAATAAAGTGAAATAAAATAAAACCTTTGAAAAACAAAATAAACATCTTCTTCTCTTTCCTCTTTGGAGATTTGTAGTCAAGAAAGGAATTGTAGAATACTTAAGTGTGGCCTTCTCTTTACAATATGACTGCACAAAGAATATTCTCATCTATAGCAGATCTGAATTACCAGAAACAATTTGATGTTTCTTCCTTAATTTGTTTTGTGCATCATTTTTTTAAAACCAAGACTGCAGCAAGAAATTTATTCCCCATGCAGAAAAGCTTAAAGCAAATCCAATTTTCTATGTTGATGGAGAGTCTGATGCCATGTTTCCAGTTGCTAACAGGAGGAAGGTAATATCTTTCTCAAAAACCAGAAAATCAAAAGCTCCTTCCAAGTTTTTCTTTTTTTAAGGAAAATTTATTGAGTTTTTGCTACACAGAAACATGCACATCATTCTCAAAACTATGGTAAATCTTTAGCATTGTTGCTGTGTTGTATTGTTGTTCTCCTCTGTCATTTTGCTGTGTCAACATTAGAAAGAAATAGTGTTTTTTTTGTTCATTAGATGTGAAAGTAGAGGATATCTGTTGCTGCATCATAAGAGTTCTCCAAGCTTAAAATATGGTAATTATTTAACTATAGGTCTTTTCTTCACCCACCTCTGGAATGGATCAGTGTGCGGCCTAGCTCACTTCTGGGCCACTCTTCTGCCGTGGTGTGTGGACTACAAAGGCCCTCCCCTTGCTAGCACTGGACACAGTGTAGCCCAGTCTAGGCAGCCTGTCAGTGGTCCAAGGACCATTCAATTGGTCCAAGGAGGTATGCAGAAAGATCCATCATGGAGGACCAATCTTGTTGACATTTATTTATTTATTTATTTATTTATTTATTTATTTATTTATTTATTTATTTATTTATTTATTTATTTATTTATTTATTCATTCATTCATTCATTCATTCATTCATTCATTCATTCATTCATTCATTCCACTCTATACTCAGAGGTCTCCGGGCGGGTAACAACATCTAAAATCAAACATCATTTAAAGCAAGAACAGCATCTGCCAGTGAAAAGTGTGTCCCCATTTAGCTGAAGGCCAGGGCAAAGAGGTGTGTCTTCACTGCCTTCCTAAACATGTACAATGAAGATGATAGATGAACCTCAAGGGGGAGACTATTCCATAGCTTAGGGGCCATCACTGAGAAGGCCCTCTCCTGGGTACCCACACCTTTTGGTGTGCCTCCCCTCCCAATCTTAAGATATGGGCACATCAATATGGGAGGTGGCGTTCCTTTGGATATTTGGGTTCCAAGTCATTTAGGGCCTTATAAGTTAAAGTTAACACCTTGAATTGGGCTCGGTAGTGAAAAAACTCATGCTGCTGAAATGGGTACCTCTAGGTTTCCAAGACCATTTCAGAGCAGTGCAGGTGTTCTGCCCCAGATATGCTCAAGCTTTTAAATTCAGTCTGCACTCTGGCCTTGGGCAGAGGTCTTGAACAAGTGAAACTCCTCCCTCTTTGAAGAATCCACCAGTCTTTCTCAGTATGAACAAATTACAGCATTTATTGCAACACCAAAACAAATATATAACCACTTTCTTACAAGTCAGAGCTTACAGTTTCTTTGCAGCTTACTGAGTCTTCAGGCTTTGGTTACTGTTCTTTGCTGAGTCACTCAGTCTAGAAAGAGTTCCTGCCTTCCTTTGAGACACTGGCTGGTCTAGAAGGACTTTCTGGTTCCTTTGGCACTTGCTGGCCTAATTGGAAGGTGCTGTTTTACTCTTTCTGTTGTGGAGTTTCTTCTTTCTGTGGCACTTGCGGCCTATGAGGAGTTTCAGCCTGTCTAAGAATGATGCTTCTTTCCACTCTCACAGCAGACTGAAAACTGGCCAGACTCTCCTGTGCAAGCTGTAAAAGCTCCACCCTCCTACCCATAAGCCTTCCTCTTAAAGATACAGGCTCACATTCTTTCCTAAACTTCTAATAAACAAGGCTTACAACATAAACTTCAATTGCTACAAACAAACTTGTTGCAGAGGCATAACAGCAGGACCTGTCCCAGAACAAGACATCCAAATGCAGATAGCCTTTTTCTGGGCCTGCTGGATTGCTATAATCTACCATTCTCTAAATGGTCCAAAGGCAATAAAACAAAAATGCATTTGAAGAAACCAGATTGGAAATCTGTTTTTATCTATGGGAAATCTATAGATGAAAATAATAATCACTACAACAAAAATATGACTGTGCATCTCCTGGCCCAGAAGTAAACATAAGAACGTAAGAGAGGCCCTGCTGGATCAGGCCACAGCCCATCTAGTCCAGCATCCTGTTGCACACAATGGTCCGCCAAATGCTCATGGGCATCTCAAACAGAGACAAGAACAAACCTTTTCCTGCTCTTGAATACCAGCAAATGGCATTAGAAGCATCCAGCTCCCCCCCCCCCCGAAAGATGTACCTAGGTATTCATTCATCATGGGATCTTTCCATCAAGACAGCTATGAAGATGCTGCCAAAGGGAACCTACTATGTCAGTCTTGAGAAGACTGAAATGATAACCCTTTTAAAATTCCTGGAAAATTGCCACAGAGAAAAGGGTTGTGAGCTATTTTCCCAAATGGAATGGAGAGATGTAACAGGCAACAAGGAATAATAGCAGCTTATTGATAGCACTGCTTGCTCTTGCCTCTGAGGCAAGGCACCAGGCTGCCTCCAGACTTGCAGAATAAATCCACAGTTACTGCACAGCAACAACTGACCATCCTGACGTGAAAAGCAGCTCCATGGCTTTCTATAAGAAGCTGCGAGAGCTGAGTTGGCATCCACCATCACATGGGTTGAGGCAGCCAATCACATTTGAGCTGCCCTCCTGCTCTCATTGTGCTGCTCTCGCCGTTCTGCCTGGACTGGTGGGAAAATTTGGATTTTCTTTATACTGCACAGCGAGTGTCTTTAGATCAGCATTAAGGTAAGTGCACAGCAATGATTGGATCATGTGACATGTGTGATGCCCCAAATATGACTTGTGCATTCTGCTGTGCAGTCTAAACAAGTCTGGACGCAGCCCCACTGTCCTCAGACTGTAGTCCTCATTCCCTTCCTTGCTTCGTAGTTGGGGAAAGCTATGAAGGTGCAGCACTGTCACTCTAGAAAGGGCTCAGAAGTGACATCTTTCCCACAATGAGAAGAAATTCCAGACAGAGAGTGGCAAATGTAGGTCACTTGTGTGGCTGCCATTTATGTACATGGTGATATGGGGGCACTTTGGGCAGCCAGGGGCCTCAGAGTCTTTTTTCCTGTTTTGCAGGAAGTACACCTCCAAGAGAACTTTCTGGCCCCTAGAGGCATGGGGAACCAGCACCACCACATAGAAAAAGAGGGAAAATAAACAAAAAGGGATTTTCTTTGTTACTTTCTAGAAACAATCCTGGAACTGTGTCTCCAAAATTCCCTGTCCCTGGAGCCACTTAAAGAGACGTTCATGATCCTGTCAAAAGCTGCCAAAAGACTGAGAGAACTAACAATAATGTACTCCTAGTTTCCTGCCAACTACTTTATAAAGACTTTCTGAAAAGTTTTGGCTTTGTTTGTTTTTCCCCTGACATGCTATTCATCTTCTGAATGCCCTGTTTTTCTCTTCATTTTTCTTTTGATATTCTTTGATAATTTACCAGGCTGACTGAATCCTCTTTGTTCATGTTTTTACTATTTAGTTAATAATACAGTCTGGCATGTTTGATCATGGGGGAGATTTACATTTTTCCTCCCATCTCTGGGAAGCGTAGGGTGAACTTGCCCATGTGTGCACTAAGCATCTGCACTGGTGGACACTTAGTGCACACAAATGCTCCAACATGTCTGGGCACTCACTTCAAGTGTAGATGATGTTGGGGTGCCAGGGCCATGCGCCTGCGCAGAAAGCCGCCTGAAGCCAGGCAGGGCCCTGGCCCATCGGGAGGTGTGCAGGACGCATGCACAAAGAGAACTGGGACCCCGCAGCCAGAATTGGCAGGGCTGCATTAAGGTAAGGAGGGGATCACGCGCACTCTCCCCAGGGTGGGATGGGGGGGTAGGTGAAGGTCCCTCTTGCTCCAGAAGCCATGATCCACAGCTTCTGGGGTGAGGGGGAGCCCCGAGATAGGAGTCCCCCAGCTCACCATGCTCAGCTCTGGAGGAGCCAATCATGGTGGGCCGGGGGAGGGCCTCCGGAGATCTGCATTGAGTTGGGTGTTATGCTTCCGCACTGTACCCACCTCAAATCTGGATCTAAATCCGGCCTTCCGTCCCATGTGTGGATGGAAGGGGTGCTGAAATCCATGTTAGATCTGGATCTATTTTAACATGGATTTCTGAAATCTGTATCTAAATAGTGCTGAGATATTCCTGGGTTTTAGAGTCTCTTTGGATACAGCTGGAATTTCAATTGCATACTGCCTCTCACCATCAAGATTTTGATCTTTATAGTGGTGAGTAGTCATCAAACATTGAAAATGGTTCCATAGGCAATTTCCTTTGTTTTACGTGACTAAGGGCCTTTCCACATTGGGCCTTATTCTGGGATAAGGTGGCTGCCAAAGAGACTAGCAAGTCCACTTGGATAGGGCCAACAGGGCAGCGACAGAGGGGCTGCTGATGTAAGCAGACAGCTGGATGAATTTCTCTGAGAACTTTTTAACCTAGGGTGTTTTTGCACTCTGAAGATGGGGATGGCTCAGGGATGCTCATGAAGCATCCACGCATTGTGAAGCTGCTTCCACAGTTGTCCCAATCTTCTATAGCTGTGGAGCAGTAGAAACTGCTTCACAGTTATACTAGGAGTGCTGATGACACCCTTAGTACAGCCCCAGATGCAACCTTCACACTATTTCTGTGTGATGGCTGCATGGATTGGGGTGGGGTGGTTATGGCTGTGGCTGCAGCTGCACAGTGGCATGGCATATTGGTCAGTCACCATAACAATGGTCCAGCACACATGATCATTGCTGTGGTGAGGTGGATGCTTCCAGACAGAAGCATCTGCACTTTGACAGCACTAAGGTAAGTATCAGGTAGCCTTGGGACTTGGATGACATTCACAGTGCAAACACTGCCTACTACCCCTGTACTTAACATCTGTGGGACTCTGTCCCACAGAAGGTAAGTGCAAAAAGGTCCCTAGTCTGTCATTGACATGTTGAACCAACACTTATGGTGGCATGACAGAGAAATGAGGACACTGTCCATGCACTCATTCTATCCTCTAACTGTGCTATAAGGAACAGGGTTGTGCAGATCCTGGCCCCTTATTCACAGCACCACCAAGTAGGGGTGTGCGTAAATGCAATTTTCAACATTTAATTTGAATCAACTTGAATATTCAGATGTTTGAATTCGTACGAATAGAGAAAAATGACTATATTCAGATTCAAACCGATTTGAATACATTTGTATCTATTCGTACAAATATTCAATTTGTATTTGATGATAAGAATGTCAACAACATTTGTATGTATCTGTACGCACCCTTGCACATCCGTACACATCCGTACACATCCTGTTTTTATCCCGTATGCATTCCATTTTTGTCCCGTACGTATCCATACAAATGCATACAGATAGGAATAAGATGAGTATGGATACGTATGTAATGCATACGTATATGTACACATACAAATGTCTGAATAATTTGTACAAATGATTCAAAACATCTGAATTAGTTTGAATGTTAAAAAACGAATGTATAGACATTTGATTAGAATTCGAATGTCTGAATTCGACCAAATTTGATCAAATTTCAAATGTTTCAAGTATTCTTGCACATCCCTACCACCAAGGCACTGAACGGATCCACCCTCTGTCTCTCTTACAGTCTCACTCTCTCTCATATACGCTGCCATACACATAGGGAACTCTAACTTTTATGTGACTCATTGACTTTGCATGTGAAACAGCCTGGAAAGCAAAAAATCCCATTAAGTTGTGAACCCTGAAATATGATCATTAAATCTTGATGGGGCTTTTCCTTTTGTGTTTTGAGAACAATTGCCTACTGGAACAGCTTAAGTGAAAGAGGAATATGCAATAAGGTAGAAGAGAGATCCCAAGGCATGTTAGGACCTGTGGAGAAGAATGCTTATTTAGAAGCATTTTTGAAGCAAGTGAAATATGGCTTTCTCTCTGTAAGCAAGATAACACCAGGGTACTACCTCTGATTAAAGTGGGCTTTTTTATTCTGTGCAGTCAGCACCATTAGGCAGTTTGGCAGTTTGTGCTTATGAGGTTTTGAGGCCATCTGAGATGCACTGGGTGAATTATTTAGTGTAGAAATTTTCTTATGAAGAAAACTTACAACAGTTCTGCAAGCCAAGATCTTTATTCTTGCTCCAAAAATCACATCCTAAACACATGGTTGAAAGCTTGCCGATTGTCTTCAGCAGTTTGGCAGAATTTAGAAAAGGTCATCTCGCTCTCCCCACCTCCCCCATTTTAAAGATCTATTCTGTTTTAAGCTTCAAGCCTTCCTTGATCATTTTGCTTGATGGCCATTGTTGGAGAGGAACAGAAGGGGTGATATCCTGTTGATATGCCCTGATCTCTCAGTCATGGTATTCTAGTGGAGTGACTGTGTGCAAGGGAGGTACCATTTTTTGGTGGCTTAGTTTTGACCTACAAGGTCACTCAGCTTAGTCTAGTGGTCAGGCAGCCAGACTCTTATCTGGGAATACCGGGTTTGATTCCAGCCTCCCCCATGAAGCCAGCTGGGTGATCTTGGGCTAGTCACAGCTCTCTTCTGAGCTCTCACAGCCCCACCCACCTCAAAGGGTGTTCTGTTGTGGGGAGAAGAATAGAAAGCTTTGGGTGAGAGAAACAGGGTAGAAAAGCCAACTCTTCTTCTTTTTCTTTTTATCCTTCTCCTTCTTGACAGAAAAGAGCATTGGTAGATCTTCTGTTGACCATAAAGTGTGGTGCCCTGTAGTTTTATTCTGCCTGCCATGCTATTTTATGTTTTTATAACCCTGTTGGGTGGAACTATAAGAGTTTGGATACGGTGTCATCAGTGGACATAACACCCCCCTCTATATCTACATAACATCTAAGTAGGAGAAGCATTTACGTTTATCATTTATGTGACTCTGTGGTTGGTTCCAAGAAACTACCACTTGGGGAAAATATATATTATGCAAGTAATTGCCATTGATGGAAACCTGGGAGTTGGGGAATCATGGAGGTCCAGTTTATCACTGCCTCACTCTTTATGCACTGGCCTTATTCCAGATTATCTTCTGGAATAGGGGCCTGCCATCCACATGATGGTGCAGACTATGGCAGGCCTTGTGCTGAAAGGGCCTAATTTGATAGTGTTACAGTTATGAGACATCAACTAATATACTGTAAGTCAAGGGCACTGTGAAGGGAAGGCTCAAACCATTAATAGGTCAATGGCACTGCAAAAGGCCATTTCTCTACTTACTTCTCTGGAGTGCCTCTGTGAGACAAGGGAGATGGCTCACTGCCCTATAAAAGGGTGAAATCTCCCATTATCAGTATTCCAGGAAAATCACCTTCCACCTGGATATCCTGGAACAGCAGTCTCCAAAGTGGTCCTTGGCAGTAGACAGCGCCAGTGCCCATGTGCAGATGGAAGCAAGCACCTGGGTCAGTCTATTGGGCATGAGGAGTGTGACATCATTTCACTGAGCTCCCAGAAACAGCATCTGGGTACCCAGCTTTAAAAAAAAAAAGCCCTGGCCAGCAATTTTAGAGGCTGGAGACTTTCATTTCTAGCCTCTGAAGCTGGAGTGGAATGTCCTATCTGTTATGCAAATGGCCCTTGGTGTTGGCCACTGACTTGGGCTAGGCTACCCAGTTCAGCCTAGGCTAATGCTTGCCATGCATATCTTGCCTAGGTATCTGAAAGTGGAGAAAGGATATGCTAGGAGTAATCAGATTCAGATCTTAACAGATCATGGGAAGAGCACAAACAGATAAGAAGCCTATTCACACTATGGCCTCTAGTGAAGAAGTAGTGAACTTCTGGTGAAGAGCATCCACACATGGAGTAGGCTGTTACAGCCTCCAAGCATGCCTGCCTTCACCAGAAGTTCACTACTCATTGATAAGGTGTGGAGTACAAAATCTTAAGCATATAGCAGCGCAACCATCCCCCCCCCTTCTGGTGCTCCGAGGCTGTCTGAGGTGCAGCGCAAGGCATACTGGCATCTCAGATGACCATAGACACGACTGCACAAGTGCAGGGTGCCAATGTCATCAGGGTGATGGCGCTGATGCACATGCAATCGTGATGGGAACCACAGCCAGATGAGAGCACCACCTCTTTTTACCTCCTTGTCAGTTTCAGGTGGAGCTCCCAGATTCTTGCCTGCCCTTTATAGGTGGCTTTGACATCTTGAAAGTTTTGCATTTGAAATCTACTCCTTCAATAAGAAGTAAACTGGTCTCGATTTGGAAGAAATGGGCAGCCACTTTTATCCTCATTCCCATCTTTCACAACACATGTTCTTTTTTTTTCTCTGTCTCCCCCCCCCCCATTGAATAATAAACAAAAAACAGAATGAGGGGGGTTATTTTCTCAATGATTTCTTGAACCCCCAGGGAGAAATCCAATTAAGGAATTTTTTTTGCCAAGGGTTCAACTAATTGGCTTATTCCCAGGCCTTTAAAAAATATATATATATCTGCGCACACTTTATAGTGTGAACGGATGCAAGAAGAAAACTGCTGGCTCTGAAAAAATCTATCGCTGCAGCATTCTTCTAATAATACTGGAATAATATAGTTTATTTAAGACAGATGGGTTTGTCCAAAGGAGATAAACTGATAGGGCTAAGAAAGGCTTGGGAATTTGACTTTGGTTTGATAAGAGTGAAAGATTGGGACATGTTAGTGAATAGGAAACCGTATGGCTGTAGCATGCACTTCGAAAATGAATTTGAAAATGATACATCAATAGTATTTAATGCAAGATAGGTTAACTCATATGAATTCATATACTTCTCCTTGGAATTGCAAGTCTATTAAGCAGATGTATTTCTTCCACTGGTGAACAAGTGCAAACATAGCAGCTTTTTGGAATGCAATCACCCAGCAAATTGTGCTGGTATTAAAAATCTCAGTCCATTTGTCTGCAGAAAAAATGGCAATTGTACTCTTCCTGCCTCTTTAAAGTTTCTGCCTAAAATTGTGGTGCCTCCAGATGGCAAGAGGCAATCACTGTGTTTGAAGAAGGTCCTGCTGTGATTGTCTCTGGCTGCTTTTCCCAGATGTGGGAGGCAATCATCTGTCTGCCATCTCCTTTCGTTATAATTCCTCTTGCAAATACTTGGAAGTCAGCCCAAAGCCTGTTCACTTCCCTTTGTTTTTCTTCCCACATGGATGGATGGCTTCTGGGTATTTGCAAGAGTAGTTATAATGAAAGGAGATGGCAGCCAAGAGATTGGACAAGAACATGAGGATCACAGTGTTACCATCTCTTAGGTGCTTTCAAGCTTTTTTTTTTTTTTTTACACGTGGATTTAGCCTTAAT
Organism: Aspidoscelis tigris stejnegeri; assembly: GCA_023333525.1. Taxonomy (NCBI): domain Eukaryota; kingdom Metazoa; phylum Chordata; class Lepidosauria; order Squamata; family Teiidae; genus Aspidoscelis; species Aspidoscelis tigris. Next base: position 89,794,517 of record JALMGA010000003.1, on the reverse strand, counting down.
CATCTCTTGGCAGTGGGGACATACAGTCAAAAGCTCTCTGTAACAACCGACTCCCATTTTTATTTTGACATGTGAAGGTATTTAAATATAGCTGAGAATCTGAAATGTGTACCTGTTATAGGGAACCTATGGGCCTTTCTATCCTGGCTGGTATACTGGTTCAGCATGAGGCCACTAGTCCACATCTGTGACTTCCTCTGCATGCCCTGTTAGACTCTTCCCCCTGTTAGACTTATTTTAACAGGTCTAGTACTGATAGTCCCCTATTCTGGGATCTAATCTAGCATATGGGTCAGTGCAGAAAGGGCCAAAGAAAGAAAGGAGAAGAAAAGTTCTTATTTGTGGCCATCATTGATTCTTAAGGTGTGTGGCTGTGATCATGTTTATTGCATGCCTCCTGTGGTTACTGCAAATAGCAAGGAAGTTGTTTAGTGCTGTGTTTTGCACCTGAACAAATTAATGAAATAAACCATCTCTAGAGTGGTTTCAAATAGCCTTGAAGATAGGTTTATTAAAAGCAACATATCAAATACTGTGATGAAAATTATTTGATTGCATCACTCCACAATATCCCCCACTTTAAAAAAAAATCCCATATATTAATGCCTTTGAAACAAAGAACCGGATTTAATAGTTTGCAACAATTTAATCTAGCATAAAATACTGTGAGAGTTTACTGAAATGAGCTTTCATTCATCATTATGCAAGGTTCCTTTTTATAGGTTTTACAGTAAAAAAGGGTTTTAAGTCATTTGTTGCAATAACTATTTCCTGCCTTTCCCAATCTCCCCTAAGTATTTATAAATATTTGTTAAATCAAGAAAGCATCACCAACTAGTTAAAATGGCAGCTTATTCATAGGTTATTATGCAGTATACAAAATATTAGTAAAGATGTAAAACATGTAGAAACATGGTTATATACTTTACTGCAATGCAAGCGAAGGAAAATAGTAACATTTAAAAGGCAATATGAATTCTGCAGAAAATAAAATAGCCCAATTTACAGTGTTGATAGATTTACTAAAATAATCATGCTTATTCATTTTACAGTGCTTCTGAATCTCATTGGAAATAAAACTCTCCTGCTATTCACTATATGAGAGACTGCATCTGCTAAATCTAAATGTTCATTTAAATACATTCTAGACTGGCTTGTTTTAACACTGTGGTTGTGTCCCCATGCACTATAAAGTCCAAATCGAATTTGAATTCGGCAAGGAGCATCCCCATGCAAAGCACTTTTCTGCTAAACTGCCTTTAAATGTTGTAGAAGCTTTGGTTAGCTTTTTAGCTGGCAAGCAGCTTCTGAAGTTTGCCAGACTATGACAGGCATCTGAACAGATAAGTTGTGCACAGGGAGCTGGGGGTGACATGGACCTGTGGGTGGGAGTGGGACCCCAGGAGGCCCCCACAGGCTCCCGCTAACCCGATTGCGGTGGTGGGAGCCCGCTGGACCCCAGGACAGGCCTTGCCCGGTCTCGCCCCACCCCTGAAAGGGGCTTTCAGTCAGTGGGCTCAATGGCAGTGGCCAAAGGTGAGGCTCCAGAGCTGTCTGGCAGGGAGAGTGTGAATGCTCTCCCTGCTAGACAGCCCTGGGATGACCCGGGACAGCTTGGGCCAGTGTCGGGCACGATTTTGTGCCTCACACTCTGGCTGCTATTAGGTTGCCCTGGGACAGGTTGAGACAGTTCTGGATGGAACTGCCCGGCCCACAGAGCAAATGCTCTGTCTCAGGACTTACCTAATTGCTAGCCAGAGGCCTAAATGCAAATAGGCCTCAGATGAATGAAAAATGGACCGTATCATGGCAGCACATCCAGATCTCCATCATGGTTTAGTATCTGACAAGAAAGTGGCCTAGAATTCACACATATTCCGTCCAACACTACTCTTGCCATTGTGAATTCCTTTCCTTTCTTTACTGTTGATTTACATGGTGACGGAAGGGACAAATAAGGATGTGACCCACATTCAAGTAGTTTCTTCCACCCATGGGTGGAATTTGTAGCACAGGCCCACTCTGCAGGCCCAGTGCAATGAGAATGCTTCCTTGTTGGGCCATAGAGGTGCCCAAGGGATGCCCATTTTTTATCGTTTGAATGCAGTCCAAGTTGTTTCAACCCCAATAACATCATTTAATTCTAACTATGCTCAGGTTGGCTGATAATATTTGCATTATCTGCCTGCCTGCCTGCCCGCCAGCCAGCCAGCCAGCCAGCCAGCCAGACAGACAGACAGACAGCGCTCTCAGGGCTGGTTACAAAATGAACACTTTAAAACCATAATATATTAAACATATCGACCTGCCCGTCCCTTAAGATCAAGTGGTGAGGCCCTCCTGGTTGTCCCACCACCTTCTATAGTGAGGTTGGTGGGCACCCGGGAGACAGCCTTCTCTGTGATGGCCCCCCGACTGTGGAATAGCCTTCCCCTTGATGTGCGTCTTGCCCCTTCCTTATATATATTTAGGAAGGCAGTGAAGACGCACCTCTTTACTCTGGCCTTTGGCTGAGCTGCTTATGTTTCCCCCCAGTACAGACACTATTATTTTAAACATATTGTGCATCATTTTATATTTGTTGAATCCTTTTTAAAAGTCTTTTAATGTATACTTTGTTTTAATCTGTTTTAAGGTTGTTACCCACCCAGAGACCTTTGGGTATGGGGCGGGATATAAATGTAAATAATAAATAATAAATTTTAAAGGTGAGAAATCGCCAAGAATATCCAGTGAGCCAGATCAAGAAAGGGTCTGTGTACCATTACCTTTACTCATATCTGACACCACTTGCCTGTAAGTAACAGAAGATTCCAGTAGTTTTCGAAGTCACAGAGACAATCCAAGTTTGGATTTTGATTTTTTTCTGTTCTTGAAAATTGAATTTCTTCACTGACTCATTTGATTTATGATCCAGTTCCATTTTCATGGTCAGTCCCTAACAAGTAACTTCAGATAGTGGTATCAGGTATTATATTTTTAAAAAATAATTTAAACTTCCTAAAGTTCCTTGGAAAAAGTAGTGAAAGAAAACAAACAACAATATTTTCCTGTAGACTTTTTCATTCACTGGTATGACAGTTGCATTTATGAGCTTTATCACAGATTCTAAAGATTATAGGGTCTGTCATGGTGATGTGGTGTTTTCAGCTAAGAAACAGTTGGAAGATCCAGGCCATTTCTGCACTTACCTGGGGCATATTTGCACTTAGGCCACTGCTATGCAATTAGAACAGCTCTGGTACAGATGCTCAGTGCCAGAGCTATCCTAATTGCATACCAGAGGCCTAAGTGCAAATAAGCCTCAGGCCATTGGTAGCAGATGCTGTCTCCACAAGGGTGGAGTCATCACAAAGGTGGGGTTCCATTTGTTCTACACCAACACTGGTAGCACAAGAGAGACACCATAGCTGTTTTTGTCCACATAACAAACAACCCACCTAAGGCCTTGCCCACCTCAGCCAGTGATTGGCCCAGGCCCCATCACTCATACATTGTGGGCTGTTTTGGCAGTCTTGCGAAAGCCAACATTCAAATGGTGCTCCAGCTTTCCTTCTTTTAAAGGATGATTTTCAGCAATTGTGCAAATCTACAGCTTAGCAGGTGCCAAGTGGTGGCAGCGGCAATGAGAACTTGCAAAGCTGCAGATCTGTGCAACTGCACAAAACCTGCCAACTGGATGGAGGTGGTGACTCCTGTGACATTTTGTTAAGCCCAGAACACCTTCATCCTCATTGTTCTGGGTCAGATGTGGAAGCGCCCAATGCCTGGACTGAAGCAGATGGTGTTAGTAAAAACCTAGACCTCTAAACTGGTATAGGAAGCACAGTCTTATTTAGAAGAAATAGAAGGCAAGAATGGAAACAGTCCCAGAGGAACAATATACTCTACATGGTCTGGCTTGGAAAAATTAGGTTAGGGTTGGAGAAAGCTAGATCTTACTAGAACCTCGTTTGTAAACTGGGTCAACAGGATACATTCCACAAGCATCCTACTCCAGAATGTTTAAAGTGTTAAAACTATTATTTTAAAAATATAGTTTTTTTACTGAATCTGAACTCAGTGATAATGACTCCTCAGAAGAAGCAACTGTTTTTCTCCCATGTTTGTCTCAACAATAATAGCAACAACAAAAACCCTCCTCCAAGCAGGAGTTATTTTTTTCACTCAGACGCTCATCCTGCATTTCATATAGAGATGAAAGTGATCAGACCATGAAACCCAGACACATATTATACAGCACAACAATGGATTGGGACAAGCTGTTTTGCCCTCATCACTTTAAATCCTTTCAGAATTTTGGACGTATATCTTCAGCTTTAAATAATGTCAGCTTCATTTCCCATCATTTCCCATTCCTTTTCTTTTTATCTTTGCTTTGGATCTGTGGATTAAAGATAGCAGCATGTTATTTATGACAAGTAGCTACTTTCTTTTTCCTCCTTTTTCTAAAACCACACAAACACAAATAAGGCGTTTTTCTATGCCATAAACCTCAAAGAAAACTGCCTTTAGCACTGTCCAAACATGGGGTAATTCTGCTGTGGCTGGTATAACAGAACAGCAAGCATACTAAGAGTCTCCTTTCCACTTGCTGGTACATTTGTAACTTCATAGTCCCTGTGAAGCTACTTTCCATTGTCAAGGCAAGATGAACAGAAGGTGTGCAGCTGTGCCACCATTTCCTGCTATCCAGATGGGACAAACGATAACTCCATAGTATCTGTGTATCATGTGATGGAAAGTGTGAGGTAAAAAGTTGCAGTTTCCCTGATGCTGCTGCAAATAATCTATTGTCCCGTTTCCAGTCACGTGACTGGCAGTCGCACAGCAGCTGTGAAGTATTGTGTCTGGAGACACCCTTCATTTCCCAGAATCCTGAGGCCTGAGAGTGCTGTGTCACCAAAGGGAGGGTTTTTCCAAGGAACAGACATCTCCACACTACAAGACTTTGTGATTGGCATACCAACTGGCACACAGGAGCAGATCAGGAAAGCCTGAATCTTTGTACCACACCAAGTTCCATCTTTAAATTGACCAGAATTCATTTTGAAACAGTCAACCAATGATTCAAGGCCAGCTGCCAGAGAACTGCAAACAGAGCAAGGTGTGTGCACTCATGTCCTGCTTGTGAGCTTCACTGTGTAACTGGTTGGCCATAAGTCTGGTCTAGTGGATCATTTCTTATGTTTATGCAGAAATACTAAAAAACAAAAACAGAAAAAACTCACAGTATTTCCTGCTGTCCCCAACAGGTCATACTTCATTAGAAGTAACTAAGGCTGTTGGAGGATGGAAGAAAGAAGGAAGGGAAGAAGTGACATTTTCTTGATTCTTCCCTTCTTTACCTCTCTTTCTTGGCCATTTTAAACTGAAAACAGCCGAGAAAGAGTTCTCAAGGAAATGCCAGCACCACTTTGGCAGGTAAGTGAGGGCAAAATCCATCTCTGGCAGCATTCTGGGAGAGATAAATCATTGCCATCATTGCTAATTTTGTGGGAGTTAAGGCCGTCTATACACAGAATGGATTTGCTGATTGTGGTTGCACAGGGCACAACAATCTGATGGTGGCAATGGCACTGGATCTGAATCAGTTCTTTTGGTATCTTTTGAAGTGTATGTTAATTGTCTTCCTTATGTATTGTACAGATACACTGACTATCCCATGAAGATGGGCCACAGGGTTTGAAATGATCTATGATAAGTCGAATGATCTGATCTCTAGCCATTTTGTTTATCATTGTTGTTGCTGTTGTCGTCATCATCATAAAAAATGCTTAAATAAATAATTTTACCAAATACACCTGCAATAACTAGTGATGTTGCAAGACACATTTTACCATTTTGGCCCAATAAAATGTTAGCAGGATGTAAACAACTATGTTAATTAATGAAAGGAAAAGGAAGAAGAGTGGATTTGCATGTTTTTTGTATGGATTTTGTGGTCTAGTATACCAGCTGTAATCTAGTATACCACCTCCTAGTATGATGGTAGGCCACAACATTTAGATCTATCAGTAAGCTGGACTTGGACACATTTGGGGCACCCTAGACTTGTCTATGCATAGTACGAGGGGGCAGGACCTCCCTTATCCCATAGCAGCATGTGGAGAGGAGATCTAACTCTCAAATTCCACCCATAAATAACAAGGAACTATTTTACAGCCTTAACACGCACCTGAAAATCCTCCTTCCAGGACAGACATCTCAAGAACTGGTTTAGTCTATCATGCCTCTGCAGCATTTTCCATTATACTATCCTGCACCACTTACAGTATCAGAGTACTATAACATTTACTGGGTTATAGAATGATCTTGCTTTCTACATTTAGGAAAACCTAAGTTTAGCAAGTCTAAGTCCCAGAATAATGTTAAATTAATTAACTCAGCCTACAAGGCAGGGAAGTATTCTTGCCAGCATAGGATATTAAATATTATATCTCACTGGAAAAGGATGTTAAATGTTATTTCCAGCAGCACAAAAAGTTATGTATTAAAGATTAAGGACAAATCTGGGATAGGGGGCAACCATAAAGGTGACTTATGATAGGAAGAGAAGAACAACAGATAGTGGAATACTGATAAGGATGGAAGTTCAGATACCTGCAGTGGAAATGTCTGTCCTGTCTGTCTATCCCTTTAATGCAGTGGTTCTCAACCTGGGGGTCGGGACCCCTTTGGGGGTCGAATTACACTTTCAGAGGGGTCGCGATGAGTCTCCCACCACCCTTCCCTCCCACCTCCCAGCTGCTCCGCCTCTGTGGTTGGGGGTCTCCACAACATGAGGAACTCCATTAAGGGGTTGCGGCATTAGGAAGGTTGAGAACCACTGCTTTAATGTCTAGGGGGGAAACAGTGCGAATTGCAATAAATAAGTCATATTACATATATTACAGTTTGTTGTGCTACCAAGATCAGTCCAAGATACAGTATTTTTCTTCTCAGGTTCACAGCAATTGACAGACAGCAATTAATGTGGACAGTTCTGCATACACACAGTCCAAAATGTTGGGAAGCTTGGTATCAAAAGTGGTCAAATTCTTCCCCAGTCCAGGATGTGTCAGAAGCATCCAAAACTGCTGGCAGCAGTTTGTTGATTCTCAGAGTCCATGCCATGGTTGTAAATCTCTCTTTGGTTGGATTTGGGTCTTATCAAAGAGAATTTTGCTGCTATGCCATTGACTACAATGAAAATGACAACAAAATGGTGTCTGGTGGTATCATGTAGAACCAACATGGATGTTCCTCCTTCATAAACCTGTGACTTCTAGATTCTCTTAAGCCACAAGAATGCCTCCCCTTCTGTCCATCTTCTGTAGGAACTTATATTTTCTCATTAAATTTATTTTTTATTGAACAGTGACACTTAACATCACAATCGTTTTGGTGTCGTTTTGCACCAACTAATTTTTCCTCCACCAGGAGGAATTAGAACTTCTCGCTGGGCACACCGCCAAACACTAAGGCTGCTTCCACAAAAATGAAGGAAGGTGCCTATTGGAGCTTGACATTTGCATGCCAGTGGTGCTTTGGGGGGTATTGCACGTTGCCAAGGATGCCAGAAGGGGACAGCAGGTAACGTCCGCAGTACCCTTTCTTCATAGCAGGAGAAAGTACACTGAGATGCTCAAACTGCCACCATGTAGTAACACAGATGTGATCCAGATGGATAGATTTTATGCTGTGCTAAAACTGGAAAGATGAGGACTTTAAAAACACATCTGCATGTTGTGATTTTAAATAACTTTTTTGTACATTTTTGTACCTTTTAACATTTGCTGTTTCTGGTCTGCGATCGTACAAATAAACTATTGTATTGTATTGACTTTAAAAACAAAAGGTTCCCATTATCAGCAAGGATCTTCAGGTCTGACTGCTTACACCTTTTCATTTTTATCCATTTCATTTGTGGACTTTCCATTCAGGGAAGTCCAGATGGAAGGTGGAAAGTTCACAAATAAAATGAACAGAAGTGAAAAGGTGTGAGCAATCAGACCTGAAGATGGACTGAAGAAGGTTTAAAGTGAAGGTGTGACCATGACTTTGGATCCTTTTCATTTTCACAGTTCAAATTTAACTTTGATTTTTCTTCGGTGGTTTGTCCACGCTCACACCAGCCGCTGCCCTTTCCGTGGGTGTCTTTTACACTCCCTTTGTAACAGACTACTTTGGGCCTCATCTTTCCATCTTTGACCTTCCCAGCAAAGAATTTGTGGTCCTTCCTGTCATTTCTTAAGGTCCCATGCTGAAGCTGTGAGTATACAGTGGGTAATAACATTTAAAATCAAACATACTAAAACAATAACAGTATATATTAAAACAACATTGTTTGCAAGTGGGAAGGGAAAATGTATCTCATTTAACTGAAGGCCAGGGCAAAGAGGTGAGTTTTCATTTTCTTCCTAAACATGTACAGTGAAGGCGATAGACACACCTCAAGGGGAAGACTATTCCAAAGCCTAGGGGCCATCACCGAAAAGTCGCTCTCCTGGGTCCCCACCCCTTCTGCTGCTGAGGGTGATGGTATGACCAGGAGGGCCTCCCCTACAGATCTTAAGGCACAAGCAGATCAATATGGGAGTAAGTGTTCCTTCAGATATTTGGAGCCCAAGTCATTTAGGGCCTTATAAATTAAAGTTAACAACTAGAATTGGTCTTGGTAGCAAATCAATAGCCAGTGCAACTCTTTTAAGCAAATCAATAGCCAGTGCAACCTAGCTGCTGCATTCTGCACTAGCTGCAGCTTCCGAACCATCTTCAAGGGCAGTCCCATGTATAGTGCATTACAACAGTCCAATCTAGAGGTTACCAGAGCTTGGATAACTGTGGCCAAGTCATCTCTGTCCAAAAAAGGCTTCAACTGATGTGCCAGCCGGAGATGGGAATAGGCACTCTTGGCCACAGCCTCCACCTGAGCTTCACATGTCTGTGCAAAGTTGAAAAGTACCCCCAAATTTTGCACCTGTCCCTTCCAGGGCATTACAACCTCATTGAGGACAGGGTGCCTCCCAACTACACAAACCCAAGACCCTGTGATACATAGCACCTCTGTTTTATCTGGATTCAGCTTCAATTTATTGCCCCCCATCCAGCCCATTACAGCCTCTAGGCACCTGTCAAGCACTTCAACTGCCTCTCCTGATTCAGATGGCACAGAGAGATAATTGGTCCTATTATTGTTTATTTTCTTTTTATTTGCTCCTGGGAATTGTAATTTCTTAGACTACAATAGTTTGTTATTAGAATTCTGTATGTTGTTTATAATGCACAGTATATTTGATGATTTTTATTTTGAATTGGATTTATTTATATATTTGCTATATTTTCTAGTATGATGATTTTATATATATCCTACTATGATGTGATCTTCAGGAAGCATGTATGAAACCCTGGCAGATCAGTGATGGAACGGCTTCCTTATTTATGAACCACAGTCCAGAATTTTACTTTTCCCAACAGCTGATCCATTTGAGTTGATGAGTATATATATTAGAAGAATGAAATTTCAGTTTTTAGAAGTCTTTCACATCGTACTGATTTTCCTGATGTCCTTTGGAAAAAAGCACAAACCCTTTGCCTCAGATGCTCAGTGATAATGCTGGCACGTTAGAGTAATATGTAGGCAATAATCTTGGGAATTTCAGCGAGCTTTACTGCCAGTCTCTTCCACAACATGCAAACTTGCAAAATTCCACCACTCCAGCAGATGGGAGGAAAGGCCTTCAAGAGAGACCAGTAGGGTGTCAGTGAATGAAAGTACTGAAATGGGACCCTGGGGATGGCACACCTACAAGGGAAGGGGGAAATAGGTCACGTAATGCACAACCTTTCAATTACTCGAGAGATGTAAGGTGCTGAAGCCTGCTCATTAACCAGAGTTGTAAAATGGCACATTTGCTCTGTCATTATTCTTTCAAGCATTAGTCTGACAGCTTTCTAAAAGGTTTATCAGAATTTGTTCTGACTCACTGGAAACCCCATCACCTCTCTAACTGGAGGAGTCCTTCCTCCTGCTGTCCCTATTCCTGCAATGTCAAATTCTTGCTTTTTCTGGACTGCTCCACTGATTATCATTACTTCTAAACTTGAATGTGTTTCTAGGTGTGTTTCTAATCTTCCAACATACAACTCTGTTTCAGGATTAGGTGTTATGTGTTCCTTAGGGCAATTCCTCACTGGACAGTAGACCGAACTGAAGCTTACCAGCTAGAGTCCCTTCCTGACTCTGGTGTGGTCTAAGGGAGATCCTGGCTCTGACTCAGAAGCACACACTAATGCATTGGATCAAAATACTGTTTGGCATGCGATATGGAAATGAAAGTTCAGCAGAAAAATCACCATTCAGTCCAATATGGAGTTAGGTGAATAGAAAATCACCATTCAGCCCAATATGGAAATTGAAGGTCAGTAGCAAATCACCACGATTCAGCCCTTTCAATGGCCCTAATTATATGATTGATTGTTTCATCTTTTGTTTTGCATAGTTGGCATTTGCTGAATTGGTTACACAGTCAAACAGATGGAGTGAATGAAGTTTTAACATATTATTAATTTGAATTTTTGAATCTAGGAGGCATTATTAAAGAATGTAGCTGGTTTAAAATCCTGTGGGATTTTTTGTAGTTGTGGCATTCTTATTATAACTATCCTGACACCATCAGAGTATTTTCTGATGCTGGTACTATTATTTTGTAAGCCTTAACATTTTATCAACTTTAAGTTTCCCTTTCCCCTCAATTTTACTCTCCCTTGGCATGGACACATCTTGTATTATAACTTTTTTAAAAAACAATAAAAGAAGGAGGAGTTGGCTTTTATACCCTGCTTGTCTCACCCTTAAGGGGAGTCAGAGAGGCTGATGAACCTTCTGTTCTCCCCACCACAGACATCTTGTGAGATAGGTGGGGTTGTGAGAGCTCAGAAATTGAGCTGTGACTAGCCCAAGGTCACCCAACTGGCTCCGTACAAGAGTGCAGAATTGAACTGAGAGACTATCAGATAAGAGTCCAACCATTAACTGAGCTGGCTTACATTGTCATCTTTTAGAACAAATTGCTAACAATTTCTTACCAAAATAAGCACCATGTACAGGTAATACAACGAAGATAAAACATCTTCCAGAAGATACTTGTTCTAAATAATAGAAGTGCCAGGAAAAAGAGAAAAGTATTTGCTTGCTTGTCAGAATTCTCTGAGCTGACACAGTCCAGTTCGCAGTCCCAGGGCCACAGATATTCACTACTTTAGCAAGGTTAGCCTTCTGCCAGATACTAGATTTATGCTAAGTCAGTTCTAGGAAAGCCCCTCTGTAGAAATAGTTCTGAGAGCCCTGACCAACAGCTTGGAGAAATATGGAACAACAGGTTTGAAGCTGGGTATAACTGGAAACCTTAGGCCTTTTTGCACTTCAGCTGGATGATTGAAGTGCACTAAAGCTTGTACATGTGGGGGACAGATCCACCATTTGCTTTGGTTGGAAAGGTAAGTGGGGTGTGGAGGACTGGGGGTGGTTTGCACCCCTGGGTAGGAGTGTGCACCCGGCGGGTGGGTGGGCAGTGGCTGCTGCTAGCCTGATTAGGACAGCGGCAGCCCATGGAACCCCAAGACAGCCCCGGACTGGTCTCGACCCCATCCCTGAAAGGGGCTGCCGGCCAGCAAGCCAATATGGCCTAATGGCAGCACCCTGGGACGGAACTCCAGAGTTCTCTGGCAGGGAGAATGTGAATGCTCTCCCTGCAGGACAGCTCTGGGATGGCTGGGTTGGGACGGGTATGGAGCCCGATTTCGTGCTCCATACCCTAGATGAAAGTAGGCCAGCCCTGGGAGAGGCTGAGCTGGTTCTGGACAGAACCAGCCTTTCACAAGAGCAAATGGCCTGTCCCAGGGCTGGCCTATCCCAGGGCCCAAGTGTGAATAGCCCTCTTGCTTTGATCTCTGCATGCTGCATATTGGTCTCCTGCACACTGGAATACAGTTCTGAGATATTAAAGTGAGGCTTCAATTGGTACTTCATTTGCCCTTGCTTAGGCCACATAATTTCACAGATGTGGGCATAGTTATCATTCCTCCTACTCCTGGGGGTTGAAAGATATTGAGAAGGTTCCTTAGTCTGGGAGCAGATATTCCATTAGAAGCCATAGACTCAACCATGAAAGACTTGAAACAGCTAATACTATGATATATAGAGGAGAAAGAAGACATAAAAAGCCAAAGAGAGCACCACTAGATCTTACCAAGGGTCACATACAGTCCAGCATCTTGCTTTCATATTGATCAGGCAGATGCCTTTGAGAAGACTGCAAGCAGAATGCGAACACAACTCACTTTCCACTTATGTCACCAGAAACTGTGACTCAGAGAGTTAAACTACCCTCTGACTCCAATATGGTATCTAATTACTGCTTAAGGTGCTAGAATGTCTTTGAGCTAACCTTGCACATGCTGTTCTGTATAACAGATTAGCAGCCCAGAAATATGTGCAACTGCATTGTCACTTAGTAAATCATATCTTCTGGCTATCAAGCACAAGATGAGTTTTCCATCTTCCTTGATAGCAAAACTTTTTGGGCGGTTTTTCCTAACATTGCTGCTAACACTCTGATATAATAGAACTGTAATACAAATTTCCATGGTTAGTAATGCTTTTCATTCTAATCTGCTCAGACACAGAAGGAGGACTTCTTGTGATGTATGGGGAGAAGCACCCAGGATGGAGGGGGGGGGGTCAGATGATTCCCTATCCTGGGGCTTCTTGAAGATGTTTCTCCCCATTAATCAAAGGGTCACTGCATGTTAACTTCAAGGAAGGATTTCCCCCTCCTGAATTCCCTTGATTCAGATTGCAGTCACTATATTCCTGCTGCAAACCAAACTGATGGGTTTCTGACATACATGCAATCCTGCCTCCTGGAAAAAAAAAATCACCCTCCATGCACAGGCACTAGCAGCACACCTTGGAGCTAGGTGGGGAAAGCAACCATGCAAATAGCCTTCTCTGCCCATTAGGTGCAATTCCCTTCTCAAGATGTCTTGGGGCGGTTGTGCATAAGGCATATCACCCTTTGTGCTGAAACTGGTTTTCTGGTAATAAAAGAATAAGCATCTTATTTTAGTCTAAGTGCGGAGTGTAGAGAAAGTCAAGCTGTTGAATGTGATTTGAAGATTACCTTTGCTCAGAACTTGATCTCTTAACCCCTTACTTGAACATATTGGTAACTGTCTTTCCTGCTTAGCACACAAACTTTAGCATCTCAGTCATTTTCACACAGTTGTGCCTGGACAACAGTCACTGTGCTTACTGCACTTCTGAAAGTGCTGTTTACATGCCTGATGCTGCTCTTGGCTGTGCAACCATCCCAGCTATGAAATGTTTGTTCCCCGGTTGCAACATTTTGGACTGGGGTGGTGCGATCAGACACTGGAAATGATGCAGGGCTTAGTTCTGCTGTAGCTCAGTGGTAGAACAAAGTACCTGGAAAGCAGAGGTTTGCCAGTTCACTCACCAGCCTCTCCCAGAAGTAGGCAATGACAAACCACTTTTATATCTCTGCCAAGAAAACTGCAGAGAGAGAGGTGCTCATGTTGTCAACCAGGGCTGAATTTGCACTTAGGCCTCTGGTATGCACTAGAGCAGGGTTTCCCAAACTGTGGGTCGGGACCCACCTCTAGGAAATTTAACCGTATTTGAAATAACTTTTTTGATGTAATTATTTAATTAAGTAATAAAAAATTGTATTAAAACTTTGTTTGTTATTTGAAAAGTCCTTTATTCATATTGGTAATGGTTAAATTTCCTAGAGGTGGGTCCCGAGTTGGTAAACTTATATTAGATGGGTCGTAGCCCAGACAACTTTGGGAACCACTGCACTAGAGGCCTAAGTGCAAATTCAGCCCAGGGGTCAGCCACAGCTTAGTGGCGCTCAGCAGCAATAATAACCATGTTTCCAGTGCCCTAATGATTGATTAGGGTGGGATATGCGATGGATGAGCTTGGGGCTGCATGCTCATCCAGTATACTCACTGCATTATGAATATGCAGGGATGTGCAGACACTGCACACTCATCACACATTCACAGGATTACAATGGCACTGTAAGAACTTTGTCACAGTCTAGGTCCCACTACTAACACCTATAATTAGAGATCCAAAGGACTAACTATGCTCATTAGATTTCTTTCTAAAGGGGGCAATAATAATAATAATATGGGTGTATGGGAAGAGTGAAGGATTAATCTCATTGGAACAGCATCAGAGACTCTAGTCCAGAGCTGGCAGGCAGAAAAGGCAAATAGTGTGTGTTGTGCCGTGTTTATTGGCATTATATTTTGATCCCCTTCTTTCACTTTGGATCAGAACTGGGTTTGCTGTGTGAATCAGCATCCCTTCCCTATGGACCTACCATTTCTGTTTTGCCACCTCTCCCTGCTATAGCATGCCAGAAACCCTCAATTTTACAAAGCCATGCTTTTCTTTGTCTTCCAGCTATGATTGTAACTGGAGCTGCAGAAGCTTCCTTATTTAAAGATGAGAAAGCTAAATAAAGGGCATTTAAGAAGGGGAGAAGGGAGGAACAATGCATAAGGAAGGAGGAAGGAGAGATGGCTGATCTGCTACAGGCAGAATGGTATCTTTCATCGATCCTGCTGTTCCTCTCTTTTGGCCTTGGAGTCAGAATAAATGTATGTATTGCATTTTTCAGTTGGCCAGGAAGCTTATAAAGATGATGTCAATGCTTTCCAGTGTTTAGACATGCTCTACCAAACACCTATTTTCACAATAAGCTTCCAGAGTGTTGCCAACTGAAGTGGTTTCCTATCTACTCCGTGTTGCCAGTGTGAGTGGTCTTCTTAAACCAACGTAGAAGCAACCAAAACTGTCGTGTTTCAAGCAGTCTTAAGTGACCACATTTGCTCTAATGAAAATCTGTGTAGGCTGCAGGAGAGGAGAGGAGTGGGCTGGGCTGGGCTGGGCTGGGCTGGAAACATGGCAGGGAAGAAGAAAAAAAGAGCAAAACAGAGCATGAAGAAGTATCAGTTGGTTTTCCTTCTCCTATAACATGCCAAACTGAGGCAAAAATCCCTTGCAGGAGGCTTATTTTTTGTTAAGGGAAGGAAAAGTGGCAATTGGTACTGCTCCCCTTGGAATGGAGGCTATTCTATCTATTGGAAGGGATTTCCCATCACAGGATGGCCTCAGTTTGTTCTTCAGAAGCCCACAGTAAGAGATCTTTTCAAACCACTCTTTAAAAAGCATCAAAAGCATCATGAATGAATGAATTCATCATGATCACAGACCAGAAGTTCAAAAGCATCATTTCCCTCTCAACTCTTGGGGATGTCTTTGTCCCTTCATATATCATATGGGCCCATTGTCTAGGAGAAGGGCCCTTGTGTAGATACAGCCGAAGTCGCATGGGAAGCAGGAAATCCAGCTGGTATTAAAAACCTTCTCAGTTTAATGCATTTTGCTGATTTTTCATGCCTGTTTTGGCTTTATATTCAGTTACATGCCAGAGCTCTACTTTAGACCCTTATGAATAGCTAAAAACTCTCCTTGGGTAGGAAAGTTTAAATTATTAAAAATGATCTTGATTGTACACAAAATTAGAATGGTGGGCCAAACACTCTCAAATGCTTTTCAAAGCATTTAAGACAGCCATATTCCTCTTACATGGGGAATGTACCTAGGAGCAAGGTAAATACCTACCTGAATTCACTTGTCTCCAGCTGCCCCTCCCATCCTTCAGAAGTCCCACAGATACAATAGCAACATGCAAGCAGGAAGACCTACAGTATTGTAGGATTTTTTTCACACTCCTTTGGGAGAGTAATTATCTTTTTCGCAAAAGCTGGTGGTAGACTTGATCAAAACATGATATTATTCCTCACAAAAGATGCTAAATGGGACAGGTGATCTCTGCCAAGCAAGGTGCAAATAGCTCTTTTGCACACTGCTGGGATGTCTAAGGGTGTTTTTCCACTGCAGCCCTTAGATCCAGATCTAAGAAGATCTGGATCTAAGGAATGGGTACATTCTTTAATCCGGATCTAGTAGATCCGGATTAAGGGAAGCACCCAATGTGTTTCCACGGGAGGTGTAGCACCCATTAGCAATGGATGCTAACACCCCTGCTGTGGAAACAGCTTTGCACCCATGTGGGGAATCCAGATTGACCTCCAAGGGGTCGGTCTGTTACCCCAGGTGTTTTGGGGGGCAGGGGGGCAGTCTTCGAAGCCACTTTGAATTGACTTTGAAGTCATTTCAAAGTCATTTCGAAGTCTGTGCAAAATAGCTCCTGAGTGCTAGTCTGTGCTGATCTTTGGAGTGAACTTCGAAATGACTTCGAAGTCACTTTGGAGTCACTTCGAAGTCACTTTGGAGTCACTTCGGAGTCACTTCGAAGTTCACTTCAAAGACCAGCACAGATTTCAAAGGCACTCCGGAGCTATTTTGCACAGACTTCGAAATGACTTTGAAATGACTTTGAAATGACTTCAAAATCAATTTGAAGTGGCTTTGAAGTGACTTCGGAGACTAGGTTTAGGGGGCCCCCAATTGGTGCATCCCCTCCCCCTAGTCTCCTTTGGATCCCATTGCCTGTTTCCAGTGGAAACAGGCTCCCTTTAATCCGGATTTTCTGGCAGAAGACCCCATTGTAGACCCCATTAATGGGGTCTACAGAAAATCCGGATTAAAGGCCAAAATGTACCCATTAGATCTGGGTTTCCCCCACGGCAGTGGAAACAATCGGGTCCCAAATGGGTGCCGTGGTGGAAATGGGATCAGCTGGCTCACACCCAAATGGGTCCTAAATGGGTGCTAAAATGGGTACTTTTTGACAGTGGAAAAACATCCTAAGATTCAGTCTGAGGGTACAACCACATGAAGGTGAAATTGCTGTGATTTTTAATGTCCTGCCTTTTCCCTAAAGTGGCTTTTGTTGCTGTTGTTTTGTCCACTTGCTATCTTAATAATGCTCTGTTCACACCCTCATTTATCTTCCTGTTCCTTATGCTGTCCTTCCCTTCTTCAAGTGCATGTATGACGAAGATGGATGTCTAGCTCAAATTGTACAGAGAGAGCTGCAGATGATGAGATCTCCTCTTCAGCCAGTGGCTTGTCTTCTCATCACATCTCCTTTTAGCTGAGAATTTGATTTCCATGTCACACTTGTGCAGCCCCAGAAAGCTTTTGAAAGGATGAGTGCTCACTTATGCAATCAGTCAAAACTTTGGTTTCTACTTATCCAATAAGCAAAGCTTGATTGATTATGTGATTAATCAAAGCTTTGGATTTGTCTACTGCTTTTTTTATTTAAAGTACACTTTTCACTCTGGGGTAATTCTACATTGGCTGGTAGACCAGACCAGAATGTGTTCTTTCCACATTGTCATGTTCCGGACACTTGAACCAGTCAGACTTGGCTCAGGGAAATAGCCTTGGCAGCAGGGGAAGGGTTTGGTGCTGCGATGCTGGTAGAACACCGGCTTTGTTGCGATAGACTTCCAGGCTTTGCTGGCACAATCAACCACATGTAATGGCTGACCGGATTAGGCTAGAAAACAGGTGAGGGAAATGAAGAGTCTGGAGGCAGGAGGAAATCAAGAGAGCATTTTAATCTTGCTAGGGGTTTAAATACAGCCAAAAAAGGGGCATGAGGGAAATGACTTTGAGGTAACATCTGGGGAGGTGATTGGATGAAGGCTGGGGTCAGGCAGGCCAGATGTCCTTGTGATGTCACATCCTCTGGTCAATCGCAGGAAGAATATTCTGCTGGAAGAAAAGGACAGCTGTTCTTTTTTTCTCCATGTGGCTGAGAAATCACCATTATGCTGGTCAGCAGCAACATGGAGAGAGAGGGAAGTACAATGGACAGCGCCCAGCGTGTAATGCAAGCATATGGGAAGGAAAAAGCCTAGCCGCGGCTTATTTTGAACCAGCAAAAGAATTAAAGTGACAGGTTGAAAAAGAAAGCCGGAGAGGCAGGCAGGCAGGGTAAGCAGCCTAGTAGTTACTACACCACATGCTAGTGTTGTCTATGGAGGACCCCACTTGAGGTCTCCCAAAGCAGATCTGAAAGCGAAATGGCATTTCTGGGATGCCACATCCCACATGAATCACAAGCCTCTTTTTGGCCTTGTGTATGGATTGGAGGCAACAGGAAGACTCATGAACCAGTTTGGCCTTGCGGTTAGAGTATCAGACTCTTATCTGCTAGTTTCCTGGTTTGGTTCTGCACTCCTCCATGAAGCCAGTTGGGTGGCCTTGTGCTAGTCACAGTTCTCTTTCTGAGCTCTCACAGCCCCACCTACCTCAAGGGCATGAGTTGTGAAGAGAAGTACAGAAGGTTAGTAAGCTACTTTGAGTCCTCTTAAAGATCATCTTCATCATCATCATCATCTTCTTCTTCTTCATGATGTGTGGCAAAATCACCAAGCTACCTCTCTTTAACCATTTTTTTCACCACCTAGGGGTGGTGATGGGAAGCTGTTAGCAGAAGGTTATAGTCAAGGTTGATTCTGCCTGCTTTGCCAGCAAACCCTAAAATGTGTCAGACTGACTTTCTCAAGAAAAATACAGTTGTGAATCTCTTTTGACAGATTTGCAAATTAAGCATTGAGATAAGAGAAAGTAATTCAGGGATTGAGGCATTTAGCCAAAGATATAGGGCAGACCTCATGTGATTATGTGCATTAAGAAAAAAAAAAACATGCATTTTTTGGGTAGCAATATTTGCAACTGATGACTTCAGCTCAGTTAGCCTGTTGCTAAATTCCTGTCACAATAACTGCATTGTCTCTTAAATGCATTTCTAGTCTGGCCTATAGAGCAAGAGAAAAATAACACATGGATTTAAATATACCTTCAGGTATAGATTTTCCATAACTAAGAAACTGACTTGGCTTATATATTTGGTTTTTAATTCTGAAATTTATGAGGTCTTCCTACCGTCTTAATTGTTTCATTTTTATTCTCACTGAAAACATAGTAAATCTTAACGGCCATGCTTTGAACATTAAAAGACAAAGCAGTAGCTATAGAAAAAAATCTAGTCAAAACATTAAATTAGCAACAACGTAATAACATTTGCAAGCTGTTCATTGGAGTTTATACAGAATTTGAGAGACTAATCGTCAGGAGTAATTCTTAAAGGGAACTTCTGCTAGAATTGCATCCTTCTTGTCCTCAAGATAGGATTAAAAGACCTTTCTGAACTTTCCACCTCCCTATACTGAGAAAACAGTATTTTCTCACTTACAATTATACTGCCAGTTAAGAATTTGTTCTGTTGTTTTCACTCTGTTACTAGTTCACACGCTGTTTGTTTATAGCTCTCAAAAACCCATTTTAATAAGGTCAAATTTGCAATTTAAATTAACTTTAATATTTCTTGCAAATACCAGAACAGTTTATTTATTGAATGGCATATAGACTCTACTGGATATTTATTTTCTTTTTCAAATAATGTATGGTAGGCAATAAATAGTTATGGTGGGTTTTTCCACTTTCATAAAAAGAGACTGAAACAAGAATAATGAATCAAAGTGGGCATTAAATTCAGTATTTGAGTTGACCAAGCAATTCTTAGCAAGCTATTCTTTTCTCCACATTTCAAAATGTTCCTCATTTGAAATAAAATAGATAACTCGTTGGAATAAATAAACAAATTCACAAATAAATTTTTGTCTTTTGATAGTGAGCTTTTTGGTGCAAGAGAGAGAAAATACAAGGTTCTCAAGTCTCTTGACTAGCCTTTCTGTATGGGTCATTATGCTATTGATTTAAAATAAAAATTACCAGAAACCTGGTTTGCACCACTCTTTCCCTTTAAAATTTCATTTCAAATTTCATTCTTGTTAGGAGGAAATGACTGATATTGAGAGAATATGAGAGAAGGGTGTTGGGTCCCACTGTGTGGCTTGGATAAAGAGTCTAAGGCTGTTTTTGCACTAGCGCTAAGAACCCAATCAGGAAGGCCCTGTCCCCATGCAGACCCATTTAAGACCCCATCTGGCAGACCTGTCCCCTTGATGGCAGGAGAAATCCAGATTTAATGGGTCCTTTCGGCCCATAAATCCAGATTTCATGCTGACTGTTTAAAGGTGTCCACAATCCAGTCTTCAGGCATGAAGGTCAGATCAAAGGACATGTGTCGGCATGACTTACCTGCCATGGAGTCCAGAGGCGGGGCCAGCAGGAGCAGAGCTGCATGCATAGGTGGCACCCGCTCCAGCTCAACTCACAGCTACAGAGGCTTGCACAGGTCCATAGCTGTGAGTGACATCATCCTTGCCCAGTGTAGGGCATCAGTCACAGCTGCCCACTTCAGCTGGCAGGCACAATCGTTGCCAGAATGCTCCCCGACCTCCTCCTGCCTTCTCCTCCCCAGTACCAAAGCAGCCTCCTGGGGGTGGGGGTGGGTGGGTGGCGGTGGCGGTGGCAGTGACAAACCAGATGTTGTGTGCGCAGGCGCAGAATGCTGCAGATCAAACCCAGCAACCCCTGCCCATGGGGCTTGCCAGTTCAATCCCGGGTGCCGGGCAGGCAAGTTGCACGTGCATGTCTGGGGGTGGTGGCGTGGACCCCTGGGTGGGTGGGTGGGGCTCCCAGGGGTTCCCTGCAGGCTGCAGCTGACCTGATCGAGTTGGCTAGGAAGCCTGTGGGACCCAAGGATGGGCTGGGACCAGCCTTCCGGCCAGTGGGCCACTACAGCCCAATGGCAGCAGGCCTGGGTGGGGCGTCCTCCCCCCGTGACATGTAAGATGGGAGAATGCTTCCAAATGTGGAGTGAAAGCAGTGATTTTCTAAATACCACTGATTTTCCCAGGACTGTACTGGGAATGCCGTGATTCCTAATACTGTCCCAGGTTAGTCTACTGATAATCTGTAATACTGCTATTACAGAAAATCTGACAGCAATGCCCCATTTCCCATAACAGTGATGCTTGCATGTTTGCTGACCTGTTTCAGTATTATCTCACTTGGGTTACCTGGAAGCCAGCCAGATGTGGGGAAAACAAAAGGAAGTGGACAGGTACCTTGCTAGCTTCTGGTAGCTCCATGTTTGATTATAACGATATGGGCCAACAAACATGCCTTTCTTATTTGGCAAGAGGTGGCAAGAGACTGCAGAATTGGTTTTGATCCTGCCTTACCTCTTGGTGTTTGGAGGCAGCCCAAATGAATGAGGCTTAGGCCCTTTCCTATGCTGTGTCTATGAACAAAGTTCTTCACAATATTGACAAGCCTTTTCTTCTTTAAGTAGCCTTACCATGTGCAGAAAAGAAAGAGGGTGGGGAGAAGAGAGAGAGAGAGAGAGAAGATCCTCTCCCCCCCCCCCAAGTAATTTATAACAGCAAAGGACTTGGCTGTTAAATCAAGGAATGACAGAACCATTCTACTAATGAAAATGAGTTGCTGAAAGAATATTGTAATTGGGGCCTTCATGTCAATAATGCACTTCTGTTGATTCATGTTTACCTGATATTTCTGATGACTCCAATTGAAAATCTCTAGTATATAATTGAACCATAAGTTGTTAATGCAGTGCTAAGACCTATGTACATACCTGGCACAGAAAAAGAGGGTGTCCTATCTGCTTTTCGTAACAGCACTTAAATGGATTTATAATATATGGTTGCCCAGGCAAGCCTGACTAATGTGAACATCCAATTTGGACAGATTCTCACTTAATTTTACATGGCAGCATAATGAAAGGATCGTAAGGAGTGAGACTGCAAAAGATCTATTAGGTTTTCTGGAATTTTGGCAACATCCTTGCTACCCTGCCTCATTTCTCGTTCTTAGTAGGCTGAACCCTTTCTTTATGCTAGTTTTACACTAAGCTTAAAAACATAAACCTCTAGTTTCTTTCTGTTGTTAGGACTGTATTACACTCTCATATCCCAGGCTTATTTCATCAGAACACAAGAGGAGCCCTGCTGGATCAGGCCACAGCTCATCTAGTCCAGCATCCTGTGTCACACAGTGGCCCACCAATTGCTTATGGGCATCTCAAGCAGAAAACAAAGGCAAAACCTTCACCTGCTCTCAAATCCCTGCAATTGGCCTTTAGAGGCATTCTGTCTGTCTGTCTCCCCAGCCTGGAGGAAGTACCTAGGCATCCATTCTAGTAGCTATTGATACACCTATCCTCCATTAATTTGTCTAACCCTTTCTTAAACTGTTGCCCGAGAGGGACAATGAGGAATTGCTGTTCAATGTTTTAGGAACTATGAAGGATCAACTTTCTCTACTGTGCCAGTTTAAAATCTGTATTAGTCAACTTCTGCACAGGACGCATTGGTGTGTGCCTTGCAGACTAGTTTTGGCCCAGAAAGAGGGATCTGAGCCAAGACTGGAGTGGTGAGATGCAGTATGCACTACAAGGCATCCACATTGTTGTGGCCTAACCGTCTGAATTCATGTCTGGCCTCTGGTTTGTTCCTGTGCATAATTTGGGGGCCACTCATGATTTAGCCATACACAACGTCAGACTAGGCTTTTTGAGGGACCAGGCTACCTGAAGGTGCAACCATTTGCTCTTGCCAGTGCTCCAGTATGATCTGAGGTGCTGTGCAAGCACACTGGCACATCAGATTACTGCACGTCCACAGAGCATCAGCACTGTCAAAACAATGGTGCTGGTGCACACACAGTCGTGGAGGGTGCTGCAGTCAAAATGGCAGCATCCAGCAGAGGACCAGGTCCTGGATCGAATAAGGTGAGTATCCAATCCCAGGGGGGAGGGAATGGCTAAAGTTGACTAGCACTCAAGTGCAAGCACTAGTAAACATTGATTAATCACACTCCTTTCCCATCCAGTGGATGAGAAGGGAAGCGCGAAAACACCCTGATCTGAATTCCATCTGAAGTGGATGAAGCATCTAGCAGAGGGTCTGGCCTTCCTTTTTACACACTTTGTTGTGAAAGGGAGACCTCTGAACTCTTTAGTAACCAGATTGGCCATGTCCCCATGCAAGCAATGTGGGGCGGGACTGGCTTGCATGTGACTGGGTGCGGGACTGAACCCAAATCTTGCCAGTCCCCATGCCATGACTGATAACACGGGCTGAAGCCGAATCTTGCTGTCCCCATGCACTTGAGCCGTTTTGTGCACCTCTGCTTCACCCAGGAACCAAGCTTCTGCCCTGCCAGCCATGATCATGAACAGGGGGTGGATTGCTTTTCCATGGCAAGCAAGCAATCCATCCCCTGTTCACAATCATGGATGGAGGGGCAGAGGCTTGGGTTTACTCCCTTTTCCAGGCAAGCCATGATCATGAACAGGGAGTGGATTGCTTGCTTGCCATGGAAAAGAAAGTAAACCCAAGCCCAGGAACCAAACGCATCCCCATATGTAGGCTCGGCTCAGACCAAATTGCCCAAACCGTGGTGAGAACAGTTTTTTCCAGGACCAATTTCGGTCCTGGTTTGGTCCTGGTTTAGGTGATTTGGTCTGAGAAAATCAGACCAAATAAAAATGCATGGGGATGGTCGCTCCCAAATCTGATTTTGATTGAGCCAAAATGTGCAAAGTGTGGAAAGAAATGCTCTCAGATAGATAAGTAAGAATATTATCTATGGAAGCATGTTAGTTTAGCATGATGGTACTATTTGTGGCAAGAAGTATGTGTCTGCATACATTTACTCTTCTTAATAAATTCACACCTGAATAATTGGGTCTCTCTGTTTAGACTTGTTTTGTTTTCAATGCACTTTCCTTCATCATTCCTAAATAAAGCCTACAAAAATAGTGTTATGTAGTATTTGGCTATAAGAACAGCATTGCTAATGCAACTGGAATATGAAATCTATCTGAAGTAAGTTAATGCTTCTTTTGATTTTTTTTCTTTGTGAAAATGTGAATCCAAAGCCAATTTATGGCTTTGGAAAACGCCCGCTGAGTTTAAGAAGGTAAAATATCTTTCTGTGGTCTTATTCAAATGAAACATTGTTCAAGAAAAAAGAGAATTCTAAAGGAAGAGTTAGGCATCTCTCTCCCACCTAACGTTCCTTCCTTTCAAATCTTCACTGATTTGATCTGTAGTTCTTATAATCTTTTCATCCATTGTGAATGACCAGTTGCTTGTTGTCATAAGATGTGTGCATACATTCTGATTGGAGTGGGCAAATCTGAATTGAGTCAGACTTTATTTTTCCCTGTCTTTGAATGTATATCAAAGCATCCCCACTAGTTAGCACACAATTATATGTGTTATGCTTATGTATGGATTGATTGACTGCATTTTTCAGTACAGCTGTGCTATTTCAGAGCTATCACCTAAGATTATTTCTGAAGGCCTCCAGACACAACAAAAGCTTTGGCATTCCTCCTTAGCTGCTCCTGAGCTGCGGTGATCGGAAGCTGCAGACTCTGTGCGAGTTCCTGCACACCTGCTTCTGGTTGGTCAGATGAAACTGGCCAACATCCCCGTGGCCACTTCCTGTGAGCTAGACAGGAAGCTTTGATCACCTGCAGTATCCAAGCAGCATCCTCAGAAACTCCAGAGGAAAAAGCTGCTGATTAATGCTCCATGGATACTGAAGGCATTTGAGGTGTGATATCCCTCAAAAGCCTTTGACATGTTTGGAATTACCCTGTGTGCTTGCTCTCCCATTTTTGATCTCACTAAAATAATCTTATTCACAGAAGCTCTTTTGTTGGGGAGTGGAAACCATCATTGTCAATAATATCAGTATTTTCTCCTGACTGCTGCTGCACACATTCAAATGACAGGCACGAATTGAGCCTCTTGGCAAGATTCAGGCAGGTTTACAGGTATGGTATATGCCCTTGTTAGGGGTTAGGAGTTAGGGCAAGTTGGGGGCTGAATGGAGGTGAACGCACTTGTCCACCCAGTCCCTTGGATAACTGAAGCAGCAATGGATTTTAAGGTGAAAGAAAGTTTAGCTAACTATGACTGGTCAGGCAAGAGATCTTGGAGTAATGATAGACAGTTCAAAACATTTGTAATTGGTTGCATGCTATGTGCTGTTTTCCATTGCTACCAATTCTGAGTGATTCCTTAAAAAGCCCTGAGTTGATACTTGCCTTGATTTTGGAGGCTTGCTAGAGTCTTCAATAGCATGTGGACAACAGACCCCTATCCTGAGATATATTTCAGAATATGGCCAAGTGTGAACAGCCCCTGCTTTTAGCCTGTGACCAGTTCTAGTTTAAAATACTGCATCATTTTTATGCATTTATTATATTGCTTTAGCTTCTAATCAGGTAGCATACTGATCCTTGGCCTCTTGGGCAGTAGCAAATCTTTTCACTGGCCCTGAAAGTATTTGGGTGATTGTCTACTTCATTTTCCTGAACTGCCACTCCTAGATCCATTACTGTTGGTTTAGACAACAGAGCTTTTCTGACAGTCCGTCCCTTAACCATGATACCATTGTTTGCTTTATAACCTGGCTGGGACTTTGGGTTTAATTCTAAAACTATAATTTTATGTGCACAGATGTGCAATCTTGACTACCATGGACTCTGGCAGTAATAATCCAGATTGCTGCCAATGAACATATGGCTTTTTCATCTAAAGGATTCATGGTTCTCACAAGAGCCCACTTTTTGAGTATGAGAGAGGTTCTTTTTTGTCCGCATGTCTATGTAGACAGAACATTAAATCTTACCCTTTCTATTTGCTGGGTCCCTGTAGGCTACCATGATACCCAATTATCTCCAAAATGATTGATGTTCACTTACGCAGGTAGAATGTGTTATAATTTTCCATTCTTCAATTTATCTCCCTTTTACAGCTGATTGTTGCTTTGTGCATGGGATTGCGATAAGCTTTTCTGAAGGAAATATTTAGATAAATAAAAATTATAATCACAACGGCTTGATGGAAAGGCTTTTTGTTTGTTTGCCATTTCCTTCCCTTGAAAACCAATGCGGCTTCCGTTGATGGGCCTAATCTGCTGGAAGCTTCTTGATAACAAGATGAGATGAATGGGAGCATCAGAGCCTTGGACCCTCCATCATGTCATGGTAGGAATTATATTATATAAAAGTTAAGGGGTCAGGTCTAAAAAGAATATTTTTTCCTATAAGTTTGTCTGGCTATGTTTGGATGGTTCATTTTGTGTGTGTGCACATGAGGAAAGGTTGTGTATTTTTGTTGTTGTTGTCATGAAGCTCCAAGAAAATCTGTGGTTAATTTAGTAAATAGAATTAATTTATTAAATTAATTAATATTAGCATTTGCTACTTACTCAGTCAGATAAATATATTTAGAAATATATTTGCATCTAAAGAGTCTTTCTTCTTAATTCCTTATTTAGTGCTATGAGTTCCAGATTTGCAGAATTGCTAAAAATTCATCATTTACCATTCTAACCTCAAGAATAGGTGGAAAAGGTGCAGAAAAGGGCAACCAGAATGATTAAGGGTCTGGAACGCCTCCCTTACGAAACCAGGCAGCAACGTCTAGGCCTCTTCAGTCTGGAGAGACAGCGTTTAAGACGGGACCTGATTGAAGTATATAAAATTATGTATGGTATAGAAAAGGTGGATAGAGAAAATTTCTTTTCTCTATCACAAACCACTAGAACCAGGGGGCACTCTATGAAGCTGATGGGTAGAAGAGTCGAGTATTTCTTCAGCCAGAGGGTCATCAGTTTACGGAATGTGCTGCCAGAAGAGGTGGTAACAGCTACCAGCCTAGATGGCTTTAAGGAAGGGTTAGACAAAATGTATGGATGGCAGATGTATCAATGGCTACTAGAATGAATGCCGAGATACACCTTTCAGGATGGGGAGGGGGGGGAAGCAGGATGCTTCTAAGGCCATTTGCTGGGATTCAAGAGCAAGAAAAGGTTTGTCCTTTTCTCTGCTTGAGATGCCCATGAGCATTTGGTGGGCCAGTGTGTGCAATGGGATGCTGGACTAGATGGGGTGTGGCCTGATCCAGCAGGGCATCTCTTATGTTCTTAATATAAAAGGAGCCCTGCTGGATTGGACCGCAGACCAGCATCCTGTCCCACATAGTGGCCCATCAGTTGCTTCTGGGCATTTGATAGAACCTTCACTTGCACTCAGCTTCTTGCAAATGGTCTTTGGAGACATTCTGCCTATCTTTCAAACCAGGGGGGAGTACCTAGGCATTCACTCTAGTAGCTATTGATACTCTTGTCCTCTGTAGGAAGGGTGGGAATACCCCAGAGTAAAATTCTTTCCTGTAAGTGCTTCACTCTGTTCTACTAAATATGCCAGCTGCCAATTCTGACTCTTCTCTTTTTATTTTTTAGCCTTCCCTTAAGAACCTTGCCCCACCTGTTTGTATTGCATTCCCAAATCACCTGAACTTAATAGCAGTGAAACTGACCACAATGTAGTGCTTTTGAAAAGGTCATGTTTACTCTTACATGGCTGTCATCAAAAGTAAGACTTTTATGTTCAGATCTGCTGAATAAAAGTGTATACTTGAAAATGGAGTTTGGCTCCCTTCATATTATACTATGAACACAGATAAAATAACTGCATTAAGAAAAACAACAAAACATTCACCCATAATACACTATGGCTGCAAGAATTCTGTAGCTACTACCTAGTGCTAATTCTGCAGTCCTCTGGAACTTATGGCAGACAAGGCTATGAATGGTTACTAGCCTTGATAGTGGTATGAGAATCATTTGTATAAGAACGAGCTAGAACTTGGCACCTTGGGATATTTGCAAAACATTTGTTGTGAACATCAAAGATGACAGTCCCATTGTGCCCCATGACATTTCCTTTGCTCATGCCACAAATCCTTGAGATGGCCACTAAACTGGGATGGCTTGGAAAAGAATATTGGACAATTACATGAAGAATTAGTTAATCAGTGGCTCCTGGTACAATGTTTATATGCATCTATATATAAGAAGTTGAGTGCCTCCTGCAAACTAACAGTTGAGGCTAGGGGTGTGCACAAAGCCCATTTCCCACACTTGATTTGGTAAGAATCAAATGTGGGAAAATTTCACTTCAGCTGAATCCCACCCCCACAAATATGGGGGACTGTGTATTTGTAACACCCACCTTACCTGTCCTCCTTGCCACCACTGCCACACACTCTTCTAAGGCACTTCTGGGTCTGTGTGTGCAGCCTGGAAGTGCTTTTTCCATACTCCAGAGGGCCTATTTTGGCCTCTGGAGAGTGTGGAAAGAGGCCCTGGACAAACTCCAAAAGGTCACATGGGAGGCAGGTGGGACTGCACTGGTGGCATCCTGTGCCTCTTTCTGTGTAATCTGGAGGCTGAAATAGACCTTCCAGGTGCTGAAACAGGCCTCCCAGTTCTGGGGTCATGGGGTGAGGGGAGGCCCTGGGGCGTCCGGTATCTGCCAAAACTTTGGCCAAAGCTTCTATGAATACCAGATAATCCAATTTGTGGATGGGAGCTTTTTCTTATACGAATGTAGGCCCTACTCGATCCAGCCAGAAATCTACAAATTCCAGATGTCACAAATATTTGTGCACTTAGGCAGTTAAGGCACTTAGGCTGTTTAATCCAGCTTCAGTCCACTTTCAGAGTGAGTGAAATAATCAGCAAAGTGATAAACTGTTTTCTTTCAGTGTTAAATAGCTAAAAAAAAACAATCACCTTTGGTATAGATAAAGTGGAAAGAAAATTACTGGCCTCTTTGCTGATGTGTTCTCTCACTCTGAAAATGGACTGAAGCTGGATTAAACCTTAGGTGTGACCACAGCCTCAGTGTGAACAGTGTTCTTGTCCTTATGTCCAGCTTGAAATCTCCCCACAGGTATATTGTTGGCAACAGAGAAACCAGGGTCCTCAACCAACCAAACAAAGCAAAGCAAACTCTGTTATCATCATCCCAAAAAAGTCATTTACTGTTGAGCTTTTTCACAACCATACAATTAGTGCTAGGGGTCAGGTTCACTTTGCACATAGAGCCACAAAGCATATCCGACTGGCACATGAGGTATCCTTGGGAGTAGGCAATAGCCTATGACCAGGGCTAGAAAGGAATGCAAAAGAATGCAATTTTCATGTGTGAGCTTGATTGAATAATTAAAATATCCTATATTAGCTTCCTCAGATGTAAAGAAACATAACTGGATAAGATAACCCGCTATTTACAGCAAAGCTTTAGGCATTGAAAAACACCAGTAAATTAGGCTTTTGAGACAAACAGGGATGTTAAAAAGGAAAATCAGTTCCATTAAAACATTAGAGGAAATGCAAACTGCTTTCTCTTTGTTGTTTTGTTTTCCTTTTATTTATGCTATTCTCTTTTCCCTCCCAAATTATACTGCTTAACATGCTGTTTTTCCCTTTCCAGGAGATAGTAACTTGTAGGGGGGGGGGGAGCTCTGCAGTCTCTGTGGTCCTTTTGTGGAATTTTTTTTTAGCAAGGATATATCTGCTTAATTGATGAACAGCTTTGTATCTGGTGATTTTTGTAATCCCAAGGCTATTTATCTGTTGAATGATTGCAGTGTTTTTAATTGCGTTAAAGGATTAATAAAAATAAACTGAGACCAAACAATTTACACAGCAAAGATAAAACATCACCAAATGACTGTTTATATTCACTTTTCAAGGATAGGATTATGTTTCAGGATTAATCTTCAATTAAATTTATGAATTTTATTTATGATCCTTGTTATTATTTTTGCAGGATATGCTGACACAGCAGCCTTTGCTGCTAACAGGACAGATGGCAGTATTGTAATAAATATGAGTACGAAAATCCCCTCTGGTCTATTTCCCCTGGTGTTAGCTTGTTTAACTACAGGTTCAGTATTGGTCACCAGAAGCACACAAATTATAGATATGAAACTAAAATCATCATTGTGAAAATGAATAGCCCAAATAGTTATAGTTCCCAAACTGGCTGTGAACGATAAAGATAGGAGGGACAACAGAGGGAATTGTTTGCTTTGGCCTGCGGTGGCCTCATTTCTTCAGTCATTCCAGGCATTTCCTGTTGATGACCTTTTGCTTCATTTTAAATCAGAAATCTTCAATATTTGTGAGGTGATGATCCTATGCTGAATTCTGAGAAACTGTTAAGGTAGTGGATGAAAAAAGAATATCATGGCTGGATAAAAAATGGAGAAGGAAAATTAAAAAAAGAGAAGCATGCTGGAGCAGAAAACAAAATTTTAAATAACTTTTAAATATGTTGATGTATTTAAAGGTCAATCTACAGTGTACCTAATTAAAATGTTCTTTCTTTTAAGTGCACAACAGTTGAGAGTCAGTGTGGCATGAATGTAGGTCTCTTGTAATTCTTTTCTATAACTGCAGATGGATAACCCCTTTTTACATGTGAACTGCTGTAATGGGTGTTCTTATCAGTGGGCTTTTTGTATAGATAAGTTTAGAAAATTGGCTTCATTTTGACTGTATTTGATGTTACATTGTATATTGGGATGTAAAGTAGTTATCCATTTGGTGAATCTATGAAATTAAATTACCTCTCTTCCTCATACGCACAATAAAATGATATCAGGCAATAAGATAAGCACATTCGAAAAGTATTCATAATATTTGCACTGCTGGAGCCATAGGACAGACCATAGCAACTACCTGCTTTTGCCAATAATATTGGTTTTTAAATTTAAAATAGTTTTTAGTTAGTACTAATTCTCTCAAGACGCTAAGAAAATCCATAGAGGGGAGTTTTTTTTCCCCTTTGACCAAACTTTCCTGTATTGTATCTACAGCCAATACAGGTATATTTGTATACAAAATCTGAATATTCATGGTGACTAAATAATCATTGGAAATACAACTAAAGTCTCAATTTTTAACATGCTGCGCTAAAGTTTCTAAAATAGAATTATTTATTGAGAATAGAGGTCAACCTGGTAGTGGAACCACCCCTTTGATTATCTTTGGTAAAATGTATAAAAACCTGGATTTCTAGCATTAGGGTTCTTTTTAAAAAGTATATTGATCCTTTGTAATATATTCCAGAAGCAAACTTTCTTCTAGAATAATATTAAAGTCTTTGTAATACTATTAGCAAGGTTATTAGAACATACAGAGTATATTATCTTGTTTGACAATTGTAGCTGAATCTTTTGTTTATAATCAGCATGATTGTTTAGCTCTTAATGAAAGCATCTCCTGAAATGCATGAAGCTTCTGCATAATCAAACTATATTGCTTCCAAGCATCTTTGGTTAAATACCTTATTTTCTGCTCCAGACTAGAAATGGACACCTTGCTCCTAATATCTGTCTATCCTTTCTGAAGAACTAAGAGGGCACCTGTCAGTTAGGCATAAGAAACATTTCCACACTTACAGTTTTGGTGGACTGCTTCAGTGGGACTGGATCAGCTAGAGTGGTCCAGCAGCTGGATGGGTCCACATGTTCTGAAATGATGCCATCCACATTTGGATTGCTGTTCTAGGAAGGTTGCTGCATTAAACCTGAAGCTCACACAATTTTAGAGGTAGCCTTCAGTGCCAAAATGAGACCTGTGTTAAACCATGCCACATTTGCATGTTTCCATGGGCTGGTTGAGCACTGGTAGATCTTTTTCAGAATGGTCTACTGGTGTCCTGGACTAGGTGGCCATTTTGGGCTACCTAGTCTGGTCCACACTCTGTCCGAGGCAGAAGGGGCATACTAGCAAGGGGCTGGTGTGTGGAAAAAAGAGGTCCTGAAAAGGACTACAATGTACACTGTACCAGATCACTGGTAAGCATAGAAAAACCCTAATTTTTTGTATGGAGACTGAAGATTGAGGAAGCACTACCCAAAATATTAGCTGGGCATTTTTTGTCAGCGGTTTCATCATCTTAGACAGTGTAGAAAAGCTTGTCAGGTGTGTGTTTGCTCAAGGACACCATAGTGATAACCCCAGCATAAAGAAGAAGACATCTGAGAATGATATTTCTCTAAAAAAGCTGTTCCAAGGAAGAAAACCAGAAGAGTTTCATTCCCAGCTTTGCAAGTAGAAAGGGCTTCCAAGGGCAGCAATTACAGATTGTAAGTATCTGCATGCTGATGCCTTAATTCACATTAAAGGCCAAAAATCCACTTCCAAAATGCATTATTTGGCTTTTAACATGAATTAGAGGTAAGAGGGGAATATCATTGGACTCTTTCAATCCAGTGGTAGTCAATTCCTGAGGACGGGTTTCTTTGTTTGCTGTCTCCTTTACAAGAATCTGCATATTGCCAAATATTTATTTTTTAAAAATGAATACATTTCAGTATGCTGAGAAAATAAAAACGCAGGGTTGCCCTTTTTACTTTACCTCTGTCTAAAGCAGTTAGGTATAGGTATATCTCCACTTGCATGGGAAAGCAAGAGGTGGGGATTTGGGGGATGCTTTTTCCTACAGCAAACCCAGTGCCAAATACCTGTGGACTCAGTCACATTCAATTCACTGCAGGGAAAGGAACCTCTGGGGTTGCTGCCTTGTCCTCCCTGCACAAATCAGTATTTACTTAAATCTGTTGGCTCTATAGTTTAAAAGTGAATTCCCCCCCCCCCCCCCGCGATTCCTAAAAATCAGGAAATGTAGGAGACTCTGGTTTTGAGCTCTACTGGATCGTAAGCAGCAGCATAACATAATGGAAATTAAAAACAAAAACAAAAACCCATTAAAAGAAATACCGGTAGATCAAACCACACACAAAGTAGGTTTATAATCAAAAGCTATCCAGGCAGCCAAAGGCCAAAAGAAAAAAAAAGACTCTAGAACTGAGATGTGCAAATTTAGGTTTGTGTTTGAAAATCTGATTCAAACCAACAGTTCAAAGATGTTCAGTTCAAACTGAACCACCTCTTGTTTGAACGGGGCTGGTTTGAATTGAATCACAAACATGAATGGTTTGATCAAATGATGTTCACTGTATTTTTGCTAAAAGGTTCAAACTGAACTAAATCACTTGGCATCCATTGTATTTCAAGGTAGGAGTCATTCCATGACTAGGGGAACCACTGCTGATGAAACCCTCTTCCCTGTTACCTACCATATATGGGTTAGGGAATTGGCCTCCAACTGGTCCCATCTCACAGAATTCTGGAAATGCCCCCGGAAGTAGAACATTGTTGGCTTTTCATAGGCCTGGGCAGGTTGGTTGGTCTGTCTAGAAGCCTCATGGCAGTGACAGAAACAAACTGTGTCTACAATGTGTTTTTCAGAGCAGTTTCCCCCTCTGAAAAAGGAGCATTCCCTGAAGTGGATTCCACTTCCAGGAGTGGGCAAGTACAAGAGACATGAAGAAATGTGGTCACTACACTCCAGGGCCTCTTTTGATTCGGCCCCTTCAGGCTGTGACACTCTTCTCTATGTCTGTCCAGATAATATTTGAATACAGCATCCAGTATTTGTGGTTTATTTATTTATTTATTTACATTTCTATCCCGCCCCATACCCAAAGGTCTCTGGGTGGATAACAATAGGTTAAAATAGATTAAAACAAGATACAAATTAAGGACAGATACAGATTAAAATGAAATACAGATAAAACAAGATGCGCCCTTAAAAGCACCTTAAAATTCAACAAATTTAAAACTGTGCACTCCGTAGTGCATTAAAATGATGACATAACTGGGGAGGGAGAATAAATCCTTAGCCAAAGGCCAAGGCAAACAGGTATGTCTTTACGGCCCTCCTAAATAAATACAAGGAGGGGGCATGGCGCACCTCGAGGGGGAGGCCATTCCACAATCTCGGGGCCACCGCTGAAAAAGCTCTCTCCCGGGTGCCCACCAACCTCACTACTGAAGGTGGCGGGACAACCAGGAGGGCCTCATTATTGGATCTTAAGGCACGGGCAGGTCGGTGTTAGTTTGTTGGCTTTGCTAACTATTGAGAATTAATATTCAACAGCATCTGAATGGAGACAGGTTCTTTATCATTGGGGCTGTCCCCAAGGAATAAAAAGTCTGCCAAGACTCTCCTTTTGCCTCTGAGCGTCCCCAAGCCAGGGTTTTTAACGAGGTTCCAGCGCTACAAAACGTGGAAATCGCGCGACAAAATACATGCACTTTAAACAACTCTTCCAGCGCTCTTTCTGTAAGTTGCGGGTTTTCCTCGCTACATTTACCTTGAGGACGCTCTGTGGCAAAAGGGGCGGGGATTGCCTCCTGCACACACAGCAGAAACACAAAAACAGCTTCACTTTCTAAAGCTCAGAACTAAAGAGCCAGAATCACGCAGAATTGCAACATTGTTGCAATCGCTGTGAGGTGTGAAATGGGTGGATTATTGCTAGGGGTGGATTTTAAAGCGATAACAGGGAAAGTGATGAGTGAATGAGCGATCGTGCGCTGGACAGGGTGGATTTTTGAAAGCAATAACAGGGAAAGTGGTGAGAGTGAATGTTTTCCAGCACGAGAAGCCATTTCGGGGGGGGGGGATATCTGGGAAACGAACAGAGAGCCGATCGCTGTTTCTCCTTTGCACTTGTCAGGGATTGTCTTCCTGGTTGTGGCCACACCGAGCGCAGTCCCTCCCCATTCCCGCTGGCACCCTATGAACAAGAGCAGGGGCGGGGAGAAAAAGATGCGCGCAAAGAAAACAGGGATCCTATGGGGACGGAAGGTGCGTTAAAAACACGCATTTTCCTGAGCCTCATGCGGACGCTTATTCCTGATTTGCATGGCACTTTTAAAGTCCACTTCAATAGAGTGACAGTAGAGTGACAGTGGAGAAGTAAATAAGTCTTTTGGGGATGCAGCCATTGTTTTTTTTTCCTGCTCCCATGGAAGCTTAAAGAATACATCACCAAGGGGGAGTCCCCAAAAGACTTATTTACTTCTCCACTGTCACTCTACTGTGACTCTACTGAAGTGGACTTTAAAAGTGCCATGCAAATCAGGAATAAGCGTCCGCATGAGGCTCAGGAAAATGCGTGTTTTTAACGCACCTTCCGTCCCCATAGGATCCCTGTTTTCTTTGCGTGCATCTTTTTCTCCCCGCCCCTGCTCTTGTTCATAGGGTGCAAGGGAGAAACAGCAATCGCCTCTCTGTTCGTCTCCCAGATCTCTCCCCCCCTTAAATGGCTTCTCGTGCTGGAAAACATTCACTCTCACCACTTTCCCTGTTTTTGCTTTCAAAAATCCACCCTGCCCAGCGCACGAGCGCTGACAATCCCTGACAACTCCAAAGGAAAAACAGCGATCGGCTCTCTGCCTCTCCCCCCCTTAAATGGCTTCTCGTGCTGGAAAACATTCACTCTCACTACTTTCCCTGTTACTGCTTTCAAAAATCCACCCCCTGTCCAGCGCACAATCGCTCATTCACTCATCACTTTCCCTGTTATCGCTTTAAAATCCACCCCTAGCAATAATCCACCCATTTCACACCTCACAGCGATTGCAACAATGTTGCAATTCTGCGTGATTCTGGCTCTTTAGTTCTGAGCTTTAGAAAATGAAGCTGTTTTTGTGTTTCTGCTGTGTGTGTGCAGGTGGCAATCCCCGCCCCTTTTGCCACGGAGCGTCCTCAAGGTAAATGTAGTGAGGAAAACCCGCGACTTACAGAAAGAGCGCTGGAAGAGTTGTTTAAAGTGCATGTATTTTGTCGCGCAATTTCCACGTTTTGTAGCGCTGGAACCTCGCTAAAAACCCTGGCTTGGGGACGCTCAGAGGCAAAAGGAGAGTCTTGGCAGACTTTTTATTCCTTGGGGACAAGCCCCAAGAGAAAAAATAGTTGGATTTTATTCTCCTGCTAGTCTAGTCACTATGCTTTCTCACCTATCAAACCAAACCAAACTTCCTTTTAAAAATAGAGACAGAAAACCAGTAGAGGCGAAGGCATACTAGAGGACTGAGAATACGTACACTATTCTCAGCACACTTTCTTTAAATAGAAAATTATAATTCTCTATCTCTGCAGCTGAATATTGGAGTTGAGGAAACTTAGATTTATTGTTTCTCTGTTTCCCCATTTGATTTTGAAAGGGCACTAACAATCCCATGATGTCCTGCTGGAATTACATATTCCTGTTGCTGAGGAATCCTATTTGAAATTATTTTGGGGAGAAGCATGGGAGAGGAAGCTCTTCAAGAGGGAAACCTGGAGGAATTAGCTTAAAGATTTCCCAACATGAAAATTCCGTATCAACCTGAACCTTCTGTCCAGTTGATAGTGTTCTAATTGTAAAAATTAGGCCTTTTATTGGTTTAGGTCATTTCACTCACTAGTTAAACGATCTGCAGAATTGGTTAGTGTGGGGCTGCATGAAGAAAGTGCCGTGAGAATCTTTGCTGTTTCAGATTTACATTTACACTCTCCCTTTGCTTGCTATCACAAAGCTCATAAATACACAAAGCTGTTTCATAGCCAGCAATTGGTTAGTCCCACTTTATGTACGCATTTTATTTATATCTTGCTATTTGAGTAGCTTACAATAAAAAAGAACTGAGCCACAATAAAATTATAAAAATAAAATGCCAACATCAATAAAACCTCATTTCAGCAGCAAGCTTGCTAAGAACAGGAGCAGAATACAAAAGTAGCTCTGGTTCCATTGGTTTTCAACAGACTGGCTTGTGGGACTGTATGCCTTGTGTGGAGCGTTGAAGCAGAGAATCCATGGCAGCTTTCACATGGCCTTTCTGGGCTTGGCAGCCAACCACCAGAATGCAGCATTTGCTCGGGAGAATGGTCCTGGGTAGCTGTGCTTCTTGGGAAATACTCTCTTTGGCTGGGCCTTAAACTTGGTGTGGTCCCTAGAGCAAAAACAGCACCAGAGAGCACTCCGATGGAGACCACTTTAAAGTGGTCTCCCCAGCTGGGGCCATACAGATGACTGGGCTAGCTCTAGCAGTCCACAGAGACCATATTGCAGGGCTTTGGAAATGGCCTTGGAAATGGGTGATGTGTTTGGGAGCTTTTGTTCTCAGCCTCTGGAATGAGGTTGCAACCAGATGGCATCATGGAGACAGCTGCTGGTGTACTGCCCACTGCCTTCCTCTTTCTGGCTGGAATGGTTTGATTTGGACCAAGAAGCAAGGTCCATGTTCCACACCAATGCTCACAATGCAGAAGCTGCCTATGTTAGTAGGATGCACTAGTTCTCAAATGTAGAACCCATTTAGGTTTCAGTGGTCACATTCCTATGAGCATCTAGGCCATGTTTCTTTCAGATGGTGCTCTTCTTCCCACTCTCAGGATAGTGCATTTCCATGCCTCCTCATGTTGATGCAGTTGGACCCTTGCTGTCAACCTACAGGGACTAGGGCAGGAAAAGGAGCAGGGTGTCTTAGGCTGCATCCACATCATTGTGGCACAGGGTGCTATAAGGTGGGGATGCTCCTTTCTTCACAGCTGACTTGTCAGTTCTGAAAACGAAGGGTGCTCTGTTGCCCCAGAAAAGGTCCTGGAAGAGGGTCCTTGCCAGCAGGACACCAGCACAAAGCAGGCTCTTAGGTCACTCTCACCACTTCATGGAGGCACTGTCTGGGTGGTTTCTACCATTCAGGGGAAGGGTGTTATGGAGGATGTTTGCAGGGCCCCCAACAGTTTTCTCCCTCGTGTCTGAATTACTAAGGGTATCCACTGTGATAGGAACAGATGCTTCTCTACACACAGAACAGGATTTCTCCCACTTGGAGGCGTATATTGAAGTTGTGTTACAGTATACAGGAATAGATTTCAAGGACCCTTTCTGCACTTACCATGCAAGATCTGGATTAGATTGATCTGGATCATCAGTAGTTGTGAGCTTGACAACAGAAAATACATTCTAAGAAGAGCCGCAATGTGGACTCACAACCACTATTCTGTAATAGTGAATGTGAGCTACCTGTTGACAGAATCTTCCAAACCTGATAGAGTTGGCTCACAGTACATCTAGATAGTGGGGGTGAGCAAGAATTGATGGCAATGCAAAGACACATATGCCTGATGTGTATTCATAGGCAGTGCGAAGTCACCATCATCATCAACATGTATGTTTGTTTCAGAGGGACTTCACGGTGTTGCCTTAACAGTGTGTGGTCCTTGATACCATGCCCACACTCTTTCCTTTTCCATTCTATGTGGAGATGCTCCTTCACTGTTCCGGATCAGACAGCACTAGTACAGTTGTTGTACATATTAATCTGGTGTACTGAGTGTCCTGACTGCTGCAACCTTAGTACAGATTAGATCCAGATTACCACAGTCCTGTGCAGACCACATGGATTATGGGGCTCCTAATTCCAGAATTCAATATGGCTAAGGAATGCAATATGTCTATTAAGGCTTATAGAGGACAAGGAGGCAGGGCAACAGTACTATGGAAAACCCATGTACACCTATCAAAGCCTGTCCTCTTGTGCTCTGCGTCCTGGTTCAGACAGGTGAAATCAAAGTCAGCCTGCACCAGAACTGTATTTGAACAGGATTGTGTGGCAAAAAGCTCTTTTTTTTTGTTATTTAGATTGCTAAGGTAATTGACATTCCAATTGTAAGGCCTACTATATTCTGCTATGAAACAGTATTTGTGCTCATGCCAATTTGATTTATGTTGATGATGGATGCTGCTACAAATTGAGCTATCCCTAAAGGAGCAGTGCAATGGAAAATATTGGCTACAGTACTGTAACCCTGATATAACCTTCCGTAGTAATGCCATTAAAAATAAATAAAGGGATAGAGAGAGAAGGGAATCTGAGCACAGCGAGGAAGGAATCAGCCAAACACATGTTCAAACTTCTGTTCTTTTTTTGAGCTCTGTTTTTTTCCTAAACTTGGAGCAATATTACTATTAAAATGACAAGTGGACTTGGTGCTACAGAAGAAAATATTTCAAGTAAATCATTATATTGCTGTTGTTTTTAAAATTAGAGGCCATTTTTGGAGTTGAAGGCTACAGAAGCATGTTTGATTAATTAGCTATTTTATCGGTGATGCAAATAAGATGCAATGTCATAAGACCCATATATATTGTAGATTAGAGAAGTTTTAAACTTACCTGTATGCCACATGGAAAATTTAAAGTATCCTTCTGGTAAAATATATCTTTCTTTCTTTTCTTTTTTTTTAAAGTGACACGGTAGCATTGCCTGTTCTGTATTTATGCTTTGATGAATTGCATGCCCTGTTTTCTTAGCTCTAGTATCCAATCAAAATCTTTTTTCCCTGTAGATTTTGATTCTGCACATGCTGGTGTTTATGGAATATTGT
Organism: Aspidoscelis tigris stejnegeri; assembly: GCA_023333525.1. NCBI lineage: Eukaryota > Metazoa > Chordata > Lepidosauria > Squamata > Teiidae > Aspidoscelis > Aspidoscelis tigris. The sequence continues at coordinate 89,755,413 of JALMGA010000003.1, read as the reverse complement.
AGATGGTAGTTGTTATCCATATGGTCCCCTTCTTTTTCTGTGTGCATTGCTGGACAGAAGCCTTGAACAATGATCACAGGTGCGACCTGTTTTAGGAGCTCACCACCCTTCATTTCCCTTATATCAACCCATCTGGTCTGCTTTTCACCAGAGGGTGTTTTTCCACTATCACTAAAAGTACCCATTAAGTACCCATTAATGGGTATGTAATGGCATTTTTTGTACCCATTAAAGGGTACTTAATGGGTACTTCTAGTGACAGTGGAAAAACACCCAGAGTTATACACATGAAGTTATACACATTCTCAGAGAGAGAGAATGACCTGTAGGAGGACTGTGGCTTCAGTTCATCATTTGCATTTCTCCTGTCCTTTTCTCTCTGAATTCCTCTCCTCCCTTTGCTACACAACACTGTACTTCTTACAATATGGTGTCTTTCTTCACTTCAAATTATACCAACATAGCAGCTCTGTGAGGCAGAGCTTTAACTGCCTTAAACTTTCTGTGATTTCCAACCCCAAGAAATCAGCCCACATCTTCAGTTTTCTAATCTGTCTGCACACATGTGGTGGCAGGTGTCTGATTGACAGATCTGCTTGCTTTGACTTCAAAGACAACAGGTGTGGAAGCAGTCTGCATGCACACTACCTCCTATCTGTGCAAACTGTTTAGCCAGGGAACAAAAGTGAGCCTTTTCTGCATGCTGCTTAACAGGCTTGGGCAGTCGGCAACCCAGGTAAGTTGCCTTTGCCATTTCCATCCATCCGCACTGCAGCAGCATGGGTACGCAAGGGTGATAAGCATCTTGCCAAGTGGGTTATCCAACACTGCAAAAAGATTGCCTTCGAGAGTGAGTTTCTGCCTTTGGAGGTGCATTACATACCCAAGGGGTCCACAGACATCCAAGTTCTGCTCCCCTTGGGCTTTTCACAGGAAACTAATTCATGATACGCAGACTCTGTTTCATCTTTTCTTTTGTACAGTTATGGATGTAGGAGTTAAGGCCTGCAGGATGCTGCCCCAGTTGGAATGATGGGAAGCTTTGGATGTGACCCATCCAAGTCAGTTGCTGAGCATCACAATGACACTTGATTTGGGTGTGCTTTCAGGAGCTGCAACTCACAACTCCCCTCTTGGTACCAATAGCTGCTTCTGTACAAATTTTGTAATATCTTGAGCAAATGTAGTCTGTCCTTAGGTTTCTCGCGTCTAACTTTTTTGACATATAAGACTCTTCACTCATGGAATGGCTCAATGGCTACAACTTGAGGTTGGTTTGTTGCCCGTCTGAGTCCACTCCTTTTCTTTGTCTCCTTTTGTCTGCTGGGAGTCTTGCTACTGCCCACAGTTCCATCTCCCCAGAAGAATGCTCTTAACCTCAGGTGCCAAACTAGAGGCTAGGGATCCCATCAAATGATTTGCATAGGAAAAGCAACTATTCCTCTCCATTCTGTGTTCATTTTAGTGCATTTTATGTTTATTTAAATCCTAGTTTATTGTATAGTTCATGTTGTACCTCTATTACCTTGTAAACCACCTTGAACATTCAGTTGTTTGGAAAGGCAATATACAAGAGAAATGCTGATGCTGATGATGACATTGGGTTTAGTGCTTCTGCTGGAATGTTGTATTGTTTTGAGGTCAGCTGATAATTGCAAAACAAGAGTGTGTAAAATTTATTTATTTGCTTTTTTATTGTAAGATTTCTGAACTGCCCTTCATAGTTTCAGGGCAGTGTACAGAATAAAACATTAGAAGAATAGAACAGAACCTTAAAAATGACCTGTTAAAATAGCAATCTGTATACTAAAGGAGGGGGGGGTATAAAAATAAAACAAAATAGAATAAAATAAAACAAAGTATAGCTAAGTAAACCAATACAGAATTCTCTGGGACCAAAATGTCCAAGTGAAGAAATGAAATTTTACCAGGTGCCTGAAAGTGTTGACAGTCAATACCTGGTGGATATCTACTGGGAGGTTGTTCCCTAAAAGGGGCTCCACCACAGAGAGAGCCCAGTAGTACCTAGCAACCACCTTACAAGACATATCAGTGGCTTGTATAGTCAGAAGGGATTTCCCTAATGATTTTAAATGTATGGGAGGAGGCTGTCTCATTTGCTATCAGATTGTTTTCAAAAACATTTGAGTCAGGGCCAGGTTCTCTAGGGGTGCTTTTCCACTGTCAAAAAGTACCCATTTTTGCACCCATTAAGGACTCATTTGGGTGTGAACCGGATGATCCCATTTCCACCAAGGCAACCATTTGGGACCCGATTGTTTCCACTGCCGTGAGGGAAATCCAAATCAAATGGGTACTTTCTGGCCTTTAATCCAGATTTTCTGTAGACCCCATTAATGGGGTCTACAATGGGGTCTTCTGTCAGAAAATCCTAATTAAAGGGAGCCTGTTTCCACAAGAAACATGCAATGGGGTCTAGAGGAGGCTAGGAGGAGGGGATGCACCCATGGGGGGGAAGCCCCGAAGTCCCAATTTCGGAGGGTGCGTCTTCATGGCATAGTTATCTCGAATTCAAAACGTTTTGAGTTTGCGCAGTTCAGATGGCACTTCGGATTAACACGGTATTTCCGTGTTAAAGGACGTTATCCCGATTAGAAATAAATCCTGATCTCAACAGGTCTCACTCCGGATCGGGCGTCGATACGTGTTTCCTTTTTAACTGTGTGGACAGTATCGTTCCGGGATGAGATTCAGTGTTAAGGCTGTCCCGCCCCCCCAATCGCACTGTAACCAATGGCTGAACGTATTAGAAGCACGTCATGTTTAGGGTTTCCTTCATTGAAAAAATCCACCCTCAAACACCCACTATAAACCTCCAGTCCTTAAAGCTGAAACACTGTATCAATCTAAGCACTTCACACCTTTAAAACAATGTTGCAATTTTGCGCAATTTCAGACCTTTGAAGGTTCAGAACAGTCACTTCCAGCCCCCTTAATGGTGAGAAGGCTTGTCAGCCACTTAGTCCCTTGAAGGGTGAAAACAGAATGTCAACCGCTTTGAGCCCCCTCTAGGCTACTTTGCCTGTGGTCACACCTAAGGTTTAATCCAGTTTCAGTTCACTTTCAGAGTGAGAGAATACACCAGCAAACTGACAAGCTGGTTTTCTTTCAGGGTTAATAACTCAGAAAATCCACCTTTAGACTAGATAATGTGGAAAGAAAACTACTGGTCACTTTGCTGATGTGTTCTCTCACTCTGAAGGTGGAGTGAAGCTAGATTAAACCTTAGGTGTGACCACAAGCCAAGGTTTTAATCCAGCTTCGGTCCCTGTGAGGTGGGGGGGCGGAGTTTCCTCCCGGCCACGGGGGGGAAGAGCAAGCGAGGAGCCCCCTTCGCCCTCTTGTCCACCCCTTGGCTCTCCTCCTCTGCGGGGCAAAGTGGCGGCAAAGCGGGGGAAAAGCGGCAGCGGAGCCCCAGGGAGAAGCCGCTAGCGCCACAGCCCCGCAGCGCCTGGATGGATGGATGGATGGATGGATGGATGGATGGATGGATGGATGGATGGATGGGTGGATGGGTGGGTGGATGGATGGATGGATGGGTGGATGGATGGATGGCTGCTGCTGCTGCTGCTGCTGGGAAGGGGGAGGGTGGACTGGGCAGGGAATTCCCGGCGGAGCATGACGCAAAGAGAAGGGAGGGTGGGATCCTGGCAGGGAAAACCAATCACAGGAGAGAGTGTGGGCAATGGGCAGGAGGACAGTGCTGCCATGTGGACTCCGAGTATTGATCCCGCGTTAAGGCTGCCATCGGAACCGGATCAACTTGCAAGTCGTCTGGACAGCTTTGTTCCGTTTCTTTTATTTCGAATTCTTTAAACTGAAATAACACATGCCATGAAGACGCGCCCGGAGTGATTTCGGAGTGATTTCAAAATCATTCCGAAGTGACTCCGAAGTCCCTCCGAAGGGATCAGCAGAGACTTTGATCAGCGCAGACTTTGGAGGCGCTCCGAAAGGACTCCGGAGCAGCTCCGAAGTCTCTGCTGAATTCTCCAGAGAGACATTGGAGGGGAGTCCATGAGGTCTGCGCTAATAGCACATGGACTGTAATAGTCTGGAGCCTCTCCGAAGTTCATGACAATCGCTTTGGAGGGACTTCGGAGTCATTTTAAAATAATTTCAAAATGACTCCGAAATCACTCCAAAGCTGGGACTTCGGAGATCGCCCCCCCCCCCCGTCGCCAGAGACACCTGGGGTGATGGACCAACCCCTTGGGGGTCGATCCGAATTCCCCACATGGGTGCAAAGGTGTTTCCACAGCAGGGGGGTTAGCACCCATTGCTAATGGGTGCTACACATTCCGTGGAAATACATTGGGTGCTTCCCTTAATCCGGATCTTCTAGATCCGGATTAAGAAATGTACCAATTCCTTAGATCCAGATCCTTAGATCCGGATCTTCTTAGATCTGGATCTTAGGGCTGCAGTGGAAAAACACCCCAGGTTTCACCCTTAGCAAATGTAGTTCACATGTAGTAGTCATGGTTTCTATCAAGTTGAGCTATGGTAGGGGACCATTATTTGATGATATAATGATGATAGGCACTCCCATATGTTTGAAGAAGCTCAGGGACAGTGAGGAACAAAAGCAGCCCTTACTATTTTGGTCCATGAAATGAAGCCTGAGATAGTGACTCCTCCCCATTCCAAAGTCAAAAGGTGACAGAATGGTGGGAGGAGGGAAATGGGGTGGGGGAGAGAAAGTCAGGGGGAGAGGGAGGGGGAAGGAAAGTTTGGGGTAGGTGGAGGGAGATCATTGTGATGGCAGCAGTGACAGGGAAAGGAAATCAAGGCAAGGGGGGGGCGGAGGAGGAAGATTGTGATAATGGGGCAGAGGAAGAACTGTCATGGTAGGGGGAGGGGGAGAGGCAAGACTTAGAGAAGACGCTTGCATGGGCATCATGTTCTAGGCAGCCGGGGAGCTGTGTTGGCATGAATGAAGGAAAACATGAATAGAGCGAGGAAAATCCAGAAAAAAAGTGGCTTGGCCTTTAAAGATAGAACCAAATGGGTTGGGATTCTGGCTGAAGAAGGGTGTAACTGCAGCCTCGATCCTTCTGTGTTTTCCTCTTGAGGTGGCCACACCATAATCTCCTTTCTGAGGGGTCAGCCCAGGTTTTAAAGGGAAAAAAGAGAAAGAAGATTTGTTTATTATCATGCCTAGAGGAAATAAATGCATCATTTTACATAATATGATGGCTGGATTGGTAAATTTATTTCACTGTATAAAATGGCTTGAAAGCTCACTATATTCAGGAAATGGTAACATGGCTGCAAGACTGAAAGAGACATTTGTTATGAAATCAGGGAGAGAAATAATCTCACCAATGGTGTTGTGATTCACCACTGAGTGTCATTCTTCAGGCTGTCAGCTTCAGAATTAGGATACTTCTCCCATAGCTTTAGGAAATCAACTACATCTCAATGAACTTTAAAAAAAAACACCCACCTGCCTTATTCTGGCTGGGATCCTGTTTTGAGACTGATGCATTCAGATGAGTTTGCCTGACCTAAACACGGGAATTATCTCCTTGGAATGTAGCTGTTCTGGTTTTGTTAAGGAGACTTTCACAGATCCAGTGTGCCAGGTTTTGCTCCTATCAAAGTAGATTTGTGTCTGTTAAACCTCCCTTGTCATATACAGGCATTTTGAATACACTGCAAAGGTGATCAGGTAAGGGGGAAAATAATAATCAAATACTGACAGTTGGAAATGACTATGCATGTGTATCCAGGATCCAATTAAGTGATCGCTGAAGAAGCAAAACCTACAAATCTGTACAATATACTGTAAGAAGTTCATTACCTCTTCAATCTGTCTTTTTGTGTCAGCACTGAGAGTTCTGCCATGTGTATCCTGCAGATTCATATTTATAAAATGCTCATTTACAATAGCTCCAAAGTGATGGATAATTCCTTCCTTCCTGTCTTCCCTCCCTCCCTTCCTGAATGGAAAGTCCACAAACAAAATGGATAGAAATGTGAAGGTGTGAGCAGTCAGACCTTAAGATGGACTTAAGAAGGTTTAAAGCCTAAGGGGGAATCCCCACAACAAGCTTATTTCGCTTTCCCTAAACTGAAATAATAGAACCGGATGCAAACGCGAATTTGCCTGTTCCTATTACATTTAACTTAATCGCGTTCGATCCGGATTCTGAGGATCGTACATGGCGTACGTGACTCAAGGGGGGACTCAAGTGGCTACTTTTTAAAAGCCGCTTTGCAGGGTTGCCCTGCCCTCTTCCTCCTGGCATGGACGTGCCACCCATAACAGACCCCTTCACGGAGCCTAGCTGGGTGGCTGGGTGGGTGGCTGCACTTGCCTGGATGGATGAAAAACAGGCACGGGCAGCCAGTGATTCTTCCCCCTCCTCTCCCCATTTCCCAGGGCACACAGCAGCAGCAGCAGCAGCAGCAACTCAAACCCTCTCCACAGCCACAGCCTTTAAACAGAACCTCCAGGGCTTTTCTTTCCTTTCCCTTTTTTAAAGGTCAGAACTTTCAAAGAGCTAGAATTGTGCAAAACTGCAACATTGTTATTAAGGTGTGAAGAGGCTAGATCACTACAGTGTAGCTTTAAGGACTGGATTTTTATAGTGGCTGTTTTGAGGGTGGATTTTTTCAATGAAATCACTATCTTTGGAAGCAAGCTATTGGGGGAGGGAAACCCTAAACATGGATTCTCATCCCTTAACACGGTACTGTCCCCACAGTAAAAAATGTAAAACGTTTCAAGCACATGATCTGGAGTGAGACCTATTGAAATCAGGATTGAGATTCACTACGCTTTGGGGTGGTTTAACACGGAGAAAGTGTGTTAAGCCAAACTGATGTGCGGACTCCGAGGATTGAAAACATTTTGAATACGGTATAATGTTGCCGTGAAGACACGGCCTAAGAGTTATTTGGGAATAGCATATTGAACTGGCTGCAAATTGTTATTCAAACCAGTATTAAGGATGTTTAGGGGTTCTCCAAATGCCACTTAAGGTTAGCTGAAATGTGAGAGAAGTCAGTTTCAGGATTGTTTATTAACTGCGTCATACAAGCAACTGACTGACTTTCATGCTAGTTTCTATATTAAGCATTTGCTTCAGTAGATTTTCATATTCCCTCACATTTTTAAAAAAGTATGTTGCAAATGCCTCTATTCTTGCTTTAAATATGTCAAAACTTCCTTTATTGCCTCCTTCAATCATCTTTTCTTGCAACCATCTTGTCCTTTGCAAACAATGACTGATTTATGTCGCTCTTTCCTTCCTGGCATTTTTGAGGCTTGCTTTAATCATACCTTCCCTATTGTGTATGCAGAAATATTTCAACATACAGATAAATTGTTTGCTTGTTTTGAAAAAGAACACTACATTATATTTGCTACATTCAAGTTCCCAAAATATCTGCAATTAAGAATCTGCCTGCTTCTGGTTGACAGAAAGTTGGGAAGCTTGTATAGACCTTAGAAATTTGATGGAGGAACTTTCAACAGTGTAACAAGAAGGCCAAGAGGAATAGCAATAGCTTGAGCAATTAATTACTCTCCTGAGGGTTTCAACACAAAGAAGCAGAATCTTGTTTGTTTCCTCATAAATGCATTCATTTATTACATTCCTCTTCTGTCTTACCCCTAATCATCTTCCTGTGGTACATACCGTATATCCTTATCTTCATTTTATTCTCACAACAACCCCACGAGGTTGGGCTGGGTTGTCATTTAGCAGTTGGTGCAAAGTCATCTTATGGGTTTCCGTGGGGATTTGAACCCAGATATTCTTAGATCCTAATCTGACACTGTAGACTGGCCCTTTCTGCGCTTACGGTATCATTTGAGCCAGATTTAGGACCCTCTGGTCTGGCTTCTGGGTCTCCTCATCCCACACATTAATGTGGATCAAGAAGACTCTGCCCTGTTAGTACTGTTCTGCAAAGATGGAGCAGAATACTGATTCTTCTAGATCTAACAGCAGCGTTTGATGTAGTCGACCACGACCTTTTGGTCCATCATCTCTGGGAAGCTGGAATACAGGACACAGCCTTATCATGGCTGGCCTCGTTCCTCCTGCTCCGGGGGCAGCAAGTAGTGGTGGGAGAGGGCAGGTCCCAGAGGCTCCCACTAAAATGTGGGGTGCCCCAGGGAGCCCTGCTGTCCCCACTGCTATTTAACATCTTTATGCGTCCCCTCGGCTCTCTGATTCGGAGCTTTGGGCTAAGTTACCATCAATATGCTGATGATACCCAGCTCCTACTGTTTATGGAGGGGGAGCCACCTTCTGCCCCACCAGCACTGGCCAGTTGCCTGGAGGCTGTTTTAAACTGGCTGAAGAGTAGTCGATTGAAATTGAACCTGGCAAAGACAGAAGTCATGTGGCTGGGTCGGGGAGGGGGGGGGGGCAATTTCGGCCTGCCATCTTTGGAGGGGGAAGTTCTTCGAATATCCCCCTCTGTGCGAAGTCTGGGTGTGTACCTGGACCCGGCGTTGAATATGGGGATCCAGGTTGCACACACAGCCCGCATGGCCTTTATCCACCTGAGACGGGCCAGACAGTTGGCCCCCTATCTATCCAGATCCGACCTAGCCACAGTGATCCATGTGACGGTCACCTCCAGGTTGGATTACTGCAATGCCCTCTATGCGGGCCTACCCCTGAATGTGATCCAGAAACTGAAACTGGTTCAGAATGCAGCTGCCCGCCTCCTGGAGAGATCCAGGAGAGATGTCCATATAACACCTGTTTTGCGACGGCTGCACTGGTTGCCGGTAGAGTACCGGGTCCAATTCAAGGTTCTGGTGCTAACTTTTAGAGCCGTACGTGGCCTTGGTCCCACATATCTTCGGGATCGCCTCCCTTTATACATCCCTGGGAGAGTCCTGAGGTCAGCCAGCCAAATAAAGCTGGCCACTCCCAATCCAAGGGAGATACATCTTGTTCAAACTAGAACCAGGGCCTTTTCTTGTGTAGCCCCAACCCTGTGGAACACTCTCCCACAGGAAGTCAGGGCCTCTCCATCTTTGATGACATTTAGGAAAGCCTGTAAGACCTGGCTGTTTGGGAAGGCCTTTGGTCAGGGTGGTTAATAGGCAAAATCGCAGTCAGTTGGACTGGGGTGGTCTTACGAAGGTTCCTATGCCCCGGTCAAATGACCCTTGAATTAGAGGAACTTTTTGTTAAATGGTATCGTCTGTTGTAATATTTTTAAAGCACTAGAATGAAGTGTGTATTTTTAACCTTGTTAGCCGCTCAGAGTCCACCAAGGTGGAGATGGTGCAGGATAAAAGTTAAATAAATAAATAAATACGAATTAAGAGGACCTTAATCTGGATCTCCTGTGGACCCATTTAATCGGGTCCATAAGAGGACCAAGGGCCTTGTTCTGGATCAGGGGTTTACATGTCTCTGTGACCCAGAACTGCTAGGGGTGATTTTCAGTAGTTCACAGAGTAAATGCAGAAAACTCCTACATTCTACACTGGCTTCCTTGGGTGGCCTTCAAGGTCCTTCTGGACATGGATGGAAAGTGCCAATGCCACCTGGTTATGATGAGCTGGTTCTAGTTAGGAATGGCTTGGAACAAACTAGAGGGATTCAAGGGGTTTTTGTACCAAACCAATTCCCCCTCAAGTTTGAGGGGTTAATTTTGGTACTTAACCAAACTGGTATGCATGTTTGGATCAAACAATTTGGTTTGATTTCCCTCCCCCTTTTTCCTTTGGGCATGTGGCATCTACCAAATCTTCCTCCCCACTCCATTACACTCTGGCTTCCACCACTGTGTGTGTGGCAGGCCCCACTGTAACCTGAAATCCCCTCTTCACATTTTCAGCCCTACCTGGTCTATTCTTCCTCACTTTCCAGTTCCCCTGCACTCACCACAGTCACCAACTGACACCTTCTAGGAAGTTGAGGTGTGTATGGCTGCCTGGAATGTGAGGTGCAGCAGACTAGGTAAGACTCCAAATTCGATTGGGGGGAGGATGCCAGCTGTGAAGAAGTGACAGCAGAAGAAAGGAGGAGGGGCTGGAGGACAATGGCAGGAGGCTAGAACATGGAGGGCAGAGAGTGGGGTGTTTTTAGAACGTAAGAACAGACTCCTGGTTCAGGTCAAAGCTAGGGATGTGCACAAATGTATTTTTTGGTATTCGATTTGTAACAAATAAAATGTTAAAATATCTTTGTTTGAAGAGACCCATTCAAATTTGGTAGAATTCTATCCGATACGAATGTATTTGTACGAATTTATACAGATATCCAATACGAATGAATACGGAACTGATACGTATCTGAGATACGTATCCGATACATATCCCGTAACAAAATTGCTCTGAAAGCATCAAATCTGACCTGAATTCACTTTTAATATGCTCTCAATCTATGCCAAATGCACTCTAGTTCCATTGCAGATATGACTGGTACAGCTGCTTCCCCACCTCCCCAGTTTAATTAATGTCCACACTATTCATACAAATGTCCAGAAACATTCATATTCGTATGAATGTCAATGTATGAATATTGCAACATTCAATTCATGTACGATTGTCCAAATTTGCATGAATTAATACAAATAACAAATATTACGAATATTCGTGCACCTCCCTAGCCACAGCCCATCTAGTTCAAAGTCCTGTCTTAGCTGTTGCCTTCAATGATTCTGTCAGTAATCTTATTTTTGTTTACTATTACTTCTAGCTTTTAAGGCTTTAATTTGTACACCATCCTGAGATGGACTTCACTTTTCACTCATTTAAGGGGACTCAAAGAAGCTGACAAAGCTTTCTGTTCTTCTCCCCACAACACACACCTTGTGAGGTAGGTCAGGCTGTGAGTGCTCAGAAAGCTGTGACTAGCCTAAGGTCACCCAGCCAGCTGGCTTCATGGAGGAGTGCGGAATCAAACCCAGTGACTACAAGATATGAGTCCAGCACTCTAACCACAAGACTAAACTGGTTCACGTTATGGAGGGTAGTATAAACTTTTCCTTAAATAAATAACTACATAAATAATACCTAATAATAAAAGACTGTGAGGGGACTGGATATCTCCTCTGCACGAGGCAGCACTATTGCTGCTGCAAGTTCAATCATGTAGTAGTTGCTTGAATTATGGCTAATTTGTCCACTGCATTCTCCAGGACCTACTTTCCATTACTTCTAATTCAGAAAGTTATGGTTTCTCTCTCTCTCTCTAGGTTAATCAGATTCATTCTAGTCTGAAGACTTAACCCCATTGTGTCATCTTAAAAGTATTTCACTGTAATTAATGTAGATATTGCTGCATATTTGGGGAATGTACTTAATTTTCCCAGGATCATTGTCGCAACACTACTTTTTAGCTTTCATGAAGATGTTGTGGATTGAAACTGGGTCTGCCTCCAGATGGTGAGGGAAAACTGTGGGGTTTTGTTTAGAGACTGCAGTTGCCTCCCACCATCCCAGCTGAACAGCCAGGCAAAATTGTGGAGCAAGGATGGGCCCTTGTCTGTCTTGATGCTTGCTCCCACTGTGTCATGCTGGGTACTTCTGGTATTTCACTGGCATGAAATACGCAAAACTATGCAAGCTAGCACTAATCCCTCCATATGCATGATGACTGTTTTTGGATCCATTGTGGCTCCATGTTGTGTGGTGGCCATTGTCTCTCCAATGGATCCTGGGAGCAAGTATTTAGGCAGGTAAGGCCATATTGATGATCTGGAAAAGCCTGAGCTGGGAGCTGATTTTTCTGGGGGCATATTGGAATTGCCATGGATACATGTGGTGGGATAGAGGGGTTTGTCCTGAGATATGGATTTGTGGATGCGTGTAGAGTTTCAAAAATAGGGTGTTCAGTAGACCTTGAGGTTCCTCTTCCACAAATTGTCTGCCCGTGAAAGCCTGCTTCTTCATTGCCTACAGGGATGATAGTCATTTCTTATCTCATTCATGAGAGGCAAGAAAATGACCGTCTCTCTTCATGAACATGTCTGTGAGATCTGCCTGCTTTCTCTGCAATATCCAGCAAAAGGAAGACAGACTTGCAGCTGATTAAATCAGAGAACCAGCACTAGATGTATTTAAATCCTTCAACTGGATGTATAATCTCTGCTGAGCTGAATTTGTTAAGGGTTAATGTCCTGACCCATAACTATGTTCTTGTCACAGCTCCTTTCCAAATCTAATTGCCTGCTTCTGTGTAGCTGGGTACTTGGATGTCCCAGCTGCTGTGACAAATATTCTTGAGACGTGCCAGCCTTCCACATATATTAGCAATGCATGATTGTGTTAGAAGAGATTGCCAGTCTCTCTCTTGCTTCTGAAATGAAAAGACTCCTGAAAAATGTTCTGTGGAATGAAAACTTAACAGCAATGTGAGTTGAAATAGCACCACCGTGCACGCTTGCCATATGGTGGAGCCATAAATCAGCATCTTCCCATCTCTACTTTCATGCTTAAAAGCATTGCAACATCACTGCAAGGGATGTGTATCTTTTTAAAGAACATCAATCTTTGCTCTGTCTCTCATCCTCTCTGCCACGGTGACCTCGTCCCTCTACTAGTTGGGAAGTATTCCACATCTACATGGTTGTTATAATCCCCTCTGTACTTCTCAATGCCGTCTTGATTTATCCTTTGCAATCAGGACATGTGACAAACTTGTTATTTCTAATCTGGCCTTTGCTGGATGCTTGGCTGCTTTGAAGTTGTAGCTGGGATTTAGGCAAAGAGGCTGTGGAGAGCCTCACAGTAGCTGGGACATCCAAATACCCAACTATGCAGAAGCAGACAGATTCAGAAAGGAGCAGTGACAAGAACATAGTTATGGGTCATGACATCAACCCCTAACAGAGGAGATGGAGATACAAAATTGTGTTTCCCTTCACTGAACCATGGGATATCCTTCATGGTTGGTTTTCTTTGGCAGATACTTGTTCTTGCATATTTTGTTAAATTTATAAATGGGAAAGAAAGGGAGGGAAGCAGGAATTTGTCCAGGACACAGTGCAGTTTGTATCAATTTGTACAATTTTAATTTATATATTTTGTTCATTATTTATCTTTCTATCCCACCCTATACCCAAAGGTCTCAGGGTGTGTATCAACCTTTAAAACAGCAAATTACAAGTCAGTATATATTAAGAACAATAAAATATATAAACACACTTTGAAAAGATTCAACACATTTTAAAGAATATCCCAATTGTTAAAAGTATCTACAGTGGGGGAAAAATATAATCCTCTTAGACAAAGGCCAGGGCAAAGAGGTGCATCTTCACCGCCTTCCTGAATATATACAGAGAAGGGGCATGACACACCTCGAGGGGGAGACTATTCCATAAAACTGGGGGCCATTACCAAAAAGGCCCTTTCCTGGGTGCCCAACCGACTTACTGCTGAAGGCAGTGAGACAACCAGGAGGGCCTCACCTCCTGATCTTAAGGCACAGGCAGTTTCAGCTCAGAATTCAGGAGTTATGCCAGAGGTCCAGGCCCAATGAGAGAAAGATGTCCACATTATGTTGTATATTCTAATGGTGGAACGTCTTTTGTCAGCCAAGATGATGTCTATTGCCAGAGAGGAATGGTCCAGTTCTGTGCGTCTCTGCTGCTGAGTTTTCACATAATTTGTCACAACCAGTCTGGATGAGAGTGGAGAATATTATTTTGCTGCAGCAGGTCCTATCTGAACAGCAGCAGCCATAACAATTCTATGGACAACTCTTGAAGCAGTGAGAACCAGGATCTCTCCAAAGCCAGTGTAAGGCTATCAGAGGCACTTGATGCCCTGTCCACTCAGATCATCTTGAGGAGGGATGAAATGACTGGGAGCAGATATAATTTCCCACCAAAATATCAGAAAAATTAAGAAATTCCAATCAGATGACTTTGGGTTCTAGCCAAATAATGGAATTGTGCCTGTCAGAGGCTGACCAAAACACCGAGCTTTTAGGCCCAAATCATGGCCACTCCACCCTCACAGGGTTGCAACAATGTCTACTGATACCCTTTGTCTAAGGGAATGCTCACCCTGTATGTGGATAGGAATGGCCCACCATTGCGGAGAATCTACTCCATATTTGTGAAGGGGTCATTTTTGCCAAATAAATGGTTTAGTCTGAGGCAAAGATTGCAGTCTTGATAAAGCCATAGGTCCTTTCCTGTTAAACACTAATCTAGGAACAGCAGATGGAGAGGAAGCTGAGAGGAAGCTTCCCAAAGGCTCTTTCAGGTTAGTGCCACATCTTGATGCAAATTCAACCAAATAGTGCACATGCTTGGAGCATTACACTTCCTCATTAGCAGAACAGCTTGTCTTTCCTTTCTCTGCTAGTCTTACTTTGCATTTATACCCTGAAGCACAATCACAATAGGAGGACAAATATGGGAATCAAAGTCTCCTGCTCAATTAAAATCATTATTTTTGATCGCAAGCTGAGCATTTCCATATAAATTTCCACATATGTTCTATCTAGCTCTGACACATGGAATGGTACTCAGTGTCCTGCAGAAATGATTTTGCCACCTCATTTCATCACTCTGGAGGCAAACTAAATTATTTCATTATCAATAATCGGCTCCTTCATTGCAAACCATCATTCACTGAAATCAGGCCACTGCAGTTCTTTTCCTTAAGAGACAGAAAGATGCTTATAGCTTCTTATTGGCGGCTTTAGGGTTGCATGAGAATGTTAGAAATGCTACATGTTAATAAAATCACTATCAAACTTTAATCACACGGCTCACGATGAGCAGCCCAGAAATCACTTCATTTTTTAGAGGACTTTTATGGCTTCGTATAGGCAGGTGTGTAATTTCTTGCTTTCCAGAAACTCTCGTTTATTTGCCTAATCAGAGCCGTTGTTTGCAGGGATTTTGCAAGTCACTCCAATCAAGCAGTAGACCCGATGGATGAACATATAAACCTGATTAATTCAGTGCCAGTTTGTTGGCTTGTCCAAGCACAGCTAGCCTTAATTAAGTCTATTAAGGGTGTAATGATGCCAGTGGAGGAGAGCTGAATAAAGAAAGGATTTGAAAAAAGATTAAAATAATGGGTAAAGACAAGAGTTGGCTTTTATACCCTGCTTTTCTTGTCCTTAAGGGGACACTGTGGCTGACAAACCTGTTCTTCGCCCCACAGCAGACACCTTGTGAGGTAGGTTGGACTGTGGGAGCTCAGAGAGAGAGGGTGTGAAGATTCTCATTCCTTCTCTGCCACCCCACTGGTTTTTCTGTATATTTTCTGTGTATCAACCTGCGGCATTGTGGGAAAGAACCCAAATATATAGTAATGGCTGAAACATGTATGCTGTCATTAATCAGCTTCAAGCAACTTCTGTTCAGCTGCATGCAGTGAGTGCCACAGAGCATGCCCCTGGCCCAAAGTGAGAGAGCCTTGTCCTGGTGAACTACTTTCAGATCCATGCATTTGGAAACAACCCTGAAAGTGTGTAAGGCTTCAGAGCAGGTTAATCTTGCTGCTGCTTCCTGTCTGTGTGGCAGTGGCAGGATTGCAGACCAGTTTTTAGTAGGGATGTGCATGGTTTTTTCCCCCGTTTGCTTTGCATTGAAGCAAAATGGGACAGAAATTTGCATTTGTGGCTTCAAATTCTCTTTGAATTCTCTTTGTATCGCTGTGACTGCCAGTTGCACCTCCAAATGTGATCTGAATCCAATTGAATCTGATCTGAATCCAGTTCAAATCTGAGCTGAGTACATTTTGGAGGTGACTGGGCCCCTGCTATAAATGTAACAAAATCTTCAAATAAAGGCACAAAAGCTTTCACATTCCTTGCAAAGGTCAGCTTTTGAATATAGCCAATATTCTTTTTGAATGCAAAGTTGTGAACATCCTCAATTTGTATGAATTGTAAAGGTGATGAACATTTTTTGCCCATCCCCACTTTACAGTGGTTTCTTAGTGGTTTCTTCTGCATGCTTGGGGACTGTAAAGTCAGTGTGCTTCCCAGTAGGTATCTTGAGTATTTTTCCTACAGTACAGGAAAAATTGGTCTTGTTGGACTGTGCTTAGGGTCCAGCTATATGAGGTGATTTTGAGCCTCCAAACTGGCTCATTCCACCCGTGAAATGTTCACAAACTGTAGCTGATGGGGCATTTCAAGTTCTCTTTTCTTCTGATCCTTTCCAGCACACACTGTGTTCAGACATAACAAAAGGAGTGCCTCAGAGAGATGTGTGAGGTCCTTCTGTCCCCAGGCCTTCTCTAATTCACCTTTTCTAGCACAGAATATTTGTGAGAGTGGGGAGGCATAGATTGATATGTGAACAATCCCACTTTCAAAATCTTCTCTAAGCTTCCTTGGGTTGTACATCTCTGAGGCACCTCTGGCAGCTCAGAGGTGGCTTCAAGGTGGGATTGTTCACATATCAGTCTGCCCCGCTCTGCTCTTCTAAATATTATGTATTAGAAAAGGTGGATTAGAGAAGACTTGGGAACATGAGGGCCACATATTGTCCTTCTGAGACTCCTCTGAGGCACTCCTTTTGTTATGTCTGACCATAGCCTCAGAGGCAATTTAGGGCACATCTCCATGGTCTCATTTTGTCTCTCTTTTGTCTCTCCATTGCAACGGACTTTAAAAATGTGTGTTCTATTCCGCAATAAGCGTCCCCATGAGGTTTGGTAAAACGCGCATTTAAAATGTACCTTCTGTCCCCATGGAAGCCATTTTTTCTTTGCCTGCATCTTTTTCTCTCCACCCCCTGTCTGACTGATAGGCTGCTGATATGGGCTACCACCACCAGGGGGCAGAGGGACGTGGATGCAGAGGACGAAAATGATCGAGGCGGCGGCAGCAACCCAGAAATATTATCTTGCTGCCAGTTGATCACCGGGGATCTGTGGGTGGGGCCTCCCCAGGACTGAGATGGCTTTGATGTCACCCTTGTCACTGTCAGCACATGCATGTGCAGATGTTCCAAGGGCAGCGCAGGCAGCCCAGGCAGCCTGAAGGTCTGGGTAGAGCAAGGGAGCTAGAAACCACTGCTTGGCTTGCATCTGCTATTGTTGTCCATGTGCGTGTGTGTGCACACTTGCGTGTGCTTTTCCGCTCTCCTCCTCCCCCTGGGGCTGCTGCTGCTGTGGATGCCAAAGGGGGCTAGAGAGCGAGAGTGGAGGCAGATCCTTGGGGATTTGTGGTAGCTTCAACCGAGGAGGATCTGCTTGCTTGAAATCAAGGCATATTTTAATTTTTACCCCTAAAACTGATTGCAAGAATTACAGGCAAAGTGGGGGACCATGGCCGACAATCCCCACCCCCAATACCCCAGGAGGTAGTCTTATTTAAAGGGGGGATTTTCTGCCGTGGATTTCCCTCCTTTGTGGCTCTGGAAGCCCAGAGTAAAGCTCTGCATGGAGACGCTTCAAAGCAAAAGAGACTTTTTTCTGGATTTTTCTTTGCATGAAGACGCAGCCTTAGAGATGCTTTTTGTTTTACTATTTGATGACAGCCTTTGTTTACTTTGTCTGAAGCCCAGACCTCTCTCTCCTTCCCCAACATTATAATGTGAGAAGTCCTTTTTTGTCAGCAACAAACTTTCTCTTCTACTTTTTATTTCTTACACAATAGTGCAGCCTGAACACAGAACAAGGACTCTACAGCCGTGTCTTCATGGCAACCTTATCTCAGATTCAAAACGTTTTCAATCCTCAGAGTCCGCATGGCAGTTTGGCTTAACACGCTTTTCCTGTGTTAAACCACCCCAAAGCGTGGTGAATCTCAATCCTGATTTCAACAGGTCTCACTCCGGATCGTGCGCTTGAAACGTTTTACATTTTTTACTCTGTGGACAGTACCGTTTTAAGGGATGAGAATCCATGTTTAGAGTTTCCCTCTCCCAATAGCTTGCTTCCAAAGACAGTGATTTCAGTGTTAAAAATCCACCCTTAACAGCAGCACTACACTGTAGCGATGGAACCACTTCAACCTGATAACAATGTTGCAATTTTGCACAATTCTAAAAGTTCTGACTTTAGAAAGGGAAAGGAAGGGAGGAAAGCAGCTGAATGTGAATGTTTAAAGCAAAGGAGCTTTAGTTGACACTGCTGCTGTGTACCCTGAGCAATGGGGAGAGGAGGGGAAAGAATCGCTGGCTGGCTGCCTGCTGCCATTTTTCCTCCATCCATGGAAGCGGCAGCCACCCAGCCATCCAGTTAGGCTCAGTGAAGGGGTCCCTTATAGGTGGCGCATCCATGCCAGGAGGAAGAGGGCAGGGCAGCTCCAAAAAGTGGCTTTTAAAAAGTAGCCACTTGAGCCCTACCTTGAGTCATGTACCCCACGTATGATCCTCAGAATCCGGATCCAACGTGGTTAATAAAAAGTAATGGGAACAGGCAAGTTCGCGTTTGCATCTGGTTCTATTATTTCGGTTTAGGGAAAGCGAAATAAGCTTGCTGTGGGGATTCGCCCTACCTGTAATCCTTCAGGTGTTGCAAACCCTGTAGTCTTCTCAAAGGCTGTGATCAGACACCACACACACCCAAAAGGTTGAAGGCCCTGGCTGTAGTGTCCTCCTCCTCTGATAGAAAGGTCATGCGAGTATCTCATACAGTTCCCAAAATTACAGTAGGACATTGAAATTATAGAATCATAAAGTTGTAAGTGACCTCAGCTATTGTCATGTCCAACCCCCTGTCCAATGCCGGAATCACTCTGACTATCCAGCCTCTGCTTGAAGACTTCCAGTGAAGAACATAACACTCCATGAACTAGCCTATTCTATTGACTAACACTTCTTACTGTCAGTAAGTTCCTCACAACGTCTAACTTGTCTCTACTTCCCTGAAATTTCATTCCACTCATTTTAGTCCTGCCCTTTGAGGCAAGAGGGGATAAATCTGATTTCTCAGCAGTGTGGTAGACAGAGTGGACGTGGGATTTAGGAGTGCTTCTAGAATGATCATTGTTCCTGAGGCTCAGGTGGCAGCAGTAACCAGGAGGATCTATCTCCACCTCTGACTGACTGACCAGCTTTTGCTTTTCCTGAAAAGGGACAACTTGGGAACCAAAGCTCTGTGCTCTGGTGACCTCCTTATTAGCCTACTATAATGTACTAAATGAGACCACCTTGAAAACAGTTCTGAAGCTGGAATAGTGGAATTTAAATGCTGATAAGAGTTTCTGGCTGGATACACTCCACACTGATCTTGAAAGATCTGCAATTAGTTACCTGTTCACCACTGCAGATGTTAATTTATGGAATGACTCTACATATAAAGCCCTAATTAGCTTGGATGTAGTATATCTGAACGAATGCCTTCTTCCATAAAGCTCTACTTCAGTATTTAGATCATAAGTGGAACCTCATCTTGTACTTCCATCATCCTTAGAGGTGCAAGAGGCAGTGACATGCAAAAGGACCTTTTCTGTGGTAGCTACCAGGCTTTGGAACAACCTCCCACTGGAGCAATATCAATCAATGCCTTATATGGTTTTTGGTGTCTGGTTAAAACATTTAACTTCCTCTTAATATAGTTCTACCAGGGAAGTGGAAGCGTGGGTTAAATTTTTAGGAATGATTTATACTGTTTAACTGATATTTGTTTTTTACTTAAAGTTGTAACCTTTGGGTGAAGGGCAGGATACAAATGATTGAATGAATGAATGAATGAACTAAAACTTTGTTTTATAACAATATTTAATGGGATAGCTAAACAAAAAGCATTTATGATATCACTCTTGAGCAGGTGGATACCTAGCAAATGAGAGCAACTCTAAACTGTGTAAAAGCTGTAGAGACAAATTCAAGACATGCTGTTGTGTATTATATGTTGTTTATCCCTTGGAAACATCAAAAACAGGCTTTGTCCTTCATAATAACATTTTGGGTTTCACAAGTTAAATGAGAATGCTCCCTCCATTTAGGCTTCAATTTAGCCTGTGGAAATGAAAACGCCTTCCCAATTTCAAGTGAGGCTTGAGAAGTGAGAAGAAGGATAAGATTCCGTCGTATGTGTTAAATGTGATTCCAGAGGAAGGACACAAATCCTTGTCTAGTTTCTGAGAAACACCTGTTAGATGGGTTTCCAAATTAATGGCTCAGGGTTTATATATATATATATATATATGGTGGTTGACACTTCCCTCATATTTCACAAGCTTGAGGCTGAGACTGCTGACTTCTGAAGCTTTTGAAATCATCCATCTGTCACACCAGATATTGATTTTTGAATGCTATATGAAGGTTGCCAGTATAAAACATAATTTCAGTTATTGGCCCCAAGGTACATCAACCTGCCGCTTTTTGTTGTATATGTTATTGTAGAATTTTGAAGGTTGATGGACAAGTCATTCATTTATGATTAATTACCATATATTTCCACCTAAAGTAGAATAAATAATGACAGGAGCACTAATCAATTACTTGATACTTCCCAAACAATACAAACATTCATGCACACTCTCAGTACTATGCACTGATTTATATGCCCATATCTGGAAAGAGGGCTGAAGGCTTCAAGGATGTTGTCGGTGGCACCCAGGGCTCATGGGTAAAGTGCAAATTCTGAATGGCAATTTGTTATGTTCCTTTCATCCTTGTATGGGGTGGCAAACCAGCCTTTAATCCAATATGGAAGCACTTACGGAAACATTTGCCAACCCAAACAAGAATCAAAGGCAAATGGTGAATTGCCATTCAGCTTTCTCATTGCAATGGACACGTGGCCAGATTCTCTTCATCAGGGCTGTATCACTGCAATCGACACATTAAAAAAGCAGCTGAGAATTGGCTTCAAGATAACAGTGTTCCCATTAAATGTCAGGAAATGCATCTTGGAAGTCCATTATCTGTCATTTAATGTGGATTAAGTTGTTAGCACGTGAACATTACCTTTTCAAAGTTCTTTTTGAGCCCTTTCCTTTCTTAACTGAATGCAGATGCAGTTACCGGTAGTCACTTCAAGGCCTTTGCAGAGAGTAGTTGCATGCACCTCCCATTCACTAGGACTTGTAGTTTCCCGTTTCAGAAGGCTTTATAGACCAAATTGGAGGAGGCCACTAGCAGCTACATCTTCCCTGGAGAGCATGGTCAGTAACAGCAGACTAGGGATGGCTGAATTGGTTTAGTTAGTTCTCACTTCACAGCTAACAAGTGGTTTGTCAAACATGCCTGATGTTTCCTTGACATGATTGTATTTGAGCATATTTGAAGAGTTTTGACAAGCTGTTTGCAGGGTCTATGCCTTTTGTTTATTGATAGGTCTTCAGCTATTGGTTACTGTGGTGCATTTTGCAGTTGGGTAATTCAGGTTCCAATGATTGCTTATGCCAAGGCTGTTGGCTACTTAGGTTTGTTTATATTTTGGTGCCAGTGAAACTGGTGTGCCATGGGCTGTTTTTGGAATCAAGAGGGAGAGGAACCTCAAGAGTGGGATTAAGAGTATATAAAAGGACAAACTGTCCACTATTTCAGTTTACCTCACATTACAATTTTCAGAGACAGGGCTGCCTCACAGTTTGTGAGTTTTCTGCCTCAAAGAATGTGTTGCTGGCTGGGTTCTCTGCTTTAGTCCAAGACAGCAAATATTTTAGCATCTAAGAGAAGCACAAAAACTAGCACATTATACTAGAGGCTATCACCTCACTGTGGCAGCAGCCATGTATACTTGTAATTTCCATGGTGACCAGGCAATGTGACAGCTGCACTGCCCTGTTCCATTCACTCACTGCCCAGAAGGTGTATGAAGAGTGTGTGCTGAGCTGTACTAGCTGCTCCATAGCTATCTGTTCAGGGGATATGTGGTGCAGATGTTCTGTGTGGGAGTATCCCTTGGCTGTCCCACTGGCCAACTGTGAAAAAAAGGATCTTTCTCTGTGGCTTGGCTTTGGTCTATGCCGGCTGCTTTCTCTAATCATTCTTTCCTTCTGTCTGTTCTCTCTTCCCCCCTTTCTGCTTTTCTTGGTTTAGTGATTTGGTTGGGGGTGAGATGGAGGTGTAGGTTTAGGGGCACATGCCAGATGGTTCTCTGGTCTACCCTGCTGCTCTCTCTAGCTTGCTTCTGCTATTGGCTTATTTTGTTTGCTACTACAGTTTGTTTGGTTTAGGGATAAGGGTTAGGGGGTAAGCTAGCAGTGAGATAGCTGCATAATTTGCTTTGAGTTGTTTGCATCCAGGAAGTGGGAGTGGGAGCTTGCTGGACTGGAAAGTGCCTTTTTCTGTAGCATTTTGAAGTTCTCCATGTGCTAGGAGGTCTTCTAGCAACAATATAGCTGTGTGATTTACTTTTGTGTTTGCTTGTATCTTGATCTGGAAGTGAGCCTGTTGGCCTGGAAAGGGTTTTTTTCCCCCTTTGGTTCCCCCAGTGTCAGGTTCCCCCAGTGTCAGGAGGTGTTATAACCACTTTTCTGTGTGGAACTGGTAGTTGAACTCTCAAACCAAATTGCAGATGGCATTGGGCTATTCAATGTTTGATACAAACTCATTTGTAGCTTATGTTGTTTGGTGTGGTTCTAATGGAATCAAGCTGAACCAGGAAAAAAGTACAGGAGATTAGTGTGAGCCGATTATCGATGTGCTGAACTGGTTCAGTTCCATTCCATTCCATTCCATTCCATTTTTATTTATATAGCACCTTTCCAAAAGAAATTTTTGCCCAAGGCGGTTTACAACAAGTGGAAACCAAATACAAAGCAAAATACGGTCATTACATTAAAAAAATACAGCAAATGTAATCAACAACCTAAGTCAAAGACAACTTTTCCCAACTGCAGTTTACATAAGTCAACAATATATAATATATTATAACAAATAAAACATTATATAATAGTTAAAAAAAACTTTCTGGAGTCTGGCTAGTCTTTCTCCCTCATCCCTTTTTTCGGATATACTTGCAGCATGGAGGGACGATGCAAAATGCTCTCAAGCCAACTTAGAAGGTGGCTGGAGGCTGGCTCTTCTTCATCCCTCAGTTGGTTTCTGGTTTGGTTTACAGTGAGACAGCTAGATCACATGCTAGTTTTAGTTCATACACAACTTTAGAGAAGGTAAGTACCCTACATACCCAGTGAGAGAGATGATGAGGATAGACCCAGCTGGGAAAGGGAGGACTCTTGGAGTATGATCCAGGGGTAGGCTGGGGCACAGTCAGGAAAGCGGAGTAGGCCAAAGTTACATCAAGGACAATACTAAAACATTTGAAGAACCATTCTAGTTTTGCTGGTGAGTGTTCTGATCGAATTCCTGAACTGTACCAGCATTCTCATGTTTGTGTACAGGCCTGGAGTGCTGCACCACTGTGTTGGCACTGTTGCCTCAGTTCTGTGATTGCCACCATAAGCCCTGGCGATGTTAGTATAGATCCAGCATCCCAAAGTGCAGACACCGAAACTATTCCCCATTTTCCTTTCCTTGGGAGATTTTCCCAGGGAAGTGAAGGTGTGAAATTACCCTATAACATGGTGGATGGCTACTCTGTGGAGGTAGGCCCAGATGTAGAAGTGAAACTACTGTAAGAGAGCCTATAGCTTCTAACTGCTAAAAGCATACCAGTAAAGTGGCTTGTGGCTTGTGGGATGGGCAGGGTATAGAAGACTTAGAAGCCTTGATTTTCATAGTACTGCATTTTCATGTGGAACTGATGACAATACTCATAGGACCAATAAAAACAAGGCCCTCATCTACTGTCTCACTCAGCTTTTCCTGGAAACATTGAACTGTACACTATCCCTAGCATAATACATAAAAGCAACTGAGGGCTCTAGAAAAATCAAGAGGGAGGGGGTACCTCTGTTTCTCCAAGGTCAAAGGCCATCACCCAGAGTAGCCAAGACAGTTTCAATGCCATGGCCAGGTTAATGCATGCTCAAATAACTCTAGAACATCTTTCCCATATATTTTGAACTACATTTTATCTGCTATACTCAGAATGGTGAAAATGATCCAAAAGTTCTAGAAAACATCCAAATGGCTTATAAATTTTGGTCCTAGACCATCTAACCACCCAAGATGCTATAAGAGTAAAAAAGAATTCTTAGAATACTATTGAAGCTCAAGTATTTAATCACAAGCATCTAATTCAGACCATTCATTTGGTAAATACCAGAGACTTCACTTGGATAATGGCAACATGATGAGCCTGATTTACTTAGACCTCTCGATTAATTCATCCAAATGTCTTCACAAATGGGCATCATCAAGCAATCAATTATCTGCTGGCTTTTAATATAGATTGCTATGTCTATTTATTTTTTCCTCCGTGTTGTTAGCATTTTAGAAGTTTAGAACTTTGCCATAATGATCAGCAAATTATATCTGTATTTACAGAAGTACAGATATTTTAGAAGGGGGGAAATTACTAAATTCATTGCTGGTTCAAATAAATGTCAAGGGCTGGCAGATATAATGAAAATATCCCATTTATTCACCCGTTAAAACTTAATGATGTGTGTATGTAATAATGTTAATTCATATGGTTTTGAAATGCTGACTCTTGGATTATCCACAACAGCCTAAGACAATGAGAGCCACAACTTACAAGACAGCCTGAGAGGTCTTTAAGAGAAGAAGAGTTGCTCTATCACTATGTTACAAGATTAAAGCTGTGTTCACATGCAATAAAAAAGCTTCAGAATGAAAAACATCTACTTTGAATCTTGGCCTGTCATGAAGAATTTTCAAAGACTATCAAGGCAGCTTACAACAAAACCAGAAAGCAACAGTAAAATATACAATTCCACATGAAGTAGGAAAGTTTGACATTGTAATCCATTTAAAAATAAAATAAATCAATGCTTTTTTTTATTTCCAGGACCAAGATTTGAGATATCATGGTTTCCACATGCAAAGTATCACAATTCCTTTTGCTTCATGTTTCTATAGCCTTGATCCTTAAGGTTTCATATTAATATATAAAATGGACAATAGTGTAGGTCACACAAGTGACATATTTGCTTACCTTGTGCTTTCCAGATGTTTGGGTTGACACTGCATGTTTCATATGGGGCACCAGACTGCTGAAAACTGCTATTTGGGAGCAGACTGGGAGGGAATGTCTTGCTCAGAGAAGGTGAAGGAGTCACATTTAGAACTCTTATTGCTTCTCCACTGAAATGTTTTTCACCTCTTGAGAAATGTGTAGATACCTTTGGAAGAGAAATGTATGAGGACCCTTCCTCAAAGGCAACCCCAACATGCCTAATGCCTTGTCTAGAAGAGGCCTAAGTTCGAGCTACTTTGGAAGGATCTTTTCTACACTTCAGGAATAAAGTTGGGGTTCTTCCAGGAAATCTCTTTCTTGTGTTTCCTGATTGCTTTCTGTTGAGAGTCTGTTATTTTTTTGGACTAGAAAGAAAAACCCAAAAACTATTCTTGGTGACCTTGTGTTTCTTGTGGAAGAGGATGAGCAACTGAGGGTAATCTTTCTAGGCTGCGTAGGAGTCCTCCTCCGTGGCACACATTTCTGAACAACTAACACTCTCCAGCCCATATGTGGCCAAACTCTGGCAGGATCCACATAACAATTAACTGCATACTCTCCAACCACTCCTGGCTGTGGATGTGCCAAAGCTGGGGAAATGTTATTCTTGAGATCGTTTTGGAAGGTGCAAGAAGGAAGTCGGCCATTTTCTGTGCCTTTCAAAACAGAGCTGTGCTGTGAGTCCAAAAGACGTGCTTCAAGGCAACTCTGCACCTTGTGGCGGTGGAAGTGTGGGCGAAAGCGGTGCACAATGAGAAACATTCTCAATGGGTAAGGGAGTGTGTGATTCCCCTGTCATCTGAAAACTCCAGTGCTGCCAATTTGGCATCATGCAGATCCTGCTCCCCCTGTTCCTTGCCACTGGCTGCTGTATTTTGGCAACACCCAAAGCACTGTAAATTGGTCACCTCTGAGTAGTTTCTCTGGGTATTATTTATTTATTTATTTGTATTTCTATCCCGCCCTATAACCAAAGGTCTCAGGGCAGGTTACAATATTATATTAATCTTAGACAGGTCCCTGCCCTCAGGCTTACAATCTAAAGAGACAAGAAACAAAAGGAAAAAGGTGTGGGAGGAAACAGGGAACAGCTAAAAGCAAGCACTTGAGATCTTCAATTCCAATTCTTCTGTTCATTTCTTATTGCTGGAATTTTCCTATTCTCTTTACTTTGAATTTTTTCTTTATTGATGACTAAACTGGATGATAGTAGAGATGGTCAGCCAGCATCTATTCAGCCCCATCCTGCTCGGCCTCAGGACCAAATGTTTTCTCAACTGGTGGATCAGCTGCTGTAGTCTCTTTGCCGTTCTGTGGTTTAGGGTTTTCTGGGTGTCTAGGTTGTTGTTTTGGTAGTTCTGTTGGTAGTTGCATAGAGGTCTCCAGTGCTGGGGCTACCATCTGTACTGGTTGTGGTTGCCACACGTTTGAGGTTTAGATGGTAACCTCAAAGTAACTGCTGTTTAGCACCACCCAGGGAGCATGTGAGACTTAGGGACCATCACAGACATGAGCAGTTGTTGTCCCAAAATGGCTGCCTCTGGTTGACAGTTGACAGTTCAGGCAGGGAAGGAGAATGAGTAGAACAGGTCTTTCTTTGACCTGAAAAGGTTTTAATACTTTCCCTCTTGTTCTTTTTCTTATCGTAAGCTTGCTTACCTCTTTAGATGTTACATAGGATAAGATTTGTCCAGGTGGATGGATGTTTTTTGTTAAGTAGGCAGTTGCAGATAACAGATGGTTAGAGCTTCTCAGCGTTCTGCCCTGTCAGCAGCCATGTTGGAATGGCTTGCATCAGTGCATTTGAAAGAGCCCCCAGGCTAGTTAGTGTAATATCAGCCTTTTATATTGGGCATAAAAACAGACAAGGCACAAATGTAATATGGTCAAACATGAACTAGAAATACTTCTTGTGCCACCTGTCTTTGGTATGAGGACATAGATGTTTGAGTACTTTCTTCAGGCATCCTACTAGCAACTTCACCTTGCTTTTGCTTCCATAACATGTGGAGCGGCAGTGGCTCATTTTTGTGTCTCCTGTGTTCACACCTACATTTTAATCCAGCTTCAGTCCACTTTCAGACTGAGATAACACACTGACAAAGTAACAAGCCATCTGTTTTTTGTGTTATCTAACTCAGAAAATTCACCTTCAAGTAAGATAATGGAAGGAAAATGACAGGTCACTTTGCTGATATGTTCCCTCACTCTGAAAGTAGACTGAAGCTGGATTAAAATGTAGGTGTGAACACAGCCCAGATGTTGAACTGCGGCTCTTACCACACCTGGCCATGCTGGCACAATGGCAGAAGAAGGACCAACAGTTAGCCACTCTCATGAAGATGATGCTAAGACCCCTCTGGCTGTCCTCAGGTATTCTGATAAACTGTACTTCTTTCCCAAATATACCAACACAAATGTGGAGAATTTAGGGTGGGTGTTATTGCTCAGTCTTCATCTCTATTGCAGTTTTGTATTGGACAAAGCCTTAACCTTTGGAGTAAAGGGTGGAAATTTTCCCATCCTTCTGTGGAAGGGGGTGGGGAATAAATGAAGTGCAGTCTAATTTTCTCCCCTATTTGTTCTGCTCCTAAGAGCGGCACGTATTTCCCCTTCAGATTGATTTATCTGTAAAGCAAATAGAGCTTTATTATTCCAATTTTTACAAGTTTGAGTTCGTGTCATTGTTTGAGCCGAAATCTTTACCATCTCTGCTCCTTTTGTTTACTCAGCATGAATATCTGGTACACACTGTAATTCAGTTGAGCCTTATCAGACATGCCGTCCCCTGGTAACAATGGAGGAATATCTTCATTATTAATAACATTATGAGGATGGCAGCCTGCCTGAAGAAGCCAAGTTTGCATATTTGTGAAGTGTGTCGGGTGTTATTATTTGTCCTCTGCTAATTAGAATTTAGCTGACACAGATATGAAGGGAACAGGGAGGGAAAACTCATGGCCAAGAGCTCTAAGATTTTCTTCCCTTGATCATCACAATTACCTTCACAAAATGACCCGATAGGAGGAACTGTTTTCTCTACCTTGCAAATATTTATGCACCACTCATAGTAGTCCCATAATAAGGATGTGCTGTTGGGAAGAGACGGAGTGCCTGCAGTTATGTATCAGAGCTTTGTATGCTAAAGGTCCCAGGTTCAATCCTTGGCAGCTTCTTAGAAGAAGGAACAAACCACTTTGTACTGTCACCAAGAAAGCTGCACCGATGTGCTCACTACGAACTGAGGAAATATCAGATCCGGCAGACTATTCTTCATCCTCTGCATGCTAGTTTGTGTCTGGTATTGAGAAATGAAGCTGGAGAATATGCAGTGATTCAGCTTTTGTATTGAATCAGGATCAAACCTTTCCCAAGAGCATATTTCACATTCACACTAGTTTTGATATTGTTGCTTCAAGCTCTGTAATAGATTAGACTTTGGCTGCCTCCAGATTATAGCTGGATAACCCCTGGCAGTATCCCTTATTAGCTAGACCTAGCTAATCTGGTTTCACTAATCAGGATTAAGCATAGTAAGTGCAGAAAAAGCCACTGTTTGTGCAAACAGTGCGGGGTGAGGCACGTGTCATGTGGGATGCAGCAGCCAATGGGAGCTGAGCTGCAGTCTCAGCTCTTTTTGGCTGCTTCTCCATCCTATCAGGATGGTGGGAAACTTTAAATTTACCTTAAACTGTGGAGTGAGTGCTCATTGTTCCGCAGTAGGTAAATTTGCACTAGCAGCAGCATAATGTGTCACCGCTATGAAGTATTGGCAGTCAGGTGTGACTCCCACACCCCAACTGTGCATCAGAATGTGCTGTATTGCTAAGCCTGGACACAGACCTAGACAAGGCCCTGAAGTCACTACAATGTTTCTGCAGATTAAAGGTTCCAAAACAAGAACTATCCCTATTCAGATTAAAAGATGTCTTACAGCTAGATGTAGAAATAATCCTCATTATTTAGCAATGGGAACACAAGTGGCTTTTTCAGAAGGGAACCATGCTTTAGGGCCATTCTCTGCAGTTTTCAATGAGAAGCCATGATTTCCTGTGCCCTAGCCCTCTCTCTTCCTCCAGCTGTCTGCTATTACGTGCTAATGAGATTGGGCTGCCTGAAAGGCAGGAGACAGCTGTAACATTGTAACAAGAGTTCAGTAAAATTGGTGGCTTCTGTCCTGGGGTTGCAAAAGGATCTTTGCTCTTGTGTCCCTCCATCCTTCCATTCATGCCTTTTGCCTGCGTCCCTCCCATTTCATGCTGCTCTGCCATTCCGATCCAGTACAATTGTTGGCTCCTAATATGAAAGCCTCCCTGTTTCCCTCCATCCTCCCTTCCCTCCCACCTGCCATTTTGCACTGCTTTGATCTATGGATCTAGCACAAAACACCAGGGAAAGTCATCTTTAAGATGAGAAGTTGTGCTATGGTGGGCTGCTGAAGGATTCCATTGAATCAGGGTGGAGTTTGAATTGCCTGCCTGGAGGAAGTCAGAGTATGACAGAAGAGAGAGGGAAGGGGTTTCTCCCCTGCTAGTCTGCATTATAATCTAACAGTGGGAATGCCAAAAACCAGACCTCACTGCTGATTTTAAAAATCCTGCTTTAAATCTGGATTAAAATGTCCAGTGGGAACCTGGCCCAATAGTATGAAGATACAATTGTCTTGCTTTCAGTGCCTTTAATGCTGATTGTGTAACCTGGGCTGTATTCAGACGTAACAAAAGGGGTGCCTCAGTGTTTTTTCAGAGATATAGCATGTGGCCCTCTTTTTTTCAAGCACTTCTCTAATTCACCATTTCTAGTATAGAACGTTGGGGGGCATATTAGTGTGTGAACAATTCCACCTCAAAGTCTCTGTAAGCTGACTCAAAGGGTTTTTATTTTTTATTTATTTTTGCTGTGTCTGATTACAGCCTGGGTCTACCTTAAACCAATGGGCAAACTAAAAATATGAGATTTTGAATTAAGTTAGAGAGAGGCCCAGACAAGGTGGGTAGTACTGGCTAAGATGGACAAATTGTTTCATTTAAGAGAACCTCCTATGGCCCTATGTAGAAATTCCTGCTACCCCAAGAGTAGTGTCATGTTCATCCTCTTCAAGGTAACTGGACTCTTGCCCCCCCCCCCCTTCTTCACAGGAACAAATAAAAAGAGGAAGAGGGAAGGAAGGGGAAACACTTGCTTTTGATCACATTGTTTAAAGCTTGCCAGACCATCGACCTAGGGGCAATATGTTGATTCTTGTGGTTCTAAATGGAATGTGCATAATTTCCATGCAACAATAAAGGAGACCAAAGTAGAAACTTTCAGCGGATGTCTTTCCTCCCCTTTATTTTTTGAGCAAGGACAAAAATGTATAAAATGAGCAGCTGGCAAGCAGAGTTTCTAAAAAGGAATGTGAATGAACTGTGCACATGTTTGGCAAGAGCATTTTTTGTGTCTTTCCATGAAGCCCTTGGCAAGACTCATCCATTAGGCTACAATGGGTGTAGCTGAAACAATCAGTTTCCAGACTCTGAAGGAGCTGGGCATATGGGTGACTCTCATACATCTCTGTGCTCATCTTCTCTGTTTTGAAGATAAAGTAGCTGCCTGGCATTTGCCTGGAGGAAGCAATAAGATGAAACATTTGTATGTCAAATTTACAATTTTGACACTTCTTTTATCCACTTAGCACATGCATAATCAAGGTATTTCGCTGTTCAAAAAAAAAAAAGACAAAGTAAAAATGGAGATTTGTAAAATAATGCTACCTCTAGCTGGGGAGGAGGGGAGCATTAAAGCCAAACAACTGTGACAGCAACAATCCCCTTATTACTCAGACACTGTGTTCCCAAGACTGACATTAATAAAACAAGACAGATGACTTTTGCAATTACTTTTGCAATTATAATTAATACTATTGTTTAACTAATGACTAATTAGTTAAACTGTAAAAAAAAAAGCAGCCAACAGTCCACAGGATATAGAGTGAGGCTGCAGGAGAAAAATTTATTCAATTATTTGTGTCACTATAGCGGCATTCAAGCTTAGCATGGCATGCATGTGTAGTTATGTACTTCTATCCAAAACCAGCCGAGTGTAGCAAAGAAAGAACTGCAACAGAACACATGGAGACGCTTGCTTGCCAAATATTCCTTGCCAAGTTCTTCTCCCCTTGATTGACTTTAGCACAGTTTGGAAGGTGCAAGTGAGTCTTCATAGAGGTTTGTTTGGCCTAGAAGACATTTGTAGGAGAGAATCAATGGGATCACAATGGCTTGAACATCTCTCTCTCCGCCCTTAACTACTGTTTATCTTTTGCTGGCTTTTCCATGTGCATATTTGGGAGCATTTGCACAGGAATTTTGAACAGAAAGCTATAAAGTACAGGGAGGTACTGAGGATCTGAGCCCAGGAAAAGGTGATTTAAAATTTACAGAAGAATGGGTGAGTTAGTAACAACAAGGATTCCAACAGTCAGGAAACAGAAGTCAGACAGGGTAATAATGTACTCCACAAACATCTCACAAAACACATTTCAAATAGTTAGTCCTATTCTAATTTGTCCCTAAATGACCCAGAAAAGAGACAAAGTGCAAAATAACTTTAGTGGGAATTACAATCATGGAAGGATTAAAGGGATTAGGATGCAACAATTATCTTCCTATGTTTAAATGATCTTCACGTGTGCAGTCTTTCCTCTATGCTATGATTGTTATCAATCTGAATTTCCCAATTACAGTTTCTAATACTATCTGCCCGTATTTACAAGGAGAGTGAAAGGAGGTGGGCCGACATAGGTTAAAACGATAGGGGGAAGTAGCCTGCAGGGATAGACTTCTAGGTGTTGCCAGTTGTGAACAAGCTTGCCAGATGTTCTCCTTGTTCCCAAAGGGACTTTGACCTGCTTCCTGTTTTGCTCATGCTGGCAGCTTTTGCACCATGTAACATGGCATGTGCTCTGGAGACAGTTTCTGGCTAATTGGACCAGGACTTCTGGCTAGTCGTAGAAATGTGCTCTTCTGGGGCCTGTTTACACTTAGGGTCTTTCTGCATTGGCTGCCAAAAAAACAGATCTAAGAAGATCCATTTTTTGGTGTACCATCCTCCCGAGGATCCATTCCTATTCTCGGAGGCCCCGCATGTCTGCACACACATGGGGGAAGATGGATCCAGCAGGACAGATTGTCTAGGTGCTGTGCGGATGCCACAGCACCCATTCAAAAAGTCTGCCAGATTCCTGTGTCGCCGACACCACCCTTGGTGTGCGGGGGAGGGTGGAAGGAGGCAAACCATCCTGCTTCCACCCTCCCCAACATGGCGGCCACCAGGACATCTGTCCCTTCACCTGGCCATGTGCACAAGTGTCCTGCTTCCACACTAATCCAGGCAAAGGGATGGATTGAAGACCTCATTTTTGAGGTCTTCAATTTAATCCATTTTTCAGTGGCAAGACCCATTTTAGAAACGGATCTTGCCCACTGAGGCTGCGTCTTCATGACATGACTTAATTCGGTTTAAATAATTTGAAATAAATGAACCGGAACGAAGCTGTCTACACGGCTTGCAATTTGACCCGGTTCTGTGGCATTCCGATTGCAGCCTTAACTCGGAATCAATCCTGGGAATCCCCACGACAGACCTCCCATTCTTCTCCTCACAACAGAACACCCTGTGGGATAGGTGGGACTGGCTGCGGTGGCAGGTGCCAGCGGGAGGGACGGGAGAAGGAAGCGAGAAGAGGACCAGCCAGCCGGCTGCGCTTTTTCCTGTCAGGCTCTCTGGCCCTGCCGTGAGGGGAGGTGGCGGCGGTGTGGACTGGTCAGCGGCGCGGCTCGTTCGCAGCTCTCCTCTGCGGGTGGGCGGGCGGGCGTGTGAGGGAGCCACTGACTGACTGAGGCGCCGCCGTGTGAGCATGGGCAGGCGGGGAGGCGAGGCAAGGCGTGCGGAGGAAGGATGGAAGTGGGCGGGCGTAGCGAAAGGCTTTCACAGTGAAGCGGCGACGGCTCTGGAGTGGCCGGATTCGGATCGGATTGACCCTCTCAGCCCATCGCCTCGGACAGAGCGTGCCTGAGGGGGGCTGCTGCTGCTGCTGCTGGAGGAGGGAGGTTGGCCGGCGTTGTGGTTCATCCATTGCCTCTTCTCTTCCACCCCCCCCCCCACTGTGGCGTTGTAGCCCCGCTGCTGCAGAGAAGGGGCCCACTGCCGACGCCGCCCGCCACTCCTCCCTCTCACCGCCCTCCTCCCCCCCTTTGCTGTTGCTGCTGCTCCTGTGCATGATTGATCGGCCTCCTCCAGCCGAAGGAAGATGGTCCGCTGCCGCTGTCGCAGGAGCAGGAGCAGGCGGGATTGATTCAGCGCTGGGCTTATCCAGCACTACGAGGGGTGAATGGCAGGCGCCCCCCGCCCGCAGCAGGATGGGGGCTGTCGCTTAATTTCCCCAAGCAGCAGCAGCAGCAGCAGCAGCAGCAAGTAAAGCCCCATGGTTAAATACAGAATCTCAGCTGCTTCGCCTCCTTTCACTTTCAAAGGTCTGAACTTCTAAAATTGCGCAAATTTGCAACATTGTTAGAACATAAGAACATAAGAGAAGCCTTGCTGGATGGGGCTTTACTTGCTGCTGCTGTTGCTGCTGTTTTGCTTCAGATCAGGCAGATCAGGCAGGGAAACACCCCCCCCCCCAATGACGTCCGCAGAATATGGACAGCCATTGGGTAGATTGCGATTGGAGGAGGGAAACCCTGAACACGGATTCTCTTCCCTTAACACGGTACTGTCCACACAGTTAAAAAGGAAATACGTATCGACGCATGATCCGGAGTGAGACCTGTTGAAATCAGGATTTATTTCAAAACGGTTTAACGTCGTTTAACACAGAAATACCGTGTTAAGCCGAACTGCCGTCTGGCCGAGGAGAACTCAAAACATTTTGAATTCGAGATAACGATCCCATGGGGATGTGGCCTGAAATGCGGAAGCGGCCACCTGGAAGGGGTCTCCAAAAGGTCTCCAGTGCGGGAGAGAGATTTCCAGTGCTTGTTCTAGGATCTGTTGAAGCCATTATTTCAGCTTTCAGGCAACTGCCTGAGTGCCCTTACCTCTACATCTTCTCTAGTTCTTCCTCTAATCCCTGGAGTTTTTCCAGGTTCTTATGTTCTTCCCTTTTGATATTGCTATCACTTGGAACTGCCACATCTACTATCCCTGCTTCTCTCTTGCCTTTGTCTACGTTCATGTTATCAGTACTTGTCTGTTGGTCTGAATACGGAAGCCCCACAGAATCTTGGCTGGCTCTGTTGTTCTCAGCTTCTTTTATTCGTGCAGTTTCCTCTTTGCACATTCTGCACCTGGGGTCCTGGTCTGGTCTGGTAGAATCCTGCTTCTGTTGAAGCTTGTTTCTTGTGCTAAGACTAGTGCCTCAATGCTGCTTCTTTTTTCCAGCCACTGATAGGATTTTGCAGTGTCAACCACTTCTGTGAATTGCCAGTACTTCATTCCATGGAAGGGTTTGTTATGCCAAGATACTTCCACTGCTTGCTCTTCATTCCTGGTCTTTGCTTGCAGTTGGCCGAGGCATTCTCTTAGCAATTTATGTGTAGGACCATTTGACTGATGGATGCTTCTCTCTTCCATGTACGTCAGTATACTTATACTTTATATAAACTAGGTACAGGGCAGAAGTTAAAATAGCAAAATCCAAATGTTGTAAAAGTGTTTTCTCAGGAGTCACTAGAAGATATTCAAAGTATATCTGATGGAAGACTGTTCGAGACCCTGGAGGTCACCACCAAATAAGGCTAGGTTGAGAGGGAAGGAGTTGGTGGGCAGTAAAACATATTGGCAGAAGACTAGTAGAGGGTATCCATGAACACCAAGTAGCAGTACAATATGTCAAAACTTTTCTAATTTCCTTACATGCACATAAATACAACCACACAGTAACTGGGAAGCTGCGGAGATACTAGATGTGCACAAGCTTATCTTCTGCGACTTTGCAGAGAAGCAACATTTTGCTTTCATAGGTTACCTTTTTCATAGCTCATAGTTTTAGTACATGTGGCCCAGGTTCAGCTATCTCTATGACTGGGATTTCCACCCACTTTCTCTTCTTTGGGAGTCTGACACATCAATGAGGCAAATGATGACATTTTCATATCATATATAATGAACTTACCCAAGTTTTGGGAGCAGACATGAGGAACATAATAACTAATATTTTAAAAGTGACTTGCAAATTTACTGTACAGCCACACTGCATACTCTCTCTCTCTCTCTCTCCCTATATATATATCTTCTGTGAGACTACAATGAAGGGATTCATTAAGGTAAAAAAAAAAGATTAATCCTTGTCATCTGAAACTGAGTAGGATAAATTATGTGGGAAAAGTCTATTATGACTTTTCTTAGCACTTTTAAAACTACACTTGACATTTATTTCTAATAACCGATAACGTGATAGGGTAAAGAGCATTCAGGTCTGCCATAAAGTAGCAAACACCTTCATTTAATTACAATTTCCAATTTTCTCACACTTTTAATTCAAGGATATAATAACCTTTAATAATCTGCTATAACACCTTACACTGAGGGTAGAAACTTGCTTTCAGCCCTGGGCATGCAGGAAGTGTAGAGGGCTTCAACCACAGATTTTAAATTCCATTATAAAATGTATTGCATGAAATTTACATAAGCAGAAAGAACTCTGGGCTGAAGGAATGAAACAGTAGTTCTGATTGCCTTTGCATAGGTTAGAGGTGCTGTTGCTGTTCTCGGTTTATTCTGAAGATGGTAATTGATTATGACCTCATTTTGTTTGTATTTTGGTTCTGTAAAGAGACATTCTATAGAGCACATGTAGACAAAAAACTTGTAGGAGTATACACTACAACTTGTCAAAAGAACCTCAGAACATTAGAGGAGTCGTGCTGGATCAGGCCACAGCTATTCTAGTCCAGCATCCTGTCTCACACAGTGGTCCACCAATGGCTTCTAGGGATTCTCAAGCAGAAGACAAAGGAAGAGAAGAACTCAGCTTATCAGCTGTTGACAGGAATTTTTATTTCTATACTTTCCTGATTATAAAAATTAAAACTTAAGGCTACATTCACACCTATGTTTTATTCTACAGTCCACCTTTGGAGTGAGAGAACACATCAGCCAAGTGACTAGTCATTTTCTTTTCATATTATCTAAACCCAAAGTGGATTTTCAGAGTTAAATATGCCACATTAAAGTGGTTTACAATTGTTATATCACTCCCAGATTTTAAAAAAATAAAGCACAGAATATGACTGAACAAAGTTGGTTGAACTGCATGAATATAACCTTAAAAAAAGAAAAGAAAAAATCGATAACAGTGACGCATTCTACAACTGTAACTACTGTTCAGTAGCTGTTTTACCAGCCTGATGCAATTTTGAATACAAAGGATTTAGAAGACATTCCCGATAAGTGAAACTGTACAAACCTGTACGAAAAAACAATAAGTTAAAGTGTTTCAGACTATCATAAACACTAAAGGAAGAAACTGCCCTCTGAGGATTTACTGAGAAGCATAAAACATAAAGAAGAGTATCTTCCAATTCTTTTCCAGGATAATTCAGACAGTTAAAAGACATATGGATCTGAGTGGGAATATGTTCATTTTAGTCAATTGGTTAGCTGCAAAGTACAGAGTTATTTCAAAGCAGCTGGTTAATATGTGGAAAATTTGCTTTAGTCCAACTTACTTAAAAAAGTACAACCTCCTGTATTCAGAAATAAACATTTACTGTACTCTGGTGTTAGATTATGAAGAGGTCCATCAATGTTACAAGCAATATTTTTAGACAGTCAGCTTGCCTGAATAAGAATACAAATGGGGTGTTCCTGTTCCTATTTTGCTGATTTTATAATCCCATTTTGTAAAATTGCACACAGAATAGCAACATCATCAATTATTTCTTGCATTTAAGTGAAATAAATCTGAAATGAAAATAAGGTTATGCAGGCTTCATTCTAAATGCATTCTATTGTATCTTATGATGGAGAAGCAAGGTGGTAATGTTGCACAATGCGCAAGGAATGCAGAATACTTATCCTTTATGCATGCACATAAAATTTAATACACTTCTGCCTCTCATCAGAATCAACACTAAATATTCAACTGGATAGAAGTTTTGATTGTGTAACCTTACTTTTTTTAAAAACCATGCACATGAGTGTTGGAAGGATTGCTTTTTCTGTGTCCAGATGTTTCCTTGATCTTTAAGATCCAAACCAAGCTGGAGAAGAAGGTAGGCTGGTCACTTGTCTAGATGCCCTTTTTGGGCTTGCTTCTGAGACATGCTCAACCTCACTGAAGGGGATTTTAAATTTTTGTTACCATATTCTTTTGGACTATGACTTCCATCATCCTAAGCTATTGTTTAGCAGGGGAAGCCGTACATAATGAACATTTTTACTTGTAGAACATAATTGGTTTGCTTGTAAGAATATAATAATGGAGAATTTTTCACAGTTGGGTTGCCAAAGGGTAACCCCCATTAGCCTCTGCTTCAATGGCATGAAAGGAAATCAGAAGCAACAACAAGATGTGATATGGACAACATAATGGATCACATTTGTTCAGTCATAAACCTGAGGTTTGAATTTCTTGGGTT
Organism: Aspidoscelis tigris stejnegeri; assembly: GCA_023333525.1. Lineage (NCBI taxonomy): Eukaryota > Metazoa > Chordata > Lepidosauria > Squamata > Teiidae > Aspidoscelis > Aspidoscelis tigris. The sequence goes on along the minus strand of JALMGA010000003.1, from coordinate 89,717,865 downwards.
TGTAAGCCTGAGTCAGACAGGCTTAGCTGTACTATTTACTTTTTTTTAAACCAAACCATTAGATACATCTCTTTTCCTAGGACATTCAAAAACAGCAATTGCAAATGCCCGTACTAAGCTGCTTAAGCTAAAATGGTTTGGGACTTTCCAGAAGAAGGCAAAGCATTAGTTTATTATGGTGGTTTCCCTTTTGTATTACTGCCCCCAAACACTGTTGCCCAAGCTATGGAAATTATGACATGAATTTCCCTAGTGTGCATTTTAACCAGTAATCAGTTATGCAACTAGAATCCTGGCTTTGGCTTTCTAGCTCACAAACCCAGGCCAATTTATGTTCCATTCGATTACCTGGCCAGCTGGTACTAGTTGGCTCTGCAATTGTTTAATGGATATTCCAGCAGCCTTAGTGAGTACATGGACAGCGCTGTAGAAATAAACTAATAATAATAATAATGACAAAACATCAAAAGATCTTTACTCAAGGCCAACAATGACAACTCTTACTGATCTCATTTTGGCTAGGCAATCATCTTCATGAAATTACCAACATGCCTGCTTTGCTTTTTCCATTAAATTGTGTCAGGTACTGACTCTGTTAAGCTTTCAATTCTTGCACAAATTGATGAGTTGATCCTACCTCACCCTACCCTATCCTGCATCTTTATAATGAGGAATAAATTAACAGAAGGAGAGTAAGGTTTATTATACTGAGCTCTTTAGAACAGGAGTTCTTAACCAGAGGCCTATGAGCTTGAATGCAAAAACAAACAAACAAAACAAACAAAAAACTTATCTTTATTTTTAAAGACCTGCCAGTGTTGTGTGTTATAAAATTATCTGCTGCTACATTTTGAGAAGAGGTCTATGGTTTTCACCTGACTGGCAAAGGAATCTGTGAAACAAAAAAAGGCTTAATACTCCTGCTTTAGAAGAAAGGCAGGGTTTCATGCATTTTTTTAAAAAGCTCTTTATTACAATCTTATCTATTCAGTCAGTACCTTTCAATTATTCCACTTCAGTTAGACCTCAATGACCATCCCATGCCCTTTAAAATCAAAGTGAATGGTAAGTATTGTTTTGGTAAGCTCCATTTTTGTATTCCAATTATGTTTGCTGCCCAAGTGACATATTTTCCAAACTTGCTGGTTTTATTTGAACTGCTATATGGAGGTATCATGGTGGTGACTTCATTTCTTTTGCCATCCAGTCTTTTGCACAGCTGGGTTTGCCTGAAGACAAAGAGGCCCAACTACCTTCCTGAGAGATCACCTTGTACATTAATGGCTAAAAGCAGATGAAATGTTTCTTTTTCTCTTCTGACATGTTCTTTTGTCTGAACAGCTCAGCTGTGCCATGTTCTGTCCTCCAGACAAGCCGACAGGAAGATAAAAAGTTCATGTGCTTAAAAGAAGCCAGAATACCTGCAGTGATGGCATGCTGGCATATGGAGAATGTAGCTTAGCGCTCATCCTCTGTATCATCTCCCTCTTGGGCCATATGAACCACCTAGCCGACATTTAATTAACATCTAGAAATCTCTTTGAAGATGAAAAGCTCTCTGTAGGTGCTAAGTGTGACGATTATTATTACTACTCACCACAGGTGTGCGCCACATGAGCAGCTGGAAGCAGGAGAATGTGACTACGAAGGAGGCGATGACAGACCAGTGTCTATAACACAATGACCCATAATGCACTTAGCATCTGTTCACTATTCAGCCCAGATTTCTCCTCTCATGATTTTTTCTTTTAAATAAATATTAAAATAGGAAAGCACATTTCAGTACAAATTCCCTTGCCTAAACAGGCTCCAGTTGAATTCCATTTGGGTTCATTTGAAAGAAATGAAGAAGACATGGTACAAAAGCCAACTCTTCTTCCTCTTCTTTTTAGAAGAGTAGAGGTATATACTTGAACTTTGTGCAGAGCTGTGAGAGTCAGGAGTAGCAGCTGTATGCATAAACAGCAAAGAGCATAACAAAACAAAAACAAAGAGACAAAACCCTTTACCCGAACTTTTTCATTCTGAATTCTGTGAAATGAGGTCCTTCCACAAGCAGTGTTCCTGAGCAATACATGACTCATAGGTATGCCAGCTACTTAAATATCTTTATTTCCAGGCAAGTTTTTAAAAATTATATTTCAATGTTTAACCATCTTGACCTTTTTCTTCACAAGAGCACAAGGTTTCAGGACTATACTACACAATTAAAACAAGGTCATTTCTCTACACCTTCACACAATGCTTTAACAATGATTTTAATTACTTGAACAGGTGCTTAGTTGGGCATTTTTATTAATATTCATTTATATGATCATAGCATCATAAAATATGCTGTTGGATGTTACTTTAGAGCTCTTGAAATTTATTCATGTTGCTAGAAGGAATCAGGAGGCTTGATGCTTGTTTTGAAGCACTAAATTACAACTACCATTATTTACAAGTTTAGTATCAAGAACTAATAGGGAGAATGAAGAGGTAACAGGTAGATTCTGTTGGATTCAGAGCCTTTCCCTCCTTTGCCTGGCATGAAGCCTGACTTACTCCTAAGATGCATTGGGTGTCTGCACCTTGTGTCACTTGATGCACCTGAAACTTAGCAAGGTGCACAAGGTTTTACTAGCTGTGAAGCCACTTCTGGGATACAAGAGGCTCTGAGCAATGCAATCAATCTCAGGCCTTTTCTGCTGGTCTGGATTATGTGGAGGCCCACTGATCTGGACTATTGGAAGGCATGGGTCAGATCAGCACTATCTGCACTGATGGTACTGTTCTGGCTCCTGCTTCTCCATGGCTGTGAAGCTCACCCAAGCTTCACAGCCACCCTGCCCACTTCTGAAGTCTAAGAATGACAGTTCCTAGCCTTGGAGCCTGAGGCGGTACTCTTTTGTCATGTGCTATGGCACACTGCTGAGGAGCACCTCCCTGGTAATTTCAGATCACAGGAGGTGTGCAGACAGGTTGGGTTTGATGACCCTAGAGGTCCCTTCCATGATTCTATGTATATTTCTGTGATCCAGAGTAAGAGCCTTAGTGCAGATGTAGACCTAATTAATTGGGTCTATGGCAGATCCAGATTTAGGGTCTCCTTGCTCTTGCTCTGCCTCTGTCTAGTGCAGATGGAGCTCGACCAGGAAGCTTGTGATCCAGATTAAGAGGCTCCTTAATCCGAATCACCAGTAAGTGCTCAAATGTTAGCTGCCTTCACACAGAGGCAGGAGAAAGCGGCCTCCAAAGAGAAGTTGGCTTAGGTGTTCCTCACCTGCCTGGAGTCCTGTCATACAAGTGTGGCCCAGGTCAGCTGTGTTGCAGGGATCCATTGGGGGTCACTGCAAGCCATTTTGTGATATTTTGTAATACCATGCAGCCAAAAATCCAGTTTCTGCTTCAATGTGCCATCTCTCTGATACTGGGATCTGATTCATGACATCAGGTTGAAACTGGATGTGCTAAGGTCACAACTATGTGACTGGCCAAATCAAGGGGTGACCCTCGGTCACCTCCAATGCCACATGTAGACACAATCCTCCTGTGCGGGAGGCCCACGGTTTCACTGTCTGTTCCTGTAGTCAGGAAATTCCTCCTAGAAGTCTAGCCTGAATTTGCAATTTTATTCCATTGGTCCTACAGCAACTCAAATCTTCCTAACAAGACTTGATTGCAAAGAGTTTATGACTAATGAAAGAACTCCCTATTTGTGTTCTGAACTTGTATATTAATAGTTGGGTTTGTTATTATTCAATTACAAAAGCATAATTATTGACTTACAGTAAATATATACTGTTAAAATTGTGCCGGCGCTTAATATATTCCACAAAGCCACCATGAATATGAATACGTAGTAAACAGAAAAAGAAAGCAAAAAGGTGTGAGAGCAATACTGCTTAACAAATGCAATCATGAACACATTTTGCCAATGGAGAAAGCAATGATTCTCATGATGGAAAGGTACTGCGGTCAAGAAAACAGCTTGCCTTACACTTCAGACTGTGATGTGATGGATGCCTGAGGTACCACCCGCCAATATATTTTCAATAACTGGGGGCCATGGGAAATTGTTTTAACATAGGCATATTGCAGCATTCAGTCAAGCAAGTGCTGCTGAGTATAGCTATCTTTATACCAACCATTATGCCAAGATTTGTGAACTAGCCAATCTGATAGCATTGCTAGGGGAAAGGCCTTGATTTTGACCACTCTCTCTTTAACCACACCAATGAAGATGGGGGGGGGGATGCAGTCTGTGAATGGTGGAGTTGTGAGGTCTCCTGTTAGTTTTAATCCTTTCAATTTCTCTGTACTTCTACTTGGCTGAGTCCCAACATTGCCCTAGCTATGGTGATCAGGGCTAATTGCTATTGCTTTTATATCTGTATAAGCATTTTACAGGAGGTAACCCATTTCCTCACAAACCAAACACAACTTTCTTTGTCTTCATTTGGGATGAAATATAAGCGTTCCTACTACAAGGAAGATACACATGGCTTTAATCACCCCAGGATGTTAACAGACTTCTAGATTGAATTGGTTTTGTTACATCTCCATACTGTATAGAACCTTTTAATAGTGACCGGTTTGCACTGGAATAGGACTCCACTAAAAAGGACCTCAAAGCAATGTTGAAATGTTAAGCATTTGCTGCTCTCTAACCATCAGTTAGGCACTTCAAGTTTGGCATTAAACCAGAAGTGTGAGAAACAAACACTTGCTAAGGTGGCAATTTCTCATGCTTGGAGCTTTCCTGTACAGGAGAACAGCTTAGAATGGCTGGTGATTTACCAGGCTAACACATTTGCGTGATACAAGCATAGAAGACAGGCTGCACACATGCACAATAAGGATGGAATGTCCCTCGCATGTCCACCTGACCTCCTTTGGAATGCCTGGTATAATTACTAATCACTTATTCTTAGGCTGTGCCCAGAGAGGGCCTAACCTAGGGATGTGCACAAATATTCAAAGACATTCGAAATTTGATCAAATTCAAATTCGAATTGAATGTCCATAATTTGAATTTAAACGTTTGAACCAATTTTGAATTTTTGGGTCTATTTGTCTGAATAATTCGGACATCTGTATGTGTATGGGTGAGTATACAATGCGTACTTTCATATACGCGTCTTTCCCGCATCTGTACGCATTTGTATGGATCCGTACGGGATGAAAATGGGTTGCTTACAGGATAACTATGGGATGCATACGGATGTGTACAGATGTGTATGGGATGTGTAACGACACGTACAGACACATACAAATGTTGACTTTCAGAAGTGCAAATTCTAATTGAACATTCAAACAAATAGATCAAATTAGCTTAATTTGAATCTAATTTAGGTAAATTTGAATTTTAAAGATTCAAATTGAATTGAATTTTTGGATATACAGTACTATTTGAATCAAATCAAATCCCAAAAATTGTATTTGTGCACACCCTTAGCCTAAACCCAGGATTATCCTGGCACCCTGAACATCATATAACAGAACATATGGGGAGCATAGGTGGCTTGGAAACCTACACCTATTTATTTTATTTATTTGGTTTATTTAAATGCTGCCCTTCAGCCTAGAAAGGCTCTCATAACAGCGTACAGTGTGTAATATGGTTGTTGTTGAGTACCACTCAGCTATGAAGGAGTCCTGGTTGACTGCATGAGAATCTTTATGCAATTTTCTTGGCATTGATACAGAAGTGGTTTGCCATTACCTACGTCTGAGGACAGAAGGGGCATCAAATTAGCAACTCTCTGCTTTCCAGGAAGCTTGTTTTATGCCTGTAAGCGCATAGATAATGGAATCACTGCTTAGAACTGGATTTTGTATGAGCCCCCACCTTTCATCTTGTCCCTTCCCAATCACTGTAGCAGAAATGTATTAGCTTATTATTTGTATTTCTATCCCGCCCTATACCTGAAGTTCTCAGGGTGGGTAACAACATTTAAAATCAGGCATATATCAAAACAACAACAGTACAGTGCCTGACATAAGTTCTGTTGCTTATCCATGTTGTTGAAACCAAAGTTTATAACCAGACTTAAAATTCATCCACTGGTTTTAGAAATGACTCATATGAAAGCTGAAACCCTCCCAAATAAGGTTTTTTAAAAGAAAATAAATTTGCTTCACTGCTGAAATATTGATCATTTAATGAACACAGAAAGGTCTGATTTTGGCTAGACAAAAGTTTTGTCGCCTACAAAAAGTAATGTGAAAATCAAACAAATAATTCACTTCATATACAAAGATATGTTTCATAACATTGGTGAATGAAGTTGTAGTGCTATTAGAGCCATATTTAATATTTTGTGTGACTTCCATGCGCTTGAAGGACTGCATCTATGCGTTTCGGCACTGATTCATACAATTTATTGATGAAATCATCAGGAATAGTAAAGAATGCAGTTTTACATGCCTCCCAGAGTTCATCAAGATTATTTCGTTTTATCTTCCAAGCTTCCTCTTTCATCCTACCCCAAACATATTCAATGATGTTCATATCTGGTGACTGGGCTAGCCAGTCCTGGAGCACCTTGATCTTCTTTGCCTTGAGGAACTTTGATGTAGAGATGGGTGTATGAGATATAGCACCATCCTGCTGCAAAATTTGACCCCTTTTATGATTGGGAATGTAAGAGGCAGCTAATACTTCTTGATATTTTAGGCTATTGATATTGCCTTCCACCTTGCAAATGTTTTGCACACCCCTATACTGAATGTAACCCCAGACCATGATCTTTCCACCACCAAACTTAACTGATTTCTGGGTGTATCTTGGATCTATACGGACTCCAGTAGGTCTCCTGCAGTATTTGTGGCAGCTGTGGTGTAATTCAACTGAAGATTCATCTGAGAAATCCACCTTCAGCCACTTTTCCAGCGTCCATCCATTTAGTAGGCTGTGGGCCTTGGCAAATGCCACACGGTTTTTTAATAGCGTTTTGTTTAGTGCTGGCTCCTGGGCACTGATTCGACCACGGAGGCCATTTTGAGACAGAATCCTACAAACTGTTCTAGTTGACACAGAGACTTGAGGTGACCAGGCCTGTTGGAGCTCTGCTGCAGTGGAAGAAGGGCTGGCTTTTGATTTTCGAACCAACAAATGTTCCTCCTGAGCAGTTGTCTTGTGGGGTCTGCCGGACCTGGGCTTGTCAAAAACATTGCCAGTCTCTTCAAATCTTTTTTAATTCTTTGTACTTGATGCTGAGACACATTAAAGGTGCCAGCCACCTCTGCAGTGGATCTGGTCTTCAGCCTCTTGATAATCAAGGCTTTGGTTGCAGGGTGGATTTTTGGCATGTTGTCAGAGGTCAAGTTGCAGTTCAAGTGAAGGTCTGGGGTGCTGGAGTTCTTTTTATACACACCCACTAATTATCCAATCAATTAGTGAGCACAGGTGAGGCTGTAAACTAGGATTAGGTGCATTATATGACAAGGCGACAAAACTTTTGTCTAGCCAAAATTAGACCTTTCTGTGTTCATTAAATGATCAATATTTCAGCAGTGAAGCACATTTATTTTCTTTTTAAAAACCTCATTTGAGAGGGTTTCAGCTTTCATATGAGTCATTTCTAAAACCAATGGATGAATTTTAAGTCAGGTTATAAGCTTTGGTTTCAACAACATGGATAAGCGACAGAACTTCTGTCAGGCACTGTATAGTAAAACAGTAACAGTGTCAGTAAAGTGGGAAAAGACAGAACATTCCTAATGAAATGAGTCCATAGCATTTTGTTGGAATGAATGACGCGGAGGCGAGAGTGGAGGAGAGTTGTTGAAGATTGAAGTTCTTTACTAGGTTACACAGTTGCTTATGGGTATTTCTCCACTGTCACTAGAAGTACCCATTAAGTACCCATTAATGGGTACAAAAATGCCATTACGTACCCATTAATGGGTACTTAATGGGTACTTTTAGTGACAGTGGAAAAACGCCCTCTTTCTTTGCACAGGATACATTGTTATTGGTAAAAACCGGATAGAATTGGTTAGAGAGGAAACATTCAGATGCCAGCTGAGCTGGTGCATGGTGTACTCGTGAACCACTTGCGTAAACCCTGTCCTTCAGCATGGTGCATGTTTATGCCCTAGAAAGATTTAGAAGGGTTGGCATGCTCTGAGCGCTTCCTTATGCTGAGGTTTGCCATCCAAACACGGAAGTCACCCCCACAGCATTGTTCTGCTCATTTCACAAACAGAAAATTCCTGTTGACATTAGGGATAAGGGTGTGGGATAATAAAAGTGTTTGACCCTGATTAGTTCTCAGTTCATTACAATGTCCACTTCTGACTGTCTCACTAAACTGGAACAGGTTTAGAGAAAGGCAGAAAATGGGAGCAAAGTCCTTTTATGAGAGGTCTAAAGAACTAGGCACCTTTAGCTTTCAGGGATGGAAATGTCTTACAGAGAAATTATGGCACTCTTCAGATACCTAGAAAGATATCATAGAAGATAGAGATTACCTGTTCAATATCAATCCAGAATAGAATTTATGGGATTTACTACCAGAAGAGATGGTAATAGCAACCAGCTTAGACAAATCCATGGAGGATAGATGTATCAAAGGGTACTTGAATGGATGCCTAGGTACTGCCTCCAGATTGAAGGGACAAGCAGGATGCCTCTAAAGGCCATTTGCAAGGAGGAAGGAAGAGAAAACTTGGACTTTATGAAACCTTTTGCTGGACATTTTCACTGAATTTGTATGATGGTCCCTCACAATAATTTTTTGCTGAAGTTTTCTTGTTTTTCAAAATGAAATCATGGGTGTTTCAAGTAGGAGATTTAATCTTTTTCCTCTTAGTGAATTTTCTTCCAAAATTTGCACTCTGTTCTGCAAAATATATTATCTGTCCTGGACATTAGAAAGCAACAGAGGGTGATATGGAGTTAGTGGGAATTCAACTTAAAAACAAACAAACAAACAAATCAATAAGCCACCATCTCTCCACACACAGCTTGCCCATTTTCTACAGCAGCAGACTTCAGATTTTTTTTTTTAAAGGCAAATATATTGGAGGAAAAACTATACATGGTTGAGTATCATATGTAGCTGAGCCCTTAGGAAGCACTTGATTGATGGGAAGGTTGGTCAGTTACTGACCCAAAAGAGCTCTCATGCTTTTAATAACTGATTAGCAGGGCACAACAGGTCAGATGTTAGAAGGCCTGTGGATTTGGAGAAGTGCTGTGAATGCAATCAGACAGAGGAAAAATGGGTCTAAAAAACCAATAAATGAATGAATGAGTAGATGGATAGATGGATGGATGGATGGATGGATGAACGAAATGTTTTGAGGCACATGAAAAGTAAAGAAAAATATTTACATATTTCAAAACATACAAAAGGTCATCTGAGCAACCTAAGAGCTAAGCCCAAAGTTGGAGGTGGCTGAAGAAGCTAAGATATTCTATCTTTTTCCACATGGACGCATGGAAGAAATGAGTTCTGTGCTGATGGATTTCCCAATTGACGTTTCCACTGGTTTTAACCCAGATTTTTTTGACCAACACCGAGGGCTCCCTGCAACTGTTCCAACCACATTGGGGCGCCATTTTCCTCCAACCCCGTTCCTCCATCTTTTGTTGTCACCCTGCTGCTTGCCTTCCCCGCCACACTCCAACAGATGAAGGAAAGGGGGAGGGGGGAACACAGGGAGATGATGAAATACAGAGAAATGCGGCATGGGGGAGACAGCAAGAGACAAAGAAAAACAAAGAACAGGGTGGGGGGAAGGAGATGGAGACAATGAAAGACCGAGGAACAGGGCATGGGGGAGACCAAGAAAGATGGAGGAACAGGATGGGGGGAGGGACGGGAGATGACGAAAGATGGAGAAACAGGGCACGGGGGGGCAGGAGACAAAGAAAGATGGAGGAACAGAGCACGGGGAAGATGGAAGATGGTGAAATGGGGCATGGGGGAGAAGGAGCAGGAGACTGGCAGATGTGGAACAGGTGGGGTGTGGTAAGCAAACAGCAGGGGACAACAACAGAATGGGGCGGGATGTGGTAAATTGCGGGTGGCTATTTTAACAGGATTTTAACAGGATTTGAGAGTGAGTCCTGTTAAAATCCGAATTGAGGTTCCCTGGATTTTTGGGCATTAAGTCCATTGAAACAGGAAATCCTGTCCAGAGTGTTGGGATGGTGGGCCCTTGAGCCGTATTCAGGGTAGACCAGATGGCCAGTGGAGACACAGCCTGAAAACATAGCCAGAGCCCAACCATTTTACATCTGGCAAAATTATCATTAGAAATTGCAAAACTGCAGTTGCCTTCTATCCTGGAACATGGTTCTTTTGAAAGCTGTATGAATGAAATCTTTATCTTCTATGTTAGAATAGCGTTGTGATTCTATTAATTTTTAATTCTGAAAGTGCAGTTTTCAAGTGTGTAATTGTTATACTTTCTCAGATTCATTTTAGATTTAAAAAGTGTGGGTGTCATCTATGATATGGTTTACTCAGATATTCTAGAATTATACAGAACATTTAAACTACAATGTAACTATGATGTGCTGGGAATAATTATGTACCTGAGTACACTAATGTCATTGAATTTCCATTTGAGAAAGAAAGAGATGCACACCTGTATTTTCCCTCTGTTGTCCCTATTTGCTCAAAAATGACATCAGAGGATGGTGGCAAAGATTCCAATGCAACATCTGTTGACAGAAAACAGATATCTCATGTAAAAGAACATGGGGCAAAAGTCTTTTGTAAGAACATATTGATTTAATTCTAAAAAGTTGGGTTCAAGGGAATTCATTGGAATAATAAATTCACCAGTCATTTCCCTTTCTTTGTAATATGGAAGTGATGGCAAAGTTCTGAAGGAGAAAGACAGGAAAGGAGAAACCTCATGTACAATGAATATATCACAGCCAGCAGAAAGAACCTTCCATGTAGTCATCTTGCTTTGTTAATGTCATTATATTTGTACGATGTTATAAGACTGAGGTATCTTCTACCTTTTGTCTTGTTTACAACTTTGTTGGGGATGAGAATGTTCCGGCTGCCCTGGAACCAGGAGTCATGCAGAAACCATTAAGACAGGGTAAAAGTAGTTTTATTGCACTGCCCTGCTTTGTGGTCACTGCCCTGATCTGAGAGGTCCCATTTTGCACATGGACAGAGAATGCCTTTTGTGATGGATGTCTGCTAGAGTTGTGTACAGCCTTGGTAAATAACAAGGAAAATTGTCCTAGACTTCCCCAAAGTGGTGTCATCATTTAGACTATAAGGTTGCACCAACATCATAGAAATGGGATGCTTATAGAGCACTCCCAGAGTCCAGCAAACATATGTCCCCATCACCATTGGGCCTGCAGCCTGTTCCTGGGGTGCAAAATCTACCTCTGGAGACAATTTAGGAGTAAACCACAATTAAAAAACACTGAGGCTGAGTCCCCATGGGGCTGCCAATGCCCCACGGTGGATTCAGGGGACTCTTAATGCAAATCTAATTCACATTAAGGAGTCCCCATGGCAATGGAGGACAGGGTGGGTTCAAGGCAAACCTGCCTGTCCCCTTGAAAACCGCAGCAAATCCCTGCATCGGAATGCCGTGGTTTTGTCCATCCTCCCCTTGCCTGAGTACTTAACCGCCCAGATAAGTGCTTGAATTACCCCCAAACAACTGCCTGCCAGCTGCCCTGCAGTCAGCTGAGCAACTGTCAGGTGAGTATAGGGGCTGTCAAGAGCAGGGCAGAGCTCCAGTGAGATGATTAAAACAGAAACAAAAGCCACATCAGTTTTAATCATTTTAGTGAAACTCTGTTTGTGTGCATGACAGCCTGACAGCTGCCCTGTCAGGTGGTTGTTTGGGGTAAATCAAGCCCTTACCTGGGCGATTAAGTGCCCAGGTAAGGGGGAACAGTTGCAATTGTAGTGTTAGCAGCGGGGACAGTGAAGCCCCGCCCACTAATGCTGTGATTGTAAACTGCGAGTGTCCCCATGCCCTCTTTATAACCTGTTCTTGCTCATAATTCAGGGTGAGAACAGTTATAAAGGGTTTTTGTTTTTGTTTTTGTTGTTATTTAGGGGATTTTCTCCCTCATGTAGCCCTAATTAGGACTCGCAATATCCTTGCCATGGGGACAAGCACCGAGGGTCAATTTTGTTCTCATTTGCCCCTTTTGCTGTGTACACTGACAGCCATGTAGATTCATTTCTGGAGCTAGATCATGCCAAGTGTAAATTTTGAAACTGTGGAACACTTGTTCCACCGAATTCAGATCCCCGGGTTAAGAAGTGCTAACTGTATGAATGACATTCTTCCCATCTTTAGGGAAGGACCCCACACTCCTAGCCTTCAGGTCTCCTTTTCATGCATGTGGTAATATACAGTGGTACCTTGACATACGAGTTTAATTTGTTCCATAACCTTGCTCTTATGTCAAATCGCTCGTATCTCAAAGCAATTTTCCCATTAATCCATTCCAGCTCCCAAAACACCACCTCAGTTGTTTTTGTTATGTACTGTACTGTATTTACATACTCGTATCTCAAATCTTGCTCTCATCTCAAAGCAAAATATCACTCGCTCGGCGGCTTGTAACTCAAAACACTTGTATGTCAGGGCACTTGTATGTCGAGGTACCACTGTAGCCTAACTCTCATCAACTTCAGCCAGGAAAGCCATGTGATGTAGGGCTGGAGCCGATGGGAATTGCAGTCCACAATATTTGCCAGTTGGGGATGCTGGTCTAGTTGTTCTTGAATCCAATGTTCTGAGAGAGTATGTGACAAATTTGTATGTTCCTATAGAGCTTCCCTCTTCCTGAGGCCCCAGCACTGGAGGGTTACCTTCAAAGTTCCATCTCAATGCTTCCACAGCTACAATCAAACATGACACTCCTCTACACACATAATAGTTTTGTATAAGATGACAGCTTATTTTCCATGGATAAATATTAGTCTATCATGAGGCTTTTTTTTTTTCAGTGTGAGTAACAACAGAGGCAGGAATAATCTTTGGCCTTTTCTGCATTTACTGCATTTAATCCATATCAGTGACCCAGATTAATTGCAACAGGAGGCCCCTGCATTAAGCATGGTGGACAGTGTCAAATGTGGTATAATGAGAGATGCAATGCAGACATGTAAGCACTCTTCAGTATTCATGAATGTGAATTACTGTCAACAACACCTCCAAATTCTGATGCAACTGTCCCACATCAAACACTGGTGCTTTTGGACAACAGATGCAGAGATGGGAGGGGTGATCCTGCTTCCAAGCCTTGTTCAGTCTTCTCCTGGTTATGTGTGTGGCAGCAGCCCCTAAGGCTGAAAATTCTACACAAGCCCTGCCATGGATGGTATTTGACCTCATTCCATAAGAAAGAAGTGTTTAGGCAGGATCCCAAGTATTCAGAAGTATTGGGCAGACTTTGAATTGCCACTAGGCAGATCTCCTACTTAGGTGGGAGAATCTATCCCACTAATTGTTTGATATACATTCTCAGTGTAAATAAGCTGGTTTTAAAGAGTGGTTTGCTTCACCGCAACTGTCCAGACTGAATAGAGTGGATTCTGCACACATTAGTCAGTCCTGAAATGAAACATATGTGAGGCTATTGTGTATGAAGTAGTATTGTCCTCTTTGCCAGAATGGGCAGATACCTTGTCATAAATACTGGATCCAAGTCATTGAATATTTAATCTTGGCCAAAACCAAGTTTCTAGTTGCGTCTATGCTGTTCAGTATTGATGAATGTGAACTACTGTCGACATCATCTCCAAACCCCAGTGCAATTGCACCATGTCCCTGAAGATCAAATGCTACATCTGAGTAATGGGGTGCCACGATCCCCAGCAATCCTGTAAGTGCCTGCCCTCTCTAGGAGTAGCTTGGCCCTGTTAGGATGCTGAGTTCGTGCAACGGCCGAGTGAATACTACAGTTTAAACACAAAACACTGGTAGCAAGTGTTTCAAACAGTAAACTAAAACAGGTTTATTATCATACACAAGCAATACTAGAAAGAAAATAAGGTTCAGGTAGTTGTAGGTTTAAATCAATACATCTCTTAAAGTTAGGAGCTACCCCTTTCTCTACAGGAAAATAGTTCCTTTTTAAAAGACAACCTCTCCATGTTCCTCCCCCCCGACTTGCTCTGCCACGGCCCAAGCCAAGCCAGTGTACTAGAACGCAGCTCTGGATGATCACAAGGCCCAGTCCGTCCTTGCTTGACCGATCACCCTCTGATCAGTTGTCTGCGAAGTCTTCCACCAGAATCTCCCAGTCAAAAGACCACTGGTCAACTACTGGTCTGGCTCCTTCAGGATTCAGCTCTTCTTCTCCTTTCAGCTCTTGTCCCAGCATGAAGACATAGTCTGCTGTAATCTGAGTTCCTTTATACCTTTTTTCTGTGGCCCTGATTGGCTGTCACCTCCTGGGGAAAGCTGCTGGAATAAAATGCTGCTGGAGAGTCCTAAGAGAAACTCTTGTCCCTCACCCCTGATTGGTAGGAACTCCTGCTCTAGCCCCTCCAGCACTCAGATCCCTGGACAGCTTTTTCCCTCCAACTACCAGCTGCAGCCAATCATTGCAGCAGGGCCCGCACAGGATTTCCCGCCCTTTTTGCAGCCCAAAACCCAGGGCTTGCATCAAGCTGTTTGCACAAAGGCTGGCTATTGCAGCTTGCTAGAAGCCTGCAAAGACAGAAAGCAAAGCAGTTTGCAGCCTGTACCCTGAAACCGTCACATGGGGGTAAGGTGTCTTCAGTGGCAACATGAAGAGTCCAATACCATCAACATGTTGGTCTAAAAGGGACTGCCATGCCCACAATATTCTTTGTTCCATTCTACTTGCAGATGTCTCATCACTTGCTCTGAATCAGACAGTGCTAGTATGGCTCTGGTACTGATTAATCCAGCCTGCCCACTAATTCCAACAACTGCACCTTTAGTACAGCTGTGATCCAGATTATCACTAGGCCTATGAAGATCATGTGGACTAAGCAGATCCTTCTGGATTACCAGAAGGAGCTGTAATCCAGTTCTGGATTACTGGGTAAGCACAGAAAGGACTTTGTGAAGCTAGTGCTGACATTGTCTAAGTCTTTGACTGGGCAAGAACCTGCTACTTCCAAAACCACTGCAGATTCTAATCCTGGTTAATGCATATACTGTATGTACTCTGTGATGTGTGTATGGAATTTCATACAACTGCAGAGCTAGAAATAACCATTTTCAAGCTAGAAATGACCATTTTACATATAGGAATCCAAATCAAAGCATTTCCAGAGCATACTTGCAGGAGAGTCTTCCATATTCTCATGCGGTGGGTCCCACTTTTCATTTGCCCTTTCCCCTGTTGATGCTCGGTCAAAAACTGTCTTGTTATATTTTTGCTCCATTATGTCACATCCTGTCTTCTGGGATGACAAGGAGTGGGGCACAGTCTTCTTGTCTGTGACATCTTCATTCCAGATAAGATGATCAAGGAATCTGTAGGCCTGAGGGCCAAACTTGGCTGATAAGGCATCTAATTCTCAAACATCTATCAAACTAAAATATCCAAAATCAAATTGGTGGACACATTAAAGTATGAGTCAAAATAAATAAGGCTGATCTGTGGCTGGCTTTAAGTATATATAATAAATGGAGTCAATGCCACTACTGGGAAACCAGCTGCTGTCTATAAAGAACAATTAGGAAACTAGTCATATTATGTAAGTGGAGGATGCTTTATTACCAGCCAGCATTCAACACCTTAGAGTGCATTTTTCCTAAAGGTTTACTCTGTCCAGTGTGATGTTGTTTGAGTTTCTCTGTTCCCCAGATTGCTTCCTCTTATATCTAATGTTGAGTAAGCTCCAGGGCTGCATTTATCAACCTGGTATCTTTCAGATGTTTTGAATAGCTCCTATCTGCCATATCTGTGTAACCTAGCACTAGTGTAGGTTCTAGTCTAAAACATTTGGGGTGTACTCGGTTGCCAAAGACAGCCCTTTGGACCATGGAGTGATGGTATTTCCTGGTAAGAGAAAAGTTGCCTATCTCTCCATGATTTTCTTCTGAGGTAACATTGTTTTGTAATTACTGCTTTGTAATCTCAGGTCAGCCTAACCATTGCCCTTTTGATATTGTTAACTACAATGACCATGAGCCTCCATCAGTCTGGTTAAGAGCAGGGAGAGCTGAAAGCTGTAGTTCAGCAAAATCTGGAGGGCTGTAGTTTGGCCAGCCATTGGGTATTTTGCTTCTCTTTCTAACTGCATTCTAGCAATAGAGTTTAATTGCAGCTTTTGTCCTAAAAGGGTTATATCCTGAACTTGGCTTTCACAATAAATTCTTCTATTTTATTTTTCTCAGCACCACCATGCTAGACCACTAGCACCTATAACTGCATCAATAAAATTTACGGAACACAGAATTATAGGGAAGGAAACGCTCAGCAACAATATAATCCAGTGTTTATTTATTTTATTTGCTCACTTGAAATTTCTGTAGCTGGATTCCTGCTCTTCCCACCTTCCCAGAAGCTCTTAAAACGTCTCCTTTGCAGCCTGATTCTAAATGCTCCTTCTGAGATGAAGAGTGTAAGGTTAAAGGAGACATTGAGCACAGTGGCAAGAGTTTCAGAGCCAAATATTGTTTCTTTTGGCTAATATTGCTTTCTGCTAGCATTTCACCCTGGGGAGAAACTTGTAGTGCAGCAAATTCCTAATCATGCAGGTGTAGGTCAGGACGTTCACAGCTACTGCATGAACCAATGAATAGCAGTTGCTTAGTGCTACAGCCTCCGGTCTGTAAAATATGCCAGTGTTTCTTTTGTTTGTGAGTGAGAATGTTTCAGGTTTTTTTTCTTGCAGAAATCTCCCTTAACCCTTGTAGGGATTTGGCAACTGGCATTCTGAAAAAGGTCTCAGAATAAGAGTGTGTTTGTGTTTCAAAAAGCTAAGGTTGCTTTAAATTCAGTTTGCAAAGATGAGAATAGCTCTGAGAATAAAGAGGGAACGAATTTCATCACAGCCCAGCAATTCTTAACACTGATTTTCATCACAACCCAGTGGAGTTTTGGCAGATGCATTCACAACACAAGCACATAGACTAGCACATGTGCATACTTCTGTGTTTGACATACTTCCCTTTCATATTTTGTGGACATAGGCCACGGTCACGCATCAGAAAATAGTCCACCTTAGGTTCAAGCACAGTTTTTTTTTCCAGGTCACATCTTTATGACATAATGCTCACTGAAAACAGCCCAGGAAAGCACCAGTGAGACTTGGGGTGGATTTGATGTCCCAGAGTGTGGACACCAGATCCATTCCTCATCTTCACTTCCCTGGCACGCTTTACCAGGGAACTGAAAGTGTAAAAAGGTCCTCAGATACACCATCCAGGCCCAGAGACAGGAATGACAGAGAAAATTTCTTTTCTCTCTCACACAACACTAGAATCAGGGGGCACTCTATGAAGCTGATGGGTAGAAGAGTCAGATCCGACAAGGGGAAGTATTTCTTCACCCAGAGGGTCATCAGTTTATGGGATTTGCTGCTGGAAGAGGTGATGACAGCTACCAGCCTATATGACTTTAAGGTAGGGTTAGACAAATTTATGGATGACAGATGTATCAATGGCTACTAGAATGAATGCCTAGGTACATCTTTCAGGCTGGGGAAAAAGCAGGATGCTTCTAAGGCCATTTGCTGGGATTCGAGAGCAGGCAATGGTCTGTCCTTGTCTCTGCTTGAGATGCTCATGAGCATTTGGTGGGCCACCGTGTGCAACGGGACACTGGACTAGATGGGCTGTTGCCTGATCCAGCAGGGCTTCTCTTAATGAGGCAAGATGTTACCGACAGGGTGGTTGATATATAAAACAACTAGTTAGCTAAACTGTCCTTTGATCTGTACTGTTACAGAGATAACAGTTCTTATACAGAGCTATATATAATGAGATTAGAAGAAACTGGGGGTCAGTCAGAAATGCAAGCCAGCAATATTTGCAAGAGAACAGCAGGATTGTGCTGTGGTCTTAGGCCCTTATAAAATCTTGCTTCACTAGTGGAATCCATGAGGGGCCTTCATGGCATGTGGGATGTTCCTTATGGCTCAGGAACAGTTCCCCAACTTCCATGTTTTCACCAAAAGGAGCGGCAGTAAGCATGTGGAGACCATGCTGCTGTTGGAACAATTGGTGACACGGCACCAGAGATGCCTGAAGCAGCCATCTCTGACTACTGCACTATCTCTGCTGTTATATGGAGGCTGTCTGAGATTCTATGGCTACTTCTGACAATGAAGATCTTATAGGGTGCGTCTTCATGGCATAGTTATCTCGAATTAAAAACGTTTTGAGTTCGCGCAGTTCAGACGGCACTTTGGATTAACACGGTATTTCCGTGTTAAAGGACGTTATCCCGATTAGAAATAAATCCTGATCTCAACAGGTCTCACTCCGGATCGTGCGTCGATACGTGTTTCCTTTTTAACTGTGTGGACAGTATCGTTCCGGGATGAGATTCAGTGTTAAGGCTGTCCCGCCCCCCCAATCGCACTGTAACCAATGGCTGAACGTATTAGAAGCACGTCATGTTTAGGGTTTCCTTCATTGAAAAAATCCACCCTCAAACACCCACTATAAACCTCCAGTCCTTAAAGCTGAAACACTGTATCAATCTAAGCACTTCACACCTTAAAAACAATGTTGCAATTTTGCGCAATTTCAGACCTTTGAAGGTTCGGAACAGTCGCTTTCAGCCCCCTTAAGGGTGAGAAGGCTTGTCAGCCACTTAGTCCCTTGAAGGGTGAAAACAGAATGTCAACCGCTTTGAGCCCCCTCTAGGCTACTTTGCCTCTGCCTGTGGTCACACCTAAGGTTTAATCCAGTTTCAGTTCACTTTCAGAGTGAGAGAATACACCAGCAAACTGACAAGCTGGTTTTCTTTCAGGGTTAATAACTCAGAAAATCCACCTTTAGACTAGATAATGTGGAAAGAAAACTACTGGTCACTTTGCTGATGTGTTCTCTCACTCTGAAGGTGGAGTGAAGCTAGATTAAACCTTAGGTGTGACCACAAGCCAAGGTTTTAATCCAGCTTCGGTCCCTGTGAGGTGGGGGGGCGGAGTTCCTTCCCGGCCACGGGGGGAAGAGCAAGCGAGGAGCCCCCTTCGCCCTCTTATCCACCCCTTGGCTCTCCTCTTCTGCGGGGCAAAGTGGCGGCAAAGCGGGGGAAAAGCGGCAGCGGAGCCCCAGGGAGAAGCCGCTAGCGCCGCAGCGCCGCAGCGCCTGGATGAATGGATGGATGGATGGATGGATGGATGGATGGATGGATGGATGGATGGATGGATGGATGGATGGATGGATGGATGGATGCCACCGCTGCCGCCTCCGCCGCCGGCTGCTCTTCCCTCGGCGCGAGGCTGGAAGGAAGGAAGGAAGGAAGGAAGGAAGGAAGGAAGGAAGGAAGGAAGGAAGGAAGGATGCACTTGCTGAAGTTCCATGCTTTGCACAACTGTTAAAAAAAGATAGGAACCTTGACTTTGGTATGCTACCCCATACCAAACCTCCCAGAAGGAGAAGGAATTGGCATTTCTCACCCATTTAAGGTGACTCAAAGAGGCTGACAAAGCTTCCATTCTTCACCCCACAACAGATGCCCTGTAAGAGCTGTGACTAGCCCAAGGCCACTGAGCTGGCTTCACGGAGGAGGAGGAAGAAGAGTTGGCTTTTTTACCCCACTTTTCTCACCCATTTAAGGAGGCTCAAAGCTGCTGACAAACCTTCTCCTCCCCACACCCTGTGAGAGCTCAGAAGAGAGCCATGACTAACAACACTTCTGCTTGACTAAATGGCCAAGCACCAGAGCATGAGAGTGTTTTAAAGATCTCATGTGGGCAGCATTTTCATACAGTTAAAAAAAGAAGTGTCTTTTTTTGCCTTCTGCCCCAGATTGGGCATCCTTTGTTTGGGGGTGGCAGTGCCATGCAAGCCCAGGAGGAGTGGGTGGTGATGCAATGGGAGGCCAGGGGCAGCCTGCTTCAGGATGGGAAGTGGAATCTAATCTGGAATTCCCAGATAAGATTCCAGTTGCCAGGATATTAGGGCAAAGTGGACCATGGATAGGTGACCACTAGGAAATCCAATAGGGCAGGATCAATCATGTCCCAAAATCCTGCACCGCACTACCAGGCCTGGCCATGGGTCAATAAAGTTCTGTGCATGGGGAAAGTTCTGATCTCTGTTACTTTCAGAATGAGAGAATATGTGGTCACACCTAAGGTTTAATCCACTTTCAGTCCACTTTCAGAGTGAGAGAATATATCAGCAAAGTGGCAAGCTGTTTTCTTTTAGGGTAAAATTCACCTCTGGGAGAGATAATGTGGAAAGAAAATTACTGGTCACTTTGCTCATGTTTTCTCGCTCTGAGGGTGGACTAAAGAAACAGCTTTTTCCTCCCCACATTCAGGCTAAGTTATGGCTTTAATATGTTTAATATGAACACATTAAAACCAATGTGTTGTGACCCGCACTGAGAGCCTTGTGTATAGAGTGGGATAAAAATATGAATGAATGACACCCCACCACATCCACCCTATGCCTCTTTAATGTTTAAAGCCCCGGTCCTTTGATACAGAGCTGTATTGAAATTGCGGAAATTTGCAACATTGATAATCAGGAGTGTACCATATACACCGGCTTCGGGAGGGCGGGAGACGTGAGATGCTCATGCAATGTCTCCCACCCCCCAGATACCCCCCTTCCTCTCTCTCTTTGGGAAAGGGGGGGCTTCTTAGGAACCCCTCCCTCTCTCCTCTCTCTTTTTGGGAAAGGGGGGCTTCTCAGATACCCCTCCTTCCTTCCTCCCTCTCTCTTTTTGGGAAAGGGGGGCTTCTCTCACTTTAGAATCCCGTCTGTGCAAGGACAACACCCCCCCTTTGCTAGTCCCCCCCCAAGACTCTTTTCCTTGGTGCCTTAGCAATGCCTCCCTTCCCCTCCCCACCCCCACCCAGCTGCTGCTGCCCCCTCTCCCCCCATCCTCATCTTCCTCATGCCGCAGCGCCTGGATGAATGGATGGATGGATGGATGGGTGGATGGGTGGATGGGTGGATGGATGGATGGATGCTGCTGCTGCTGCTGGGAAGGGGGAGGGTGGATTGGGCAGGGAATGACGCAAAGAGAAGGGAGGGTGGGATCCTGGCAGGGAAAACCAATCACAGGAGAGAGTGTGGGCAATGGGCAGGAGGACAATGCTGCCGTGTGGACTCCGAGTATTGATCCCGCGTTAAGGCTGCCATCGGAACCGGATCAACTTGCAAGTCGTCTGGACAGCTTTGTTCCGTTTCTTTTATTTCGAATTCTTTAAACTGAAATAACACATGCCATGAAGATGCGCCCATAGTGAATAGTGGATTGGCAGAGACTTCATCCAGGGCTCCTTCCAATTCTGAAAACTAACTGCTTCTATGTAAAGCAAGCTGGAGTGACTTAACAGCTCCATTCATATGGTTCCTTAAATGCATCAGTCAAGGAGGGGCTCTGATATTACTTTTGTGAGACAGTTTGCTCTTGTTGTTGGTGTGTTGGACTCACCAACTTGACTCACCATCTTGTAGTCTCACCATCTTGTAGTCATGGGGTTTTATTCCGCACTCCTCCACAAAGCGAGCTGATTGGGCTAGTCACAGCTCTACTTATGAGCTCTCACAGCCACACCCACCTCACAGGGTGTTTTGTTGTGGGGAGAAGAACAGAAAGCTTTGTCAGCCACTTTGAGTCCCCTCAAATGGGTGAGAAATGCAGGGTAGAAAAGCCTCCTCCTGCTCCTCCTTTTTCTCCAGCCATTTGTTGCTTAAAAATAAGGACAATCAGCTGGATCCATACAGGTGAGCACTCTACTGAAGGAAACTGAAAGCCAACAAACACCCTCCACACCATCCTTCTTGCAGATTGGCAGAAAGAACTCTGAGGGCAGTCACTGCCCTCAGACACTCTCACTGTTGCCATGTGGACACACAGCAGTCACGCGAGCATCATACTGGTGTCACAATCCACCCAGAAACAGTTTTGGACTAGCCAAATCTAAAGCGGTTAGCTTATAGTACCGCAGATGAGAGTCGCAACTGGATTTCCATTCCCCAGCTACAAAGAGCGTGAGAATGAGCAGTGTGTGGTGTTAAGGCCCCAATGGGGCATTGCTGGGATCCCCAGTGGTGTGTAGGCAGCCTTCATTTGGTGCTAAGGAGGTTTGCTATAACAGGGCTTACATGCCAGATACTTACTCCTCTGTCAACACACGAACACACAAAATATTTTTGGTCTCCTGAGCCAATAGTCAGCTCTGTAAGGTAGCTCAGGACATAAAGCCATTAATATATCACCCACCTATAATAACACTGAGGTTGTGGAGGCTGGCCAAAAACAATTATGTACCATCATTGGGATTTGCCTGGAACACTCAGCTTGCACCCCAACCCTTGCAAACCCATGCCTAGAGATCCTTTGTAATGGACTTCCACCTTTACATAAAGGTGATGTGAGGAAGCTCAGGTTACGACTATCCGTGCTGCATCTGCTCTTTGTCTGCCTCCCATACCAGCAGTTTAATATCTCCTGTGAATACTCTGATACAGTTAGACAAAATTAAAACATTAAGAGGTTAGGGTGGAAGTAATAAAAAAAGCAGTCACCGTCTTATATTTCTTCCTCTACATTTGGCAGACAAATGTCAACTGTTAATCATGCTTAAAAAAGAAAAGAAAAAGGGAGGGTTAGAAATCACAAAAGGCACATGTTGAATTGTATAAATGTGTGTATTGAAAAGAACCAGCACGGTACCTGGGATCTAAATTTCAGGAATTTAAAGCATTTTCCCACCTGACTCTTGATTATTTGAAGCTCAAAGCAGGGAAACAAGAGGGCGGATGGAGGCTTGTGAAAAACCTCTAGAACAGTTCTGGTCAAGCTACAGTGGCTGAACTTCAGCTCCCATCATTCCTTGATATCAGCATCACCTGACAGGCGACTATCCTGCTCTAAAACAAAATGCCACAGGTCCTGCAAATTCTTAACAGGCCTGAAGGTTCTCTTATATTTTTCTACAGATCCTTTCTCTTCTGGGTGAATGTAGCCTGGGGTAGCACAGCTGCAGTTGCATGATGCTTCTCCTGGTCACTGTGGCGATGGTGCTACACATACCTAGTGTTGTGAAGAAGAGATCCTGGTGATTAGATTCATTCAGTGATTGGGGAAGCACTGGGTAAATTCCAGATGCATTGGACATTGCAAGGTGTGGACACTCGGTGCATCCCAGAAGTTCACTGTCCTGGGTGCCTGAGTAAGGTACAAAAAGGCCCTAAGTGATTGAGGACCTAGACCCTACCCCTTCTTGCGATAACAAGATGTCAATTATTTTTAAAAGCTCATCAATCCTACATCAGCCCTACAGTCGCATCCAAGTTCATCAGCCCTATATGATTCTTATTCAAGCACAAAAGGTTTGTCCAAAAGGAACTGACAATACCCCAATTTTTAATTTTCCTGCCTCTTTCTCCCTCTCTGGCATCTTCTGCACTGAGCAATTTGGTGTATGATGCCAGGCATTTCTTGGTCTGATCCAGTCCAAGAACAGAGTGAGATGAGGCAGCATGTGTCAGTAATTGCCTGCATTCCTGCATCCTGTTTGGCTTTGGAAGTCAGGCAACATTCATTCATTCATTCATTCATGCTGGGTTTTCCTCCTTCCCTCTCTCCACCCCATGTGCGACCACTTCTTCACTCCTTCCATCCAGGCCGCTTCTTAAACCACGGGGGAGAAGGAAGGGCAAGGAAGCAACACGCAGAGTAAGACATTTCCCAGGACCTTGCTTTGCAGCAAGGTTAGCTACATCGTCTTGTCTCTGGTTCACGTGTGGTGCTTCTTTTGCCCTGGTCTGAGCAAATGAAATGTTTTTGCAGTGGTGTTTTTAAGCTTCTTTTTTTCTCTTCCTCTTCTTCCTCTTGATTCTACTTCTTTTGCTGGAGGTCTCCCTCCCCCTGCATTTTCTCTTTTGGCAGCCTTTTTGTGGTTGGTACTTTGGGTCTGCCTGCCTAAAACACAGCCCCTGCAGCTGTTCAGTTCCCCACAGCAGAACAGGGCTCAAGCAGTTATGAGCACAAAGGTGATTATAGTAGTATACGCATTACATTTTTTTATCTGTTAAGGGGAAAAACACTAGTAATGAATACCATACCACACATGAGGAGCCCAGGATTTAAATATCTTTTTTGCTAACATATTCAAGGTAAGAGCTTCTTGCTGCCAAATGGGAAGGGAAAGAGCATCACACATTATTCAGATTTTCATAACTTGGAAGATATTTTTCTGCACTTTGGTTTGACATGGAAACTGGTGAACAACTGGGATGGATTGGGGCCCTTTCCAGATTATAACCCAGAATGTTTCCTGGCATGTATCCATGAAATGCTGTAGTCCTGCCCTAGCATGTGGACATCAGGCCCCTGTCTGGGGATATAATTTGGAATAAGGCCCAGTACAGAAAGGCCCACGTGTCCACAATTCAGAATGCTCGACCCATCCCTAACCTATCCAGCAGTTCACTATATGCTGGGTAAGTGCAACATGGCATGCAACTATGTGGAATGGAAGTGGTTCTGCATGGCACAGATGTTCCATGCTAGAGCATTCCTCAACCTTCCTTGCGGGCGTAGTGCAAAAAGGCTAGAGTGTGCCATAGTCTGTGCATTACTGCTGCGTTATAACAAAACCATTCATATACACAGACCACTAAAGATTCCAGGTCACTGTTGACATGTACACTGGGCCAGTATCCTGTCTGGGTCAATACCCAGTGACCAACACCAAGGCATTGACCAAGACACATCACCAGGTACATCTTCCCTGAACCTGCTCCTCTTCACAGCTCAAGTCAGTAACACAGAAAGCAGAAGATGTCCAGCTCAGGTGAGGTTAAAGGAAAAGAGTGGGGATTGACAAGGCTCATGTCATGTGCTTTTGTGTTCTTCGTTGCTTGGAGGTGTGAGCAATAGGCATTCAAGCACACTGTTTTTTCCCCTCCAATTCTTTTTTCTGAATTTTTGCATAGGAAAAAGAGCAAAGTAAAAGAAAAACCCTTACAATTGAGGGGCTATGTGTCCCACTTTGAGACTTGATGCAATAGAACTTTACATAAATAAATTAAACAATAAATAAATCCTGTTAGTGTTACCCAACTTCCTGCCGCACATCAATGAAACATGATGTTTCAAATCCAGTATGATGCTCCTGTCATGGAATGTACTTGTCCAACAAGAACAACAGCAAAACCTGTGAAAAATAAATTCTCATAAACACAGATCTCACACTATGGTGATATTAAAGGTTAAAAATCTGCACTGGATATACGGAAGAATTGAAATAGCTGGAGCCCCATGGCTGCCTACCAAGTGTGTTATGCATGCAACAGGCATTTGGGACAGCTAGGATTTCTAAGCTAATCATCTGATTGTTCTGTTGCTTTTGCTACATCCAGGAAATTGTTTTGCCCTTGCAAAGTGTTTGTTCACGACTTCATGCCATTTCAGCCTCTGTGTATGAATGCTACTGTGACTGATGAAAGAAAAAAGAAAGAAAGGTTTCTCTTGACTAGCTTGCCATTCACTTGAATTCCCCAATGTACTTTTTACCATATCTGATGAACATGAACATCTCACCCTACGTAGAAGCAAGATTTGGGCTATAATATTTTAAATAAAAAAGTGCCATTGGATAATAATGCTCTGTAGCCTATATGAGTTGGAATAGGTCAAACAGATTACAGAACATGCAGGCTGACATTTAGAAAGAAACATAGCGATTTACTGTATTGCTGATATACGAATGAAACAAAACAAAACAAAAAACCAAAATGAGATTTTTTTTTTGCGGTTGACTTCTGATTTCAAAGTGTATTTCCACCACATCAGGTAATTTAGGAAATGTTTACATTTCTTGCAACCTCAAAATGCTTGACCCAAATTAAATGCCACTGTTTTGAGTACCAGCAGCCTTTCTGTTTTGATTGTCTGATGCTGATTCATAGATTTATGTAGTACAGGAAGCAGATAGTAGTTGCAAGGAGAAATAAAGGAAATCAGCATTGTCTCAGAATTAAACTATACCACCAGAGGACAAGTTCCAAATTGTCCACCCATTATCCTGAGATTTGTCCCATTTGGTTTCCGTCAACCTCAAGATAACATAGCAATGGAGCATATGGAACAACTTTTTTTCTTAGGACCAGTTGAGAGGAATTTGAATGAACATATGGTATTAATTCAGTATATGATTACTGCAGCTAGGCTGTTACATGCACAAATGTGGAAACTGGCAGATATTCCAGCTACGGATGACTGGATTATAAAAATGATGATGGATCTAGCAGAAATGGACAAGTTGACAAATATTTTACGAGATAAGACTGTTTCAAACTTTTAAAAGAACTGGAAAGCCTTTAATGACTATCTACAATGGTGGACTGGGGATGCGGGGTGTGGGGGGAATGGAGGTGTAAAAATTTAATGGAGAAGACTGGAAATCAATGTAACAATTATGTATTTTAATCTTAATGGGAATGTAGTTTAATAAAAACAACAACAAATGTGATATTGATGTTGTGATACCAAGAGATAGTACAATCCACGTGAAACAAACAGAAAAATTACAAAATACAAGGATATGTATTATAATCGGAAGGACAAAAACGGAGGCAAAAGGCGGGGGTGGAAGAAAGGAGGGCGAGCAGGAGCAGAACTGCTGGCAGAAGAGTCCTTCAGTGCCAGTCGAAGGGACAAAATTTGTGCAGCATTGGCACAATGCGAATGGCAGGCATTTTAAAGTCATTCTGATCCCTGCCAAAGCAATCTCATTTCATTGTATTGTCTGATCTCGTGATACCTCACAAGCTGCTCACCCCAGGATAGCACTAGTCCCATGAGGACAGAGTGGAACTAGGGAACTGTTTGTTCCAGAGTAACAAAAAAGTGCAGAAAGAGCCTAAGGCTGATGGTGCCTGTTCACACTTACCTAGTTGAGAATTATAGGGTGTTTTTCCACCGCGCTCCTTTAATCTGGGTCTAAGAAGATCCGAATCTAAGAAGATCCAGATCTAAGGTATGGGTACATTCCTTAATCCAGATCTAGTAGATCTGGATTAAGGGAAGTACCCAATGGGTGCTTCCACACAGGGGCAAAGTAAACCTGATCTCCGGCACCCGGAGCCGGTTTTAATAACTGCGGGTGCCCGGTAGATCTGGTTTAATGGGGTAGATCCGCATCTAAGAGATGCAGATCTACCCTGCGCCCGTGCCTCCGCACACGCGGCACAGATCCGGATTGGAGGCGGGTGCTGTGCGGGGGACCTTGCCGCCGCGGCTCGCCCTCACCCCAGAAGCGGCGGCTCGCCGCTTCTGGAGCCAGGGCGAGCTTCCCAAAAGCCCGCCCTGGCCCAAAACTGAAAGCAGGCATGCAGGATGCAGTGCGCCTGTGTCCTGCGCTCCTCCTGAGTGGCCGGGGCTGCACCTGGCAGGCACATCCGCACCTGGCACCCCCACTGTTCACTTGGAGTTACCTGAGGCTTCCCTGGAACAATTCAACTGTGGACTGCTAAAAAGCAGTTCACAGACAACTGAGAAGGGGTTGGGTTGCTTTCAGGGAGCTGATTTCATGCCCTCATCTTGGGTGAAGCATGTGAGTAAGCATAGCTGTATGTCTGTGGTTGTTCAGTCACACACAGCTGCTGGATCACAATGGCAATATTTGACCTCTATGGATGTTGCTTCAGAAATTGCCTTTGCAATCTGGGCAGCTCCAGATGGCTTAATGCTTGTAATTGAGAATGGCTGCCACCTTGCTGGATTCTTACTGGCATGGTATGGTATTATTATACCATACCACACCGGTATGTGCAAACAGGCCTATGAACTCAGCCTATTTTAATCATTCTTTTCTTGTTTTTATTGATGAATGCTTGTTTTAAATCCCCTTGCTTGTAGTCCCTTTAGACTTCCTTTCCAGATGTGAAAAAAGAGATGCATATTTCAACTTTCATTGCTACCAGGACTCGAGCAAGAAACTTCCAGTAGAGGTCACAGACATCAAAGAAAAATGTAATAATCTAGAAAATAATGCAAGTACATATTCTATTCCATATTGTAAGAACCCCAGTGGGAACACTTTGGTAGTTATTATTATTATTATTTCTTTATACTCAGAAGCCAAAGATCTTGGATCAGATGTAAACAAACCAAACAAAAATAATCAGAACATGTTGCAATTACTAGGTTTAGTACACAGCAGTAGGAGCTAAATGAGCTAAACAGATTGGAAAGTTTTAATGTAAAATATGTTGGTTAGCAACCTTCTGAGCCAATTAAGAATTCATTCAATAGGCACACTCTGTATGAAGAAAGTCAACTAATTAGCCCTGTAATTGGCACACACCATGGAAGCCACTTCCACATCTTTGCAGAGAGCTTTAATGAGCACAAGTGACCATGACCTTAATGAACTTCCAGTATTTCAAGAGTGGCCAATTCCACATTCACAGTTTCAGCTGTGGAAGATGCTCTCACACATTGTATTTAATCCAGGCTCTCTGGAAAGACTCGGAAGTCCCCAGGTGGATGTCTGATGTTCCCTGATCCCTTCCCATGGAGCTTCTGGTCTTCCTTTTCACCCCAACTACCTGTTCTCACATTAAATCTATGAAGTTCTTGATGGCTTGCTGTCTCCCTTCCACTTTTTTTTCTTATTTAAAACAAAGGGCATATAGAACTTTCCATTTTCCTTCCCTTTGAAAAGAAGTAAAGATGCACAAAAGGCTTTTTTTTGGGGGGGGCATTTTTGAAACAGCCCCTTATTGTTACATAGGGCTCATCCCCATGGCAAGGACATTGCAAGGGGAAAGTCATTCCACCTCGCAAGAATCCCCATGCAAAGCCCTAATTCGGGCTACATGAGGAACAAATGCCACAAATCTGCGGCAAAATAACCCCCCTTTATAACTGTTCTCGCCCTGAATTATGGGGCAAGAACAGATTATAAAAGGGGCATGGGGACACTCCCACGTTATGATCGCAGCATTAGTGGGTGGGGCTTTGCTGTCCCCACCACTAATGCTGTGATGGCAGCTGTCCCCCCTTACCTGAGTGCTTAATTGCCCAGGTAAGGGCTTCATTTTCCCCAAACACTTGCCTGACTGTCAGGAGGGTATAGCAGCTATCATGCACACGAGCAGAGGTTCGCTAAAATGATTAAAAATCATAGAATCATAGAATGGTAGAGTTGGAGGGGACCTCCTGGGTCATCGAGTCCAACCCCCTGCTCAAGGCAGGATCTCCTAAACCATCTCAGACAGATGGCTGTCCAGTCTCTGCTTGAAGACCTCCATCGAAAGGGAACCAACCACCTCCAGTGGCAGCCTGTTCCACTGGCTGATCACTCTTACTGTTAGAAATTTTTTCCTAACATCTAAACTAAATCTTTTCCCCTGCAGTTTCACCCCATTGTTTCTAGTCCTTCCTTGAGAGAGTGAGAACAGGGCTGATCCCTCTGCCTTGTGACAACCCTTGAGGTATTTGTAGACAGCTATCATGTCTCCTCTCAGTCTTCTTTTTGTTAGACTAAACATTCCTAGTTCCTTAAGCCGTTCCTCATAGGACATGGTTTGCAGACCGTTCACCATCTTGGTAGCTCTCCTTTGAACCTGCTCCAGCTTGTCAGCATCTTTTTTAAACTGGGGTGACCAGAACTGGACACAGTACTCCAGATGAGGTCTGACCAAGGTAGAGTAGAGGGGGATAATAACTTCACGTGATCTGGACTCTATGCTTCTCCTAATACACCCCAGGATTGCGTTTGCTTTTTTTGCAGCTGCCTCGCACTGTTGACTCATGTTCAGTTGATGATCTACCAGGACACCCAAGTCTTTTTCACATGTGCTGCTGCTCAGCCGAATTCCTCCCATTGTATATGTGCTTTTTTCATTTTTCTTGCCCAGGTGCAGAACCTTGCATTTTTCTTTGTTAAATACCATTTTATTAGTTGCAGCCCATTGTTCGAGTTTCTCTAAATCTTTTTGAATCCTCTCTCTCTCTTCTCTGGTGTTTGCAATTCCCCCTAGCTTTGTGTCATCAGCAAATTTGATCAGTTTCCCTTCAACTCCCTCGTCCAGATCGTTTATAAAAATATTAAACATAACTGGGCCCAGGACAGAACCTTGTGGTACTCCACTTGACACTTCCTTCCATTTGGATGTGCAGCCATTTAAAGCCACTCTTTGAGTACGATTACTAAGCCAGTTTTGAACCCACCTTATAGTTGCCTTGTCAAACCCATATTTGATCAATTTTTCAATGAGGATCGCATGAGATACTTTGTCAAATGCTTTGCTGAAATCAAGAAATACTATGTCTACTGCATTTCCTTGATCAACCCATTCAGTGATTTTGTCATAAAATGAAATCAAGTTGGTCTGACACGACTTGTTTGATACAAACCCATGTTGACTACTGTTAATTATTGAATTCCTATCCAAATGCTGACATATGTGTTGTTTAATAATTTGTTCGAGAATCTTTCCTGGTATTGAAGTCAGGCTAACAGGCCTGTAGTTCCCTGGGTCTACCTTCTTCCCTTTTTTGAAGATAGGAACAACGTTTGCCCTTCTCCAATCGTCTGGGACTTGTCCTGTTCTCCATGACTTCTCAAAGATTACAGCAAGTAAACTGATGCGACTACTCACCTATAGCGTCATCGACTTGTTGATAGACTGTTGTCTCCTCTGACATGTAGCTCACACCAGTGGACTAGACCCAGGTCTTTGCTTACTGGCCAAGATGTCTGCTTTCTGGACACATGGGAGAGATGCCTATGATCTCTGTTGAAAAAGGTGATTCCTTCATCTCCATTTTTGAATGAATAGGTGCCCTTTCAGTGGTAAATGGAAGTGCCTCTATTCAAGATGTGAAATAGTATCCTGCAACAATAATGCTTTTGTCCACTATCTTGCTGGAAATGGGCAGTGAGATCATGAGAAGGCACTTACTGCCACCAAAATTAGAAGCATGGCAGCAGTGTGTGCCATCTTGGATGGTACCATGTTCCTCCAGTGGAAAGTGGAGGTGTGACCTAGTCTCAATTCTGCAGTGCCGTTGATTTATGCTAGTAGATCAGGTCCTTGTGCTTGTCCTAAACCTCAGTTTCCCCTAAGTGACAATGAATTGCCCAACATATTTTAGTATAGAGGAAGGTTTGTAGGAACTAAACCATAATGTTATATAAGGGGTGATTGGATGTATGTTTTGTAATTCTTAATTTCAATGAATGTTGATCAACATATTAATATGCATATTTTCTTTTTTACTATCAAGCTCAGAAATCTCCAGGCCTCTTCCCCCAGTTCTGCTACTGCATTGTGCTTGCAGTACAGTCAGCTATCAGACTTAATAATCTGGAAAACTTATGGGTTTTGTGCCAACCTTTTATGTCTATGAAGGACACATGATAAGCCAAGCTTGAGCATAATTCTGTTTCTGTGTTGGTTCCACACTAATTAAAAGTGGATTTATATGTAAACCACAAGCCTAGTCTTCTCTTTATGCATTCTGAAAATGCTAGGTTCATTATTTATGTCACGCTGCAAAACTAGACCATGACAGATGAGTTTCTGAGCATTTGCTGATCATTCATCTACAAACCATAATAGTTTGATTCTCTCACTTCAGGCTATTTACAGAAGTAGAAATTGATAAATTAGAAGTACCAGCATGCTATACAAACACTTTGCCACCTCTCTTCAGTCCTGGTTATCTCTGTCTTCCTCAAGAAATCTGTAGTAACACCCTGCTTCTGTTTGAATGAAATTATTTTCAGCCGATTAATACTGGACTAGAGATGTCAAGACAAATGTGCATGTCTATATCACTTTAGTGAAGATTATGGGCAAAGAAGAAAATATTGCAGCAAATTTTTTTTATTGAAAATTAGATAAATTCTTTCAGGTAGAAAGAAGCACTTACTGGAAAGCGTGAGCATATTTTAATCTGGGCTAATGTACTTTAGGTGGAAGGGTGTAGAGAGATATGTTTCTATAGGTGGAACAATAAGTGCAAGGCAAAACAAATATACCACTTTTAATGTCTGATTTCCTTGTTCCTCCCACTGAATGGAGCTTCATTCAGCTTGTACAGATATCTTTTTATCAGTCCTGTGTGAACTGTGAAGAAGCAAGGTTTCCTTGCTTCTCCGTATTTAGACAGATGAAACAGGTATCCATACATACAGATTTGATCTCATTTGTATTCTGCATTTCCAAAAATAAACAGGGTGCTTTACAATGCATCTTTGTACAAAATCCTTAGCACAGATTTGTGTATCCGTGCATGGTTTTGTTCTCCCACTCTGATTGTGCAGGCACACGCAGACTGTCATGAAAGCTGCAGACCCATTGTTCTGATGTGGGTCTCCCAGGATGGGGGATATATTGATTTTTACCTAGCTTTCTGTCTGTAAAACATTTATGTAACTGATGTTGCAAAAATAAAATAAATTAGAATATTGTACATGATATTAGAAGTAAGCATTTGTTATGTGTGTAATTGGAAGACTTGCTAATATGGAAGCCTAGTTCTTGAAACTTTGAGAATACACTATAGTGCCACACCTAACTTCAAAACTGGAATATTAGAGTGCTCACCACTTTTTTTTAGTATATTGAGACTATTTATAGCTTATAAGACCTCATAATGTTGTGCCACATCCAAAATTTGGTTTTCATATTGAACTTTAAATAATCTTTCTCTCTTTTGTTGGAAGACCTTGGGTCACCAAATCCTGTAAGGAGCTGAGCTTCTGTTTTGTTATGTTGATAAGATCATGTGGATTTTTGTTTCCTACACTTATTCTGAGATGTATTCATTTGAGAATCTAACAAGGAACTCTACTCCTTAAAAAAAGGAGGGTTGGGGCTCATTTCCTGCAAGTCCACTACACTCACCTAGATTGCCATAAAATAACAACATGCTTTTGTCCTTTTGCGACAAAACAGAGGACAAATGTAAACAGAGGTATTACAGAAACATGCTGAAAGATCAGTTACCACTTTCATACTGTAGCCACTTTTGGGTTTGCTGAGTGCTAGGAATTAAAGTTTCTACCTTTGATTCCTTATAGTATAGGAACACATTTTACTGGCACTAGGGATGTGCATGAATGTTTTTTTAAATTAGATTCACATTAAGTTGAATACAATAAAATCCATATTCGTTCAAATGTAGTAGATTCGAATTTGGTATGAATGTTGAATCCCATATGAATCCCATTTGAATGCATACGAATTCCATAAGAATCCTATACATATCCCATATGAATCCCATACAAAACTTTACACTAATGTATTGAAACATTTGATTCAAATTCGAATGTCGATCTTCAAATGTGCCAACATTTGATTTGAATACGAATGTCTGAATTTGGCCAAATTCACATGAATTTTGAATGTTACAAATATTCATGCACTTCGCTAACTGCCACAATTTGGTGTATATCTGAATGTGTCCCCCAGTTAGATCAGAACAGGAAAGCATGTGCCTTTTTCCATGTCTTCTTGCACCAGTCTAGTCAGCCTTGGAACACAGGTATACCTGAAAAAAAACAGATCTACTGGTGTCCTCGTAGAGGCATCTTATATGAGAACATCGTCTATTCCAATGTGGATGGACCAGGCCAGGGAGGTGGTATGACCACTCCTTCAGCTTGAGCATGTGAAAGAAGGGCCTTAAAAGGACTAGATGCCATGCTGGATCATCAGTAAGTGTTGAAAAGTAGTTCTTCAAAGAAAAATTCTACTATTGATGCTACTAATCTCAGTAAGATTCACATCTTTTTTAAAACCATTTTTCTACAGACTCTGATATAAAAAAAATCTAAAATTTCTGAAACTTCCAAAGAGACACATTTCAGTGAAGTGACATTTTCAGCTTAACTATAGAAACGAAAATTGTGTTGTTGGAAGGGACCAAAAGGATCTTCTATTTCAGTCCTTTGCAATGTTCTAAATAATCATTGGGAGATGTCTGCCCAGGCTCTTTCTGAAAACCTCAAGAGATGGAATGCCCATTGCTTCCATAAGTAGACTGTTCCACTTGACAGACAAGGTTTGTATACAGGATGGTTTTTGGAATTCATAGGGGAATTCAGACTTGGTCTCTTAGTTTGCAATTAATTAACATTTGGGCCTGACCCAAAGCTTACTTGCCTGTCCAGGCAGTGAGCACTCACACCTTTTCCAGTGCAAGGGATCATCTGGGGTACTGCACAATTACCTCTGGTACCTCAGATGACCCCAGATGCAACTGCATGTGCACAGAGCATCAGTGTTGCCATAGCACTGGCACTGGCGCAGTCACACAGGGTGACACAATCAAAATGGTGGCATCCCATAGAGGATCAGATGCGTGCTTGGATGGAGGTAAGTGTCCAGGCACGAGGGGGCTAGGGTATCGTGTATTAGTATTCCTTAGTGTGAACGCTAGTAGACATTAGTCTCTTATGCAATTGGCAAGTGCAGAAATGCCCCATGTTTGGAAATGCCCCAACCCCCATGGAAATTTAGGGAACCAGGTTAAAAAAAGAACATAATGGAGGGGGCAATACAATGAATTTTTTGTTCCATCATTCCCCAGCCCCCCCTTCCTTGATTGTGTCCTGATCTCTCTAGTCATACCCCACCAAACCTTGGGCTACACCTTGTCATCCTCCCACTGGGCTGCAGGCCACTTTCCTGCTGCTCACTGGCCTGAACTAGTCTTCTGCCACTGCTGTGCAATATAAAGAAGACCAGATCCTAATTCTACAAGGATTGCTAGACCTACTGAAGTGGAGAATTATAGGTGAGTGAACATGCGTATATCATGCGTATATCTTTACACTTCCTATAAAGGCATCTACTCTCTAAGCCTTCTGGGAGGTTGTGGAGTCCCTCATAGTAGACCTCATAGGAGGAGGATGCTGGTTGCCTTTAGACCACATGGTTGGTGGCAGTAGACTTGTGTGAGTTTGGAGGTATCCTGCAGATTCAATGGGGAGGATGGCAAGGCATGACAAGGACTGAGGTTAACTGGGTGTGATCAGAGAAAACAGATAGACTAATACGCAAACTGTGATGAGACCTTGGCATAACTAAGGGATGTGAAAAGCCAGGCTGCTATTTGGGGTGGGTGGTGGGTGGGTTCTTGCAGTGGTCTGGCCAGTTCTAGGTTTTGACGGCAAATGGTCTCCCCCAAAGCTGGTTCAATTTAATTATGAACTGAACCAGTATTCAGACATTTGTTTGTACCTTTTTTCCACTGTTGTATGGATTTTACAATCAGAAGCTGGGAAGCTGCATGGAATATGGGATTTCTAGGTCTGGGTAAACATCTGTCAACAGACGTGAAAACCATTTTCACTCATTAAACAGTAAATGAAAATGTGTAATTCAAGATACAAAGGCATCCCGAAGTACAACCTGGAACTGATTAGTGGAGCTCTGTTTTGAGTCCTCCTAATTCAAAAGCACCTGGTAACTCTAATGCAAATTGTCTTCTAAATCCTTTTGGCTCTCCCAAGCCTAATACCTTAAAATCTGTATCAAAAGTTGAAGAACCGACTATAGGATTTAGTCTCATTCTATTTAGATTGTACCTCAGTTTTCTTCAGTCTTATTGTGTAGGCACTGAGCTTCATGGAACAGGAAAACGTCTCACTGCATGAATTCACTCTAAGAGAAAAAGTACATTCTTTGCTTTCAGATACTTATCAGTCAGTAGATAAAGCCAGAGGACAATCAGTTTATTTTATTTTCACCCATATTGATAATTTGTGCAGGATAAATAGGCTCTCTTGTCTTGTGTAAACTGATGGTAGCTACATGAAAGCTAATGTGCTTCTCTTAATGATTTGACACATATTTGCTGGACAGCATTTTGCTGCTTTCATTTAAGTCCATGCTTCTCAGAGGATAAGCACTCAACTTCAGTGCTTAAGAGCTGCAATCTTTAATAACATAAAATAAATAAGCAGCTTTGAGATAAATCTTGTATTCCTGCCAGCCACCTTAAGACTCGGCTTGCACATCATTGCTATCACTTCAACTAGGAAAGTTTAATCTTGAAAAGAAATTTCTCTGCTGTGTGTCACTGCACATCACTATAGACAGACCTTGAAAGGTTATTTTTTGGAATCTTCCCAAACATGTTTAAAGAGAGACAGCTTGTATTTCAGTCAGTTGCTACCATGAGGACATACAAACTGGAATAATTCATGTTGGGTGGAGTCTGGAAAGATGGACTAGGGGTAAGCATCTATCTTTTTTGGAAGAGAAAAAGTTTGGTCTAGTGATTAGGGAGCTGGACTCTTATCTGGGAGTACCAGGTTCAAGTCTGCCCTTCCCCATGAAGCCATCTGGGTGACCTTGGGCTAGTCACAGCTTCTTCTGAGCTCTCACAGCCTCACCTACCTCACAGGGTGTTCTGTTGTGGGTGGAAGAATAGAAAAGCTTTGTCAGGCATTTTGAGTCCCCTTAAATGGGTGAGAAAAGCGAGGTAGAAAACCTAACTCTTCTTCTTCTTATATAAGTCTTAAAAAAATGACAGAATTTAGTCTGGATGCTTTAAGTGCCTGGATGAAGATAGTTATTCATGAAACATAAGAAGCTGTCATACAGCATACTGAGTGAGGCCATTTGCCCATTTAACTCAGTGCCAATTCTGGATGCTAAACCTCCATCAGCTATGGTCATCATAAACAATGTCCAAGAATATTTTCGTTATTATTGCTGTGGTTGTGTTATGAGTACTGCACTGCTCAGTAACAGTTTTCACAACAGATCACAGTGACAAACATTATAATGCAGCAATAATTTCCATAATGATTTTGAGTGCAGGTGGCTCAATGTTGGCTGGGTGGGAGAAGCACTATAGAAAAGGCAGCCTCCTTGTCTTCATTTTGGAGTGAGGAGGTGGCATTTGCCATGGTGCCTCGATGTAGCCTGAACTTGGGGTGCCTCAGCTGGAGAACACACTATCAAAGCCAGTTTGGTCTTGTGGTTAGAATGTCTCTTACCTGATAGTCTCCTGGTTCAATTCTGCATTCCTCCATGAAGCCAGCTGGGTGGGCTTGGGCTAGTCACAGCTCTCTTTCTAAGCTACCACAGCCCCACCTACCCCAGAGAGTGTCTGTTGTGAGGAAAAGAATAGGTTTGTTGGCCACATTGAGTCCCCTTAAAGGATGAGAAAAGTGGGGTATAAAAGGCAACTCTTCTTCAAAGAGTCAGAGTGATCGCCATAAGACACCTGCTGTCACTAAAGATGGAAGTGAGACAGCAGCAGGTACCTTCCTTGCCCAATGAGGGCACCCCAAAAGAGGAATGTCCTCTGAGGGCATTGGAGGGCTAGGAATGAAAGCTCCCTTCTGCACTCCCCTGTGTTCTTGACTAGGCAGACCCCCGTCCTGTGTGGAAGAAACATACTATTGATAAGGGAAGGGGGCAGAAAGGGCAACTTTTTTATGGATCTGCTCTTGATGCTGGTTGGGCTAAACAAGTTTTTATTTTCAGTTGCTACTTCAAAGAGGAAGAAGAAGAAGAAGAAGAAAAATGGAGCTCTATTGTACATGCCTGCCAAAACACAGAACTATCTTTTTTTATTCTGATAGCAGACAAAGCTAGAAGAAAAGCAAAACAGGCATACCAAACACTCAGATTTTATTTGGAGCAGCCAGATGTCACAACAAAGTTGGAAAAGAATGCAATATTAGGACAGCATGGTTGTGGCAGTTCCCGACAAAAAGGTACAAATGATGTGAAGCATGATCAGATTCCCCGCCCAAAAAAGCGTAGTTAAAAACATTGGTTTCTTACTTTATTATTGTATTCTAGCATATGTAGCTTCTGTGTTACATATATTGCACAAATGATTCATTGTTTTGCTTGGCTGCATCCCCAAACAACTTATTTGCCTCTCTAGTTTGCCTCTACTGTCCCTCTGTTCCAACGGACGTTAAAAGTGCCATTCAAGTCCGGAATAAGCATCCGGATGAGCACCTACCATCCCCATGGAAGCGGGTTTTCCTTGCCCACATCTTTTTCTTCTCCCGTCCCTGGTTGATAGGGTGCCAGTGGGAATGGGGAGGGACTGCGCTCTGTGCGGTAACAACCAGGAAGACAATCCCCAACATGTCCAAAAGAAAAATAGCCATCCTTCTCCTCCTCTGCAAAGGCAGCCGGGCTGCAGCCAGTGCTTGGGTGGAAGCAATTCATTAGGCTATGACTTCCCGTGCCAGGAAAGGCAGTGTCTGCAGCCATTGACTGCGCGATCATTTGCTCATTCACACTTTCACTCTGACCACTCCAGGCACTGATCGGGAAGTGAAAAATAGAAAAATAGCCATGGGTATTAACAAATTCTCTGTTCGTCTCCCCTGCCCTTTGCTTCCAAAGGTAGTGATTTCACTGTCAAAATCCACCCCATACAGCAGTTACACTGTAGCAATCCACTCACTTCACACCTGATAACAATGTTGCAATTCTCCGCAGTTCTGGTTCTTTAAAAGTTCTGACCTTTAGAAATGGAAAAGGAAGGGAAGCGGCTGCAGTTCTGGGAGATGTGTGACTGTTTAAGGCTGTGTGTGCGGACAGCAGCAGAGCCAGGGTGCTTTTTTTTTGAGATCTTGGCTGCCAATCCCCGCCCCTTTTTCCACGGAGCGTCCCCATGGTAAATGCTGCCAGGAAAACATGCGGCTTCCAAAAAGTGCTCTGGTAGTCTTCTTTAAAGGGCAGTCTTTTTACCGTTGATTTTCCTCCTTTTGTGCCACTGGAAGCTCGGAAAAAAGCTGGGCATGGGGGCGTTCAGAGACAAAAGAACCTTTTTAACAGACTTTTAATTGCTTGGGGATGGGGCCATTGTGAGGTTTGTGTTTTATCACATCCTGCTACTTTTTTCTTGTTCAGATATGGTTTTTGTGACACTGTTACACCTGATATCTATGAGCCTATTATTGTCACTTGTGAGCTGACATTCAGAACATAAACTGCAGCATCTTCCTGGCAGATTAAAACACAGTGAGAACTCAAGCTTTAGCAACAATCTAAATGAGTAGTCTTACCCTTCTGGAAAACAGTCAGGGTGGGAGGAGAAAGGACATGCTCAAGGTAAATGGCATCAAATTGATGACCTGCAAACTGTTTCCTTCCTGTTTCATTAGTCACTTGCTGTGATTCATTTGCAGATGTTTATAATTAAGCAGATACCCAACCAGGAGACTGAAGATGACAACTTTCAAGAAGCTTCCACTCTGAATAAAACACATCGAGAAGTGTGAACAATACAAGCCCAGCTGCAAAGCCTGCTATGTAGTAGTGGGTGTCCCCATGCAAACCCCTAATTCAGGCTACATGAGGGACAAAATACTCAAAATTGTAACAACCTCCCCTTTATAACTGTTCTCGCCCTGAATTACAGGGCATGAACAGGTTATCCTGGGTGCATGGGGACACTCCCGGATTACGACCGCAGCATTATCGGGTGGGGTTTTGCTGTCCCCACCACTAATGCTGTGATCACAACTGTTCCCCCTTACCTGAGTGCTTAATTGCCCAGGTAAGGGCTTGATTTACCCCAAACAATTGCCTGACAGTTGCCCTGCAGTCAGATGAGCAACTGTCAGGCGGGTATAGCTGTCATGTGCACAAGCAGAGCTCCAATAAAATGATTAAAGCTTTTGCGTGTGTTTTAATCATTTTACTGGAGCTCTCCTCGTGCTCTTGACAGCCCCTATACCTGCCTGACAGTTGATCAGGTGACTGTAGGGCAGCTGTCATGTGATTGTTTGGGGTAAATCAAGCCCTTACCTGGACAATTAAGCACTCAGGCAAGAGGTGGTGGTGGAGAAAACCACGGCATCCTGATGTAGGGATTTACCGCAGTTTTCATGAGGATAGGTGGGTTCGCCTTGAACCTGCCCTGTCCTCCATTGCCATGGGGACTCCTTAATGCAAATTAAGATTCGCATTAAGGCTGCCCTGAATCTACCGTGAGGAAGGAGCAGCCCCATGGGGACAAGCCCGTGTCATGATGCCCAGCGATCCTGTAAGTGCCTGCCCTCACTAGGAGTGGTTTGGCCCCGTTAGGACGCTGGGTTCGTGCAATGGCCAAGTGAATACTACAGTGTGGACACAAAACACTGGTAGCAAGCATTTCAACAGTTAACTAAAACAAGTTTATTATTATACACAAGCAATACTAAAAAGATAATAAGGTTCAGGTATTTGTTGGATTAACTTAGGTTTAACTCAGTAAGTCTCTTAAGGCTAGGAGCTACCCCTTTCCCTAAAGGAAAATAGTTCCCCTTTTGTAAAGACAAACCTCTCCACGTTCCTCTCCCTCTCTGACTTGCTTGGCCACAGCTCAAGCCAAGCCAGTGTACCAGAACATGGCCCTAGATGATCACAAGGCCCAGTCCGTCCTTGCTTCTCCGATCATCCAGCCTGGTCAGTTGCTAGCGAAGTCTCCCTCGGAGCCCCAATCTTCCTTGATTGTCCCCTTCAGAAATCGCTCAGCCAACAGCCCAATGGTCAGCTACTGGTTCCAGCTCCCTCAGGATTCAGCTCTTTTCCTTTCAGCTCTTGTCCCAGCATGAAGACATAGTCTGCTGTGTTCTCAGTTCCTTTATACACACATCCCTGACCCTGATTGGCTGTAACTGCAATAAAATGCTGCTGGAGATTCCTAACAATGTTTGCTGTCCCTCCAGCCTGATTGGTGGGAACTCCTTCCCTAGCCCCTCCAGCACTCAGATCCCCAGACAGCTTTTCCCTCCAAAACCTTACTCCAGCCAATCACTGCAACAGGGCCCGCACAGGATTTCCCGCTCTTTTTGCAGCCCAAATCCCAGGGTTTGCAACAAGGCTGGCTATTGCAGCTTGCAAGAAGCCTGCAAAGCCAGAATGCAAAACAGTTTGCAGCCTGAACCCTGAAACCATCACAGCCCGTAGTCTATTTACATTCATGAAGAAGAGTTGGCTTTTCTACCCCATTTTCTCATCCATTTAAGAGGAATCAAAGTGATGACAAAGCTTTCTATGCTTCTCCCCACAACAGAACACCCTTTGAGGTGAGTGGGGCTGTGAGAGCTCAGAAGAGATCTGTGACTAGTCCAAAGTCACTCAGCTGGTTTTGTGGAGAAGTGCAGAATTCTCATATAAGAGTCCAGTTCCTTAACCACTAGGACAAACTGATCCCTTCACTCACTGAAGCGGGGGAGGGGCATGGATCTAGACTGTGCAAACACACTCCTCTAACTTTCCCTAACCATCCTGAATGCTCTGTTTCTCTCAGGCCATAGTCAGTTAACTTCATTTTGGTGCCTCAATTCCTACAACATAATGGGTGTTTTCCCACTGTCACTAGAAGTACCATTAAGAACTCATTAATGGGTACATAATGGCATTTTTGTACCCATTAATGGGTACTTAATGGGTATTTCTAGTGACAGTGGAAAAACACCCAATGTTTCAAATTAAGGGTCTTAATATAGGCAGAAGGTTGGGATTAAACTCTCAAAGATTGTGAACAATATATTTAAACAGGATTAACTGTGTGTTGCTCCATGGTTCAGACAATCTGGAAATTTGTTGGAGAAAATGTTTCACACAGAAAATCCTAGGACTATTGGCACAGACTGGCTGGAACCATTTTGGCCAATATGAATTTATCAGCCAGCTTTATACTCCTCCAGATCGTTTGTGTGTTATGGTTTGCCATATTAACATATGCAAATCTATCCTTGTATTTTCTTTCCACAAGTCTTAACCTGCCATAGGAATCACAGTGATATCAGGAAAAGGAGTGAGAAATAGATTTAGTGTGCAAGGGTACATATGAGGAAAGTGCCTGGGGCAGATGCATCTTGTATAGCAAGCTGTTGCTGAAATCTTGACAAGCAGCTTGACCACAGCATTATTGTCATTTGCAGAAGCTGCATAGCCATGTTGCTATGCCTATGCATGGAAGGTCCATGCATGAACACACAGGCCCTCACAGGGACATGGCATACTTCTCTGCTGTGAGGGCCTGTTTCAGTGAATATGATAGTGACCTAGGAGTCAGTCCTCGTGTGCTGAAAATTTTGTGCTTTTGAGGGGCACTCAAGAACCTCCATACTACCACTAGCCAACTTAGGTGTCCCTCAAAGGCATACTGACTAGAAGAAGAGCCGGCTTTTCTACCCCACTTCTCTTGCCCATTTAAGGGGACTCAAAGCGGCTGACAAAACTTTCTATTCTCCCCACAACAGAACACCCTGTGAAGTACGTGGTGCTGTGAGAGCTCAGAAGAGAGCTGTGACTAGCCCAAGGTCACCCAGCTGGCTTTATGGAGGAGTGTGGAATTAATCCCAGTATTCCCAAATAAGAGTCTGGGAATAAGGGCCCAGTCTACTTCCCCAATTCTGTACTCACACGCCCTTGGGAACCACTTGCCCTCAATAGAACTGTTTATTAACTCCCCTGCATGATCTCAGATTAGGGGAACTGAGGGGCATGTAAGAAACAGGCAGAAGCTGTCATCGCATCATACCATTTTGTACCACCATTTTGGATACTCGTATTGTCTTTTTAAAATAATATTTCTGAGGTACATAGCAACAGATTTATATACTTTTTCCTCTAGAGAAACTGACCCACCTCAACCCTCTTTTTGATGAGACAACTCAAAACTATCACACATGGGAGTATTGCTCTGTGAAACGGTGCCTGTTGGATTTTCATTTTCAAAGCAAAAAAATCTCCTACTATCAAACACTAGGAGGTCCAAAGTCTTTTTTTAATTATATTATTTGCTTTCCAAGCCTTTTCCAATTTTTGTACATGCCAAAAGTAACTTAACTCTTTGCAAACAATCGATAGCATTGATTTGTTTAATGGTCTCCATGAACAATGGCGTCAGCCAGATGATAACTGATCTTTGTCTCAGAGGCTGAGGGCCTCCATGATTTGTAAAGCTGAAT
The DNA here is from genome assembly GCA_023333525.1 of Aspidoscelis tigris stejnegeri. NCBI lineage: Eukaryota > Metazoa > Chordata > Lepidosauria > Squamata > Teiidae > Aspidoscelis > Aspidoscelis tigris. The sequence goes on along the minus strand of JALMGA010000003.1, from coordinate 89,674,837 downwards.
GTGCTGAAATGCCAGCCAGCAGGACTGTAAGTAGAAAGTTCTATTCTAAGCAATATGCATGGGGAAAGTGAGAGAGTGTACATATGTAAAGGAAAACAAAGACAGAAAAGCAGTGACCAAAGGCATAACCATGCACAGGTCCCTTTTCAATGCAAAAGGAAATTAATTCATGCCCGGCTTTAGTCCATCAAATAGAGGCAAAAACTAATTCCACATCCATTTGTTTTTAATCATGTATTTGCATGATTTTGATTTAGCTTAAGCAGTGTGGGGAAAGCTTAAATATATTGTCCTACAGCTCTTCTATCTTGAGTGTTGAAAATGTAAGAGAAGGCCTAAGTGGGGCTGTATGTGGATTGAGTACAGACAAAGTGGAGGTACTGTGTGTCATGGGATCCCAAGTCCATGAAATTAAGGGTCCCCAATTCTGGATTGAGTTGAAAGACCTCAACGCACTCTACATGGGGCTGCCCTTGAAGAAGACCTGGAAGCTGCGGTTTCTCTGTGTCCCACAAGTTAGAGAAATCCACTGTGTTAGAACATGGGAGAGGGTCTTCTTGGCCGTGGCACCTCACTTATGGAATGGCCTTCCTCGGAGGTGTGATTAGCACCAACTCTTCTAACTTTTAGTTGCCAAGTAAAGACCTGGCTCTTTATTAAAGCCTTTGGACGTTAATTCACTCAAGCACTATTTTGATTTTACTTTAGCTTTTAACTAACTATGCTGTTTAATACTGTTTTAACGGGGTATATATTTAATGTCTTGTTTGCATATGGGTCTTTTATTATAAGCCACCCAGGGATCTTAGGATATGGGGCGGGATATAAACATTTTAAACAAACAAACAACAAACAGGTGGTGTTAGTAGATGTCCTGATAAGTGTTTTGGGGGAAATAGCTCGCCAGGACATCTTGTGTTGGGATCTTCTTACATATATAGTTTTAATAATGTCAGAACAGGTTTGGTGCTTAAACAGCAAGGAGTGAGACCCCAGAGTCTGTTTTCTTAATAGGAAAAATGATTTTATTAATAATCAGCGTTAAAAAGAATAAACAATGAAGGAGCACTATGCAGAGTGCTTGAAATAGGCAAAAACATAAGCAAAACAGATTCCCAGTGGGGCAGCAGCTTGGGCTCTGTCCCCAAGCAATTAAAAGTCTGATAAAAAGGTTCTTTTGCCTCTGACTGCCCCATGCCTGGCTTTTCTCTGAGCTTCCAGCGGCACAAAAGGAGGAAAATCTGCAGTAAAAAGACTACCCTTTAAAGAAGACTACCAGAGGACTTTTTGGAAGTGTTTTCCTGGCAGCATTTACCATGTGGACGCTCTGTGGCAAAAGGGGTGGGGATTGGCAGCAAAGATCTCCAAAAAAAGCACCCTGGCTCTGCTGCTGTCTGCACACACAGCCTTAAACAGTCACACATCTCCCAGAACTGCAGCCACTTCCCTTCCTTTTTCCTTTCTAAAGGTCAGAACTTTTAAAGAGCCAGAATTGCAGAGAATTGCAACATTGTTATCAGGTGTGAAGTGGGTGGATTGCTACAGTGTAATGACTGCTGTAGGGGGTGGATTTGACAGTGAAATCACTACCTTTGGAAGCAAAGGGCAGGGGAGACGAACAGAGAACTTGTAAAGACCCATGGCTATTTTTCTATTTTTCATTTCCCGATCAGAGCCCAGAGTGATCAGAGTGAAAGTGTGAATGAGCAAATGACCGCGTGGTTGATGGCCACAGATGCTGCCTTTGCCGGCACGGGAAATCATAGCCTAATGAATTGCTTCTGCATGAGAGCTGGCTGCAGCCTGGCTGCCTTTGCACCGGGGGGGGGGGGATGTATGGCTATTTTTCTTTTGGATGTGTCGGGGTTGTCTTCCTGGTTGTGGCCACGCAGAGCACAGTCCCTCCGCGTTCCCACTGGCACCCTATCAACCAGGGAGGGGGCAGGGAGAAAAAGATGCGGGCAAGGAAAACACGCTTCTGTGGGGATGGTAGGTGCATTTTAAACGTGTGTTTTGCCGAACCTCATGCAGATGCTTATTCCAGAATTGAATGGCACTTTTAAAGTCCGCTGGAACAGAGGGACAGTAAAGGCAAACTAGAGAGGCAAATAAGTTGTTTGGGGATGCAGCCTTGAAACAGGAAAAAGTATCAGAAAGACACCTTTTGGTATTCTAGAGATGTAGAAGAGAAAAAGGAAGAAAGAAACCTATTCTAAGAGTACTCTATGCTATAGCTCACTCATGCAGATTCTCAGGAGACATGTAGCAGCAGGAACTGGACCATGCAGGTTTCCGTCAGAATGCAGCAAAGGTCTAGAAGATGCAGCTGGGAAAAACAGAAGCAGCCTCTCTCTCTCTCTCTCTGCAAGGCAAAAGAGACTTGTGCAGGTCCAGGCAGTCAAAGCCGCCCAGCAGGCAAATGGATGAGCAGGAATGAGACTAGCTGTGGCTCGCTGAAGGAATGCCAGCTCCTGAGCCAGGCACAACTGCCAAGTGATTTCAGTTTAGTATAGTGATTTCAGCAAGGAGTGATTCAGCATGGTAGCAGAGTGACAGACCTCAGGAAAAGGACTGTGTCTCTATGGGTTCAGAGGCCTGCTTTTATTCAGGGCTCAGCCAAAGAGATTTGAGGTGGGAGATTTGAATCTGGGAGGGGGTCAGAACCAGATTTCAAGGGATTTTCCCAGTGGCTGAACTTCTGACCTGCCTGGATGCTGATGAATCATTATTTGCTCAAGATCAGCATCTGCATCCAGCTGTGCATTTTTCTACAGTTTGGCCTTTGGCAGACAAAAGATGCTCAGGTGTTAAAGATTTCAGATAGCTGCTATCTATCTTAGTAAACCAAAGCTAACGGTTTCCCATTGAAGTGTTATTATTACCAGATCTGTCTTGCACATAAGGAGTGGTCTTTTGTTCCAGCATTTCCAGGAAGGTCTGCCCTGAAAGCAGACTTGAGAGGAATTATTTCTATTCATAACTCCTTGTATTCAGCTTTATGCATTTTGATATTCCTAGCTTGGAATTATGATATTCAGCTAATAAATGCCATATTAGATTTGCCATAAAGGCAGCATTGCCTGTCAGTGTATTTTGGTTTTACCATGACTTACAGAGAAAAGAGTGTCTGGGAGCCCCCAGGCAGGCTACAGTGGGTGGATTGAGTTTTCCTGCTCTACAATCAGTCCATTTTTGAGTTTTCCAACATTCTGCCCAGACGAGATTGGGTCCACATGTGCAGATAAATGAACTGGTTATGGATACATACGTCCCAATTAGAACATAAGAACATAAGAGAAGCCCTGCCGGATCAGGCCACAGCCCATCTAGTCCAGCATCCTGTGGTACACAGTGGCCCACCAAATGCTCATGGGCATCTCAAGCAGAGACAAAGACAAACCTTCTCCTGCTCTCAAGTCCCAGCAGATGGCCTTAGAAGCACCCTGGTTCCTCCCCCCCCCCCCAGCCTGAAAGATGCACCTAGGCATTCGTTCTAGTAGCCACTGATACATCTGTCGTCCATAAATCTGTCTAACCCTACCTTAAAGCCATCTAGACTGGTAGCTGTCACCACCTCTTCTGGCAGCACATTCCATAAGCCGATGACCCACTCAAGAGGTACTTCCCTCTTCATACTTCATTAAACTGTGGATAGCAGATTGTTAAAATGAACCAATCTGACACTCAGGAGCCATGGGAAGACCAGAACCCAGGCTGACAAGGTGATTCTTTGGTTGGTGGAAGGACTAGATGCTAGTGAAATAAGCTGGTTTATCCAACATAATGAGTGAGGCTGATGAGAACTGCTGGCACGTGGAACAATCAAGTGGGCAACACTGCTTTCCACTTCAAATATAGACATCCCTTGTATAACACAGAGGTTTAGCTCCTGCAAATAACTATGTAATGCAAGACTAAAGTAAGATGGTGCTTAGGGGAACAATGTAGATCTTGTTTATTCTTTGCCCTGGACAATGCAAGCACTGTCACTGTTTTAACTAATCTGATTTTTTTAATGTGTATTTTATTGGGACCTGCCCTGAGACCTTTGGGTATAGGATGGGATAGAAACATAAATAAATAAATAATAATGTAAGTCAGTGGTACTTCTCTGGGTAGATCCAGGCCATCAATGGTGCTTCAGATGTCAAGCTACGTTACTGAAATTTTCTATTGCATTAAACAAGAAAAATAACATTTTAGCATCACGAAGAAGCAAATTCATCCTGGAAAAATACATGTTGTACAAGAGAAGGAGCATTTTACCAACTACATAAATGAACAACAATAACAACAACAACAAAACCCCAACAGCACTGTGTTATACAAAACCTTGTGTTGTCTGTGCTAAAACTAAAACTTTTATTTTGGGATGTGCACACTAGGCAAAGGTGTTAGATGTTTAATCCATGTTGTATTGGGACGGAAGGATAATATAAAATACTATTCTATTGGGATGGAAGGATAATGCTAAATGATCATTACATAAATAGTATTAGATTTGATAAAATGGGGGAAATAAGACTCAAATGTCAAGGTTTGAAGGTTTCCAAGACAGAAGAAAACTAGAAAGATTCATTGTATTTCTCAATGAGATCCCAAGCTCTGGAATGTTTGAGAGACAAAATAACAAGATTATGGGTGTTTTCACACTTTGAGTCCTGTCTGCTGGATGGGAAAGGAGTGCAATCAGCTAATATTTACTAGTAAATGTTAGCCTCCTCCCCCCCCCCCCCGATCAAACACTTACCTTCTGTTTGATCACCAGCTGGTCTTCTTCTGAGCACCACCATATTGTGTACGGCACCCTCCATGACTGCCTGTACGTCAGTGCTGTCACCATGATGACGCTGACACTGCACAGTTGCAGTCATATCAGGAGGACAACAGAGCCGCAAACGTGCTTGTGCGGTAGCTCCATTGGCCTCCCAATCCAGCAGCAGTGTGAATGGTCACTGGCTGGACACTTCAGATAAGTTTTTGGTAAGGGTTGGTAAGCTTATAGTGCAACTTCTGGGTAGGCAAGGGGCATTTCTATGCCGCAAATGCCTCCTGCAACTACAGATGCATTTGCCCAGATGTTGCCTAATTATCAACTATGGGCCAAAGCGTGAATTGGCCCTATTTCTTTGGTCCATCTAAATTAAGGAAGATGAGAAGAGTTGATCAAGGCCTTGTTAACTGATGTGCAGTGAGGTGAGGGAAAGTATGGGTTTTTCTTTTAGTTCCACACTGTCACCTATTATGCTTTGTTATTTCTTTTTGTTGTTGTTGTATGTAATAATACTCTTTAATAAAAAATGTAAAAAGAGTTTCTTGAAAGTTTGTATGTATGCGTGTTGTAGCTTTTCTGAAACCAAGTGAAAACTTAAATGTCAGAAGTCTGATGGATGCATTGGACACTATGCTGGAGGCCAAAAGAATCAATCTGCCCAGTGATGGCAGCCATGCAATAAAACAGCAACGCTTCCTACGTACTAGCCAACCTCAACCTTAAGATCAATCCGCGGATGTTGCTGTGTGTCTATCTATCAAAAGACCTCTTAGTATGCTTATCTAGGATGACACCAGAAGCGTCAAGGGCTCTTCCCCCTCCCTCAGGACTTTGAGTCTATTCTGTACAAATCATCTCAGGAAATCTCTGGAGGCCATTTGATCCTGCAAAGCTTCAGGTTCAATTCGCAGCCAAGCAGATGAGCGGAGATGCAGAAGATTAGCATCTAGCCCTTGAATTCTTATCGGATTCTCCTGAGTTTGAAGCATCATCGTTTTTCTAAAGGTTTTTGAGTTGCATCCATTGCTTCAATTCCTCATCCCAAATCAATCAGTGTCAAGCCTCATTTTATATTCAACAAATGTGTAGAAACTCTGGATTGCCAACATTCTGTTTGTAACTTCTGACACACATTCAAGCCACATTCCTATAATTTCTTTTTTAAAATTCTGTCAGCAACCTGGCTTAAGCTGAGTAGATTGAAGAAACTGTTTCTGTCTTTTTTTTTTAAAAAAATACAAAATAAAAGTAAAATACAGTACGGAGCTATTCTGTAAATTCTGATGCTCACTTAGCTTCATCATGATAAATGATTTCATACCTAATTAGAAACAGACACACTGAATCATTGTATTCACCAAGAGTTGCTTGCCATTGTGAATATACTGCCTTGTGCTATAAACCTTTTAACATTTGGCCCATAAATATGTCACAGCTACGGAGTACTGCATCTTTAAGTATATTAAATGCAGTCTTGTGTAACCAGACATAATAGGATTTTTAAATGAATTATAATTAAAAGTACTTAACAAACAACTTTTTAAACTTTTAACATGTGTAAAGCTCTTTGAAAGTGACCAATTCAAATTAAATATAGACATAGAAAATTCTTTTTTTGGTGGAATGATCACAAAATTAGACTATCAGAAGTATGTAGAAAGCTGATCTGGCACTTCTGTTGTTTTATGTGTTTTATGGTTCGCCCTCTTTTTTTTTTTTGGCTATTTAAATCACCTGTTCAAAGATTTTGGAAGTAAGTAAAATAAACAGAGAAGCTGAGAAACAATAAATATAGTTATGTATATTCTGTCTAGGCCACAGTGTGATTTTTTTCCCTGCAGGTTAGGAGCTTAATATAACAAGCTTATAAATGATTATATAACAACCTAAATGAACAAGGGGCCAATTTGCACTTTGGCCTGTAGTTTACGATTAGGCAACATTGGGCAGGTGCACCTGAACCTGCAGGAGGTGCTTACAGCCTACAATTCCCCCCCCATACCTTCCCAGATGCTGCCTAATTGTGAACTAGCTGTGGTGCACAAAATTAAGCCAGGAATGGGACCCACTGAAGTACGGCAGGTTCTTGAATCTTTGGCACCAGGGAAAACAAAATCCAAATTCCAAGTTGTCTCCAGCTTAACAGCTTCAGGTCATCTGGCACCAGTCTGATTTGTTCCACTAGTAAAATGGCCCCAACAATTACATAAAGTTGCTTCACAGTATTGATAATGGTGCCTAAAGCAGATGAAGCTAGTTCTAAGTTTTCCATTAGCAGTGATGCAGAGAATGGCTCTGAGAGATTCAGATTGTCGTTTTGGAAAGAAAGTGCTAAAAACCTGAAGGTAGCCATTTTAAAAAGTGTGTCATGGCTAAAGTGGAATGGATTCTAGAGAATACTGCTGAAAATACCATTAAGAGTGAATTTTGAACAGTTCACATATATAATGTGTTCATTTTATATGTAGTAAACTGCCCTGAGACCCTTGGGTATAAGGCAGGATAAAAATACAAATAAATAAAGAATAAGTTTGCTTTAAAAGCTAAAATCCTGTAACAAAACTGAAGGGACAGAAGCAGTCCAGGTAATATTACTTCAGTAAAATCTATTCATTTATTCATATTTCTATTCCGCTATACACTTGAGATCCTAGGAATGTCTCCTTTCCACAGCTGCTGCTGCCACTGCCACAGCCACATGCCTCCACCCAAACCATGGGTGGAAAAGAGGGTGAGAAGGGAGTGCCAAGCTAGATCCCTTCAACTGCCTTTTGTCTGGTCTTTGCCCCGGAGCTTGACTGCCCCCATGCCTGAACACATGCAGGGCATAGATGGCGGCTACTCCTGCCAGGTAAAGGGTCATTTCAGAGGATAATTTTTTTCACAGAAGCCCAGAGGAATGATTAGTGAAAAGGGAAAATCCATGCAGGATTGACAAGGAATTGGTACTTTAAAACATTCTCCTCTCCTCTCCACTGCATTGATCTCCTGTCTTCTCCACTGTACTCCTCCCAACTTCTACTTTATGATTTCAGAGCTCTCTGTGAATGGCAGCATATTTGCTTCTGCAGAGCTTTGGCTGTTAATTACATTATAAATAATTGTTCCTCGTATAGTTTGTTATTCCACACAGAAATGAAGGCTCTTTATTCTGCATTCATATTTGCAATCAGGAAGTCTTTATAGTTACATCTTTTTTTTTAATAATCTTTCCAGATCCAGAGTTTGCTGCTGCTTTGCCTGCCTAATCTTTTCCCTGATTTCCATTTGTCAACTCGGTGCCATTAAACAAAAACAAACCCAAAGCTTCAAAGCCTTCAAAGATCTTGCAAATATGGTCACAGTTATTGTGCGTAATTCTTGTCTTTAGATATTCATTGAGCATTGTACAGTGTTCAGTACCAGGGATGAGGCTCTTCAGCAGAGATGCACACTGAACCTTTAAAAGCAAGCAAGTAAGCAAGCAAATAAGCTTGCTGGGAGATTGATTTGGCAGTCAGCTTACAGTGGATGGGAGAGGGAGTCTCCGAGTGAGGACTGGAGATGGAATGGGCTAACCAGAATGGTCTCAGCGTGCAGTGAAATTCCTGGGTGATCTAATTACTGTTGCTTAGTGAGCACTGAGGAGGAATGTGTACAAAGCCAATTTCCCCCATTTGATTCAATGTGAATCAAATGGGAATATTCAGCTTCAAGCTTTGTGGGGGGATTCGGCTTTGCACATGAGTATCCAATGAATGTCTGCACATGAGGGAGACACCACCCACCCCTCCTTTTGTTGATTGTCCATAAAAGTACCATTTTAAAACAATGAATTATTAGTTAATTTGTCCAGATTAATGATATGAATTTCTTAAACACAACAAGGTCTTGGTCCAAAACACTGATCTTCTTCTTCTTATTATTATTAATTTGGTCAGGTTTAGAGACCAGTTACGGCAATGAGGATGCCAGATATTTTGCCCAAAGTGCTAGATGCTGCACTGCCAATCTGTTTGCATTCACCAGTCTAGGCTGCCTAGTGAAGGTGTCAGTTCTGGACAGCCTTGTTGGCTAATGGCTGGCACTGTGAAAAATCTCAGCATCCATCCTTCTATCTTGAGCAGCTGCTGGCTCTACTGCATGGCTGCTTACAGGTCCTTGTCAGAGTGCACATATGCAGAATGGCTGCACATACTCCCATCCTGATGGACCACAGGTTTGGAAGAACCAGTTCCAAATAAACTTGTTTTTCAGCTTTTGGAGAGAAAGTGTTCTGAGAACCCTATCAGCAGGGTCCGTGCAGGCACCTGCTTGAGCGACAATGATTACTATACTATACTATACTATACTATACTATACTATACTATACTATACTATACTATACTATACTATACTATACTATACTATACTATACTATACTATACTATACTATACTATACTATACTATACTATACTATACTATACTATACTATATATTTAAAGGAATTTGTGCTTTAGTATTGATGGAGCCTGTTCAGCAAAGAAACAAATTCTTGTATATGTTGGAATGAGGATGGCATGGGGATGTTAGGCTCATATTTGCTTTCTGCCAGCTCAAGGAACTACGGTAGTTATTTTGCCAACTACCAACCTGGGGGTGATTCAGACATTGGTCACTCTAATTGAGAGTAATGAGACGTACATCCTCAGATTTCTTGTTCCATTGAAGGCATGTGACACTCCATTGGCCTCTTTTCCCAAGGGTGCCTTTGCAGCCTCCTGTTTCAACATAAGCATGATGCTCCGGCAGCAGACAGAATCATTGCAGAATCACCAGAACATATTTTTGAACTGTTGTGCTCTGCTTGATTGCCCTATGCTAAGTCTGCACAATTTGCAGTTCTTCAAGCCACATAGAGCCTGTAGCCAAACAGGGAATGGACAGATCTCTTTCTGGGCCATGGCAGCTTCACATGTTTCATTTCATAAGCTCATCCTATCCTGTTTCTACATCATCCAGTAATCTGAAGTTGAGGGAGGAGGGATAATATGAAAGGCCACATTTTAAAAATGTGTTTTGGATACATTTGATCCTAACAGCTTTTTATTTTAATGCATTTCAGAAAGTTAGAGCTGATAATGCAAACAAAAACTAACTGCACTCTAATTTGCATATTATTTTAGGAAATATGCAGCAACTCAATTCACTTAAAAACACAGCCTGAATGAAATGAGCACTTATAACAAGGGCTGCACAGTTCAGGGCTCCAAAGTTCTCACATCTGTCCTATTCTGCATTTTGAGATAGGTAGCAGCAGCTTATTGAGGCCCTAGGAAATTGTTCAAGGTAGGTAGATAGTAGGGATGTGCATGAACGGTGTTGGGTTTTTTTGTATTCGATTTGTATTGAATTGAATGCAAGAAAATTTATATTCATTCAAACAGATCCCCTCTGAAAGTCGTGCAATTCAAATTCAACCCCTTACGAATCCCATATGGATCCCTCTGAATCCCATGCATATCTCATACAAATGTACATTCAATTTGAATTTGAATGTCAATCTTTGAATGTGCCAACATTTGATTTGAAAATGAAGTCTGTATTTGGTCAAATCTGTACAAATTTCAAATGTTATGATTATTTGTGCACATCCCTAGTAGGTTGCCATCGGTGGTTAAGCTGGTCAGGTCAAAGGTTCTGCTGATCACCTGTCTGCATTTTCCACACATGATTTTGCTGCATGTGCCAAAGGAAGTGATTCTCATCATTCCACTAAATATTTCTCAAAACTCTAAAAGCACAGAGTCTTCTTCTCTTTTCAACTTGGCTGTCCGATGAGCAGAATGCATGTTCATGTGACATCTGACCATCCAATATGGTTTAAGGAGTACTCAAGTAAAGCTGGGAGTGGGGAGCAGATGGACTTCAGAGGGAAGCTATCATTGATATCTTAGAATGGCATTTTGTTCTCTAGAGGGTCAAATGACAGGGTTAAAGAAGAGGTTTGGGACCTATTAACACTTATGCTTGCAATGTGGTTCAGGGCACTATGGGACTCTCTGTCCACATGCTGTGCTGCTGCCTCTGTCCTGGAACATGCAGGAGTGTCCCAGAGCACCCTGATCCTCTGTAGCTATGGAGAAGGAAAAAAACTTCTCCACAGCTTGACCCAGAGTGTTTAGTAGGCTCCTTGATTGCTCCTGCATGCAGTGTTCACACCCACTTCCAGGTGCAAATGTTGTATCAGGGTGGGGTGATTGTGGCTATACATTCTCACATCATGTTGTGGTGGGCACAGAAATGGCAGGCATATGGCACAAGTTGCTGCAGCCATTGCTATGGCAATTAAAATGGTGTGTGATGGATTGTCTGCACTGTGAGCACCCTTAGGTAAGTTGGAGATGCTGCTGACCCTTGCAGTGCAAACACCAGCCACCATCTCTAACCTTAACTTTAGGGGGATGGTAACATTATACCATCCCACAAAGTTAAGTGTGGACAAACCCTTCATCTCACCCTAGTCTCACTGCCTTTGTAATTGTGAATATACAGGCTGCTGCTTTGGGCACCTGTGTTTCTGAGCAAGCTCTTTCAGATTTAATAGAATCAGAAACTGATGGAGTTGTGGGAGGCCATTTAGCTCATCATGTTCAATGCCTTGTTCCCTGCATTTTAATGCATTTTAAAATGCATAAAAACATAGACCCCATCCACTAAGATAGAGGCCACCTTAGTTGGCTCCTTCACCCAAGTCTAGGGGTTTGCTTCTACTGTTGAACCACCATTACTATTATTAAGTTTTCCTTTTTCGTCAAGTAGAATCTATCCTGCTGTAACTAAACACCACTTTCTCATGTCATGCATTCTGGTACCACAGTCAGATATTTTGAAGAGGGTTATCATTTTCCCTTCTCAGTCTTCTCAAGCCCCAATACACCTAATTTCCTCAATTGTGCCTCTTAAACAAAATTGGATTCTAGGACCCTGATAATCTTCACTGACTTCTTCTGAACCTGTGTTATTTTGTCTTGGACCTTTTTAATAAACTGAGAATAAATTGTTCATATACAGCAACATGGTGGTCCTATTCCTGGAAAGTCTCACATTATACAAATTATACTTGATGAAGTGATTATCTTGCTCCACCCTCTAACTGAAGTGAAACCATTATTTACAAAACTGTGTTACAGGAAGGATAAATGTACTTAAGGGTGGATCCAGCCAGTGCTTAGTAGAATGGGCCACACTTCTGTTATTTGGAACTTCCATTGGTCCAGAATTGCATTTGCCTCTTTTGCTGTTGTGATCGCTACATGATGTAAAAGGTTGCACATCACAGGGCATCAGCTAGTCTGTGGGAGAAGAATACTAGTTAACATTCCCTATTTTATGGTTGGGAATATCAGTATGAGGAAGCAAGAAATTCAAAATGGGTAGCCAGGGAGCAAGCCTTCTATTATTTGTCACCTTCTCACAAGAGCCTCAGCTGTTTTTGCCCATGCCTAGATTTACTGGTTTATGGATCAGGCTGACATTGTGTTTCCTGATGTAATCCAAAGTTCACCCTGGTCACACAATGATTTCAATCACGAAGAATTAATGGAGGGGAAAATCAGAATGTATTGATCACTTCTTATGCCTCAGGAAAGAAACATTTCTCACTGTGCTCTTTCTTTCTTTCTTTCTTTCTTTCTAGAAATGGATTAGATATGAAATTGAAACTTGGTAAGCTATCACATAGGTATTCACAAGTTTAGAATCTCCCTCCCCCCCCCAAAAAAAAACACCTCTCCATATTCTTTCTGGGTTTACTCTGGCATTGTGTGCTGTGAAGCTGAATCTAAAATGGTGTTATGCAAGGAGCAGATGGAGGATAAAGGATGCCAAAGAACAGGGTATATAAGGTGAGCAAGAAGTACCCTCTCTGCTTTGAAGTGGCAAGCTGGCAAGATTGAATTCCCTTACATGAAGGTATATGCACTTTTGAGAGCTTTACTCTGAAGCCGCATGAGTCACTGATGGTATCATAAATGCCATATAGGTATTTATATGCTGAGTTACTATTTGAAAGACATCACTTCAGCACTTTCATAACTTTGTTGGGGAATACTTTCCAACAGGGAACAATTGGAAAAGCGCTACAACTAAATGAGCAGAATGACTCTATGTTGAAAAAGCCGTCTAGAATTACCAACTGGTCCTAAGCACAGGTTTTGAAGAATGAATTGATATATCCAATTGAATATAAATTTTTGACTTTTTCCAGCTAATTATACAGAGAATCAAGTCAAAAGGACTCATTAGGGTAGAACACATACACTGACTGTCCACTAGCTTTAAGTGCTGTTCTCCCAAAGAGGCTAAACTACTGAATCCACAAGGGTGGAAGCAAGTGGCACCCATGTCAAGCTTGCCAGTCCCATGAAGGGTGCCATCTGTGTAGTAAGCACTTTCCTTTTCTAGGTGCATCTCCTCTCCAAAATGGATTTGCAGACGCACCCAACGAAGTGGCAAATGCAGAGTTTTTGCCTATGTGCTTCCTCTCCAACCTGCTCTGGCCTGGAGACATAACCCACTGCAAAGAAACAAGAACCCTACCAGAAAGAGGATAAAGGAAGACACCAATCTACACAAATTTGCATAAACTAATTTAGAATAAATGTTTACAATTTAAGCAGAAGCAAACTCTGATCTAATGGTCTGCTCTTCTCTTGCTGACTGTAGATGTGCAATGTTATTTTTTTTGTTTACCCTTCCTATAGCAAGCTTAAAGTGGACATCTAAACAAGATCCCACATGCTCTCCTCTCTGTCTAGAGGCAGCCTCTATCAGGATGTTTGGCAGAGACAATTACATTTCTCTACAGAGCTCACTTTGTATTCACTTTGTTTTCTCTTCTGGCTGAAACCAGTAAGAGCATAAAAATTGGAGGAGGGGGCATCCAAAATGCTTGACTTGGGATCATGTACATGATCACAAACAGCATCTCCATTCATTTGATAGGTAGGGATGATGCCTTTTCAATATTTTCTTAAAACAAGTCACTTGGTAGGCATACACTGACTCTGTAAAGGCACTAAACGTGCAGCTGTGATGTAAAATGCAATGTGAACTGTTGGTACATTCCATCACTTCAGTTGCTGGAGAGCCACAAAGAATTTCAGTGAACTGGGCAAAAATAATATTTAAAAAAAAGAAAAAAAGAAAAAGAAGCACGTCTAGCCTTTTTGGGGAAAGTCACAGTGAGTGCTCTTCACAAAAAAGCAAAGCCTGGCCCATTAAGATCACATTTAATGGCTCACAAATTTCTCATTTTTGCAAAAATGGACAAGGTTTGCCTGCTGATTTATTATTCATAAATGGAGAGATGCTTCCTTGAGAAGATCATAAATACAATTTTGCCAGCCCAATCAGCCTCTCAGGTTTTCTGATGAAGTGATAAGCACAATAGAATTCAGCAGGATTAAGGGATGAAGTGGAAAATGAAAGCTGAGTTGTGTTTCTGTAAGTTGTCTTGCGTGAAGCAGCCATGAAGAGATAAGGGGCGCTGAATAATGTGTGAAAATATCTGCATAAACCCTTTTTCTGATAGAAAACTGGGATGCCATTAGACCCCTGCTTTTGGAATAGATGACTCAGAAGCTCAGTACCAGCACTGGGAGGGTAATCCCATTAAAAGGAATTCGAGTTAAATCTATCTGGTGTATATGGTCTCTGCACACCAAGAAGAATGTCAAAATCTCTTCCAGCTTAGAATATTTATTTACTGCTCCTTCTGGTTTATTTGATGGTACAGTTTAATAAGTGTTATTGGAAGTGCAGTTAGATAATTTTATATTCTGGACTTAATGGTTTTATAGAGGGTTGTTTAGAAATAACACATAGTACACAGTGTATCTTTACGCAACTTCAAAAATTTAAACTAGTCTTACTGCAGGGTTTGCTTTCTGTCAGGACATATGTTCCAATGTTCTTTCTTAACAATGCAGCTATTTTTCCTGATCAGTTTCTAACATTTGGGCAAAATGATATCTATTTCTTCAGCTAGTGTACAACTTCAGACTGGCCTGGGCCTAGCATTGCCTGTGTCACCCCTGGAGTTTAAGAGTGCCTCCAGACCAGACAAAAGGTGCAAATTTCTTCTGCAGATGCTACACATCAGATGGATGGGATGATTGGAAGCTGCGGAAAAAATTCGCAGCTGCTTTTTGTCAGCAGACAGGAAGCTCCTGAGCTATGAAGGGAATTTGCAGCTGCTTCCTGTTCGACAGACAGGAAGTTTTGATTGTTTTAAGGATGGTCTGAGGACAATCTATAATAATCTAGGTTTGACCAGCACTGGTACAACCTCAGTTAAAATTAATGAATAGGCCATCCTAAGGCTTACATGACTAGGGCCAAAGTGGACTGAGACTGGATTAAAATTTAGATGTGAATGCAGCCAAGGTACACTGGTGTAATGGCCTTCCCAGGAGCTCCAAAGGCCAGAAACTTTCATTCCTGGGCTTTGAGGCATTTGGAGGCATCACATGCTGGCTCTGAAGCTGGCATCAGCTTTGGAGCTAGTAAAAAGATTGCCACAGCACTGGCTGCTCCAGTGTGGATGGCCTGGTTCCCAAGCCAGGAGCAATATGTCTCAGGTTGGGATTGTATAACCTGGTACAGGCAGCTCACTATGTGCCAGAATAGGAAACACAAGTGTGGAAATGGGATGAATTTATATGAAAACAGCTACTTGTTGCTTCTAGTAGGGAAGTAAATGCTGAGAAATTGGTTCTCTGCCTGCAAGGGAAGAAGTTTTACTAGTCTCTTCCACATGAATGACACCAACTCCCAGGAGTGATCAATAGAGACTGTACTTGCCATTGATCTCCCTGTGATTTATACTTGGCTGATCTGCTGTGTTTTGCGTTGACTGACAGTTGTTCATATGAGACTTCGGTTTTACAGAACTGATAGGGCTTTCTCATAAGAGCTAGTTTGCAAACAAGATTGTAGTCTGCTTCCTTGCTTTAGGTTTTATTGCTAGACAGGGACAAAATGTCAATAGCTTTCTTTCCTTTCTTTTTACTGTCAGTGAGATTTTGAGGCAGGTGTTCTCCTCTAGAGTCCTGACACGTCTTGCGCACCGAGTGCCGCAGATGATTAACTGGGATGAGTTTAAATTAAAAAGTCAAACAACAATTTATCTTAAACATATCTGAATTTCCTAAGGGCATTTTTATGTGACAAATAATATTTATTTGTTATCAAGTATTGTTAATAAATGCGGCTACCTTTCTTAAGCAATATGATTTTGTCTGAAAACATTTATGAAATTAAGAATTGCTACTATGCTATGCAGCATAATAGCAATCAGGCATATGGAGCTTTAAGGGACCTTTATGCCACTCGCCCCCCAGGATAAACAATATCTATGGGTCTCCTTAAGGGGCTTCCCATATAGAAAAGAGACTGAGCATAGAAAAATGTGAGCCAGTTTGGTCTAGTAGTTAAGGAGCTGGACTTTTATCTGGGAATACTGGGTTCGATTCTGCCCTCCCCCATGAAGCCAGCTGGGTGACCTGGGGCTAGTCCCAGCACTCTTCTGAGCTCTCACAGCCCCTCCTACCTCACAGAGTGTTCTGTTGTGGGGAGAAGAATAGAAAGCTTTGCCAGGTGAGAAAAGCGGGGTATAAAAGCCAGCCCTTCTTCTTCTTTAACTGTGACCTTTCTGCACTTACCTCTTTTCCAAAAGGTGATTCCCCGCTTCAGGTCCCCTTTTAACTGCATGTTAGTGCGGGATAGAGGAAGTCCTGCCCACCACTGCTACACTCCATCTTCAGAGGACAGAGCATAATTCAGCCCCCTAATCTGGTCCAATGCAAAAATGGACCTTACAGCAAGAACTACTGCCATACCGGCTTAGGCTGGTATGGAGTACAGAGATGTGTAGAAGACCATTTTCTGGGCTGCCGGGGAACCTACTGACATGCCTCTGTGATCCAGTACACCATGAGACCCATTTTGTCAATACAATAAGGTGCACAACTGAAATGACCTCCCTGGCCTTTGGAGTTTCTCTCTCTCTCACACACACACACACACACAAACGCAGGGAGCCTCTAACGCCATTTACTGGGATTCAAGAGCAGGTGAAGATTTGCCCTTGTCTCCTCTTGAGATGCCCATGGGCAATTGGTGGGCCACCGTGTGAGACAGGATGCTGGACTAGATGGGCTGTGGCCTGATCCAGCAGGGCTTCTCTTATGCTGGAGGTGGCATGAAACAGCCTGTCCTTACGTCGATTGTCCTGCTCCACTCCAGGAGTAATCTGTTGTAGCTTGAGAAAAATCACCTATCCTGGATCAGGGATAGTGGGGATGAGTGCAGAAATGCCCCAAGGCCCTGTCTTTCTGTCCATGTGGAATGACAGAGGGAGGAAGCAACTTACTGGTCCAGTTTCCAGCCAGGCCATTTTTGCATTGGACCAGAAATGGTTGACTTCTTGTGTTCTTTTGTGTCCGATGTGAAAGTGGCCTGGCCAGACACCTCATGGCTCTGCCAGCCAGCTGTAGGCTAATTAGCTGAATTCTAAGTTGAGGTGGCAGCTGTTTTGTCAGAAGAAGCTTATACATGATGGAACTAAGCAATCCAGAGTGAAATCCAAAGGAGATTTTATGCAAGTGAACAATGAACAGGATTAAACTCATCAAAAGTTAGGAATATTAAAATCCAGGGTCAAAACCAGAGAACTCAGAAACAAAAGCCCAGTGGGGATTTATGCTGAATTAGCAACCTTGTTATCAGTACCAGGCAGCCAGTGTTGTCTGGCTTAAGAGCAGCCGGCCCATGCCTCCTCCCTGTTTCCCAGCAGGGACTTTCCTCAGAGGTACAACTTCTGAGACTACTCTGCCTTTTCCCAGTCAATCTCATATGCCTCTGGACATCTACCTTTGGACTGAGTACTATCTGTTTCTGACATTTCCAGGGTCGAGGTGGTTCAGGTTCAACATCTAAGTGGGGCTGGTCAAGGCTGGGACTCTGGGGAGTAACATCCTTGGAGCCTGACATGACTTGTATTTTACAGGAGTCACAACTGAGGCACGTGGGCAGTGATACTCCTTCCCCTCCAAACAAGTAGTTTACTCACTATTAAGTGGGTTCTTTGGGCGTTTCCTCATGTGCTGTGCCAAATTTCATGACCTGGCCCAAGTAATCTTGACTGTGCTCTTCCAAATTACATGAACTGCCCCACGTAAGTTGCCCGAGAAGGCCTGTTTTGGGTGGGTAGGCCAAACCATCTGCTTGTGTGCCATCTGTTCACAAGCTGCTGATCCAGTATACCAGTCTGGAATGCTGCATGAAACACTTACAAGTGGTCCGTGATTGGATTGGGTAACAGTACGATCCATTTGTAGCACAGTCCAATGCCTTATCCCATGCAGTGCAGAAAAGGTCTACTGGGGAGACTTCTGGACTGGTCTATTGGCCCAGTGGTGAAATACTCCATATTCCTTTAGAGTGCAGCTCTTTTGAGGGATTATTTAGTTTCCTTGCTTCCGCCTACTCATCCCCAGACCTATTACTGTCAGAGCAGGGCATGATAACTATGCCTCACGGACAGCCCTCTTGCCCAGCAATTTCCTGTTCTTGTACATATGTGGCCCATGTAACACTATTTGATTGTACACCCATGTCACCTGATAAATCTTCCAAGAAAGTGCCCCAAACAAGAATGTTGAGAAGGATTTGGTTTATATATTGGGATGCTTCTGTGCTTGTGAAAAGCTGCTTGGATTTGGTGACCTACAGCCTCCCAGAAACAGCATTGATTATAGGGTTAAGATAATCCACAAAGCATTTTAGGCTTGCTTTAGAGTTTTCTTTACATTCTTGGTCTAAAGTGCATAGGGATTCATAGCCTTTACCTGAAACTGCAAATATAAAGACCTTCCTGGTATTTATCTGTATTGCAAAATATCTTACAAAATCTTTACAGTACTTTCCCATCATATGCTTGAAAGAGCTTGAAACACTTTTCAGGGGTTTCTTCATACTTATGGGCCTTTCTGCACTTGGCCCGCAGACAGTTCCAGACTGACTGTGAGGACGCATCAGCCATCCTATCTGCCTAGAGCATTCCCTGAGGTCTCCTGCCTGTTCCTGAGACTTACCTGCTGTGGATAGCTGAGCTATCAGAAATGGTATGGGAGCAGTGCTAATGGGATGCTTCTGGGTGCTGCATCCTGACCCAACTGGGTGCCTTAACAAACCATCTGGAATTGGCCTGGTGATCAAGCAAAGTCCCCTAAATGGGGGTTGCGGAAATCATTCATATGGATTCCAGTCATATGCATCTGATCATGCTGAATGTTCTGCACATATATATCAGGTGGGCATACAGAAATCTTTGACAGCTCTCCACACATTCAGATGTTGAACTGAACTTACACTGATGGAAACTTGACTGAATTAAGAGTTATATGCCTGCATTTTTAAAAAGTGCACTGAAGTGTTCTTGTGTGAGCTAGATGGTGCTAAAACCAAGCACTGCTGTCCTCTTCGGCCATTCCTGCACTGATTGATGTATCCTATGCCACCACATCTACCTATAAACAGCCCAGCTGAATTAGGGGCAGGCTGCCACTGCCCCACATTTGGGTCCATCTGCATCATGGATGGCCCATTCTGACACAATATCAGGGGCTGGGGATGAAATTTCCTGGCTTTCAAATCTGCTGTCTCAGACTGTTTTGACCAGATGTTTTGATCAGTTAGCACCCATAATCATAAGAAAATCTATTTCCTAGCCTGTTGTCCTATGTGCTCCTGAGATTAAAGTGAATTTATTGGGAAACCATATAAATTCTGTAAATAAATTAATAAATAAGTCTCATTGGGACACATTGGGATTTTCTTTGAGAAGATTATTGCAGGTTTGTAACAAGCTTAAGGCAATTATCCTAGACAATAATCTCACCAAAAGCCTTGCTTGTGGGTCATGATTAGTTTGGTGTAAAGCCCTTTTAAGTCAAATAAATGTACGTTGGATATAGGCTATACTGTATAGCAAAGTTTTGTGAGCATTCAGAGCCAGTTTTAGACATTCAAAAAGGGGGAATTACCTGAGTGCAAGATCCCACTGGATTCCCTTCTGAGCTGACATTTATTACTGTTAATAATGTAGAAAATCATTTAAAGTCAGCTGACAGGAGGAAGACTAAAGAAACCTAAGGTTTTTGGTTTTAAAAAAATTTCCAGTAGTGCCTTGCTCCTCTCAAGTTTTGTTTGGATATCTCATAATGCTGAACTGAATTCTGCCCATGCAATTTATGGATTCAGATATTCAGCTTCAGTCTGTCCCACCATGGATAATTCAATCAATGTGATGGATCATTTCGGAAGATTAAGAACTTTTCACAGTTAACTTCCGTGGGATAGTATACCATCGATGTTAAATCTGAGACGGTGGCTAATGTTTGCATTGCAAATGCTGTCCCTCTTCCAAACCTAAGTTGCAGCTCTCCAAGTGTGAACGCTCCTGTCTGGAAGCATGCACCTGACCACAGCAGCAGTGTGTGTACTGAACTGTTGCTGAGGTGATCAGGTGGTGTGGCATGTGACTATGCTGCCTCAGTCACACTACCTTGCCCTCTTGCACCCTTTACATGGAACTAATGAAAAGGCTGTGTGCACGACTGCTGCACAGCTACCAATGGTTAGGTGGGCTGCCCATACTCAGAGCCATTCTAGGATGGAAGTGGAGACTTCATTGAGATGACAACAAGAGCAGTCCAGACAATTGGTTGCTGTTTCAGGTAGTGTACCAGCAAAGCAACAGCTTCCTGATTTGTCAGGTGAAATTCAAAAATTATGTTCTCTGGGGGAAGTGTCGGGGCAACACACAAGCAAGCAAATAGGAAAGATGTGTTGGAGCAAATTCCATGTGTTGGAGACAGATGTAGCGTGTACTGGTCCTGCTGCTAGTATAAGTGTGGAGTTATTTTAACTGCTCCACAGTTATATGTGTGCGGAGAATTCCAGCACAATTGAAGCCATTTCTAGGAAAGAAATGGCTCCATGATGTGCCTTTACTACTCAGGTAAGCGCAAAAAGGCCCAATGACTGTGAAAGTAGATAGTCTTGATGTGCAGATTCCCATGGCAGCACTTCTGAATCAGTTCTACTTCATACCCGCAATTAAGACAGAACTCCCCATTTAACAAAATGAGACTTTCATGTATTTTCTTTCTTGATCCACTGGGAACAGAGACAATACTGGGGGCATTAAAACCGCAGGAAAAGGCCATTGCCTTTTAACTATTTTTAAGTGGTACATTCAGATTCTGATTGTCTTTTACTTCTCACATAATCATTTCCATCTTTCTAGCTTTAAAACAGAACTCACCACCACCAACAAAAAAATTCATTGCCCAATTTATCTCCAGAAAAATAGGCATAACAGTTGCAATTTGCAATGTAATTACTTATGGAGGAAAAAAAATCTCATTCATTTTGTTACTGTAATTCATTTGTCAGACATAATTAAAATGACCTCAGGTAGAAGGTTAAAGCAGCTCAGTCAATCTGAACAGAAAGAAAAAAAACTTTTCAGAACAGAAAGTCCTTGATGAATTCCAGTTTGTGGGGGAAACATACTCATTAACTGCAGTTTTCTCATAAATAAGAGAGGAAAGAATAACGCTAGATGTATCTGGTCTAAAGTGCCTATGATGATAGAGACATACATGGAGGCATTGTCCTCAGGATAAAATTCCTTCTGAATGTAATTAGACTGCATTGGCACCTGGAATAAGCTTGGTAGTGGCTGGAATCCTTGAAGGGAGATTAGTGTAGTTTGGGACTGTGTTTGCACACTAAATGGGGAAGACTGTGAGTTAACCTCCAACATAAGGTGGAGAGTTGGTGTGGAACTGTCTCTGTGTCCCCTGTTCACTTTCACCCTCCATAGTTTTAGAGTCAAGCATAGTGAAGTCAATAAGGCTGTAGTCATACATAAGGTTTAATCCAGCTTCATTCCACAAGAGAATACATTAGCAAAGTGACAAGCTGTTTTCTTTCAGTGTTAAATAACTCAAAAAATCCACCTTTGGAATAGATAATGTGGAAAGAAAATGACTGGTCACTTTGCTAATGTGTTCTCTTACAGACTGAAGCTGGATTAAACCTTAGGTGTGACCATACCCTTTTCGCACTTAGGCTGTTTTTGCAATAGCAACAAAGACCCCATTAGGAACCCCTTAGGAACCTGATAGGTACTTGATTGGTACAGATCTGTTACATACTGTCCACACACAAGACCCCTTAAGGACCCCATTAGGACCCCATTCTGAACATGCTGTACCCACATGTTCTGGAGAAATCCGGATTGAATAGGGTCTTTGGGCCCTTAAATCTGGAGTAACGGTAGACACCTTTAATGGTATCTGCAATCTGGTCTTCCATCATGAAGACCGGATCAGAGACTGTGCATGCACATGTCTACTCAGGGAATGGGGTCCAGGGGTGGGCTTAGAGACCATCATTTGCAGTGGGGTGGAGCCGGAGTTGTCCCACCACTAACAGCCCACACATCCTTCATAGCTGTCTTTGAAGCTGAGCATAAGCTTCATAGCAGCTACGTAGGCAGCTGTGAGACCATGCCTCTCTACTGCACTCACTGTAGTAGGAAGTAACCCCTGATTGATGGCTATGCTGGCCAATAATGCTGCACCACTGGGCCTAATTAGATCTAATCAGAGCCTCAGAATGGGTGCTATGGTGGCCACATAAGTGTGTATCGGTCCCAGGTTTCTAACCTAGGCAGAATCTTCACAGGAAGTGAGAATGCAGAACAACCACGCCACCTCCCTACTTTCTCATTAAAGAATAATGCTTTGTTTATAATTCTATTCTCCATGCAGAGATGTGCCATTTGCACCATCTCCCTCAAATTGTCTGGTTGTGTAGACAATGCATTCAAAACACTGTAATGGCATCATGCAGAACCTGGCCTAGTCTACACTACATTTTCTTCTGCTTTGTCCTGTAGGAAGTGTGGATTGTTTACTGTCTTCTCTGAGGTAGGCCTTAAATTGGACACTTCTGTTGTTCATTAACTTGCCTGTCATCAGCATAGTCTGATCATTGGCTCATCAAATTGAGATCTTTTCTTTCATCTGATCACTAAGGCCCCATCCAGCCAGAGTCTAAAATGTGGGATAATCCCCAGGATATGTTGGCATCACCACACGTATAAATGGAAATCTCAACACTGTTTGGGATAAACAGATTCCCACTGTCTGGACTCTTGTTTCAGCAATCTTTGGCTTGGAAATGGCCATTGCTTATGTACATAGCCAAAACTGGGCCTAAATGGCGAGTGCACACATTCAAGGGGCTTTCACTGTGCACTTCTGCATATTTTGTACCATCAAAATACCTGGATGTGTATAACACAAGCAAACATCCAGACAAGGTAAGTGCTCATTTTTCCCCACAATGGCAAGGAACAATAACGGGATGCAAACAAGGTTTCTTTTTTTTTTCTTGAAGCCTGGAGGTAGCCAATGCTATTATGTCACCACTCTCCTTGCCTTCCTTATTAAATGATTTTTTATTTACTTCTATATAGCTATATTTCATCCTTCACCAAATAGATCAGCAGGACCACAATAGAAAAAAGCTAGATGAGTGAAGAGATGAGTTTTAACCAGGTACTAGAACCCATAGCCAGCCGGAGGTGGGGGGGGAGGGGGAGAGGGAAAGATAAACAATCACAGTGTGGGTGAAGAAAAGTGTATAACAGATCCAGGAAGCAAGAGGCAAGAATTCTTAAAGTCACAAATCTTTCCAATCTTTCCTTTTCTGGGCTGGATTAGGAGGGAGAAAATGTCAGGATTGGTTACCTGGATGTGGCGAGTTTCTTCTTCAATGTACTAAAATAGATTCTGTTTGGTACAGGAATTCCAGACCACTGCAGACCCATTCCTAGCACTTTCAACATGTCTAATTATGCTAATACTTTATGTGCCTACCCTGACACAAGTTTGCTTATGCTTTACGTACCAAAGCGTACATGCACATACATTCCTGTTTAATAAGGACATCTCATAACAAGAAATGTTTATCTATTCTTTTTTGAGCTGCTTTTGAGATCTTTTCCTAGAGATCTTGCAGCTGTTAACAAAGGGCATGGTCACATCATACTGGAGTTTTGGGGTGTTCATTTTCTGGAATTGTTCCATCTGTGGAAGGACAAAACCCCATGTCATACAGTGTTTTTTTTAAAAAAATGCATAAAAAAGGGTCCCCTACCTTGCTGCTTCCTTTTTGGTTACTTGTGGTGTCACCTCTCACCTCCCGTTTTCTGCTGCCGACCTGCTTTTTGGGGCCCCCGGATTGGACAGTGCTCATAGGAAACTAGAATTGGCTCAAGAGCTTCTGTAGCTACTGCCCCATCGGAACAAAATTGTGTAATTCATCCCTTTTGCATCTGCAAAAGGAGTGAAAGAAAGAAAATTTTGAGATGCAGTAAGTTTTTTTTTAAAAAAATTGTCCATTTGTCCCAAGTGTCTCACACTGACTACAGGGCCATCCCTAGTCATGTATGTGAACATACCGATAGTCAATATCTTTGGCAAATTCTTGACGAGTGCATGCTAAAAAGAAAAATGATAAAAATAAAATCTGGCAGGAGAGAAAAAGAAATGTGATTTTGTATCAGTGTATCAGTGGTACATCTGCAGTGGAATAATAACAACATTCATTTTACTTAGTATTTATTCATCAATTTATAGAACATTCTGTTAACCTCCCTGAAACAGAAGTATAAAGACAGAATTAAAACATATACATTGAAATTAAAGAGAAAAATGCTAGTTATTATTAAAAACTGTATCACAAGTACCACTGTTACATTGTCTGTTAAACTCTCTACCAATTTGGGCAGAAATAAATGATTTGTCCTAAATTTCAAGTTCACTCATTAAGAGCCCATTTTCAAATATTGATTCAAATCTCCTGGAACGTGGAAGCAATTCTCTCCTTTTTGGATGCCTGTGTCTTAAAAGATGAGGAAGAATAAAGGAACTAAGGATGCTGAGCTTGTTCCTTGAGTGCAGTGGGAAAGCATAACTGCAGCAAAACCATCGGAAAATGGTCCCACTGTCCCCACGTCTCTCAAAGTGGGCTTTTTTTTTTTTGACCCTGCCTGCTCCTCACCAGTCTTCCTAAAAGTGCACAGTGGGTGTTTCATCTTAACAGCTTCACAAGCTTTTTTCTTTTCTTTCTTTCCTGCGCTTGCTTTTGCCTTGTCATCACTTTGGTGTCACTCATTAGCATGAATGTTCCCTCAACTGGCACATTAGTGCCTGAAAAAGAAGTGCCATATGAATACAGATAACTCTGACAAGATGAATAAAATCAAACAAGCAAACAAATGGTTTTTTCTTCCCCCTAAGACCCTCCTCTCTCTGTGTTCTCTCTGTTCTCTCCTGCAACTTTCTTAGTGACTGAGAAAAATCTCGTCCTCCCTTCCCCCCACACCCAGAAAGAATCTCTCTTCTTCTCCCTTCCTGCTGGGTGAGTCAATCTTGCAGCTTAATTTGACCACTTATTAGGTTGCATGAGCTTCTATCCCTTGTTTTATATCCCTTTTGCCAAGCAATTAAGTCTTCTAGATTGTTCAGCTTCTCTGAGTGAATTCCTTACTGAAACTGCATTTTATGGAGCAGCCTTTTATGGGGACAAAGCTCAGGAACGCAGGCAAAGTTCACACACAATCTTACTTCCTGACATGCACCGATAGACTTTTGACCATGTCTGCCTTATTAACACTGTAATGGGGTCATGATTCAGAAGTTCCCATGCCACTGAGGTGAGCCTCTTTTCTAAGATGGAAAACTAGCAGTATGAACCTAAACACAGTAACAGTGGCCTGACATTTCTTTTTCATCTTCATTGGATGGACTTTCTGCTTTAGAGGAGAGAGTAGTACACATGTCTCATGATGCTGCTTCTGTAAATGTATCTGTAGTAGAGATGCTCACAAAGCACATTTCCCCCTTTAATTAGATTCAAATCAAAGGGGGAAAATATTTGGCTTTGTGCGAAGGTCCCCCCGCACATGTGTGGGGCTTCACCTTTGCTTGTGAACTTCCTTTGGATGTTTGCATGTGGAGGGAACCCCTCATCCTCTCCCCCCCCCCCCCGTAACCTTTTGCTACCACTACCAACACGGTCACTGCTGCACCCTCCTCTGAGGCTCAGTTAGGCCATCTGGAGGCCTACACACAGATGGAAGTTGGTTGAGAGCATGGTGGCAGCAGCCACAGCTGAATTCACAGGTAAGAGGGTATAGCTGGAGGGATAGGAAGTCAGGGGTGGGCTATGAAGCATTGATGAAGGCTTGCATGCATTCAATGCATGGGCAAAGAGGGGGTGTTGTGAATGTGACAAATATTTTTGTCTGTATGTGTGAATAGAATGCTGAAAGTTGTTCAGGAACACCTAGAGGACCACAGTTTGAGAACTTTTCTGCACCAGGCCTTATTTTGGATAGTATCCCACCTGCCTGGGCCTGTCTTAGGGGCATTTGGCAGCTTCACTTACTTGGGATCTACCCCTAACCTCACCAGCTCTTTCCTAAGTGCAGGAGAGGTGCAATCATTATGGCAGCCATCATGGAACTGTGGCAATGGTGCCAACATGCCTGTGTGGCAGTGTTGCTGCAGTAAGAGAATGATGCATTACTAACTGCACTTGTGCCACTCCTTCCTAGGCTCCATTTGAACCTCTCCACACCTGGCTACAGGAACGTAGATGTACAGCAGTTAGAAGTGCTCTACAGCTATGCACCCCAGAGGAAGTCCTGCATGTGTGGAGCTGTGTCTGAGGAAGAAGCAGCTCTACACAATAAGGATGGTCCATGCAGGACTTCCCCTGGAAAGTACAGAAAGGCTTTAGTCTGCACTAATATGCAGACAGCAGGCTATTCTGGGTTATAATCCAGAATAAAGCCCAGCGCACAAAGGCCTTGGAAACAAAAACAAACAAACAAACAGATAGCAATGTCTGAAAGATCACAAATAATGTTTAACAAGCCCATAGAATTTTTTTTGAGGGACACCCAGAAGAAATGTTTTGGTTTTAAGAAAAGATTTGCCACTGCCAGAATACTGCAATTGGCCCACAGCATCTCCAACACCTGATACAATTCACCACATCCCCATTAATTAAACATTACATCCAGTTGAGGGGGCAATGCCCTCAAAAGCACTGTGAAGACAACACCACAGATGTAAGGTCTCTTCACAGGCACTGCAAGGACATCTTTGTAGATGCACCTCCATCATGCAGGTAGTCCATCACACCCACAAACTTCCTGCATCCATTTTATGTGCAGATGCCACTTCCTTGATCCAGATCATGGAGTGCTATCACAGACCTAATTTATTAAGTCTACCACTGATCTGGATCAGTGAGCCCTTAGCGCACATCCAATCTGAATCTACTCTACTCCTGTGCTGACAATGCATTCTTAGTAGCTTCCTGATCCAAATTATCATTTAAGTGCAGAATGAGCCATAGTGTGTGCAGATTAATGTGCCCAATCCATGGGTGTTTTTCCACTATCACTAAAAGTACCCATTAATGGGTACGTAATGGCATTTTTGTACCCATTAATGGGTACTTAATGGGTACTTCTAGTGACAGTGGAACAACACCCCATGTCAAAAGTCTTCCAGGTCACAACAGGTATAAACTGGAAGGTTACTAAAAAGGCAGTTTTTTCTGCTTATACCCCGAATCTGGAACTCTATACCAGGAAAAGTTTCACATTAATTATTTGGGTGCCTGCACATTCTTCTCTCTTGTTTGCTCCATTATAGGGATGTGCATGAATAATCAAAATATTCGTTATTCATACAAATTTGGATGAATTTGGACACTCATATACGAACTGAATGTCCAGGCATTCAAATTTCTGAATTCAAACAAGTTATTAATATGAATAATTAGGACATTGGTATCTGTGCAGATACGTATGGGATGAAAACGGGTTGCATATGGGATGCGTACTGATGTGTACAGGATGTGCATCATTGGAAACATATAGAATATTTGAACAAATACATATGAATGTATTTGTATGAAATCAAATAATTTGGATCTTCATTTTTCCTTATTCAGACAAATTCGGATTTTTGAATATTCAATTTGTTATGAATCAAATGTTGTAAATTGCATTTGTGCACGCCCCTACTCTATAATGTTCAGCTGCCATGTAGAATCTATAGCTTATTTTCACCTGTGTTTTAATATGATCAAAATACATCCTACGTACTTGTTATTGGACAATGAACAGGTATGTGGCAACTTCAAGTCCCCAATGTGTTTACAGTTTGGAAGAGTCATAAGAAAACAATCAAGCAGGGAGTAAATGTGTGATTATTTCAATAGGTGCAATGACAGCTCCGCAAGACAGCAGCTGCATTTTCTACTATATTTAAATAAACATTTTAAAATTCTGTTTGCTTTTTTTATTACAGTTGTTTTTGTATGGTTTTTGTTGTTGATAAGCCACTTTAAATTCCATTTGTCAGAAAGAGGGCATACAGACCTTTTTATGCGGATGAACACTTTATGTAAATAATAAACCACGCTTTCCACCACTATTTGCAAATGACATTGTCCTGCACAGATGTTAATGGAGGACAGAAATGACTGCAATAGTTATTATGCCTGTTAGGATTATGCTAGGTTGCAGAGGTGTCAACAGAGCTCTCTGTAGCCACATCATTCACGAGGTTGATCAGAAGAGACCAGATGGTGCAGATTGTATGCAGGGACATCCACATTTTTCATATTTATTTATTTATTTATTTATTTATTTATTTATTTATTTATTTATTTATTTATTTATTTATTTCCTGCCGTTCACCAAATGGTCCCAGAGCAGGTTACAATATGCAAGATCTTTAAAAATGGAGATCAAAATCAGCCATTTTTACTGTTTTACAGTGCAATACAGAACTTGCTTCTATAAGATCAATGTAGCAGTACATTTATTTTATATTTGTTCATTTGTTTTTACTTAGCTTGTCATGCTGATTTTCACAGGCTCCAAATTGTGAAGTACGAGATCCATGGGATGGCTCCAAAGGTATAAAAAGAATTATACAGTTCACATCTGTTGGGCCAGGATCTTGCCATAAAGAAATACGAACATATGAGGAGCATTGTTGGATCAGGCCACAGCCCATCTAGTCCTGCATCCTGTCTTATACATAAGTGACCTGCCAATTGCTTCTGGGCATTCTCAAGCAGAAGATGAAGGCAAAACCTTCACCAGCTCTCAGTTCCCTGCAAATGGCCTTTAGTGGCAACTTCCCTATCTGTCTGGATTTACTAATATGGATTAAGCAAGATAAGTACAGAAAGGGTCTAAGGAGCCTCTTAATTTGGATCAAGGGGCTCCTTATCGGCATGTTAATGCATATGTCACTTCCCCATGATCTGGAACTATTGGGGGGGGGTGATTTTCAATGGTGAATCACTGCAACTGCCAAAGAGCAGCCCTCCCCCAGGCTCTGAGGCTAGGAACTTCCATTCCTAGCCTTCAGAGTCATGGGCTGGTTGTGGCTGAAAATCTCATGTGAGCCTCACAGCTGTGGGAAGGTGTGAGGCAGATCAGTGGGCCTGGCAATTCTGGACTCACTCATTTGGATTTAGGGCAGGTCAGGACAGAAAAGGGTCTTAGTTCAAGTGTCAGCAACACATTTCAGGTGAACCCTGTCCAGTGGGATGTGGTTGATGGCCAGAGACCCTGCTAGAAGCAGCAGACTGCTTTCCAGATGATTCAACCAGGCCACAAGCAAAATTGTTGGGCAAAGCAAAATTGTTTTTGCCATGATTTAGGAGTTTGCAGGGAACATGAAAGATGTACCTAGGTATTCATTCTGGTAGCCATTGATACATATGTTGTCCATAAATTTGTCTAACTCTACTTAAGACCATCTAGGCTGGAAGCTGTTACCACCTCTTCTGGCAGCAAATTCCATAAATCAATGACCCTCTGGGTGAAAAAATACTTCCCCTTGTTGGATCTGACTCTCCTACCCATCAGCTTCATACAGCGCCCATGGTTCTAGTGTTGCTTGATAGGTCGCATCCCCAAGCTGGCCAGTTGGCACCCTTTGGGTCCTGTATTGGCACATAGGGGCTGGCCGCGGTGCTGGGCACGCATTTGTGGCATCTGCATGGGATGCCCAGGAATGCACACTGGGTTCGGGGCTTGGAGCAGATGGAGGCGTCCCCAAGCAAGCCGCTCCAAGTGCCGGTATGGGGAGCGGCTCCACCCCCTCTCCGCCCCCTCTCTCCTCAGCTCCCCCCACTCCCTCCCTTCTCCAGCCCAGCCCTCATTCTGTCTCTCTGTCTCTCTCTCACACACAGAGGGTAGAATCCCTGTCAAACCCTGTTAAAATGATTAAGAGCAGTAAAAGCACTGCTCTCATTTTAGTGAGGCTCTGAACTTGCACACATTAGCTCCAACCCCCACCTGAAGCCACTCAGCTGTCAAGGCAGCTTCAGGCAATTGTTTGGGGTTGCCCTGCACTCTCAACTGAGCAGCTTTCAGGTGGGGTTTGGGGGGCTTTTTTAGAGCTAAAGTTATTTTTTAGGGTCATTTTTTATAACTTTAGCTTTTAAAAAATTAACAGCGAAAGCTGAGATTTAGCAGCAGTAGGTGCTTGACAATTGACAGCTGCTGGTTGCCTTTTGGGCATCTGTGATCCAGCAAAAAAACCACGGGAATGCTATAAACTTAAAATCAAGCCTGCCTCATATCGCCTAGCAGATCAGGGGTGCAAAAGAAGCCAAAAAACACACCCCAATCCATGACGTGAGCTGGAAACTTCTCCCCATTAGCCTACAAGCCCCCCATACGGTGCCAAGACTCGTTTTCCAGGGTGCCAAATTTGGTCCCCTGTTGGGACTGTATGGGGGGATTTAGCACTCTTTTCGGGTGCCAAATCAAAAGCCCATGCGGTCAGCCAGCACTGATCCCACTCTTGGCACCGTACCAAATTGGCATGCAGACACCCCCATAGAGAAATGTTCTCTATCCACTTTTTCTATATCGTGCATTATTTTATGTACTTCAATCAGGTCCTCTCTTAAATGCTGTCTCTCCAGACTGAAGAGGCTTAGATGTTGCAGCCTGGTTTTGTATGGGTGGTGTTCCAGCCCCTTAATCATCCTGGTTGCCCTTTTCTGCACCTTTTCCAGTTCCACAATATCCTTTTTGATTGTGGTGCCCAGAATTGTACACAATATTCCAAATGTGGCCTCACCATAGATTTATAAAGGGGCAAAATGACACTTGCTGACTTGTCTATTCTCTTCCTAATTATTCCCAGCACTGAATTAGCTTTTTTCGCTGCTGCTGCGCACTGGGTTGACACCTCCATTGAATTGTCCACCAGAACCCTGAGATCCCTTTCCTGGTGTGTTGCAGAAAGCTCAGACCCCATCAGTTTATAGACATAATTTGGATTTTTAGCCCCGATGTGCATTACTTTGCACTTGTTAAGATTAAAGCATATTTGCCACTTGGTTGCCCACTGGAGCTCTTGGCAATCTCTTTTGGTTTTTACTACCCTAAATAATTTAGTATCATCAGCAAACTTTGCTATTTTACTATGTACCCCTTCTTCAAGATCATTGATGAATACATTAAAAAGCATTGGCCCCAACACAGAACCTTGTGGGACCACACTTTTTACCTCTTTCCACCCTGAGAATTGGCCGTTTATTACTACTCCCTGCTTCCTACCCTTAAGCCAGTCACAAATCCAGGACAGAACCTGTCCTTTTATTCCATGACTGATGAGTTTACTCAGTAGCCTTTGACGTGGGACTTTATCAAAAGCCTTCTGAAAGTCCAGATAGACAATGTTTACTGGTTCGCCTTTATCCATGTGTTTGTTGATACTCCCAAATAATTCCAACAAGTTCGTAAAGCATGATTTACCTATGCAAAAGCCATGTTGGCATTGTTCAGCAATGCTTGCTCTTCCATGTGCACACTAATTTACATGGAACCAACGTTAATCTAACTGGTCTGTAATTGCCTGGATCACCCCTGGATCCTTTTCTGAAGATTGGTGTTTTATTTGCTATCCTCCAGTCCTCAGGTACAGAGCCTGATGTTAGGGAAAGATTATATATTTTTGCTAGAAGTTTGGCAATTTTGCATTTGAATTGCTTTAGGACTCTTGGATGAATACCATCTGGTCCCAGTGACTTGTTAACATTTACTTTATTAAGACATGCAAGGATCTCCTTGGTTATCTCTGTCCAGTTTAATTCTTCAGAAAATACAGGCTCAGCTACTGGCATGTATCCTCTGTTTTCCTCCGTGAATACTGAGGCAAAGAATTCACTTAGTCTCTCTGCAGTCTTCATGTCTTCTTTAATGATCCCTTTCTGTCATTTACCATCTAATGATCCAACTGCTTTCCTGGTTGGATTCCTACTTTTGATATACTTTTAGAGGTTCTTGTTATTTCTTTGGATGTTTCTAGCAATGTGCTCCTCAAAATCTTTCTTAGCTTTCCTAATGGTCGTCTTGTATTTGTGTTGCCAGTGTCTCTTTGTTTTTAATGACTTCATCTACTGCACTTGTGAGCCACATTGGTTTCTTCTTGGACCTGTATGCAGAAGGCTTTCAGTGCATAAATGGTTGAGTGGGAATATCTTCTCATCCCTTGAGCCAGCATATGTTTGGTATGGATTTTCCAACATTTTTGTTTTTTCTTCTCTGTCTGTCTTCATTGAGGCACATGGCCCTTTGGGGTAGTCAGCCAGAACTCTTTTCAAAAACAAGTCCAACCAACTCCAGTGAAGCTTACTTTCAGTAAGATCCTACTCAGAAGTATGTTCTTTTGAAGTCAATGGGAATTAGTTTCAGGTAAGTAAACATGAGATTGTGTCCTCATTCAGTAGCTTAGCAGGTGGGAAAGAAATAAATGCCTCTGAAGAGAACTCTTAAATAACACAGTCAGGAATAAAATGTCATCCTCAAAGACAGAGAAACATGTCTATGAAGTAAATTATGTTTGAGCACTTGTGTAGAATGGGTCTCTTGAAAGTTCTATTAAGTGTTTTATCTGCTTCTTTCTGAACCGTTGATGATAACTCACTGTCAGAGTTTATTTTTCCAGCACACACAGAATCTGAATTACAATATCAGAAGTATCCACAACCCAAACTTTCCATTTGCATTTTTCAGTGGTTGATAAAAGCTGGATCACATTCTCTGCAGTAGTAGAAAGTGATATGGAGAGAGTTAAAAGCAAAGGAAAAGGAAAAGTTATCTCTGAAACATGCAATGGAATTGTATTTTTGTAGTAATAATACGTCAATTAAAAAGAAACAGAAGATACAGGGTCAGTTCAAAGCATTTTTCTGCTTGAGATTAGGGAAAGGTACAACCAGATCCTTTCTGCACTGGATCTTATTCTGGATCCCATCCAGCCCCTAAATTAGTCTGCACTAGAACGTGGATGGCAGGGTCCTATTCCAGGATACAATCTGGGGGTGTTTCCACATTTGCTGCCAAAAAACAGATCTAAAAAGATCCATTTTTTTGGTGAGCAGTCCTCTGGAGGATCCATCCCAAATAGAGACAGATCCTTGGAGGCCCCGCGTGTCCGCACATGTGCAGGGAGGCTGGATTGGGTGGCTGGATCACCAGGGTGCTGCGTGGAAGGCACAGCACCCATTCGGAAAGTCCGCTGGATTCCCGTGCTGCCGATGCTGCCCCCGGAGCCACAGCACATGGTGCACGAGGGAGGGGCTTCCAAGGCAGACAGGCCTGCTTCCGCCCCTCCCAACATGGCAGCTGCTAGAACATCCGTCCCTTTGCCTGGCCATGTGCGGAAGTGTCCTGCTTCCACATGGATCCAGGCGAAGGGACGTACTGAAGACCTAATTTTTGAGGTCTTCAATTTAAACCGGGTTTTGGTAGTGAGACTCGTTTTAGAAACGGATCTCACTTGCTGAAATGCAGAAGCCACTGAAGGTTCAACCAGGGCATGAACAAAGTAGCACTTCTTTCCTCTCAGTCCCTCCTTCTTGGAAAGTATTATAAAGCGTTATTCAGTCTGTGTCAAGAAAAGATATAAAGCCTGGGATTATCCCATCACTATGGTGAGATTACTATATGTATCCAAGGCAACCCCAATGTAGTCCCAGGATATAGGGGTAAAATCCCAGAATATTGCTATTCCAGGAAAAAGAGCTCTGAACCTGGATTTTCTTGAAATAGTGATACTACTTACCTTCTCTGGCACTTGCTTCTGGATTTTTCATTCAGGTAAATGCTGACTCCACAAGTCTTGGGGCAAAACCAAGCCAGAAATATACACTGTGCAAGCACAAGGATGGGTGCTTCTACACTTCCAGGTATTTTCAACACTGGAAGAAAGTGCAGGACAAGGTAAAGGCCAAGACCAACCATTTTGTATTGTTGTCTCATAGGGCTGATGCTAATTTATGATAATAGGTACATTTGAGGTACCAGGGCAGCCAATGTCCTTCACTACTGTGCTAGAGCAGGAGGCCGTGGTAGTGTAATTATGTTTTTATCTAACACTATTATACTGATTTTACTGATGTTTTATACTAATATTTTATACAATGTTGTGAGCAACCCTAAGACAATCTGGAGAAAGGTATGATAGATATGTCTAGCAATAAATAAATAAATAAATAAATAAATAAATAAATAAATAAATAAATAAATAAATAAATAAATAAATAAAATATTTTGTAATTATAGTTGCCATCAGCCCCTGTCACAGCGGCCAAATGTCAGGGAAGATGAGAGCTAAAATCATCAGTACTGGCAGGGTGATGTGGTAGCTGGACCTTCTTTTGGTTTATCTGTTTACCTCCCTTTTAAAGCCATTTACACTAGTACCTATTACTGTTAACATCAGGTTCTGTGTGATAAATGGACTAATTTTTTTCTTTGTCTGTTCCACCACCTCATTTATTTTATTTATTGGATTAATAACCTACCCCTCATTCTAAGATCCCACAGAGAGTATCAAGGCAAAAAGAAAAAAAATACCTGCATAAAGTCTGAGTAACTATTAAAACCTAATTTAAAACAAAAAAGCCCTCAATTCCAGTGCTAAAAACAATAATAGAAATCTGCGGAGCATGCATTTAGACACTGTTGTGTGTGTGTTTTTCATGTCACAGTCTACGCTGCTGAGTTCTGTGATTTTCTCTTCAGTTGGCCTTTATGTCTTGTATGATATTTGGAAACAACACCATGATTGTTATTTTTCAACTTTTAAAGCCAGCATCAACTCCATTAATGGCTCTTCTTCTATTTTTCCATTATTCTTTTAATAAATATATATTTGATTTTTAAATGTTGTTACCCGCCCTGAGACCTTTGAGTATAGGGCAGGATAAAAATGCAAGTAAGTACATAAGTATGTAAGTAAGTAAAGCAATCAATAAATACAATTCCTGTGTGACTTCATCCTGAGTGTGCCAGTTATGGTTCTTCTGTTCTTGGAAAATGTAATACTTTATGGTTTACCTGAAAGCGTATCTCTCCACAGCAAAGTTTTATAACAAAAGCTAACTGCTTAACTGTTAGATGGCATCTCACAACATGTGATGCTGTCCAAATTTGGGCAAAGACCAGGGATGGGCACATTTCCTACCCCCTTCACTTCACATTGAAGTGAATGGGATGGAAATTCACATTTGTGTGAATGGAGCCACGTCAAATGTGCTAGGCTCTGAATTAGCTTCAAACGTTTGTCAAATGTTCATCGACAGCAAAATCGAATACCCCAAAATCCAATTCAATTTGGATTTTTAAATTTGAATTTAAGAAGATTTGATTTGTATTTACCAAATTCAAATCTATTTGTTTGATTTTTTAATTCAGATCTGCACATTCAAATGTCAACAACATTCATATGTGCATGTATGCACCCTCCTCACATCTGTACACATCCATACGCATCCGTACACATCCGTATGCATCCTGTAGTTATCCTGTATGCAACCCATTTTCATCCCATATGGATCTGTACAAATGCGTACGGATGCGGCAAGGATGCGTATCTTCAAGTATGCATCGTGTACGAACCCATACAGATACGAATGTCCGGATAATTCCAATGAAATTATAGATCTGAAATTCTTTTTTTTTTTAAGCTTCTTACAATCTTTTCTCATACCAAATTATTACATTGCTTGAAATTTTCTACTTGACTCCCTCCGTTCTTCGGACTCCTCCTCTGCACATCTCTTGCTTCTTTGCTCTGCTTAAATATCTCTTTGTTGTTTTCAGCTTGCTCTTTATACTTTAATCAAAAACATCAGTCATTACTTCTAATTCTCAAAGATAGTTAATAAATGGAGAGCAGTCTTTCATAAACTTATCCATTGTTTTATCTTTTAGTAGGTTTGTTAGTTTGTACATTTCAGCCAAGTCCGTCAGCTTAATTAACCATTCCTCCCCTGTAGGTATCTCCTCTTCCTCCCATTTCTGTGCATATAATAATCTAGCTGCTGTCACCATATACAGAATCAAAGAAAGAATAGATCTGAAATTCAAAATTTGATTCAAATGTTTACATTAGGATTTTGGGACATTCTATTCAAGTTCAAATGTTGAAATTTGGCACATTCAATTTGATTTCGAATGCCTATGAATACTCGTGCACATTCCTGCTATGTACAATAGAATGCAGAGCTATGCAGGTGCCATCCTATTTCTATATTTTGGTGGAAGTGATGGCACCATGACTCCTCTTACATGGAGGTTATAGCTGGAGGTAGTTGGGAGAAGACTGTACTCATCCTTGCTGGAGGAAAGAGCTATGTGAATTATACTATCTGTCCTGGTGCTCAATAATTCATCTGCTGCCATTAGTATCACAAAATCATGGAGGGGTCCATATAGGCTGGCATGCCCAACTGTGCCTTATGCAGG
The DNA here is from genome assembly GCA_023333525.1 of Aspidoscelis tigris stejnegeri. Classification (NCBI taxonomy): domain Eukaryota; kingdom Metazoa; phylum Chordata; class Lepidosauria; order Squamata; family Teiidae; genus Aspidoscelis; species Aspidoscelis tigris. The sequence continues at coordinate 89,638,087 of JALMGA010000003.1, read as the reverse complement.
GATCTGTATCAAAGCAGCCTTGTATATGTCTGTGCAGCATCTGTTGGAATACAGCCAGTGATGAGAAGGCCACAGGCTCTCAAGATAATCCATTTCTTTGTACATCTGCCTTACTGTAACTTTTTTTTAGCATAAGCCTACTAGATTATGTCCTGCTGTTTGACATCATCTTAAATGTCTGTACTTGACTGCATATTATTGTAAATGCAGGTAGAATCTTCCCAACTTTTACTGGAACTGATACTGATTCTTTATCTCTCCCTGTTAAATAATTAGCTTTCTTTCCTTTACAATACAATTATGTACCCTCTGATATTCCAGAATGAGTTACTGTTATCCCCGTCCTGCAATAAATCTCATGATTAACTATGCTAAACATGCACAAAGGTAATGATTTAAGGACAAAAATGCAGGCTTCCTGACATCCATAGTGACTGCTCCCTTAGTCTGCTTGTCAGTAGCTGAAGGCAAGTGGTACAAATCAAAGCAGCAACAAAAAAGCCTTCCTTCCTTCCTTCCTTCCTTCCTTCCTTCCTTCCTTCCTTCCTTCCTTCCTTCCTTCCTTCCTTCCTTCCTTCCTTCCTTCCTTCCTTCCTTCCTTCTCTTGGCAAACATCCATATTGCATTTCACTAGTCTTATTCGTCAGATGTACCAATGACATTGCTCTCTCTCTCTCTGTCATACGTCTGTGAGCTCATCACAAGTTATCTCACTAGCATGAAAGAAAGAAAGAAAGGTTGAAGTCTCAAATATTTAGTGCCTTCATTTACAGACTATTTGTCCTGAAAATGTTTGGTTCAACTTCATATATTTCCTAGTCATTCAGATGCATGCACACTGGGATGATCTATTTCCATTTACAGAACACGTAGGGAAATATTATCTGTCACTGTCCTGTAACATAAACTTAATTTTTCAGCTTCTGTTGGATTATTTGTCCTTTCAAAAGAAACACAGTTCTATGTGAAAAATAAATGGGAGGAAAGCACATATAGGGTGTTTTTCCACTAGCACTAAGTACCCATTGAAGCACCCATTAAGGATCCATTTGGCTGAGAGCTGGATAACCCCATTTCCACTACAGACCCCATTAGAGACACATCTGTTTCCACCACAGCAAGGGAAATCCAGATCATATGGGTCCTTCAGGACCTATAATGCGGATTTCGTGTAGACCCTTACAATGGGGTCTTCAGTTATAAAATCTGGATTAAAGGGAGCCTGTTTCCACTGCAATGGGGCAATGGGGTCTAGAGGAGGCCCTCCAGAGTTTCCTTTGGAGATTAGCAAAGGCTCCGCAGAAAAACCCCTTGCGAGAGCAATGCTGCTGTCAAGCACTCCAGAGGATCTTTGAGGTTAGCAGCAGTGTATCTCCTCACTTTATGGACTTATTCAGTTTCACTTTATTGGTCAACATCTAGGCCATGTCTGATCACCTGCTGAGATTTTCCTTTGAACAATTTGCTTAAAAAAAAAGATTACATAAGGAACACATTTTCTAAAAGGGGTGATTGTAAAAAGCTCTGTCTGATCGCACCATAAGATAGGTTTATTCATGGATTTTACTTATAATAGTAATACTTATAAAATGATAGAACCAGATTTAGAGCTAGAGAGGAGGCGGGAGAGACCCATTTTTTATGCAAGTAAATGTGAATGGACAGTGGTAATCGTGCTGGTCTCCAGATATTCTAGGTTACAATTTCCACTAGCTGCAGCTGGTGTGGTGAATGGTTAGCACTCGTGCAAGCCGCCTCAATAGCACTGTATAGGAGAACAAGCGTGACAGTGTAGGTAATCACTCTTGCTAAACTTAAATGATTAAGAAGTATCAAAAGCAGGCAGTTAAGAAAATCATGCATTATTGCACGACAGTTAGGTAATCTGCATAAGAAAGCCATTGGTGTGGGTACAGCATAAAATGAACTAAAAATAATTCAGTAAACTAACTCATTTTGGAGAAAAGCTTCCATGCTATTTTTTAAAAGGAGAAAGTGAGCTGACCTGTGTTGTCCTATCCTATCCTTTGAAACTGGAGGCCTGTACAACTGGAATGAACCATGCTTGCAGCTCATACTGTTTCTGTCTACTCTTAGGATCCAGATGCTCTATGTACACCATGCATATGCAATTGCAGTCCAAATGTTTGTTTTCTTTCTTTAGAAAGCAAAACACTTGTAACCAAACTAGAAAACAATGAGATTTGGGTAGCTGTGTCTTTTTTATGGAGAGAATTTAGAATGGAGGGTGACGTGCTAAGGAAAGAGCAGGCATGATGGAGCTAAAAAAAAAAAATCATGTCATGCCTGGATGTGCTATAAGGCTATCAGGAAGCTACTCATGTGAGCCAGTTTGGTCTAGTGGTTAGGGAGCTGGACTCTTATCTGGGAATACTGCGTTCAATTCCGCCCTTCCCCATGAAGCCAGCTGGGTGACCTTGGGCTAGTCATAGCTCTCTTCTGAGCTCTCACAGCCCCACCTACCTCACAGGGTGTTCTGTTGTGGGGAGAAGAATAGAAAGCTTTGCCAGCCACTTTGAGTCCCCTTAAATAGGTGAGAAAAGCAGGGTAGAAAAGCCAGCTCCTCCTCCTCCTCCTCCTTCTTAATACCAGAATGGCAAAGCAAATAGAAACACTCTGGTTTTATATACTATTGCCATATAGACAAATAAATGCTCTGGTTAGTTACTCTGTTTAGTACTGTTTTTGCAGTAATTCTGTATATAGTTCTTATCTGTGCACACTGTTTTTTGTAGATTTGCTACTGTATTATGTTAAAGATCATTGCATTCCATTTCCATTTTGAGTAAAAATGATTTGCTGCCATCAATATTCTTCAAAGCTCATGAACAAATTGATAATTAGTGCTTTTGCAACCAATTGGATTAAATACAATTTAATGGCCTCCTGATAACTTAAGTCAATTTTATCTTTCTAAAATCCATCAAATTTGTAATTAGATGTAAGATATAATATTTCAGAAATAGATTCCAAAGTGCAGAAGTGACTAGTTCAAAGCCATTTTTGTAGAGTTACTGCACTCTCTCCTTATAATTATAAAAGAATTATTGAACTCATGCCCCTAGAATTTAAGCATCTGGTTGACTGCCATGAGAACAATGTGGCTGGTGGTTCCATCCCACAGGAGCAACTCCTTTACCTTGAAGGACTGCTACATAAAGCTATGTGTATTTAATGATGTTTATGTACAGTGTACTCTGTAATATAATTTAAAATAAACAAACAAAAAGCTCTGTGCTGATTTTGCCTGCACCATTTGCCCTTACGCTTTTGGACATGGCTTCAAACAGTACTGAAATGAACAGCCTCCAGTAAAGAGATCATTGCAAGACAAAATCAAAGTTCTGAACCTCTTCTGTGAGGGCCATGGCAACACCACTGGGGACTAAATTCTTAGAACGAATGTGTCAAATATATAGTCAGTCTTAAGAATGAGGAAGTGATTGGGGAACGTAGGCACATAAAAAAAAGAAAAGTACGCAGGACCCTCTGACAGAACAAAGAGAAAAGACACTCAACATGAGAACTGAAGAACAAAATCAAAAAGCAAGAGAAGATCACCTACTTCACGGAACCTTCTGGGAACAGTACAGTGAAGTAGTTCTTGGAAAGCAAAATACCGTCTGAAAACTTCAAGAATGTAGGGAATTCTCTACTGGATCAGGCCCATATAATCCAGTAGCCTGTTCTCACTGTGGCCAGCCAGTTGTGTATGGAAATCCTCAAGAGCAGGACATGAACACTGAATTTGCTCAAAGATTTCCAGCAGAGATCCAATGGAAAGTGGTCTTTTTGAAGTTCTACTCAAAAACCGCTCTATAATTTGGTGTTATCAGTAAACTTGGTAATTTATGAACATGTCAGAAATGTTCACATTCTTCCACCATCTGTTTTCTGTACCTTATTCCGTTGTTTTCTATAATAGGACCTATCCTTTTATGGCATGATTGCCAAGCTTGCTGGGAAGTCTTTAATTAGAGACTTTGGCAAGATATGAATGACAGGAGGACCCACTGTGAGAAGAATGTTATAAAGTCAGCACTGTTCCTGAAGTGCCCTGAGAAGAGTACTGGTTTTATAGGGCTGTTCTCATACACACTGGTATGCTGTTTGCATACATGCTGCCACTCTCAGCTGTATGAAAACTGCACCCAGAAAACTTTTGTTCCCTGACTGCCATGTTTCCAGCCAGGACTGTTTCCAGAAATGGTTCTGGAAATGGGCCATTTTCCTTTGCTTAAAAATAAGATCTCTCTCATTTGCAAGAAATAATATGAATTAAGATAGGTTCACGTGATTGGCAGTGGTATAGGAGCAGCTGTGGAAAAGCACCAAGTCTGGCTGTCAAGATTCTTCCTACCACTCTACTTTTGCAGTTCTTAAACCAATCACTGGGGAAGTGGCGCCTGGTTCAGGAAAGGGTACATTTGGATAAGGAAGGTTGAGAATTATGTACATAGTACTGGGATGAGTGGGGAACTGGTGAAAAATATTCAACAAAAGAGATGTAAAAGAATTCACATGGTCTCACAGAACTGAGCTTGCAACAGAGGAATCCATACAGTTGTTTATATGCAAATGCCAGAAGTCTCCAAGTCAGAGTGCTTAGTGATGGATAAGAAAAAACTGACGTTGAAACTGGTTGACTGATGGAAATCAATGGGATACAGTTATCCCGGGTTACAAACTGTACGGGAAGGACAGCAAAGGGCAAACTGGATGTGATGTAGGTTTGTACATTAAAGATGAGATAGGATTGTCCAGACCCATCCACCAGGCTAGAAAGCAAGTCTAATATTAAAATCATTCTATTGTCCTACTAACCAAAATCTTGAAAGTGAAGTAATGGTGGCATCCAAGAAGAAGAAGGTAGTTCTAATGGAGGACTTCAGTTATTCTCACATAGACTGGAAGAACTCCTGTTCAATTCCTGAGAAAAAGAGATGAAATTTCTAGATGTGCTGGATGATTCTTCCCTAGACCAAATATAGAACGAACCGGAGGAAAGGGGATCCTGCATTTGATCCTAAGTAATGATCAGAATCTGGTACGAGACATCACTATGGCTGACCTAATAGGGAAAAGTGACTACATACAATGCAGTAACCTTCAACTTAAATAAAGACTTCAGCAAAATACATTTGTCAGTAAAATCTAACATAGAAACCTTAGACTTACATACAGGAAACTTCTCAGAAATGAAGACATCAGTAAAAAGGAAATTTAAAGGAGAAATTAGAAGAGCCACTCCAAAATTAAAGACTATTTTTAAATACAGTAATGGAGATTCAGTTGAAATGCCCACTTAAAAGAAGGAAGGTACTGCCAAGATAAAGAGGGCATCAGCAAGGCTTACTTGTGCAGTATACAAAGTCATTAAAAGCAAGAAAAATTTGTTTAGAAAATGAAACACTTGTACTAATAAGAAAAACAGGTAGGAACATAATTCGTGGCAGAACAAATGCAAAACATCAGAACAATAAAAACTTCTTTAAGTACTTCAGAAGTAGAAATCCAATCAGGAAACCAGCTGGATCATTAGATAACAATGAACAGAAAGGGATAATTAAAGATACCACAGAGATTGCAGAGAGGCTCAATCAATTCTTTGCCTCTGTTTTTCACTGAGGAAGACAGAGGGCATATGTCCAGGAAGTTAGAAGAATTAAATTGAATAGAGGTAACCAGGGAAGAGGTCCTCATGTGTCTTAATAAACTACTAACAAATTACCAGGACCAGATGGTATTCATTCAAGACTTCTTAAAGAAGTCAAAAGAGAAATGTCTGATCTTCTAGTCAAAATATGTAATATTCCCCAAAGATCAGGTTCTGGGCCTGAAGGTAAAATGTAACACCAATCTCCAAAAAATGTTTGAGGGATGAGCCCTTAATTACAGACCAGTCAGTTTAGTTTATTTATTTATTTATTTACATTTTTATCCCACCTTATACCCAGAGGTCTCCAGGTGGGTAACAACATTTTAAATCAAACATTTTTAAAACAACATCAGTATTAAACAATAGAATCTGCAAGTGGGAAGGGAAGTTTAACATCAGCTCAAAGTTAAGTGATGGAAACCATGGGTGCTTCCGCACAATCCCTTAAACACCCATTAAGGAAACATGTGGAAGCACGCACCCGCACAGCGGCACCTTTTTCTGACGTTTTGACTAATTAGCGTCCGCACAGTAACACCCATTAAGCACACATGTGGGTAACTGTGTCCACACAGTGGCACCCATTAAGGACGGAATGGGTAGACCGCGTCTGCACAGCGGTACCCATTAGAGACAGATGGGGCGGCCACTTCCACACCTATCTGTCTCTAATGTGTGCTTAATGGGTGTTAAAAAAAGACTACATACAAGGTAGTCTTAATGGGTGTTTCACTGTGAAAACGCATCTGTTTAGGATGTGTCCATACAGTAAAACCGTGCCTACCTGGGGCCCTCCTGCGGCCCGCAATGATTGGCTCTGCCGGGGCTGAGCAAGGAGAGCTGGGGGACTCTGCTGTTGCGGCTCACCCTTGCCCCAGAAGCAGCGGATTGCTGCTTCTGAGGCCAGGGGGAGCTTCTCCGAAGCCCTCCCTAGCCAACCCGGGGGAAAGCCCCCCTCCCAGGGTCCCAGGAGGCTGCGCGCCTGCATCCTGCACGCCTTCTGATTGGCCAGGGCAGCTTCTGCTAGAATCGGGGTGATTACGAAGAGGTAAGGAGGGGATCGCTCGCGCTCTCCCCCAGGTGGGCTAGGAAGGGCTTGGGAGAAGCTCCCCTTGGTTCCAGAAGCGGTCATCCACCACTTCTGGGGTGAGGGCGAGTCGCGACAGCAGAGTCCCCCGGCTCGCCATGCTCGGCTCCAGCAGAGCCAATCATGGCGGGCCGGGGGAGGGCCCCTGAAGCACGGATGTGAGGCGGGTGCTGTGCATCCTCATAGCACCTACCTCAAATCCAGATCTAAGTCGTCCTTCCACCGCGTGTGCGGAAGGACGGGGGGTGGGTAGATCTGTATCTATTAGATACTGATCTACACTCATAAATCCGGATCTACTAGAGACCACATTTAGTAAATCCGGATCTACTGGAAACCAGATTTACTAAATCCGGATGAGGTAGATCTGGATTTACTGTGGTAAGTGCGGAAGCACCCCATCATTAAGAATAAAATGAGTATGCTAGAATCATGGACAGGAGAATTAGAACTGACAAGGGCAAGTAGTTTTTCATCCAAAGGGTCATTGGTCTATGGAATTTACTACCAGAAGAGGTGGTGACCCGACTAGCCTGAATAGCTTTAAGAAAGGGTTAGACCAGTCATGTCAAAGATATGGCCCGCGGGCCACATCCGGCCCACGGGACAAATCAATACGGCCCACGATCCCAATGTGTCTCCCGCAGGCCCCCCCGCCGCGCCCCTTGCCGCCGCCTCCGCCTCCCCAGCCTCTCCCCAGCATGGTTTCACCTCGCCGTCCCTTACACGGCCGCGTGTGAGAAGAGACAGTTTCCTGTCACCGCCCCCTTCCCCCGCCCATTCCATCCTCACACGCGCACGCACGCGCTTCCCTCACAGCGGCTCCTGCCGGTGCTGAGTGGAAGCGGCATCGGCGAAGGCAGCGACAAGCGCAGGAAATCCGCCCACTCGCCTGGTCGGCCACTGTTATCTATCTTCCTTTGCCAGCAGGTGAGGGAAGGAGACTGCCGGCAGGCAGGCGAGTGGGCAGGCGGGCGGGCGGGCGATCCAGCGGGGCCCAGAGTGAGTGGGCGGGCGGGTGGGTGACCCAGCGGGGCCCGGAGCGAGCAGGCGGGCGAGCAAGCGGGTGACCCAGCGGGGCCCGGAGCCCTCTCTTCAGCATCTCTTCAGTGTCTGTGGCTAGGTGGGAGCCCCCAAACCTCCCCTCCTGCCATGCTTCCCTCCCCCCCCCCCCCCGCCAAGGGCTCTAGCTGCCAGCATTCTGTTGTGGGGAGAAGAATAGAAGGCTTTGTCAGCAGCCTTGAGCCCCCTTAAATGGGTGAGAAAAGCAGAGTAGAAAAGCCAATTCTTCTTCTTCTTCCTCCATGAAGCCAGCCGGGGGACCTGGGCGAGTCACAGCTCTCTTTCTGAGCTTTCACAGCCCCACCTGCCTCACAAGGTGCTTGTTGTGAGGAGAAGAACAACCGTATATTATATACTATATAATTAATTAAATAAATAAAATGTTATAATAATTCAGTTTTTTCTTTTTAATCCGGCCCGCCTACACATTCTCAATTTAATATATGGCCCTCTGCAAAACTGAGTTTGACACCTCTGGGTTAGACAAATTTATGGAAGACAGTGGGTACTAGAATTAATGCCTAGAACCTGCCTCTGGTTGGAGAAGCAGGCAAGATGCTTCTATTTGTAGCGGAAGGTATTGGTAGGGGACGGTATTGCACTTCTATTCTGACTGAGAATGCTGGATGCTTGACCAGACAGGCTGTGGCCTGATCCAGCAGAAGTCTTATGTACCTTAAGGGAGCTCCCCAGAACAGGATATACATAGTCCCATGCCCTGGGAGCAGTCACTTAATCATGAGGGTTCCTTAAAGTACAATAAATGATAGAACAATGGGAAGAACTTTTCATTTTTCATCTCTCTATAGTCCCACATTGTCTGATGTTGTCATTAAACAGTGTTCTCCGTTTTGCAGAGCACAGAAAAATGGCCAAGGTCTGGGGTTATTTCCAGTGCTCTGTAAAAAGCCTCAATATATAGTAGGCATCAACCTTATATGGGCTTTGTACCTCGCTACAATATATGTCTTCACTCAGGCCTTTGATGTTTTAACTCTCTCTAAATATTCTGCTGCAGTGTGAGGTTTATATATTGTTTTGAATATGGTATTTTATTGTTTTATTACTGTTGTGACCTGCCCTGGGATGTTCAGGTGAAAAGTGGTCAAAGCCAAACTGGCTGAAATGTTGAGTTGGATAGACAGAGCCTTTGGTTGACATAAGGGAAGTTCACACCAAGCCTTCTGTTCGCTCCCAGCACAGCTTGGACCTGGACAGCAGAAAAGCTGAGCAATTTAGAGGAGGTCCTGATCTACTGCACATGGCTACAATGCATCTCTTCTCCATTTCTAAAAGGTGTGACCATAAGGAAAATTGTCAAGACATCTTCCTGTAACCTTGCAGATATCTGAATTGCTAGTTATGTTTGTTTACAGTGAATTCTGAAACAAATGTAAAGGTTTCCATTCATATACATCATCTGTAAGAATTTTGAGGGATATTAAAAGAATCTGTGTAAGATGAGTAAAATTTATCCAGGGAAGCAAGAGGCAAGATTACATATGCCATTACAAAGTGCTTTTAATTCCCCTTTTTGGAATGTTGCTACAGGCCAAATCAGAGAGATGGAAAATTTATTTTGGTATAGTAACAGCAATCAGGAAGCTGATCGGAACTCTCTCTCTCTCTTTTTTTTTTTTTTTGCATTTGCCTCTGCTACCTCCATTATGTTCGAGCAAGATGAACTGCTGTTAGTGTTTATGTAACCATATGTCTTGTTCATCGTTTTAAATTAGGGCTGACTTGTGCTGAAATTTCATAATGTATTGCTGTCCTCAAGACAGAGAAAAAGAAAAGATCTGGAGCAGAAATTTAATTTGTGTCAAATCTAAAATGGATTGGCTAACTTTTGCTTCTTTAAACTCTTGAGAAACTGAATTGGAAGCTCTGATCCCCATCAAGAAACTGTAGAAAAAGAACCTTTCTGCCATAAAAATGTCTTGATGTGAGGGGAAGAAAGCTCTGCTGCACACAGAGCCTGCCTTCTTGGGACCTGGAAGGCAGCAGCTCTTGTGAGTTATTAAAGCCGTTCATCAAAATGTTGCGGCTCCCACTGCAGAGTTGAGCTTGTGCAATGTTCCTATGGAGGAACTAATTTTACATGCGTATGCTAGAGTTATAATGAGTCCCTTCCAAAGTCGAAGGGCAAAAGTGGGCTTTGAGGGGCTTGTAGAAAGATGAGTTAAATATTCATCAAATCCTGCATTCATATCAAAGTTTAGCCTTACATTGAGGTGAGGTTTTTCATCAAAAGAGGAGATCAAATATAGCCTTCTTCAGAACATTCAAAATAATGCATGAGAGTTCAAATTGGGTAGTAGACTAAGGGTCTTTCTACAATGGGTTGCTAGACTGACCTAGTAGAACCCTTGATCCACACTGTGGACCGGTCTACTGAATGGTTGGACCTCCATTAGGACATCTCAGTCACATTGGAGTGGGCTACGAAATGAAAATGGCTTTGTAGCCTGCGCCAAGCATGTGCTGCAGCATTCCAGCTGGTATACTGGATGAGACATAAGCAGAGGATTTGGAATGCCAAGGCTGTAACACTGGGTATTATTTCCCCTGGCATCCAGAAGCTGTGCCCCACATCTGTCCATCTGGCCCAAAGAATCCTGACCAGCAACTTTGGAAGATGGGAAGTTTTGTTTTCTTTCTCCAAAGCTCGACTGGGCTTGGTTGCCTGCAGTGTGAATGGTCCTTGGTGTGGGCTGCTGTCAGCCTGGCCCATTGTGGGGGCCAGTGTATCAGCTGGCTAAAATGGCAGATATTTATAGACTCAGTCCCTAACTTAAACTCAGCAGAAGTACCAGGGAAAGTAACACTGCTACACTGGACAACACAAGACAGAATTGGGCACAGTAAATGAACTAATATAAGTTACTTACAAATATTCCTTGGAAATCAAATGAATTGGAACAAGATCTAATGTTAAGGGAATGCCAAAGGGATATAGGGAGGGAAAGGGAGGGGGGAGATTATACTGTGAAGTGCATATTGCTTTTATTGCAAAGCACCTACTGCATTTATTATCTAGAAAGTGCATCATAGCCACAGTAATGAAATAAAAAGTCCAGGGTGTTATGCTTGTGGTTCCCAGAAGATCATTCATATAGGAGCTCACCACAGTCAGATATGAGTAGTTTCATCAAGATGGTCATTTCAGCCATCTGCAAAACTTGGACCACTGTGCAGTTAATTCCATAGCAGAACATAGGCCTGATCACAAAGCCTGATTTATGTTGGCCCAATGAACTGCAAAATTCAAATGCAGTACTTTTTGGTGTCTTCCACAGGTGAAGCAGCCACAGCCGCAGCAGAACAATTGGCTTTTCTACCCTGCTCTTCTCACCCATTTAAGGGGAATTACAAAGCCTTCTGTTCTTCTCTCACTTAACTCTGCAAGATAAGTGGGGCTGTGAAAACTCAGAAAGAAAGCTGTGATTACCCCAAGGTCACCCAGCTGGCTTCGTGGAGAAGTGTGGAATCAAACCCATTGAGTACAAGATATGAGTCCGGCATGCTAACCATAAGACCAAACTGGGATAGTTTGTGGTCCAGTAGGGGCGACTGCCTCTTTATGGATGGAAATAGTCTGCCCACATCTTACACCTGCTTGAAACAAACTGTGGGTAGAAAGCAAAATGTGAAACACCAACTTCCAGCTGATTCTTTGGAAAAGGGCACCCCAAGCATGTCAAACTGAACTGGCATACTGACCTATGATCATAGTCCACAGAAAAGCCCTTTAGGGGCTGCATATGGTCTTTAAACTGCATGTCCCTGTTATAAAGATTAGTAAAATAGGTTCAGCTGGGTGTGTGTGTTATTCACATATCTCTAGAAGCATAATCCTAATTACTATCAAACAGAAACTGTAATTCCTCAGGCCATCCTTGAATCTAAGCTCTATGAAGCTTCTTACTATTTGGCTAGAAAAAAGAAATGGATGCCACCATGAAAGGCAGGTATTCATTTCTGTCTCAACAGCAGAACACTTAAGAGGATAAATATTGTCCCAAAGAGGATTTTCATTGATTTTTAATATAGTATTATAGTATCCGTGGCTTCTGGGGCAGGGGGGAGCCATGATATAGGAGACCCCTGGCTCACCATGCTCGGCTCTGGAGGAGCCAATCATGGTGGGCTGGGGGAGGGCCTCTGGAGATCCGGATTGATGTAGTGCACTGCACCCACCTCAAATCCAGATCTAATTTTGTCCCACCCTTGCGGGTGCGGACGGAATTTGTGGTGGTAGATCTGTATCTACTTGATTCCCTGCCACATGGTTGGATCACAGAGTGCCTGGAAACCATCAGGATCAGTCAGAACATCACAAAATTTATAGAAAGTGCAATGAAACACTGGAAGACTGAGCTTTTTGTTGGGAATGAAAGCTACAGACTGATCAACATCAAAAGGGGCATCTTCCAGGGGTACTCATTGTCCCCACTTCTTTTCATCATTACTGTGATCCTGCTGTCACTCATCCTACAGAAAACAAACCTGGGCTATCAAACTGCCAGGAATTCACAGAAAATTTCACATCTACTGTACATGGATGACTTGAAGCTTTATGGAAAATCTGAAATTGAGATCCAGTCATTGACCAACACAGTGCGAATATTCAGCAGTGACATCAGTATGGAGTTTGGCCTGGACAAATGTGCCACAGTGGCACTGAAGAAGGGGAAAATTACTGAAAGTGAAGGCATTGAAATGCCAAATAGTCAAGCCATCAGGTCCCACCAGACAGAAGCCTACAAATACATGGGCACCTTGCAACTGGATAACATTAAGCATTGCCATGTGAAATCTGTGGTCAGTAAAGAGTACCTCCAAAGGACTAGAAAAAGCTTGAAAAGTAAATTGAATGGCGGTAACACCATTAAGCCCATAAACACCTGGGCCATACCAGTCATTAGATACACTGCGGGGATTGTGAACTGCACTCAGCTGGAGTTGGACAACTTAGACAGAAAAACCAGAAAACTGATGACGAACCACGATGCACTACATCCTCGGAGTGATATCGACAGGCTGTACTTGCCCAGGAAAGCAGGCGGTAGAGGACTTTTGCAAGTGAAGCAAACAGTGAAAGAAGAGAAGCATGCATTAGCAGATTACGTAGCAGAAAGCAAAGAATCAGCTTTGACTGAAGTCAACAACCAGAAGCTTCTCAAGGTGCAGCAAACCAAGAACCAGTACCGGAAAACTGCAATTCAATGCCAAACTGACAGCTGGCGCAATAAAGCACTGCATGCACAGTTCTTGGAGAAGATCGAAGGCAAAGTGAACATGGAAAAGACCTGATCTTGGCTTACGAATGGAACATTGAAAAAGGAAACAGAAGGACTGATTCTTGCTGCACAAGAACAAGCAATAAGAACAAATGCCATCAAAGCCAGAACTGAAAAATCAGTAGAAGATCCAAAGTGCCGACTCTGCAAAGAAGTGGATGAAACAATCGACCATATACTCAGCTGCTGCAAGAAGATTGCACAAACTGATTACAAGCAGAGACACAATGCTGTAGCACAAATGATCCACTGGAACTTGTGCCAAAAGTATCATCTGCCAGTGGCAAAGAACTGGTGGGATCACAAGCCAGAAAAAGTTGTTGAAAACGAACAGGCAAAACTACTTTGGGACTTCAGGCTTCAGACTGACAGAAAACTGGAGCATGACACCCCTGACATTACAATTGTTGAGAAAGAGAAGGTGTGGATCATCGACGTTGCTATCCCAGGTGACAGCAGAATTGAGGAGAAACAGTTGGAGAAGCTCACCAGATATGAAGACCTGAGAATTGAACTTCAGTGACTCTGGCCAAAACCAGTGAAAGTGATCCCAGTCATCCTCAGCACACTGGGCGCGGTGCCAAAAGATCTCAGCGGGTACCTAAAAACCATTGGCACTGACAAAATATCCATCTGCCAACTACAAAAAGCCACTTTACTGGGGTCTGCTCGCATAATTCGCCGATACATCTCGCAGTCCTGGGTGCTTGGGAAGTGCCCGACTAGTGATATAATATGAAATCCAGCATAGTGATCTCGTTTGCTGTTTGTAACTGCTGTTTTTACATCATCATCATCATAGAGGCAGCTGAGGCAAGGTGGAGTCTAAAGCAGCCGACAAAAGGTCCCAGTCCCACAAAGAATCGTCTCCACCAAGATATCACTCCCCATGCAGGCTGGAGAGTCATCCAGAGGACAAAGTGGTCTAGGCTGCCACCACTAGACCACCACTCCTGGAGGGATGACAAGGGTTTCTTCTTCTTAGAGCCAAAGGCTTTGGGCATAACAGTCCCAAAACTGCTACAAACGAGATTGAATCTAGCCATGAAAGCCTACGTAAGTCCTGTTTTTAAACTTGTTAGCACCAATGTAATGAAGGTACTGAGGAAAAGATTTTTATCTACACATGGGCCTGCCAGTGCCATGACACCAGTGCTGGCCATAAACTATGTCCCTGCCAGACCAGGTAATCCCAAATCAGAGCAGTTGAGAAGTTTAATATTGCCTCTTTTAGGAGGTTTTATTTTGTCTTGGCTTCTGGAGTTTCAGCTGCTTCAGTGGCATCCAGATGTAAGCTGCCATGTGTAAATGTTTTTGACAAACCAGCTACAGGTTTCACAAAGAAACGTGGAGACAAAATGGAGTCCTCACATTTTCCCTTTCCAGGACTGTGTGATCATCCTATTCCCCCAAGTCAATCCAAGCTTTACAAGCTTTAACTTTTATGTGCTGGGATTAAAACCCCCATAGAATAGCATTCAGTCATATGAGCTTCTACCTGAAGTGTGCAGTAGTACAGTCAAGAAACATGTTTACCATATACTTCAAGGAATGAAGAAATATGCAATCCAGCATTTTCTTCTTATAGTGATCAACAGTTGCCTATAAGAAGCCAGAAAGGCAGAAATATGCTAGTCTGTTTTTCAGATTTAACAATGCTAGATCATTGTAAATGGGCTTGTTTTATTGGAAATTAAGCAAAGTGTTTAATTACTCATTTTCTTGGCTTAAGGGCATTTTGCATTCAAAATAAAAGCAATCCAAATATTGAGAGCAGCAGGTGGCTCTTTGTAGCAAAAAGCAACAAAAGAGAATCAGCAACAGCTGTGAAGGAGGGGGATCACAATCAGGAATATTAAGATGAAACATCATCTGTTTTTACAAAGAGATGTTTATTTTGTGATAATGGGTAGTGTTAATAGAACATATGTGGTTAGGTTCAGAGCATCAGTAATTAATGCTACATTAATTTCTGGGCTTTAAAAACTGCAACACATTTGTAAAGTTACAGATCTCCCCAAGTAGTGTGACTGCATCTCATGAATCATCTTGCTTTATATTTTTTTGCAGAATGAGATTTATCCAGGTACTTTGTCAAAGAGCAACTAATTTCAGTGATAATAGTTATCATAGGAAAATGTATTGTGATCTCCTAATTGAATAGTTTGGCCATTTAGAATGTTGATCACAGAGAGAGAGAGTATAATTATTTAAGTTCAGAACAGCTGTGTACTGACACCATTAATGTTCATCTACCTTAATTTATGCACATAGCAATATGGCTGTTTTATACACGATCAAAATTAACGAAACCCAGAACTCAGTGTGAAATAAAGAAAGCTAGATAAAATAATTAGAAACAAGTGATAAATGTTATGCGTCTATTGAAAGAAATAGGTGTTTTCACACGTTTAAGATGACTGCATTCAGGAAATAGGAAACAGTGTAATTAAAAAATCTAAGCCAGCATTTAATTCTTTGTTTATTAATGGAAGTAATTAATATATTTCTTTCTTTAGTGTCATCCATCTGAAGCTTTAACTGGTAATGAATTTATAACCTAGAAATGCACAAGAAAGTATTATTATTCATTAGGCTGACAGCATTTACTAACTATGAATAGAAGGAACAAATATTAACCTCCACATCCTGGAAGTATATGCAAATAAGAAAAAAATGCAGGTAGGAAACCTCTGAAACTATGGGTCTGTTCTCACTTACTTTAAAGGAGTAGCAGTGTATCCACATGCTGTGCCACTGTCCTGGAGCATCTGGGAAGTTCCATCCAGCTGCCCCAATAGTTGTTAATTGTGGAAAAGTAAAACCATCTCCTCAGATTCACCAGGAACACCTCGTGAGCTCTTGGATTCCATGTTCCATGCTTTATTCTGGGTTATGAACATTGCGAGTGGGTAGTAATGGCAAGGCTGTGCTGTCACACTCTGCAGGCCAATAACCATGGCAACATCCCAAATGCAAGCCAGATGTTGCTGTGACCATTGTCATGGCAATCTCACTGGGCCCCAGCACCTGAAGTGTGGATGCCTCCATGAGAAACACCACCTGGGCCCAGAATTTGATAACAAGACACAAGGTTGCTCATAGCAAGTCCCTACATTTGATAACAGAAGACAAAGGGTGTTTTTCCACTAGCACTAAGTACCCATTGAAGCACCCATTAAGGATCCATTTGGTTGAGAGCTGGATCACCCCATTTCCACTACAGACCCCATTAAAGACACATCTGTTTCCACCACAGCCAGGGAAATCCAGATCATATGGGTCCTTCAGGACCTATAATCCGGATTTTTTGTAGAGCCCATTAAAGTGGTCTTCAGCCATAAAATCTGGATTATAGGGAGCCTGTTTCCACTGCATTTGGGCAATGGGGTCTAGAGGAGGCTCGGGGGAGGGTGCCCCAAAATCAAAACTTTGAAGTCCCTCTGAAGTTGCCTTCGAAGTTCCCTTTGGAGATTAGCAAAGGCTCTGCAGAAAAACCCCTTGCGAGAGCAAGGCAGATGTCAAAGGCTCTGGAGGATCTTTGAAGTTAGCGGCAGATCGTGATCTGCCACCAACTTCAAAGATCCTCTGGAGCGTTTGACAGTGGTATTGCTCTCGCAAGGGGTTTTTCTGCAGACTCTTTGCTAATCTTACAGAAATAAAGACAGGGGTAAAGAGCATAAGGCAGCATGTGCTGGGGGATTGGGAACCACAGCATATTTGTAAACTTCTCATTTGTAGCAGTTTTGGGGCTGTTATGCCATGTTCCAGTTCTCTTCCTCTCAGGCAGGGCTTCCAGCAGCTTAAAGCCATAAGCAGCTGTCCTTTATAGTCTCAGGTGTAGCTGAGACCAGGTGGCGTCCAGAGCAGCTGACAAGAGGGAACCAGTCCTGCAAGGAAGCAGCTCCAAATTATCAGGGCCCATCCTGGCTGAAGAGTCACCCAGGGGGCAGAGTGGTCTAGGCTGCCACCACTAGACCACCACCCCTGGAGGGATGGTAAGGTTCTCCTCTCAGGCAGGGCTTCCAGCCTGATCTGTTTTGTTTGCTTTTAATGTAATGTTATTGTAACCCACCCTGAGGCATTCAGGTATAGGGTAGGATAGAAATATAAATAATAAATAAATAATAATATAAATTGACTGAACCACTAAATTTTAAAGTACCTAAATTTTGGGGAAAAAATGATTCAAGGATTGTTTGAAGCTTAGATGTCTTAATGAATGATGATGTACAGTTAACCGGCTCTTAAATGTTAATTCAAAGCTGATCTTTTTATAAGGATTTTATGTTGCATTATAGGGGTTTCTACTGTAGCATTTTATTAATCCCACAGTGGCACATCCTCTTCCACTGCATTTTACATCTTAATAAGAGTGCTTTACAGCAGCCTGCACACCAGCTAGGAAGCATTTCCAAATCAAAATGGCAGAAATAAATAAAAAATGCAAACTTATCTGTTCTCTGAAGTAAAAGAAATTTGCCCAATTCTCCAAAAGCAGGCAGGCTTTTCTGACCATGTGGTCAGCCCCTCCTTCTTGGAGGACACTGATGCTGAGAGCCTGCAGTTTTGTGAGAATTTACAGATCTTGCCCAAAGACCTAGGAAAAGGGAAAATCCACAGCCAGTGCTCAGGTAAGTTGGACTGTTTTTTGCTCTGTAGCATCAGTCTTTTCTTCACAGGGACTGCGAAGCATTGCAAAATCTGTGTGGCACTTTGATAGCTGCTCCAGAGTCACTGCAAAGTATACCTCCTATCTGGCCACAGCTGTAGTCTTGAAGAGGGAGGCTGTAAGAGACATCACATGTCCATTTTGTACAAAACTCATTTTTGTGCAAAAACTCAGCCTTGTCTGCTCACATTCCTAGTGTTTCCTCTAGTTCCAGCATAGATAGCCTGACAATGAGAATTCTTATCTCAGTAATGGTACAGCAGGAGGGGCTTTGAGAGGTTGTAGGAAGCTTGGCAAAGTGTTGCTGACACCTTGAATGATGTACCCTGTCTGAACCTAACTCCTTGGGTGTTTTTCCACTGAGCTTTTATAATCTTAAAATCCTGGTAGTGTGTTTTATATTTCTGGTAGTGTATTGTGGTTTGTTCAAGCCTCACGCCCGCAAGCAAACACCAGCAATGCTTAGTTCATTCACCCCACCTGCCTGTCACCAAAAACTCTTGTTACCCAGCCTACTTGCTGTTTATATATCTCTAGCCACGGCTTCCTTGGTTTATGAAGAGAGAGGACTTTGTAATTGTAACAACCTTCTAGGTTAAAATATAGAGAAGCTGGCAAAGTCTCCTTAAAGAACAAAATAAAAAGCTTTGAAGCAGGTGTGGAACAAAATAAAATGTTCTGAAGTAACATACAAGCATTTCAATTCATGGGCACACAAAGATCTACACACTTCTTCTGTTTCCTCCCCTTCTGGCCATCTCCCTAGCCTAGAAGGTCTGATCTATGTTGGGATCTATCCCCTGAGAGAACTAGACATTCTCTCCTCTTTTCAATACAAAATCATCTCAGAGTATAGGCTTCTCTCCTTTTATTACATGTTACTCTCCTTTTTAGTGCACAAACATCTCTCCCCTCACTCCTTTCTCGCAGACGGGTTTTATACCCCGTCAGCCAGATGTAACTCAAGACCTGATTGGTTGAGCGCTCTGTTCCCCCTCCCGTTATGCTAATAAGGGAGGTTTTGCCCCCTCCTTACCTGCTCAGGCTGTCTGATTGAACTTCCAAACTTATTCCGCATTGAATGCGCTTTCAGTACAGTTTTTTAATTTCATCACCCAGCACTGAAATTTAGTGTGGGCATCACATATGCATATAGAGAGGATTGTTCATTATAGCTCATAGGCTGTCTTCACACAACCATGATAAAGGTTGTTTGATTGGCCTGTCCTGGATGCCGGAGTCATGGCGTTCACAGGGCCAGTGCTGCCGGTGAAAGGCACCTCAGAAAGTAGGGATGTGCACAAATATTTGAAACATTCAAAATTCAGTCAAATTTGACATTTGAATTCAAATAAAATGCCTATACATTTGAATGTAACATTCAAATGAATTTTTGAATCTTTTTAATAATTCATAGGAATTATTCAGACGTTCGTATATGTATGGATAAATACGCATTACATACATATCTGTACGCATCTTATTCATATCCATATGCATTTGTACAGATACATACAAGCTGAAAATAGGATGCATATGGGATAAAAATGGGATGTGTACATATGTGTCTGGATGCGTATGGACACATACGAATTTTGTAGACATTCATATCTTCAAATACAAATTGAATATTTGTACAAATAGATATGAATGTGTTGAATTTGAATAGCATGTGAATACATTTGCATTTTAAACATTCAAATTGATTTGAAATCTTCAGATTTTGATTTGAATCAAATTGAATCCCAAAAATTGCATTCATGTACACCCCTATCACAAAGTGTTTATACCCTTGAGGTAGGCTGCAGGCTCAATACAAGCACCAGAAGGCAAACACCATACCTCATGTGTCCTTTCCAGGTGGCCCTTTCTGGCCACACAGATGCAGCCATAGGGACAGTTTGAAGTGGTGTACCCCAGGCACAGAAGATGTTTACCAACAGTGAGAAACTTGGCCATTGTCTTATTGTTTGGGTCCTAATGAAAAAGTATTTTTTAAAAATGATAAAAAATAATAGTTCTACCAAAGCTTATGCCACAACTCCTCCTCTCTAGCAGTCTTCCATTTTTATTTATTTTCATTAATACAATTCATGCATAATAGTCTTTAAGATCCTACTAGACCCTCCCAATTTTTAAAACTGGGAAATTCACTTTTGCCTACCACTTTCAACAATAATTTTATTCCATAGACAAATAGAATAAAACATCCAAAGTCCCCTTATGATAGTTTAAACATCTTGTGAAAACTGGATCAACCAATCTTCAATATGTATCTTCATCCTATTTTGAGGCATGATGTTCTCTGAGCCAATCTTTATCACACAAATTTAATCCAGTAATTATCGGTATTGTTGTTACCTGTTATAGCAAGTATCTAATACAGTCTTTTATTCTGCACCTAATAAGTCTTTTGGCTATGTTAATATATACAAACTGGTTGACAGGACAGTTCACAGTAGGAGTTGGTTGGAAAACGTTATGTAATTATCTACAAAATTTATAATCAAAACATATAGGTATTGTTTCTATTTCTCCATATACTTATGATCAACCACAGAAAATTTAACAACCATTAATTGTTAATATATATTAGTTCTCTGGGTGTATTAATTGACATCTGATTTCAACTTGTTAGATGCCAATTAATTAGCCCTACAGGGCTTGTGCAATAAGAATCAATTAATACATGCAAGTGGCTCAAATTAATGCGGAGGTGGCAGATGGTACTTTGTATATAACCTACACAGCTACCACATTTCAAATAGTCATTTTCTAAACAACATCTCTCTGCCTTAATATAAGCTGGATAATACAGGGAAAGCATTTGCTTCTGGATGTGAATAAAGCTGCCTTCATTAACTGTGGAAAGATGCGTTGGCTTTGATCAAATTCAGAATCATGTAGTTCTAAAATGCTTCCTGTGAAATAAGGCAAAGGCCTCACTAATTCTTCTGGGATATTTTTTGACTTCTCAATCTAGGCTACAGCACATGTTATTGCCATGACTCCAAGTGTAGTAGTAATCGGGCCTAACTCTGCTTAGCTTCTGAGATCAGATGATATAGTAAAAGGCAGCCTAAATGCTGAAGTTGTTTAGGAAATAAAGTTGGATATTTACCATAAGTGGTCATTCAGGAAACAAAGTGGTTGCAAAAAATCAGTATTCTCAGTTCTTTGGATCCTTACTGCAAATTATTTCATCAAGAAACATTACACTGGTCTGGAAAATTGCCCTTTCTCAGAGGAACATGATATTCAAAATGGAAGACTACCATTTCTTTTACAGCATTTTGCATAATTTTTTTGAGATACCCCTCTTAGAGAAGCTGGTGTTCATCTACTTTAGCAAATATCTCTTTCTGAAGTATAAGGGGCCCCTCGGTTCCTGAACAGTTTTCATACTTCTACTGAGTTTTCATAATTGGAGTCCTCTTTTAATTTACATATAGGCAATTATGTATGCAGTGCTTAAATAAACTAGGGAGAGAGTGGCAGCAAAAATGGGAGCTATGCAACAGTTACCTCATGTTCATTGTCATGAATAAACTATGCAGAGCTGGCTTCTGTTGCAAAGATGCTCTGTTTCCCTTGAAATCATGGCCTGATGGCAGCAGCTGCCAATACGGTATCCAAGAGCACAGTGGAATTCCTGAGAGTTTCCCTTTAAGCCAGAATATCTGAATTCTCCATTCAGCTCACCGCTTCCTTTGTCCTGAGGTGCTAGGGAGATTACCTTTTCCCTTTGTAAACTATGCAGAACTAAAAGGAACAAAATGAAAGAGCTAATTGAATAATTTTTTTCAGTATAATTTTCAGTCACTGTTACATGACCACACAACAAACAAAGTATTCTATGTTTCTTTTCCCAGCGGAGCAGGGACAGGCCTGGAGAAAAGAACTGAAAAGAATAGGAGGCCATCGGAAGAATTTCAAAAGACTGGCAACTTCTGTTTGAAAGCCATTCAGATGTGGGGACAGGAGTCTGACAGAGGTAAGTCTTCTTTTTCTTCTACCTTGAATCTGTTTCATCAGTCAATTCACTTTACATAAAGAAGAGATTTTTGTGGCAAAAGCTTAAGACTGGTAGACATTTTCTTTTGGACTCTGGCCATGTGGTTGAGAGGGAAGTTAGCGTTTGCCAAAGGCACACCAATGTCATGGCATTTTTCTACCCAACAACATCTGTGATTATTGTTCAACATCTGTGTCTATGCTGGCTGTAATCAATCCCAGATGTGTAGGGATGCATGCCTGTCATTTACACTTGATGATCTTGCTTAGGGAACAGCAGCATAGAAGAACTGATTCTAGGAGATGTTTAAATGGCGCTGCTTTTTCATGATATAATAATTGCTAAAAGACAGACTGACCTTTTCTGCACTGCGCCTTATTCCAGATTACACCCCAGAATAGGGGCCTGTCTATTTTGGATGGCAGGCCCCCATCCTGAGATATACTCTGGAATAAGTCCCAGTGCAGAAAGACCACCATTAGTACAGACTGAAGTAAAAGGACCAAGCAAAAATTGACTATATGTGGGATCTATACTCATCTGGGTATTATACCTGGAAGATTATACTCTGGTTTCTTTTTTAAATGAGACAAACTGAAGGAGAAGTGAAGGATTGCGCCTTTCTGACTGCGATTGCATTTTGTGCGTTATGAGAAAAATGCAGGTTTCATAAAATGTAATGAACCCGACATTGATTTTTTTTTGTTTAAATGGAAGATTGTAACTTGTCATCCGAATGATTTTTTTTAAAACATTGGCTTTCCATTTTCATAGGCATTCTAAATCTCCATTACAGTCATCAGCAGCATTTTCAGAGTTTCTAAATGAAGCCAAGCATACCCAATCCACCTTATAACTGACCTTTCAATTTTTTGCCATGGAAACAAGATTGCTAGTTTGATAAACGGGCACCAAACTTCAAAGAACGTTAAGAATGTCTGCAGTTTTCGATGGTCATGATAAAATGAAAGTATTCAAGCTTTTAATTTCTTTTTTTTTCCTGCTGTCAATACGGAAATGAATCATCTAAGTCCAGTTCAAAAAAGTTAACAGCATTGTGCTTTGAAAGAGGCCATTTTTATTTATTATTTTGAAGAATGGCAGTTTCTTCACCATAACTAGTGGAAACTTTGCTTGATAAAACCAAGGGAAGGTTTTCCTGGAAAGCTCTTTTTCAATAATCGTCATGCTACACTTCCACATATCATATTTTTGACCATCCTGAAAGGACTTTCTTAGGAGTGATTTGATTGTAAAAATAAATAAATAAATAAATTTCAATAAAATTCAGCTTATGAATTCATGTTATACAATGTTTGAAACACCGTGAATCAGGACTAGGGTTGTGGTCACACTTAGGAGACCTGATGGCTGAAGTGCTGTAAGGCTGGTACAGGCAGGGGACAGCTTGACTATTCGCTTTGGCTGGTATGGGATGCATTCCCAACACATCCCTTACCAGCCAAGTTGGGAATGGTCAAGCCATGCCCTTGCTGTACCAGCCTGAAAAGGCTGCGGCGGGGGTCAGCTGCAGCTAGCGGCCTGCCAGCTGGCAGCTTCTTTCAGGAGTGGGGCAACACCGAGCCAGGGCTGCCCCAGTGTCTTGTTGGCTGCCATCACCCTGACTGGGCTGGTAGTAGCCAGCAGGGACCTCCCTGCCAGACAGCTCTGGGATGGCCAGGGACAGCTTGGACCAGGTGTGGAGCATGATTTTGTGCCCCACACCTCATATCATGGTATCACCTGGACGGAGGTAGGGCAGCCCTGGGATGGGCCGGGGCGGTTCTGGACAGAATTGCCTGGCCCACAGAGGCCGAACTGCGAATAGGCCTAAGGTTTGATCCAGCTTCAGTCTACTTTCAGAGTGAGAGAATACATCAGCAAAGTGACAGGCTGTTTTCTTTCAGTGTTGAATAAACTCAGAAAATTTACTTCTGGCATAGATAATGTGGAAATAAAACTACAGGTCGCTTTGCTGATGTGGTCTCTCATTCTGAAGGTAGACTGAAGCTGGATTAAACCTTAGGTGTGACCACAACCTGGGAGAAATCTTCAAAAATCTATCAACAGTAGAGTTTGTTAAGATTGACAAGAGAAGTCTTCATGAATTGTGGTCATTGATAATTGATGCATGCCACAACCCTGCTAATGTTCAGGACCTATAATGGTGGTGAGTAAACATTCAGAAATTGGGCAAATCCCCTGTATTTTGATTACTCCTTAGTAGTAAGGGAGTGGTTCCAGAGAGAGCCAGGAACACCAGGTAAAGCACCTGACAATCAATGACTTCTTATTTTCCATTTGCTGAAGCATGAAAAGTAGTTTAAGGCATCCCTACTCAGTTTGTTTCAGCTATATTAAAAACAAGTGTTCAGTGCATGTTGAGTGCACAGTTTCCTGAGAACACAGGGATTTTTTGGTTTGTTTTTTTTTACCCTGAAACTAGTCATGGGAGCCCAGCCCATCTCCATTCTGTGTTCCCAGTACCATGTTGATTGGTAATTTTCCTAGCAATCACTGGTTGAGTTCCTTTTCTTTCCTCTTTTACTGCTTTGTGCACCTGCACAGCACAACTGGATGTCTGTAAAGTACATGTAAACAGGCAGTCGTGAGTTACCAAGCCCTCCCTGCCATGACAGACAATTGATACTATTTCCTTCATTAATTTCCAGTGGAGTTTCCCTTGAAAACAATTCTCAAAATACTCTAGTGAGGAAGGGAAGCTTCTGACCTCTTTCTGGACCAACTTAAGGGCAAGGAAACTCAAGATATATTTAGAGGACATCAAAACAGATAAAATAACAATTCCACAAATGACAGCTGCCAGTTTACATTGCCAATTCCACAAATGCAAAACAGAAAACTACCTAGAACTTGGAACATAATTTGAAATTTTCTCACTGGTTCCTAAATCCTTAATTAGGATTCAATGAGTAATGGAACAGAAAAATCCAGTCAAGTTAATAGTAATACAACCTAATAGATGTCTGTGTTCTGTATTTCTGCGTGTATGGCTTTTCAGCATTTACAAAATATGGACTGGACATTTGGCTATTTCAGTGTTGTTCAGCACACACTACTTTTCTCAAAACATAAATGTTAGCAATAAGACAATCACACTGCTTATTATTACAATCTCTTATATTGCAAGCAGAAGCAACACAGTTTA
This sequence comes from Aspidoscelis tigris stejnegeri, assembly GCA_023333525.1. Taxonomy (NCBI): domain Eukaryota; kingdom Metazoa; phylum Chordata; class Lepidosauria; order Squamata; family Teiidae; genus Aspidoscelis; species Aspidoscelis tigris. The sequence goes on along the minus strand of JALMGA010000003.1, from coordinate 89,613,099 downwards.
ACACAAGTTGGGAGTAGAAGAGGGAAAGAAATACTCTGCTCTACTGTGTCGCTGTATCCAATTGTCTGCTTTCCTTCCTACAGGCACTTGTTATAAGAAAATCCCTAGTGTGTCATAATCTTAGATTATTATTTAGCCTTACTTATTGAATTAAATTATTTCCATTAGTGTAATAATTTATGACAATGACACAATGTGATTTCTATCAGCTAATCCAGCAAATACTGTTACATTTTAATCACATTAAAACTGATTAGAGGAAAAGATTTTAAAAAATTGATAGTTCAAAAATCCTAATATCATGAAATACAATCTGATGAATCAGAATTATACCTTCTTCTCCTCAAAGATGATGAGATTGAAGAAAACTTAATACCATAAGATATCCAGATAACTTAGACAACTATATACTTTACCTACCTAGTCCATTGCAAAACACGTGCCCACATTCAAATAAAGCCTGAACTCTGTCTTCCAATCCAAAGACCATTTAAACCTGGGGTGTTTTCGCACTTACCTTCCTATCTACTGGACAGAAAAGGAGTGCAATCAACTAACATTTACTAGCATATGGACTTGCAATTGCTAGTAAACGTTAGCCTACCCCCTCCCCCCCCATGAATGAACACTTACCTACTGCTTGATCGCTAGCTGATCCTGTTCAGGGTACCACCATCTTGTGTGTGGTGCCCTCCATGACTATGCGTGCATCAGTGCCGTTGCCATCATGACACTGATGGGTCTGCACAGTCTCACCAGGAGGTCAGTAGAGCTGCAGATGGTCACTGCTAGACGCTTCAGGTAAGTCTTTGGTAAAGGTTAGTAAGCTTTGTGGAGCACGATTTCATGCTTCACAGCTAGTGTCTATAGGCAACTCCTGGGCAAGCAGAGGGTGTTTCTATGCCATAAACGCCTCTTGCAAGTGAAGATGCACCTACCCAGATGTGGCATGCATCAAGTGCCAACTAGCCCCTGTTGTTGTTTTTCTTTTGTCATCCTCTGTCAGTCTCTAGATGAAAATATTTTAATAAAGCTGAAAATAAAACTTGCTGGCAGCTTCTACATAATCTTCGCATAGCCTCAAAGACTGCAGCATCTACATGCTAAAGGAGTCCCCTTGAGGTCATCCTTCTTGGGGTCTGTTGTCCACATGACATTGGCAGCTGACCTAGTCTCTTCCATGAAAATGGCACTAGAATTGTGCTAATAGTTTGCTAAGTGCTGACCATGGAGCACCAGACTTCTGGGAAAAGTGGCCATTTTTGACATGCCACAAAGCCTCTAGCCTGCAGTTTCACAGGAAATGAACTTTCTTTCCTGGCCTCCTGTCATGCATTTGGTCTTCACTTTGGTCTTGGCCTGAACTGAGTGATCTGGACCCAAGGTATTGTGTGCCAAGAACCACAGTATTGTTCACTGGAGTAGGTTTATGGATGCTACTGAAACATGCTACATTAATTTCTCTTTAGAGCTCACTGTGCCCCCCTGACTTGTTTGAACATCCATCAGAAGCCAATTTGCACTTTAGCCTATAGTTCATGATAGGTGAACATTTGGACAAGTTCTTCTGTCTTGAGAATATTCTGTTTTCTCAGTTCTCTGATCCAAGGGGCACGTTTGTTTTTGATGCCTAATGGGTGCTAACCATAACTGAATTTGATATTTTTTTTCAAAAAAAAGTCAAATCTAAGGCCCTGACTAAGCACAGGTTAGTGGGAAAGGGTGTCATATCCATCACTGTATCCATCACGGCCACCGTCTGCAAGTTGATGCAGAATAGGTTCCTTTAACGGTATCTCTCTAGGAAGTGGCTTGCCTTGGGTTGTAGAAAGATTTATTGCAGTCTTGCCTCTCTATAGGTTTATTATATGGATTTTCAGTCTGCCTTCACCAAATGGTCTCTGAACAAAATCCATAAAGGCTCATATGTATTAAAGACAAATAAAAACAATAAATAACAATGGCAAGAAACATTATACTAAGACCATATGCTATTTTCTGCCTATGGGACTACTGCTAGCAAAATCATCAAAATAACCACACTTTCAGTGGTTGCAAAGCACCAGACTCCCCTCAGCCCCAATTAGTGGAATTTGGCAGATGGATACTTTCATCTGTTCCTAACCTCTGCCAAGTTAGTTTTGCACTTCCTTATAGATAGAAACCCTATCTAAAGATGGCTGATTTTACTACAACCACTCAACAAATGCATGCAGTTGGCTGCAGGGAACTGAGGTCTTGGGCAATCATATGATAAATTTCTCTTGTTTCCAAAAGATGGATATATTGCAAAAAGTGATGCATTTGCAACCAGTCTGAACTTCATTACTAAGCATTAATAGCAAAAAATGCAATTAAAATGCTCTGATTCTGTTTTTGTTTTACTTAACAGTGAATAATTACATTTTTCTTAAAGAGTGAAGAAAAACAAAAGAAACTGGAGTATGTATACACAAAAAGAATTTTTTTCCCCCTAGGGAAATAATGTATCAGGGGAGTGGGTGTAAACACATGGTGATGTTACTGTCACTTATTTATATGTAGATAAGAATAAGGAGAGTAAATGTCAGCCTTGTTTTTGCACAGAGGCTCAAAGATCTGGCTCCAACAGATGCAGATCTTTGAGATGGGGTCCTCCCGGATATCCAGATCTTGAAGATCCAGATCTCTGGGAGGACTCCATATGTCCGCATGGACCCACTAGCAACCTATAAGAATGGGTGCTAAGCAGGGTTCTGTGCAGACATTGCAGGATGCCTCCTCAGGGCCATATCAGGCTCCAGGAGGGAGTCCTCCAGTTCCACAGCTCCATGGGCAGGAGGGTGGCGGATCATGGCTGCCTGCTTTGTCTGGTGGGCACGATCGTCATCCCAATGCTCCTCCTTCTCTAGCACTGAAGCAGCCTCCTGGGGAGTGGGGTGGTGGTGGCAGCCGCAGCCACAGCATTGACAGGTGTGGCTACAATTGGCATGTGGTAGAGGTGGCAGAAGTGGCAATTGCAGCTTTGTCTGTCACTGCAACCACCCCTGTTGATGCCACTGCTGTCATGCCCCCACCCAAGGAGGTTGCTTCACCAGTGGGGCATCAGGGCAGGCAGTGGGCGGGGGCAATCAGGCTGGCCAGTCATGATCTGCTGGTGCCATCCATGCATGCAGCTTTGCTCCTGCTGGCCGCGCCCCTGGACCCCATCTGTAGGTAAGTCATGTGGACACATGTCCTTTAATCTGGTCTTCCTTTAAATGGATCCATAGGAAATCTAGATTTAAGGGCCCAAAGGACCCATTACATCCAGATTTCCCCAGCCTTCACTGGGGAGAGGGCCTTTGGGATGGGGTCCTAATGGGTCTTCAGTGGGGACAAGACCTTCCTGATCAGTACCAATCGGGTACTGATTGGGCTCCTAATGGGGTCTAAATGGGTCCTCAGGTGCAATGCAAAAACAGCCATTATGTCCCTCTGAGTGGCAACAGCAAGGTATCATATCAGTTCAGTGGAGACTGTACCTGTATTAGGTAAATATCTGCATGTATGAAAGTTAGGAAGGGGCCCAATGGTGCTATGTTGGTGGAGGAAGACACAGTCTACCAGTGTAAGGTTGTGCCTTAGTGGTCAAACAGAATCTTTGCATGTTTTTGAGATGGTAATAAATGGGGAAAGCCTTTTTATGTAGCTCATAAGATTCAAGTAATTGAGGGCTTACAAAACAGCATTTTCCTTTTTATGGAGGGTGAACCACTTGAGCCTTTAGTGGTAGAATTCAAAGATGCAGCTGTGTTAATCTGGATCAGTAAGCAAGAGGGTCTAGTAGCACCCTAGAGATTAACAAAGAGAAAGAAGCTGGTAGCATGAGCTTTCAGAGAGTAAGCCTACTTTGTCAGTTGTGTCTACAGAAGCTCACGCTACTAACTTCTTTCTCTTTGTAAGTCTTTATGGTGTTACTGGACTCCCTTGCTTTTTGAGCCTTTAGTGAAAGAGATGGAATCAGATACAAATGGTGAAATGAGATGGAAGTTTCTGACAAAACAATGGGAAACTTCCTTACATCATTCTGACCCATCTAACAACCAATTAAGGCAGAGGCTGTATAGTCATCAAATGGAGAAGATTTACCGTTTCTAGTACTGACCACAGACAATCTCCAAGGGCATTTCCAGTTCAAGTATTTTGGGATCTTATGATCCTCTTTCTCCACCCATCACTTCTGATCTACCTCACCACCCATGGCACTGGTCACCGATGCATTCTGTGTTGCATTCCATTCCCAGCCAATTCCCAGGGACAATGAAGAGGAAGACGAAGAAGTGGCAGCAGCAACAGTATTAAATTGGGTGAGATTTAGAACCCTCTTGAGAAATCTTTCCAAATGTCTAAGACTAATATTGTTACCATTCAGGTGATGCTGTTGCATTTTAAGCATGGATTGGGTTTAATTAAATATGAAATAGCATTTTACTTCTGCCAGCAAAAACATGCAATGTACTTTACAGTAAATCTTAATGTAACGTTAATGCTGCCCAGGTACCTTGCTGACTTAGACGCTGCTTAATGATATATGATTGTTTCCCACACAGTAACTCCATTGACTTCATTGAGTATAACAGAGTTACTGCCTTGCAAATCATGAAACTAAGCAATAGATCTTCAGGTTGCTTGGACGTTTATTCTCCTTGCTATAGTACAATGCATTTCAAGTTGAAAACCTATAATATGCAGTCACTCTGCTATTAAATGATAGACCTCCACTGGTTTTGACTGAATAAATGAGCCCTTGGGAGACATGTAAAAATTCCACTGGGAAATTTTGCAAGCCTTACCTTAAAGCTTCTACTGAAACCTTGCAGATAGTTTGCATAAGAAACTGTCTCCACATTCATTCTGAATTTGACTTCAACAGAAAAACATGCTGAATATTTCCCCTCCCCTCAAAAGATTTTGAAGTGGTCTTTATTTTGAAGCACCACAAGAGAACCGGAAAAGTCAATTTGATCTCTAACAAAATTTTGCTGGCAACACCAAAATGGCCTCCCCTCAAATCTGAAAGTGATTGTAAGAATGTCTTTGTGCCTTTGAGTGGAAATTGTAATAGGTGGTTCTTTGCACATTTGAATAGGGTCTGCTGCTTTATAAGTTCATTATTACAGCCTTTTCCTAAAAGCCTTAATTATTATTTTCACTTCAGTTAACGCCTGGACCAGTGATGGTTTGCAGAGCTTCTGGGAGGTCAGCAGGCATGGGGAAAGGTAATCTGAAGCATTGTTTGGATATTCCCAATTGTAGGTTTGCGTCTGCATTATGAGATCAAAATGCTGAATTACCTGAGCCACAGGGATGATCTTCTGTTTCAAGGCTGGTTTTGGAACTCACTATGCTTAGGTGACTAGCATTGTTGTGACAAATTATTCACCAATAAATGTTTAGCTCAAAATTGAAATGCTTTAAATATGACAGTATATCTCCATCATTTTATTTTGGCAGGCATCAAATACCATCTCATAAGCTGTCAGCTGTCAAATTCTATTTTCACTGTATTTATCAAATACAGTGGGGGTTAAGAAAAACCCCTTTGCATGTCAACTATCAGATGTTACTGAAATATTTCACAGGAAAAGACATGCTAATTTGTTGTAGAGGCAACCGCCTTGGTGGAGACAACATCTGGAAGGGCATGAAAGGTTAACGCACTTATTCTTTATAGTCCTTATAATGCCAAACTGCAATGGCAATAGAGCAAAACCCAGAGGATCTCAGTGCTGCATAGGTGGTGAAATGGGGCCTGTGTCCCACGCCTCTACTTTTGCAGCTTGTGAGAATGTACGTTACTGTTTGACAGCTAAATGAAACAAGAACAAAACATGTATCAGTGCTGTACAAGTTGTCTCCTGTAAAATTCTAGGTTACTTGGAAGTTTTTTATCCTCTTGGTCCAGTACCAGGATATTTTCTTTGAAATCCATACCCAGGCCATGATTACATGGCTGCTGGAGAGGGTGAACACCCTGCTCCAAAATGGGAGCGGCTTATTATACAGGCCCAACATGGCTTCAAGATCAGATTGCACTATTTGCAACTTTACAGCTGGAAAATGTGATCTATGAACACAAAGTTGGCCATTCACCCTTTTGAGCAGCTGGCCATTTCAACTGGCTGCTGGCCAGAGCTAAGGCATGGGTAAGTGCAGCATCAGTTTAAATGAAACAAGCCTGTTCTTTGGTAGGTCAACATAATTAGATACCACTGCATGTAACATATCAAATCCACTAGGGATGTACACAAGTATTTGTAACATTCAAAATTCAGCCAAATTCAGTCGAATTCAGACATTTGAATCAAACGTTGGCACATTCGAAGATTGACATTTGGATTCAAATTGAATGTTTTGATACATTTGTATGAAGCTTCGTATGGGATTTGTATGTATATTTGTATGCTATTTGTATGCATTTGTATGGGATTCATATGGGATTGAACATTCATAGTGGATCTATTTGAACAAATACACATTTTCCTTGCATTTGATTTGATGTGAATCAAATACAAAAAAAAAATCATGCACATCCATAAAATCCACTCAGATTTTAACTGAGGAATCTTATTTTTATAGTTAAGTATTGCAAGGTATCTATTGCAGCTGTCAGATCATATTTTTGCCCTAAATTTAGATTTAACCTTTGTCTGATAAAATGCTTTCTTAATGATGCAATTGTGGTCTCTTAATCAGAACTTCAAGGAACCCACAGCCATGGTTTCCTATTCTTTCTTTGAAATGCTGCTATAATTTCCATTTGCAGATTGTCTACTGGCTAGTATGGTATTTGTGGAGAATGTCAGGCAAGGACATCAGGTCTGAAGGAGTATCTCTTAACATTTTAAAGATAATTTTGAAGACCATATTTTGGGAAAAATGCATTGCAGCTCTAGTTTTTACAGTAATCACTAGTAAAGAGAAAAAGCCACTGTTTTTTGCTCTATTTATTCTTGATGGTATTGACTGTCCTAATTTCTGAAGGTCAGTTCATATAGGATTCCTATAGTACTTTGCTTGCTTGACTGCTTCATACAATGCCAGATGCAGAGAAAGTACTTTTTAAAAATAACTGCATTGGTCTGACATAATATGCAGGCCTAGCTGTTCTTTTAAGGTGTTTTAAGGACATAGGAAAGAACAGTATTTCTGGAATATTCTAGAGACATGGAAAATTAGAAAGGTTAAAAAACCAAAATAGGCTTTCAAGGGGGTTTAAGTTCCATGTGCCAGAAAGGAACACCAAGTAAAAGAATCTGAGCACCAAGTGATGAGGCTTAGTTAAGAAGAGAAGAAGGTAGAAGAAGAAGAGTTGGCTTTTCTACCCCGTTTTTATCACCCATTTAAGGGGACTCAAAGCGGCTGACAATGCTTTCTATTCTCCCCACAACAGAACACCCTGTGAGATAGGTGGGGCTGTGAGAGCTCTGAAGAGAACTGTGACTTGCCCAAGGTCACCCAGATGGCTTTGTGGAGGAGAGCGGAATCAAACCTGGTATTTCCAGATAAAAGTCTGGCTCCCTAACCACTAGACCAAATTTCTGTGTACAGTCTGAATTATTAAGTCCCTGCCTAGTGATATGGTTTTTGGATGCACTCTTGATTTATAATCACCCACATGTCCACATAGCTTTACAAAATTGATGAACGGGAGGTGGGGGGAGGCTTCGCTCACCTCCACTGTTTTCTGCAAAGAACAGTTTGACAAACATTAGAACTGAACATTGAGCCTCTTCAAAAAATTTGGTGTTTGTTTAGCACGTGTTTCAAGTTTTGGGGGTTTGGTTAGAATTGAATCTAACCAGGAAAAGAAGGTTCTGCAGAACTCTGCTATCAACATGTTATTGAATTATGTATTACACCAAGGGCTTTTGGATTTATCCCATCCCTGGAATGCTGGGCTTTGAGGACAGCAATAGAGGTCTTGCTGGCACTTCTATTCACCCAAGAAGTTGCAGGGGCATGGGCTCATTATGGGCTTTCTCCTTAGTAGCACCACACTTATGAAATAAGTTTCCACTTCATGTAAGAAAAGCCTCTTCCATAGCTAGTATTTTGTTCACCCTGTCATTACCCTCTACAAAGTCTGTCTTTTTAATTTATGTTTGTTTTTTGGTATTTTATAAGTTTTAATATTGTATTTTAAACTTTTTAAAATTCCAGTATGGATGATATGGGGCAAAGTATACTTTCAGGTAAGAAAAAGCCTTTGAATACCCTGATGTAACTCTTTTTTTAAAGAGAGGATTTCAGTAAATACAGCAAGCAAAGACAGCAGCATCAATGACAACAGTGAAAAGTTTTCAGAAACTGAGCTGAAATAATCACAAAATAATTGTTTCAGTTTTGCAAGAGTTTGTATCCCACCCTGAATATTACACACTGGAAAGGTGGGGTCTAAGCACGAATGAATGAATGAATGAATGAATGAATGAATGGATGGATGGATGGATGGATGGATGGATGGAGTGGCACTGTTTTGAGTTTTTTCTGCTTTTTATTTATGCTTTAAACATTTGTGTTTGCTTTGCAGCAAGGTGATAATTAAATATAATACTTCTACCACCTGAGCAGCAATTAAATCAGTGAGATGTTTGAGGGAACTCAACTGAAACAATCACAGAATCAATATACAGTAATTTGGCATTGCTGTGCTCACAAAACAGGGTATACTGTACATCTTCATGAGTTCACATGGTAGTTACATTGCCTTGGTCTTCTTACTGTCCAGACAAATTTACCCATCTATATGATTTAATATTCTGTGTAAATAATACCAGTAAACAAAATAGTTCTGCAACTGGAAAGCCAGTAGGATGCAAGAAACCAGGTTTCATAAAATTCTCATGTAATGTCAGCAACATGTCTTGAGGGCGGAGTTGTAATTTCAAGCCTGATTCTGCCAGAATAGCCTATCACTACATACTGTATAATTCAAAACAACCTTCTCCTTACTTCCTTGTTTCATCTACTCCTTGTTTCTGAGAGTGAAAAAATACAGCTATTAAAGGAACTGGCTAACTTCCAGTTCATAAAGATGTCAAACCTTTTAATGGAGCTATACAATGAACCTGGCACTTTCCAGAAATGTGTCTTGGTTTGTATTATCACCTTTAAAGATAATCCTCCTGGTTGGCAAAGTTTTTTGCCTTCAAGCAAAATTTTTAACAAAGTTTGTTTTCTTTTGAAGCATTTGCTTTGGAACCAGACTTTCTTAATAACATGCTCTGATCAAAATACCAAATGTCTATTACATTTGGTGTTGCTGGATACAATGACTTGAAGAAATCTGAGGTGCAGTTAGAGCTAACTGTTTGGAGTAAAGTCCAAGATACTGTCCATCACAGGGTCCTTAAAACCAGTTCGCTGTAGGTGACTGTGCAGGGTGGAAGTAGGGTGGCAGTGGCAAACAAGATCAGAATCCTATCTTTTCTTTTAAATACATGAATAGTGGATGCTGGATGCTCATTTCACACAGTCACGGATGTTAAGGCTTCCATACTCTGAGAAAGTCTAATAAACCATAGATTTATTTTTTATGTAATGTTTTTGAGATCTGGCTGTGATCATCCCATATCTTAATAGGTTCCTATTGCCTTGGTGAATCTAACCTATTTTCTGAACTTACATTTATTTGATCTGCATCAGTGGATCTGGATTAACCAGACTCATTGATCTGGATCTTGTGGAGACATGGGCCAGATCAGCTCCATTGACAGTTTTGGCACTGATCTGGTCCATGCCTCCTAGTGGCTGTAAACCTCACACAAGGTCCCACTCCCTATGGCTCCAAAGGCTAGGAAGGACAGTTCCTATCCTTGGTGGCTAGAAACTTTCACCCCTCACCTTCAGGGATGTGCTTTTTTGCTATGCTGCAGAAGAGCAGCCTCCAGTAGTTTTGAATCACAGAGGCACGCTGTCTGCTCGCTTCCCATGATCTGGATCAAAGCCCTTGGTCTGGATGGAGATCCAACTAATCGGGTCTACAACATAACTGGATTAAGGGCCTCCTTAATCTGTCTTTATCTCATGCAGATACAGTGGACCAGCAGGAGGCATAGCCTCATAGATCTGCATTAGCATGCAGATCTATGTGGTTTACAAGTGTTCTACATGGACCTTTAATCTGGATTAATCCTTTAATCTCTAAACCTATCAATAAGAGGTATAAGAAGGGCTCTGCTACATCCACCCATCTAGTTCTCTTGTTTCTTTTCAGTTAAAGTTGAAAAGCAGGTGCTTGTGGGGAACTCACACATGAATCACAGTCAACACAACTCTTCTTGCACATAGTCACTCAGCTGTCTTCAATAGCATACTTGTTCTAGTACGTTACTGGATGCATGACATCATGAGAAAGTTTTGACACCAACTCCACTGCCACTGGAATGTCTTCCAATAAACCAGGGGAAAAAGTATTCCTGGCATTTTCAGGCACCGAGTTGTGCCCCCCCCCCCATATATGGTTGCATAGAGGAGGAAGGTATGACTGACTTACTGGCCACCATTTTCTGCCATGATTGCCTCAGAGGAAGCAAAAACAGCTAACTTCTAACATATGGGAAGGGAAGTGCAAAAATGCCCCAGGGTCCATTCTGCATGTGCCCTTTGTACAGTATAGGAAACGGTCTAGAGGTCACCCCTCTGTATGCTGGTGTGGCACAGGATGTCCCCTTGTTCTGGCATATAGGGGTGACATTTTGGTGGTATAACAGAAAGCACCACCAGAAGTGGGCAGGTCACCTGCAAACAGCTGAGCTGGAAACATTCCCAGCTGAAGGCTGGGAATAAGAAGTTCTCACCTTCCAGAGGTTGTGTACCAGCCTTGAAGGCTGCACTTATTCTTTGAAGAGCCAGGGCAGCATGGGGTGTCCCAATGTGGATGGCCCTGTCCCATTCCAGTAGCAATGTGTCCCAGTATAGAGCAGGTTGTGTCTGCTGCTTGTCCTGGAATAATAAGGACAAGTGTGAAGACCTTTTCAGCAGATGGGAATGATTCACCTTATGGTGGAAGAAATTCATCTTGTGAGGGGCTTCCCATTTAGCTTAATGGGTCACCAGCTATGCAGATATGATTTGTATCAAATCCTGATTCAGAATGCTAAACGCAAAGTGAGATTCATTTTTTAAATAGGTAAAGTTGTGCCAGAAGTAGAGTCTTTTCTTTTCAGAGATGAGAATGGGAATAAGGATGTACACAAACATTCAAAATATTCAAATTGGTACAAATTTGGACATTCATATACAAACTGACTGTCTGGACATTCAATTTTCCGAATTTAAATGAATACAAATATCTCAGGTTGTTTGTATGAATAATTCGGACATTTGTATGTGTACGGGTACGTACACATCACATACGTACCCATATGCATCCCTTGTGTATCTGTATGAATCCATACGGATACATACGGATGAAAACAGGATGCATATGGGATGTGTATGGACGCAGGTGGATGCATACAGGATACGTATCAGTGGATACATATTGAATATTCAAACGAATACATACAAATGTATTTGTACCGAATTGAATGTCTGGACATTAGTTTTTCTTTATTTGTATAAATTCAGATTTTTGAATATTCAGTTCGTTATGAATTGAATGTCGAAAATTGCATCTGTGCACACCCCTAAATGGGAGTCCATGCATTGGGAGGTAGGATGAATGCAGATGAAAGGTATTACCCGTGTCTAAGATGTTAGCTTTGCTGTAGCTCACACCCATGCATTTCCTGATGGGGATAGCACTACTCTGAAATCTACTGAGGTTATTGGCAGACTGTAATAGTAATGGCCACAAAGTGCTGAGATGGTGATGGAAACCATGTTATAAATTGCTACAAAAGACCAGGATTATCGACAAGCCCTCCCAAGGCAGAACTTGGTTGTCTCAGCTTTTAGAGTAAAATTACATTCCAGAGCTGATGGGCTACAATCATTTTTGGTAATTTTTGACAAAGAAAGCTTTTTATGGAGCCCTCTATTAAATCTTTAATAAATAGAGTTTCTCACCACACATAAAATATTTCTTGGGGAATTAGTATCATTTAAGAGCTAATTAGAGAAAGAGGAGCCTGCACATTTTTCAGCTGACTGCTTCTCAGTTGCTGAATGACAAGAATCTATATGCACACATTTGCAAAGACTCACTTGGAGAGTTTGCACTGCAGTTTAGCATAGCAAGGGATTGAATATTTATTTATTTATTTATTTCTGGCTCTATATCCAGAGGTCTCAGTGTGGGTCATAATAAAATCATTATACAGCCAGATAAAATAGCTAAAACACTGTCAGTGCCAGGCATGGAGAGGGTATGTTGTTCCCTATTTATGAATAGTGAATTTAGTGGGGGAGAAAAAAAAATGAAACAAAAAAATTGTGCTTAAAACTGAATCTACAAATCTAGCCCATTCCTTGTCAGGGCAGCTGCTCCCTTTACTCATGCTTTGCATAAAGGATTTTGAAGATTTGGTCATAGTATCTCTAATCAAATGGAATTTGGCCTCCTTTTTGGAGTCTTTCCAGACCTGTTGTCCTGTACTACAAGTCCCATCAGCATTAATCAGCCCTGGAAGGACAATATGTGCAAAATCTCTCTTTGGAATATTATTGCTGAGCAGCTTCCATTGGTTTGTTCTCTACAGTAAAACCTACTGGGGTCTTTAAAAACTCCCAATAAGACTAGTATAAATAGTTAGACAAATGTGCAGAAGGTACTTTGATCACGTAATTTGACTATGACTGTAATATAGTAATAATAATAAAAAATTATAATTATAATATTTATAATGTCCCTTCCACCAAAGGGTGGAACAAGAAACATATACAGCCAACAGCCACCAAATATACATATTCATATAAAATTAATGCTAATTCTATAAAATCAACTCTCTCCAGTTCCTCACCAGATACTTCCCACTTACACAATCCCATGCCTAAATGACTCACTCTGGTGAATCAAGAAGATCTTTAACTCCTTCCAAAAGTGTAGGAGGTCTTAAAGAAAAAGGAAGGGAATATCCTCTTCTCTCTTTGAACCTGTGCAGGAACCACAAACCTTCGTTCTTCTCCCACCCCTCGCTGATTGGAAAGGGAGAGCTGCTCAAGATGGAGCCCGGCTAAAAAAATGCTTTCCTCTGCCGATTGCTGTAACAATGTAATGTATCTCTAGTAGTTACAGTGGCATTCACAAAAAGGGAAAATCTATGTTCAAAGATCCAACACTTTTTTTTTTTATCTCCAGGACTCTAGCATTGTAGGGGTGGGAAGGACAGTGGGGCAGACTTTCCCAGATGTGAAATCCCACCCAACGGCAGCAGGCATTGGCCAGAAGGATATGGGGTGAACAGCCCAAAAGGCAGATCTCCACCCCAAATATTCCGGTAGCATTCCCATTGGGGAAAAAAAAAAAAAACAGGCTAGCCACCAAAACGGTATAGTCCTTGTAAAGTCTGGGAATAAAAATTTAATTGGGATCGCATTATCCTGTATGCATCCTGTTCTCATCCTGTACGTATCCGTACTGATGCATATGAATAGTTGAGAAGACTTTGCAGACAATTTGTGCTGTATAAATGGCTCTGCTGGGAACCATCTGTATGCTTGCAGAGGCACCCATTAAGGGCAGTAATGCTGAATGCTGAGATAAGATATCACCTGATGCCTATCGTTGAACATTCCTTTGGAAAAATGAATGACTTGATCTCCATTGGGCCGTTTGCTCAAAGAAGCTGAACAGTGATAACATCAGATCTCCTATTTGTATAGGAACACATTACACATCCTTTGCCTGGAGTGTCTATGAATGAAGTTATGCAAGCAGCAAATGAATTTCTTAAATGCAAAGAAAAATTAAACTGTAGCTGAATGTAGACCAGTGATTCTCAAACTATGCTCCTCCAGGTGTTCCTGAGCAAGAACCCTAGGCATTCTATTCCCAGAATTCCATGGCAGCCATTCAAGAACATCTGGAAGACTAGGTTGAGTACCAATGATCTAGACACAGCACTCCTTCACTGTTAACAAGAGTCAAGTTCTACCAAAATGTTAGGGATTTTGCACTTAGGGTAGCAAGATAATGATGAAGTGTCAATTTCTGTGTCCAGTTTCAGGTTGCTTATTCCCCTCACAAATGCTGCCTTGATAATGTGAAACTCACAATTTTGAAAAAAAGCATGACGGACTACTTTACATTGTGTGCTTTTGGATGTCTGATCATTGGCTTTTTATGCACAGAAGAAGACATAAAGATTGCAGAGAGACTAAACAAATTCTTTGTCTCTGTATTCATGGAGGAAGACAGAGGAAACATGCCAATAGCTGAGCCTGTATTTTCTAAAGAATTAAACTGGATAGAGGTAACCAAGGAAGATGTTCTTGCATGTCTTAATAAACAAAATGTTAACAAATCACTGGGACCAGATGGTATTCATCTAAGAGTTCTTAAGGAACTCAAATGCGAAATTGCTTACCTTCTAGCCAAAATATATCAACTTTCCCTAACATCAGGCTCTGTGCCTGAAGACTGGAGGGTAGCAAATGTAACACCAATCTTCAAAAAAGGATCCAGGGGTGATCCAGGCAATTATAGACCAGTTAGCTTAATGTCGGTTCCATGTAAGGTGATGGAAACCATCATTCAATTAGTGTGCACATGGAGGAGCAAGCATTGTTGAACAAAAGTCAGTATGGCTTCTGCAAAGGTAAATCATGCCTTACGAACTTGTTGGAATTCTTTGAAAGTGTCAATAAACATGTGGGTAAAGGCAAACCAGTAGACATTGTCTATCTGGGCTTTTGACAAGGCCCCACATCAAGGGCTATTGAGTAAACTCATCAGCCATAGTATAAAAGGACAGGTTCTGTCCTGGATTTGTGACTGGCTTAAGGATTGGAAGCAGAGAGTAGTAATAAATGGCCAATTCTCAGGGTGGAAAGAGGTGAAAACTGGGATTCCCCAAGGTTCAGTGTTGGGACCAATGCCTTTTTAATTTATTCATCAGTGATTTAGAAGAAGGGGTACATAGTAAAATAGCGAAGTTTGCTGATGATACTAAATTGTGTAGGGTAGTAGAATCTGAAAGAGTTTGCCATTTCCATTCAGTACTTAAATCCTTCTCTGTTCACTATTTATCCTTGATTAATGGCCTCTCCTTGCACATTGTCTAATCCAAATTCCATTACAATATCTTTACTATATATTTGGACATTATTGATCAATGATTCTACTTCACATATTGACTTTTCACACAGTTTCAAATTGTCCATATAAAGAAGATGTAAGAGTTTTGGTAACACTTTGGAAGCCCAATATCCTTTTATAGTTTTCTTCAAAAGCACTAGCAGTAATGTCAGAGACACAATAAATAGTACTGATGAGAATGAATTACTCTAAAATAGACCTCTTCATAGGTTGACCTGGCTTATCTCCTTATTAGCTCAGTCTTCCATAATCTTATTGCCTTCTTAATAAACATTTTGCTTTCTCACTAACTCCAAACATTTCATTTAAGATCCAATTACAATAAGTGATAACAAATCAAATGCTTTTTGTAGTGAACCCAAGCAACACATGAGTCAGTTTTTCTTCCTTTACAATCTTCTGGAATCATTTTATTGACTAGCAGCTGATCTTTTGTGCCTCTTGCTTTCTGCTGATTTCCCTTCTGTTCTACAGGTCCCGGATTTATTTTTCCCATTTTATTCTTGTGAGATGTTTAAATTTTGTTGGGTAGCGGCAGTTGCATGATATTGCATCTTTTGTGTGGACAGGTCTGGCAGCCACTATCTATTCATCACTTTCTTCTCCTTATCACATACATTGAATTGCTTTGCTGTTCTTTCATGCGAGGTGAAGAAGTGTTTGAGCCAGACACCAAGCATTTCATTCTCTACAGGTTCTGCCCAGTTTGTTATCCTCTTAACTAATTTCTTAACTAATTCTGGCATTACTATCAGATATTCCATGTGGCTTCTAGCCATTTTAGACTTTTAAAACTTACATTGCATTCCTAGTGTGTTCTTTGGTTTGTTTTACAGGCTTTCCAAAATATAACAGTATCAAGACAGGGGTTAAAAAGCATGATATAGCATAGCTATATTGGGATTGCCATATGTATCTGTGGCAACCTCAATATAGCCTTGATATATAGGGTTAAAATGGCATATTTCCCTATCCTGGGAATACTCAACGTGGATTTTCTTAGAAAACCAGAAAAACCCTAGCAATCTGGAGGCTCAGCGGTATGATCCTTGCTGAATAAAATGGCTCCCTGAGTGTGTACATGGCCAAATCTGAGGCAAAAATGGCCAGTGCTCATGTGTAGGAATACATGCACACTTCTGGATCTGCATGTGACAACAGCATGGAAAAAGACACTTTTTTTGTGCTGTTTCTCAGCTGCCAGAAGTGACCATGCCACACAAGTGATCATGCCAGAAGACTTTTAATCTGGAATATCTCTAAGAAGCATGATTTTACAGAAACATCTGGAGATGGCCTTATTTATTTGAAAGTTCAAAGTGACTCACATTTTTTTCCATTAAAAAATTGTCTAAAAAAGGACATTCTGTCAGAATAGTGCAATACAGGTTTTATATCCAATTATTTTCTTTGATGTTGCTGTGATCTGCTCCAAGTATTTCTAACTCCTCTTTGTTTTTTTGGAACGAAGATGGTATTTCTTTACTAGGCATTCCTTAATCTTTCCATTTTTCAGCTTCTTTTCTTTCATATCTTGTAGTTTACTGATATCTGACCTCAATCTGTTGAATTTATTCTCCAGTCTGATCTTCCATTTTGGTGATGTAGTTTCTTGCTTCCTCTCAGGATTTCTACTTTGCTAATTACTGCCGGTATAATGTGCACAAGCTGATAGGTTTCCTGTGATGATCTGGACCTAATGTCTGCTACTGATCTTCTGTGACCTTCTAATGTTTGGGCATGGTCTTTCATAGTGACTTTCTTCAGTGCAGGCAGTATTAAATCCCTTTGATTTAATAATTTGTGTATCCGATGTTTTCTGTCTTTCAGAGTTTGATTGAGACAAGCTTCCTAAGAACACAAGAGAAGCCCTGCTGGATCAGACAACAGCCAATATAGTCTGTGCAAGCATCCTGTTTTCCACAGAAGCCCACTCCTTGTTTCTAGGCATTCTCACAAGCAGGAAATGAAACTCCCACTTTCTCTTGACTCCTTGAAAAGCGGCCTTTTGACTACAGGATCTTTCGTGTTCCTCTAACCAGGGGGCAGTTTCTAAGCATCCATTGACACATCTGTCTTCCATGAATTCATCTTTCTAAAAGCTTTTAAGGGTAGTGGCTCTCACTACTTTCTCTGGTAGTAAATTGCATAGAACTCAACGAAATCCAGCTTAATTTCCTAAAGCAAACAGTACAATTATCTTGAGGTAGGTTTTAGTTGTATATACAATCTATACCTAAATATAAGAGTCCATCAAAGAAGAACACAACACATCAAATAAACCAGCTGAAAAAGAGTAGTTAAAAAAAAAACACCAGTTGAAATCACAGTATTTTTTCTATGTGCTCTTTTGCTCTCAACTGTGTTTTGGAGTCTTCTCCAGTTTTAAGCGGTTGCTTCAGGATGATTCTCTAATTTAATCAGTCTGCTGCAAGAACTTTTCAGGAGTCTGTGTCAATACCAAGAGATATCATATCCCACCTACAAACATTCTTATAATGCATTTGTGGTCAGCCAAGATTTTTTGTTACCAGTTCACCTTAAAGAATGTCCCTTGGAATGTGCCTTCTTTTATACTATTTTAAAAATAATTGTTTATATATACACATAAAGTCAACACAAATGCTGTTGAAGCCCACCAATTCCTTAGGCTGTGTTCACATCTAAATTTTAAGCTGTTTTCAGACCACTTTCAGAGCAAAAGACATCAATAAAGTGATTAATCATTTTCTTTCCACATTATCTAACTAAATAGGTGAATTTTCTGAGTTAGATAAATCCAAAAGAAAACAGCTCATCACTTTGCTGATGTGTTCTGCCATTCTGACAGTGGACTGAAGCTGGATTAAAACTGCAGTGTGGATGCAGCCTAAGAAAACAATAACCAGTTGTTGAAAATAGATCATTTCAGACTTCCATAACAGGATTTAAAAGTGATGATAATAAGAACTTAAGAGCAGAAGAGAAGCCTTGCTGAATTGAGCCAGAGCTCATCTAGTCTAGCACCCTGTCTCACACAGTGGCCCACCAATTGCTTATGGGCATTCACAAACAGAAGACAAAAGGAAAAACATCACCTGCTCTGAAATCCCTGCAAATGGCCTTTAGAGGAATACTGTCTGTCTCCCCAGCCTGGAGGAAGTACTTATGTGAAAGTCCCAACCCTTTATCATATAAATCTGTAGTCTCAAAATATGAGGTCCTAGAAAGTCTTTAAATCAGAGAAGACAATGTTTGTGGCAGTTTGTAACTAGTTTCAATCACTTGATCCAACAATCATGAAAAGCATCTTGCTTCCATGGTTTGAACTGTGCACAAAGTAGCAGATAAGAATTCAGGCTGCGTCTTCATGGCATGCATTATTTCGATTTAAATAATTCGAAATAACTGACCCGGAACAAAGCTGTCTACACGACTTGCAAATTGATCCAGTTCCGAGGGCATTCCGATTGCAGCCTTAACGCGGAATCAATCCTGGTAATCCCCACAATAGCCCTGTGCTCCTGCCCATTGCCAGTCATGGTGCCCTGTGATTGGTCCTCCCTCCCAGGATCCCACCCTCCCTTCCCTTTGCGTCATCCATGCTCTGCTGGGGATCCCCTGCCCGATCCGTCCCCTTCTCTCCCCTCCCTCTCCCTTCCCAGCAGCAGCAGCAGCAGCAGCAGCAGCCGCCATCCATCCATCCATCCATCCATCCATCCATCCATCCATCCATCCATCCATCCATCCATCCATCCATCCATCCTGGCGCGGCGCGGGCGGCTTCGCCCTGGGACTCCTCGTTGCCCGGTGGCAGAGCCGCCGCCACTTTGCGTCATCCATGCTCCGCCGGGGATTCCTGTTCTCTCCCCTCCCCCTTCCCACCACCACCACCACCAGCAGCAGCAGCAGCAGCATCCATCCATCCATCCATCCATCCATCCATCCATCCATCCATCCATCCATCCATCCATCCATCCATCCATCCATCCATCCATCCATCCTGGCGCTGCGGCGCAGGCAGCTTCGCCCTGGGGCTCCTCAGTGCCCACCTCCGCTTTGCCCAACTCCACCGCCGCTGCCGCTGCCGCCGCTGCCGCCACCGCGTTCTCGGCACCTTTTGCCCCGCTGGCCGGAGCGCGCTCGCAGCCCGGGCCGCCCCTGCCTCCCCCACCGGCGGCTCCGGCTCTGGCGCCATCCATCCATCCATCCATCCATCCATCCATCCATCCTGGTGCTGCGGTGCGGGCAGCTTCGCCCTGGGGCTCCTCCGCCGCTGGAAAAGGAGGAGAGGCAGGCAAGACGGCGGGCGGGCTCAGCGTGCCCACCGCGGGGGAGGGCGAAGGGGGCTCCTCGCTCGCTCTTCCCCCGGGGGCTGGGAGGGAACTCGGAGAGCGGGGAGAGTGGCCTGGGAAAGTTCCGCGGGGACTCCCCTTTCCTTTCCTTTTTAAAGTTCAGAACTGCACAAAACTGCAACATTGTTATAAGCTACATCGCTACAGTGTAGCTTTCGAGGTAGTGGCTGTTGGATTCTTTCAATGGAATCACTCTTTGGAAGCGAGCTATTGGGGGAGGGAATCCTAAACATGACGTGCCTCAAATACGGACAAGCCATTGGTTACAGTGCGATTGGGGGCGGGACAGCCTGGACACGGAATCTCATCCCGGAAAACGATACTGTCCACACAGTAAAAAATGAAACACGTATCAAGGGCACGTTCCGGAGTGAGAGCTGTTGAAATCAGGATTTATTTCAAATCGGTATAACGTGGTTTAACACGGAAGAAGCGTGTTAAGCCAAACTGCCGTCTGAACTGTGAGGACTCAAATCGTTTTGAATTCGAGATAACGATGCCGTGAAGACGCGGCCTCAGAGTTCACTATAGCGATATGTTACAGGATCCAGTAGCTTCAAATGAAGCCAAAAGCCGCCTTTTGAATTATGAATTATAGAAGCTTTTTTCCACTTTGCTGACACAGAGAGATGGGCTATAATGGCCCTTGGATTCTAACATGTTTTCTTGTTTTCTCTTTTGCAAAAGTAATATTTTTCTTCATGTGGCAGTAGATGTGGAACATGTAAATCAGATGGAAAATAATATGAATAAATATTTGGAAATATTCAGAGTCTTTTGACAGAAAAAGCATAGTTACCAAACTTCAGTAGCTCACAGGAGAGTTAGGACCAACAAGGGGAAGTATTTTTTTCACCCAGATGGTCATCATCCTGTGTTCTGCCAGAAGAGGTGGTGACACTAACCACAGAAATTCATGGATGATAGGTGTATCAGTGGTTACTAGAATGGATGAATCTCTAGGTATAGGATGGAGAGAAAGGAAGACCTCAAAAGACCACTTGGAGGTATTCAAGAGCAGGTGAAGGTTTTCCCTTTGTCTTCTGCTTGTGAATGACCAGAAACAATTGGTGAGCCACTGTGTGAGACAAGGTACTGGACTAAGGTAGTTTGTAGCCTGATCCAGCAGGGCTCCTATGTTCATATTAAGACAACACGATACTATTTCAACATGTAGTTCCATGTCTTGCTATTGAAGCTGATAATATATGCACACTATGTGATGCTCCATGCCCCTATGGGTAATAGAATTTTAACTTCTAAACTTGTTTCTGCATGGGCCTGAGACTATTTGGCTGTCTGGTATTCATAAATTAATGTGGCTACTTTGATGACCTGTTAATACTCCTACATATAACATAAGGGAAGGAAGGGAAAGGGGGGGGGAGTAATAGCAGAATTAGATATTTGTACTTGACCAGCTTTCAAACAAGTGGTTGTGTGTGCGTGTCATTTCCCCCGCCCCCACATTTCAGCTATTATCCCCTTTTCTTGTCAATATACATCCATTATGTCACTGGACAGCAGACGATGCAGGTAGATTTTTCCTCCCAGTTCTCTACAGTCTTCATCTTTTTCTCTAAATTTCCATGTTCAGTCTCTTGTTGCTGAAGATGAAGTTTGAACAGATTCACTTGCTAAAGTTATTTCTGATGGCACCTGCAAACTGTTGGGACTAATGAAACTACAGCTGGTGATGATAGGTTCTAAGAGAATGCTTGCTTACTGCTTGACTGGCTGTTTCTTATTTTTGTTTTCAGCCCTTTCACATTCATCTTATTTTAGGCTGATCATAAACAGAGATTGCTTTGAACAAAAGCACTGAAGCCAATCAAACCTTGGTCATTTTTGAAATCGGACAAGGGCTAAATGGAACTGATAGCCAAAACTGTTTGATTTGTAGGATTTTGAAGTGCAAAGAACAACAACAAAAGAGTTCATCCAGCTTCTGTAGTTGCGTGGAAGAATGAATTGCATGGGATCCAGTTGCTCTTGATGAAAGGGGACTGTGGGAAACTTATCTGATTTGTACCAGTTTTTTGGGCTGTTATGCTATGTTCCAGGTTTCTTCTGAGAACCTAAGATGCAGTATTTATCTTCAGAGGATTTTGCTCTTGGAAGAGTCAAAAGCAACTGGTGTTTTTCCAGATCTTGTTTCCCTTCTTATATATGCCTGCTGTTTTGTTTGACAGTTCTTTTGTTTGAATTGTCGATGTGCCATTTTTCCCCCCTGGCTATAACCTGTTGGTTTTGGGTGAAAGTGTTAATGGTGGATTGTTGAGGCTTACTTGTTTATTATGTATGTGCATAATCCGGTGTGTGTGTGTCACTGGTGGGTCTAAGGTAGGGAAGTGCACAAATATTTGTATTATTCGTTACTCAGACAAATTCTAACAAATTCAGACATTTGAACTCGAATAGAGTGTTGGTGCATTCGGATGCCGATATTCAGATTCGAATCGGATTCTGAGGACATTTGAATGAATATCCATGACATTCTAGCATTTCTCCACCAGGTGGCGCTCTTCCTTTTAAGGTTTGTATGTATTGATTCTAATGTGATAGATTCTAATATACATATGAATATTATTAAGAAGTGATGTGATGCTGTTGCCTGCTGCCTACCTGAGTCACCCATGCTTGTAGCACTTCCATGTGGTATCCAAAGTGCTACAAGCACAGATGACTTGGGCAGGCAGTAGCCAGCAGCATTGTATTGCCTCTTAATGACATTTGTATGTATATTTCACATTAGAATCACAGATCTGCACATACAGATAACTTTGTATCTGTACATATGGATGAATTCATAACTGCACATAGGGATAATACATATCTGTCCAGATATGTATATTTAGACTCATATTTGTTACAGATACGAATTGGCATGATCTCTTGCACTTCTGTGCTATGTATGTCCAGATTTTACATACAGATCTGAGAGATCATGTAGATTCGTATGCTGCAGAGAGTGAATGAGAGAACATGGTATGTATCTATGGTACATATCTATGGAATACATATTACACACATATTTATAATACATATCCAGCATATGTATCATAGATATGAATCCTCCATTTGCATATGCGTATGAAACATATGTGTCTTGGATACATATCCGAGATATGTATGCATCATACGTGTATGCAAATGGGATACATATGTATCTTAAGTATGTATCTAAAATGCGTATGTTTCATACACGTACGCAAGTGAAAGATACGAATCTCCCATTTGCATACCTGACGTTTGTATGCTAAAATTTGACATTCGTATCTGGGACGAATACTTGGCAAACATTTGAATCCATTTGATACAGATACGGATCAAATGGATTCGGGTTCATATTTATTTGCCCGGACACGAGTGTCAAAGCATTCAATTTGTGTCGAATTGAATGTCAAAAACAAAAACAAACAAAAAACAAAAACCTGTACACATCCCTAGTCTAAGGTGTGAGTCTCTATTTTGCTTGTTACTGTAAAAAGGCTTCTAGATGCTGCTGATAAATTGGCCTTGGTCCCTGTTAAACTTGTGGGGATGTTGTTTTATTTCAGTGGCCTCTCTGGTAAGACTGTTCATGAAATCCCTTTACCTTGACTATAGTTTCTGTTTGTCCAAACAGGATCTTGTCGTTTTTGGCCCACGCATGTTCTGCTATCACTGACTTGTTAGTGTGCACGAGATGCTGTAAGGGGAGAGTCACCTGTTTCCATTTTGGCTTTTGAGGATTAACATCAGAAGTAAAAACCTTCTCAAGGGAAAGCAAGATGTTTGTGCTATGTTCTGAAGAAGAAAGGCATGGTTGGCCTTGAAGCAGTACCATCTGCAACCAGTTGCACCTGGGAACTCCCGAAGCTGAATTAGCAATCAACCCATGAAAAAATTATATCTGTGTAGGCATAAGAAAGGCTGTGCTATGGGTGAGAAAGGGGCCACCACTGTAAAAACTCTTTCTGCAATATCTATCATACCGTACCATGTTATAAGTTAATCAGGAAATCCTTTAACCCCTCTGAAAGCCAATAAAACTATAACATACCTATTAATGATATCGCTACAGCATGCATGGGGATGACTGCCGAGTACAATAAAGTTATTGACTGGTGCTAGAAGTGAATCTCCCTGTGGAGAGAGAATCATATGTAAGGAACCATAGTTGAGATGCTTCTCTCGTCACCTGCTGCATACTCAGAGGTTTCTCTCAGCTGAAGAATAAATTGCCCAGATAGATTCACATGGAAGAAAGTGATACTTCAAGCAGCCATCATTTTCACTATATGGTTGCTTTTTATTTTATAATAGAAATATACCCTGAACTTGCAATGCATGTAGATATATGTCCATATGAGACAGAAGACAGAATATCAAATAACCTAGTAGTTCATAATTTCAATCATTCAGTAACTTAATGGAGCTTCTGATTATTTTTTTTTACTGAGTTTGGACATTAAAAAATGGAAAATAAATTAAGTTATCTAAAACTTGCTCACAAAGAAAATAACAAAATATTATCTGACAATTCCTTCTAACTACACCTCTTCAGAAAGTAAGTGGGATGAGACTGGAAGTAATATAAATATTTATTTGGCCTTTTCTGCACTGGGCCTTATTTCAGATTATACCCCAGAATAGGCACCTGTCATCATGCTAGTACAGACTTCCACATACCCTGATACAGCCTTTAAGGGCCCCCTGCCTTCCCAGAAGTTGCCTAATTATCACCTAGCTGTGGAGCACAAAATGGTGCTCCACATACTACCTAACCTTCCCTAACCACTTACCTGTCACATCCAGCTGGTGAGCATTCACACCTCTGGCTGGACAGGGAGGTCAACAAAGCTGCCACACAAGCACTCTGGCAGCTCTCTGCCCTCCTGATGCTACTGTGACTGTGCAGAGTGTCAGCGTCATGATGACAACGTTGTTGAAGCATGTGCAGTTATGTAAGGCGCCATACTCAAGATGGTGGCATCCTGAAGAGGTTTGGCCGGCGATCAAATGGAAAGTGTTTGATCATGGGGTGGGCTAGGCTAACATTGATTAGCACTCCCAAGTGCAAGGACTAGTCAACACTAGTTGACTGCATTCCTTTCCCATCCAGCAGACAGAAAGGGAAGTGTGAAATTGCCCCAGGTCTCTAAAAACAATGCTTTCAAAATACTTTATTTAAATGCTCGCCAATCTTTGTACTTCAGAAACTGTATTCCGATTTAAGAAATGGGCATCTATTCTGAGTTAATTCGATGTGTCAGGTTTGATTTCTTGCTGACATCCAGGACCTTCTATGGCATCTTTCAACCAAAGCCCCAAGACTTATTATTTTGCTTCTCCTGCTCTTGTGGCAGGAAGGAGATTTCTATATGTTCTTTCTTTGCCACTGCAAGTGCTGAGAAATTTAAGAGTGCTAGTCATATGAAAAACCTCTTCATCATCCACAGTGGTATAAATACATTGATTAGAACCAACTAGAACATTGATAAAAAGCTTGCACTTTCCTTTGTGACAATCTGATTAGTCTTATTCAGCTGTGGTATCGGTCAGCTGTGGATTCAGGAAATATAATCTGCTGTACACACAATATCTTTCCCAAGTTCTAATTCTATATTTCTGTCTAAATTCTAGGTTGCTGTTGTTACAACATCAAGACTGAGAAGGAATCCTATCCTGCCCCTACTGCCATTCCTATAGTAAGGACACAAGGGGCAAGTGGAAATATAGTGGCAGGGATAAGGAGGGAATGGAGAGGTACACCAAGAATTAGTTGATCCTTGGAAGGAAGAAAAGAGAGACATGAATGTTGGAGGGGATTGAGACAGATTTAGTTCAGCTCTTTAAAAAAAAAGCAGAATAGGAACTAGTTAATATTTTGATAGACAGTGATGAGAAAATTTTAAGTCTCTTGGCGAAGTAAAGACCAGCTTAGAAGAAAGCAAAGACAAACCATTTCTATATTTTTGTCAAGATTATTATATGGACGTGAATTGAAGGCATAGTTACCGTCATTATTTAAACACGCAATTTTAATATTATCCTGTAATTAAAATTTCATTGTACTTTAACACTGCACTAAATCTGCCTCCAACAAAAATTATCTTGTAGGACAATGTTCATTGTGTTTCCCCTACAAAAATCTAGCAGAAAACCCAGTAGCAAAATCTTGAGCGCATAAACATTGTTTTAAGCAAGGCTGAAAACCTCAACAGAGTCAGTCCTGGCCTTCATTCAGTAGGTAGCTGATCCCACAGCAGGGAACCATGGATGCATAGGTCATCCCTCTGTCTGTGACCAAGTGGGTGGCATATGCAGAAAGTCGGTATCTACAGAAGGAGGATTTTGGATGTTTCTAAGGACATAATCCAAGACTGCCATAGTGTAAACCAATTCTCTGTAGTTTACAAAACTGTTCAGAGGATGGACTGTTGCCTTATTGCTACTTCAAATACGGTGAGATCAGAAAAACTACTGGAAAAAATGCAAGGCCTTCGTAAAGAGAGGTCAAGATGGCAATCGTTTCTCCACATGGTGCCCAGGAGTCAAATCTGACCCTGTGGCCCTTAACGACTGAGGTCTGACCTTGCATTTCAGAACAAAGATAATCATCAAACAATAGCACAACGTGCTTAGACAGTTTGAAAGACCTGTCCACATAAGTTTCAGTTTTTACAAAACGTAAGCACTAACAAGATAACCTGAAAAGAAGCGTAGAATGACACATTACAACAATTGCCCATCCACTTCCACCAACAGTGGTGTTCTGTGGACCGAAAACTGTATCCAAGTTCATTGTTAATAAGCAAATCAAATCAAGGTTTGTATACTATGAACAAGGCTGCAAGAGTTTCTCTCTTCAGTTGTTATATATGGAACCCACCATATGGATTATAGTAAACTGTATCTTCATGCATATGCTTACAATTATATTTTGGAATGCTTTAAACATGTTGTTGCATTTCTGTTGTTTAAACAGAAGGAACGGGATTGCAATTGTTTTTTATTTTTGTATGCTCTTCATGGATAGAAGAAATACTCGTGTCATTAAGCTTTTCAGAGGAAAGGTGGGAGATAGGGCTATCACACCATTAATGGCTCATAGTGCTGATGGCAGTTGGAGATGCTAAACCTCCAAAGGTTGGCTTCTTGGGTACTGCAACCATAGCAAACTGTATTCATGTTCTGCTGGTGGGCTTCCCTTTGCCACTGACTGGCCATTGCAACAGCAGACTGCTGGTCTAGAAGGGCCATGGGTCCAATCCAGTGAGGCATTCCTTATGGTCTTATGTTCCTGTATGAGCACATTGAGGTCATACTCAGTTCTCTGCTCTAAAGGTCTGATGATGTGTATCAAAACAGAGGCCTGCAAACATGAGTGGCCTATAGCAGATTTAGCTCTGGTCATACCATTCCCACTTCTGCTTGGGCTTTGATTGACTTTTAGGGTTAGCGTGGAAAGCATAGAAGAAATCAGCCAGTGAAAGGAACAGTAGCTGACATGCCTATGCATATTCTCAGCAAAAGTGCTTCTGTGCATGTGCAGTGACATATTTCTATTTCCATTTTTATTTGTATACCACCTTTCCAAAAGAACATTTTGCCCAGGGCAGTTTACAACAAACAGAAAACATAAAATGCAAAGTAATGATCAAAACATAATAAAAATATATTATAAAAATTGCACATCAAACAAAACATTGCAAAATAAGCCAAAACACAAACACAAATTGAGGCAGCTAAGGCTGAATGGAGTCCAGAGCAGCTGACCAAAGATCCCAGTCCATTTCCATGTCTTTTTTTATACTGTCCTTCAAAAAAAAAGAAAAAGAAAAAGAAAAGAAAAGAAAAGAAAAGAAAGAAAAAATGCTCAAGGCAATTACAACAAAGAAAAAATATAATGCAAAATGATTCATTATAAAATTACATATAAAAATACATAAAAATACATATGGGCTGGATGAGGGCCAATAAACTGAAACTGAATCCAGACAAGACAGGGGTGCCGTGTGTCGCAAGGTCTCAGGTCCGTGTAGTTAGGAGATACCCTGTCCTTGATGGGGTTGCAATGCCCTGGAAGGGACAGGTGCATAATTTGGGGGTACTCCTGGATTCCATGCTAACTCTTGAAGCTCAGATGGAGGCCGTGGCCAGGAGTGCCTACTCCCAGTTACTGCTGGTGCATCAACTGAAGTCTTTTCTGGATAGAGACTACTTGGCCAGTTATCCATGTTCTGGTAACCTCTAGACTGGACTACTGTAATGCACACTACATAGAGCTGCCCTTGAAGACGGTCCAGAAGTTGCAGTTAGTGCAAAATGCAGCTGCTAGAGTGCTGACTGGAACAGCTAGCCAGATGCACATCACACTGGTTTTAAAAGAATCGCATTGGCTGCCAGTTTGCTACCAAGCCCAATTCAAGGTGTTAACTCTGACTTATAAGGCCCTAAATGACTTGGGCCCCAAATATCTAAAGGAACACTTTCTCCCATACTGACCTGCCCATGCCTTAAGATCTAGTGGTGAGCTTCTCCTGGTTGTCCCATCACCTTCAGTAGTGAGGATGGTGGGCACCCGGGAGAGGGCCTTTTCGGCGATGGCCCCCAGACTATGGAATAGTCTCCCCCTCGAGGCAGGTCATGTACCCTCCACATTGCTGTCACCTATTTCTACACTGCCATCAGAAGAAGCCTCTCCAATCTGATCCCCTCCACTCTGTTCTGCTTGCTGACTGTTCTCTGGATCTCTTGCTGCTTCGTGTCGAAGTATTTAAGCAACCTTCACCAGAGCTCTGCCTGAGCTTCAGCAGTGACCCAAAATTCAGGGGCAACTCTATAATCCTGCGGCATCAGAGTTGTGCAATTCTTCATCTCTGTGACTCTGGGTGCCCCCAGACTGGGACAGTAGCAGTGAAGCAAGTAGGAGCACGGCATCCCCCCTTCTCTCCCTGCAAAGTAAAAAGATGCTGGAAAACCAGCATTGTTTTACTTCATGCTTACCATTTATTTCCTCCACTCCTATGGGACCAGCTGCACTGGAAATCTGAACCTTCCGTTCCTCTAGTTTGGTCAACCAGAAGCAGCTCTTCCTTAAATGCAAAGTTTCTTATCCTCCAGTTTGGAGGACTGGAAGG
Source organism: Aspidoscelis tigris stejnegeri (assembly GCA_023333525.1). Classification (NCBI taxonomy): domain Eukaryota; kingdom Metazoa; phylum Chordata; class Lepidosauria; order Squamata; family Teiidae; genus Aspidoscelis; species Aspidoscelis tigris. Next base: position 89,584,411 of record JALMGA010000003.1, on the reverse strand, counting down.
ACCTTTGCATTTAAGATGGAGTAAAGGGCATGTCTGGAAACACCCCCTGTTGAAGAGATTCACTAACTCCAGAGCTTCACCCCACCAGCCTCAATTACATTCTCAAGTCTCCAATGCTGTTGAGGTGAGAAACTGGCTGCACCTGGTAGGGATAGATTTTCTGGGGTAGTTTTGGATATTTTAGGCTAGAGTCCCTCCTCTTTCACCTTTTGTACTAGCAACCTATCCAAGTAAACCCTTTTTATTCGCAAAAAATTGCTTTGGCAGACATGTATGTGCCATGCCTGCTAAGAAGAGCAGCATGATTTGAAAATGTCCTTGCAGCACATTTTTCTACCCTCAACAGCTCTGTGTCAGCTCTTTTTGCTTTTGTTTGTGTTTTATTCCTTACTTTTGGTGCTGTTTCCTATTAAAATTATTTTTGATTGAAGAAACTGACTTGGGAAGTATTTTGTCTTGCTGCTAGCTTGCTCTTTTTGTGCATCCTGCCATTTTATTGGTTTTCAACCCTCTAGTGCTAAAACACCCTTGCTTTGGGTTGGTGGCTGAACTGAGCTAGATTTCCCTCAAATGTCTAACCTTCTATCTGTAACAATCAGTGCTGAGTGGGAATGGAGGCAGGATTACTGAGCCTCTGTTTCCCCTATTACCATATTTTGCACAATGTCAGGCAAGGAAGAGGCTTGCATTGGTAGCTACTGAGGCAGCCAGACATCTCATTGCAGAGTGGAATAAGACCACCTAACAAAGGTTTCCATTGCTTGACAAATGGAGGGTGGAAAGTCCTCAAATAAAATGGATAGAAATGAAAAGGTTTGAGTGTTGTGATCAGAAGATGGACTGCAGAAGGTTTAAAGTGAAAGTATGAAAATACTTCTTTCACCTGAAGTCACAGTTTAAATATATTTAGCTGGCAATCACTTTGGATTATGGTTTATGTTAGCCTTTCAACGTGGGCAGAGGGCAATACACTCTTTTGCAAGGCACTGTCCTCTGGATTGCTGGTGCATTCAGTTAAAGAACTAGTTCCACTCCGGCTCTGTATGTGATCCTCTATAAAGCCAACATAAGAAATCACAGGATATGTGAACTATATCTATTGGATCTGAATGAGTTGTATATAAACTAGCCAGTTTAAAACGAGAAATATGTTGCAGGTTGCGAGGCAGAATTTTTTTATATATTTTTTCCTTATGGGAAAAAGAATAACCCTCACAACAGGAATTTAACTACATATTGAAGATAGCCTGGAGAAATGAATCCCTCACCCATGAAATGCAGGAGTACCTTTGCTGTTGATTGAGAAGGCAGAGTTAGCATTCTATTGAGATGCACCTGCCAAGTGTTTCTCCCTTGGAATGTCTGCCTATAATATTTGTTCTGCTTCACAGTCTGTTACAATAACACACTGGGATGAAGCCTTTAGTGTTTGTTTGTGAAGGCAATGAGGGGTGGAAGCATTTCAATTACATTATTCTCAGTGAAATTAGAACAATACACAAGGCTTTAAAGGAAAATGGGAGGAAAAAAAGACAAAGACAGCTACACATCAGAGAGCAGAAAGAGATCACATTCAGTGACTTGGATGCGATGAGCAACTGGAGTTATCAAGATCTCTGATCCTTATAGTTTCCATAGTTTACTATCTCTGAGTGAGGCTTTTCTTGTAGTTCTGATATCCTCAGAGGTGCAAGGCACTGTGGCATGCGAGGGCCTTCTTTGTGGTGGCCTCTTGGCCTTAGATTTGGTGCCAGTATTATACATACATCTTCATCTGGGCCCTTGACTAGTTCCTTGAATGTATTCCTACCAGGCTGGGTGGGGAAAAGGAAGGTTGTACGGGTTACATTTTCCAAAATGTTTTAGTGGTTTTAACCTGCCCTGGGACCTCCCAACAAAAAACCGTTTGAATGTTGAAATTCAAATATTGTTAAACCCTATTCAAATTTGAATGTCAATATTCATTGAATTCAAATTGGATTTTTGAATTTTCAAATATTTGTGCACTACTGACATCTTAATTGGATGTGCCAGCATCCTTTGCTGCTTACATTAGTCATTTCTCCAAGGGTTTCTTGATCTCATCTATGGGTGGGTAGAATAAAGATTACTGTGGCATTTGTAGTTGGGGAGACAAGGGAGCACAGCGTGAAACTTTGCCCAAAGATTTAATTCTATGATGGAAAATCATTTTACCCAACAAAGATGTGAACAATAGTAATTGTAACTGAGTGGCTGGATACAGACTCCTTAGCCAGTTCAACTAGACTTTGAATACGTTCATCAGAAAGACATATGTTAAATTCTAATGTATCAATAAGTGCTCCCAGATTAATAATCGAATGCAAATGTACAAGTGAACTCTTATGAAAGTTAATAAAGTAACCAAGAAATTGGTTAGAAATTCAATTGTAGTATGCACTGCTGAAAGAGCTTCAGCTTAGGACTGCCTTGCTACTAATATGTCAATTAAGAAAGGGAAAATACAAACCCCTTTTATTCTAAGTTTTTTTATCAATACAATCAGTAATTTCGAGAATACCCTTGATGAGGCTGACAAAGCTCAGTATTGAAAATGTTTCGAGCCAACTTGAAACCTCAGGTATTTTCTGCAATCTGGATAAAGGGAATATGTAAAAAGGCATGTGTTAATAGTAGAGAGCCTTTCCATTTTATATTTCTTTTTGGCCATGAATCAGTTTAAATATTTTAAATCTAAAACCACTCTCCAGGAGGCATCCTTTTTTGGTACTAAAAATATGATGGAGTAAATTCCAACACCATATTCATTAGGAGAGATCTGCTCACTAGCCCTCATTGCAAGTAATCAATCGATGGCATTGTACAGTTCAATGAAGGTGTCAACCCAGAGCGCAGCGAAAAAAGTAAATTCAATGCTGGGAATAATTAGGAAGGGAATAGAAAATAAGTCAGGAAGTGTCATTTTGCCTCTTTATAAATCTATGGTGAGGCCACATTTGGAATATTGTGTACAGTTCTGGTCACCACACCTTAAAAAGGATATTATGGAACTAGAGAAGGTTCAGAAAAGGGCATCCAGAACGATTAAGGCTCTGGAACACCTCCCTTACAAAATCAGGCTGCAACATCTAGGCCTCTTCAGTCTGGAGAGATGTCATTTAAGAGGGGACCTGATTGAAGTATATAAAATTATGCATGGTATAGAAAAGGTGGATAGAGAACATTTCTTTTCTCTATCACACAACACTAGAACCAGGGGGCACTCTATGAAGCTGATGGATAGGAGAGTTGTATCCGACAAGGGGAAGTATTTCTTCACCCAAAGCGTCATTGGTTTATGGAATGTGCTGCTGGAAGAGGTGGTGAGAGCTACCAGTCTAGATTGCTTCAAGGTAGGGTTAGACAAATTTATGGATGACAGATGTATCAATGGCTACTAGAATTAATGCCTAGGTACATCTTTCAGGCTGGGGGGTGGGGTGCAGAAGCAGGATGCTTCTAATGCCATTTGCTGGAATTCAAGAGCAGAAAAAGGTTTGTCCTTGTCTCTGTTTGAGATGCCATGAGCATTTGGAAGGCCACCTTGTGCGACAGGATGTTGGACTAGATCCGGCAGGGCCTCTCTTATGTTCTTATGTTATGTACAAGAAACAGGTAAGGTACAAATCTCTAATACTTAACCATATGTAACCACTTGCAAGACCCAGTTATCAGAAACTGTATGCAACCAAACATTAGCAAAACTTTGTAAACAACCCCCTACAGGCATAGGCTCTGTATTTGATTTGAACACATTATCCACATCAATTTTGTGGATTTCCATATGAGAACTGTCTTCCTCTTCCACTACCAAGTGGTTGTTTATTAGCAGATGGCTCTGTCATGCCCTGTTCAGCCTCATCGGAAGAGGAGGCTATGCCTGCAATGCAACCACTGGCTGAGGAGCAGCCACAGCAGGGCATTGCAGGCATGGAAGAGCTAAGGCCGGGCCCAGGTGATCAGCCAGACAGTTCAGGTGATGAATCCACCAGCAGTGAGCCTAATCAAAGGCTCTCTCATCACCTGCTTAGGCAGCAGAAGCAGGTGAGATGGAGATCGGAGTGATTAGCCCAGCTGCACTGCGGGCGTGGCTCTGACTCTCATATTTAAGAACAAGCTCACCTTGCTTCCAGTTGCTGCAGACAACGTCTGAACAGCCTCTTGTTTTCTGAGCTGAAATCCTGGACCCCTGGTGACCTGCTGACTCCTTGGACTACCTGATCCTCACTGACTCTGGATTCCTAGACCCTGGACTGGAACTGACTACGAGTACGGCCGGAACCTTTGGTACTGAGTAGCTGCGCGAGTGTTTGCCTGTTGCCTGACCGGCCTGCGATGTGACAGGCTGACACCACCAGGAGCCATGGGCTTTCCTCTAAAAGGCTGCTTTCTACTGTAAGTGGAGGCATAAGTATGCCTGCCACCCCTAGTCTTGGTAAAGGAAGATGAAGAAGAAACGAATGAGGTCGGCATAACCTTTTTCTTATTTTTTTCATTAAGCACATCCTTTAAAGCCACCTCCCCAAATAGTAGTTTGCCTGTAAATGGCACTCCAATCAGTTGCAATTTTGATAAAAAGTCAGTGGTCCAGTTTTGGAGCCAAATTGCATGTCTTGCTGCTGTTGAGGCAGCTGTACTTCTACCAATCAGTTGAAGTGCGTCCATACTTGTGTCTGCACTCAGGGAAGCAGCTCTTTTAATATTTATTAATTTAGTCTTCAAATCAGTGTGTAGAAGAGAACTTTGGATAACCACATCCACCCATTTATATATGGATCTTGCAATTAAGGAGTTAGTTGCAGTACAACTAGCCCCAAGTGAAGATATTGGACTTTGAGAACATTATCTGATTCCCGGTGAACCAACTGGTTAGACACCCTTTGTAAAATGGGCATGTCCAAAGATGGGACAGCCCAAATTGAACTGGAATGGTCAGCTGGTAGGAACAACCTTTTTCAGTGGGCCTGGCAAATGCTTAGGAGAAGAAGGCTCCACCTATTGTATTAAAAACTGTTGTACTATAGGTAAAATAGGAATAATTAAATTCCTGTTGAGGAGGTTGTATTAAGAGATCTTCCGCTTGTTGCACCTGCTCCTCAAACAGATTTTGCCCTTTTTGTACATTAAGAGTTGATGTCACAGCATGTACAGTACCAGTCATTAAGTCATAAGTAAAAAAATCTAGGTGTAGAATGAACAGTTTGTTCTTCCACATTAGCATTTTCTATGTCTTGACCAGAGCCCTGGCCATTGTCAATGGGTGCTGCATTTTCCTCTATATAACTTAGCATAGTAAGGGTGTGTCCCATGCACATTTGGTGTGGAACTGATGTGGTCTCTTGTGTTTTAGATTTGGTCTGTGGAAGGTGGACCAAATCACCCGAAACCGTGCCAGACCAGGACCAAATTTGGTACAAATTTGGAAAAACAAGACTTGGCATGGTTTGGGGTCCCAGCATGCATTGCCAAGTGAGCAAACCCACACATGGGGACAGTGCTGGACTTCAAGATCTTGGCTGAGAGGAAAGAGGTTTGAGTTTTAAAGCCAAGTCTCTGTCCTGTCAGCCAAGATCGTGAACAGGGGTTGCAGAGGCTTGAAAGTCCCATGTGAGTCCAATTGGTGCCCAAATAGCACCAAACAGCTTGCATGGGGATGCGGTACTTCTAGAGCAGTGGTTCTCAACCTGGGGGTCGGGACCCCTTTGGGGGTCAAATTACCCTTTCAGAGGGGTCGTGACAAGTCTCCCACCTCCATTCCCTCCCACCTCCCAGCTGCTCCGCCCCCATGGTTGGGGGTCTCCACAACATGAGGAACTCCATTAAGGGGTTGCGGCATTAGGAAGGTTGAGAACCACTGTTATAGAGCTATTTTGACCCAGCAGAGCCCCTGTTTTTAAAGGTGCACTGTCCAGATGCAAATTTGTTGACTTTTGCTAGGATAAATTTAATGGAGTCATGAGACATATCTGGTCCCCAATAGGGCCATACTGATCCAGCTGAGCATCACTTATGTCTATATCAGAAGACAATGGCCTGGCCTTAGAGATGTTTTGGCCAAGGTTCAGTATTGTGGTCCCGTATGTGACTGTGTTATAATGGAAATGATCCAGCTGAGCTCTGCTAAAGGAGAGTGCCTGAGCATTGGCAAAGAGCAAGTCTCTATGATCCAGAGCTCCCGGGGGCTTAGCCTGCATGGGATAATGTGGATAAGCATGCTTATTATGGTGTGAGACTCAGGCTCTAACTCAACTCTTCTGTGGAGAAGAGGAAGAGGAGATAGGTGAGGATGACTTAGGCAAAGATTTTGCCTAAGAGAAGCATTCAGCTCAGGACTGCAGCTGGATAATGAGGAGAAGCTCCTGTGAGGCTTTTTACTTTTCCTTTTATAAGACCTGGTGTGTGAGCGGCAAGAGAAGTGTGAGGGATACCTAGTTGTTAGATAGTCCCCCTCAACTGCTTGGAGATGGCCATCTTTGTGACGTTTCTTCATTTTTTTAGAAGAAGAAGAAGAAGAGCAGTGCTTATCTTGTAGGGTCCCAATTTATCTGTTTGGGCTCGGGCTCAAATTCCTGCCAAATTCGCCACTCAGCACAAGCCACGGGATATCCCTCCACAATGTAAACAGAGGGCTGAGGAGAAGGTGGAGCCTTCAGCTGGGCTTCTTTTGCTGCTCGAACCACAGCCAACTCCTTCCAAAGGGCAGGAACCTCAGAACTGTCGTTTTCTGAGGTACATTCCCCTTCTGAAATATCCCCAATGACAGAGACGTCATCTTTAAAAACATAAAATGGAGAAAAACCTTTAGGAAAAGGCTTAACACTAAAGGGGGATATATAAAATGTTTCTCCCTCCCCTAACAAGAGGTCAGAAACAAAGCTCTTCTCAGCTGTTGGGGATCAGATAAATATTAGATCAGTTTCTATCCTGATAAAAGAATGAGCCTCTGAAGGAATTCAACTGAATTGGCAGCTAGCCAGTGAGAGGAACCCGACTAAAGACAGAGCTGTCAGTGTCAATTTCCAACAGGACACAGCTCTGAGGGAGACAAGCTCCATGTGGCTCAAAGGGCTGTTGGCCCAATTAAACAAAATTATGAGCCATGGGCTTCTCCTCACAAAGACATTGGGGGGAAACCATTGTCAGCTCAGCCTTGTCCATCTGTGATTTTTTTATCAAAAGACATTTTTGAGGTGAAGAGATCACCTCACACCCTGACACAAGCGGTGTTGCCAATGAAATCGTGACTGAAGGAATACTGTGCTGATCATGTGACCTTGGGCTTTTATAGTCCAAAAGAGTGCTCTCTAGCGGTCGTTGCCAGCAAGCTGCCTACAGTAGTCTGCTGGCATCCCTCTGAGAACGGCCATCTTCATCTTGACCATTGAGTGGTAAACCCAAGGCTGTGGTCACACCTTCACTTTAAACCTTCTTCAGTCCATCTTCAGATCTGACTGCTCACACCTTTTCATTTCCATCCATTTTATTTCTGTGCTTTCCATTCAGGAAAGTGAATGGAAGGGTGAAAAGTCATATCACACTGCTCTTAAAGAAGTTGCAGTATTCCTGCTTGCCAATTTGATACTGAGCTTAATTCAAAGATGGGTAGCGTGGTATCCTTTAATGTGACTGAAGCACTTTGTTTATTCTCAGATTCAATAACTATGGTGGGATCTGGAGAAGTAATGCACAATAATTTTGGCATGGAAGATTGAAAATAGTTTAGAATGCTAATAGAAGTGATATTGTGGATGCTGTGATAATGCTTGTTTACAAAATTATAGCATTAATGCCTTGATCCTCATCTGGGGGTGGGGGAATAGAGGGGGTTGTTGAATTTATATTGTTTAGCCTATATAGTGTATTGGCTAGAAGGAAGGCCTAAGACCAATGGGGTGGGACAAGGATTTAGGGGCCTTGGATTTGTAACCCTATTTGGTCTTGAAAGTTAACTGGGTGACCCTGAGCCTAACCTACTTCCCAGGATCCATATAATGATAAATTGGAAGAGGAGAACATGTACCACTTAAATTTCTTTGTGAAAACCCCCCGACAGACATGCCAATAAATAGATAACTGAAAATATCAATTGTGCGCTTTTAGACCATGCTTTATGAATACTATGGCCCTTTCTGCACTGCCCCTTATTCTGAAACAGATTCTGAAATGAAAGGCAGCAGTCTATACTTTAGGGTAGATGAGGCCGAGGCCTGCCCACTCCTATCACACTGTGCACACTGGACTACAGAGGCATGTGGACAGCACACTCTTAATTTTTGACAGTGCTTCATAAAGCACCACTGGAAGTGGATCTGCCCCAAACTGGTCAGGCTAGAAACTCTGAAGGAATTTCGTTCCTGGCTTTTGGAGCCTTGCCAAGAGTTCTCCAGGAGCAATGGCAAGAGCTGGAGCAGGAGGTTCCATCCAAATGCAAATGGGCCAGTCCTGCTCTATAGGCAACCTGTTCCAGCTTGGGATGGGTTGCTTGTTCTGAATAGGGAAGCCTTCTCTGTCCTGGAACACCACAAGTAAGTGCGAAAAAGATCTTAAACTGCTAGGAGTGTTTCCCTCGGGAACCCTCCTGGGGAGGTGAAGACTGGGAACTCAGTATGGTATACCTGGCATCCACACTTTGGGACCTCAGATCTATCCCTAACTTTCCAGTGCTTTCCTAAGTGCTGGCAAGGTGTGAATTGCCTCCATGGTGGATTATGGTGCTGCAGTAACAACGCTAATATGCCTGCACGGTGCCATTGCCATGGTGCTAACTGTGCTTGTGGGTGCCCATCCCCATGGTCTGTTCGAACCTCCTCCATCGGGAAAAAGTGTGAATAGAGCCATGCTGGAAGGCAAGTAGGATAGAGGTAGAACAGTTTTAACTATTCTATGTCTGATCATGCAGGGGGAACTCCTGCACACGTGGAGCTGTGTCTTAACACATCCACACAAAGTAGATGGACCATACTGAGTTCCCCCCATCTTCACCTTTTTGCCAAGTGTGAAAAGGCACTAAGTTTGCTTCAAGTTGTTAATTTGTCTTTATGATTTTAGTAACTTTGTGGAAGCTGGAGGACTAATTAAACTATTTGCAAACCATTTAGGAGGCATTTTCATTGCTCAAATAATGTTGAAAGTAAAACAAGCCATCACCCTGGAAGCCAATATAAAAGGTAAAAAGTATCCTGTCTACTCTTCAGTTTACTTAGGTAATGGCCTGGAGCTTTGGGAACAGCCTTTTCTGTTTTCTCTGTTCATCCAGAATGATATTTTAATTGAGTGTTAGTTTTTCCTTTTCTTTTGAGCTTCTGGGATTTTCACAGGTCCTTTGTACTTTGCATAAAATGCAAATAACAAATATGTTTACAGGAAGAAAAATGAAGTGAAATTTGGAGACTTGGCAATGACAAGAAGAAAATCATCTTGCAAAGAGTAAAATTGCTTTGAAAATGACTGAGACACAGTAACAGATAAAGAAGGAACCCTGCAGTGCTGCTTATTCACATTTCAGTGGAGAATCACACTTTAATCATTTTAAGATGATTGGAACAGCACTTATTTCAATATACCACTAATTGTAATCATGACAATTATCTTGCACAACTGCATTATTGTAGTGAACTATTATAATGGGATTGTGACAAATACCCAAAGTGTACCACAGCTGGCATTCTTGAATATGGAAAACATTACACACATCTTTCTGAAATCTCCCACGAAGAGACACAAATTAGAAATTGTGCATATATCAAGCCAGAGCCTTTCCTGAAAGGAAACTCAGGGATAACTGGGTCATGGAAAGAGACAAAGATGGAAGGGTAGTGTATACATTCGGGATGCTGGGATCATGAACTTTATTCCCACTGGTAGTCACTGAGGCTGGCAAGAGGGATCCACTAGGATTAGGAGAGAATTGGTACTGGGGGTTAAGATAGAGACCTCTAAATAAGGGGGACTGTTATATCCAAAACTTTCCAGTAAAACAGATTTGGGTGGCACTGTGAAATATTAAGTTGAAATTAAAATTCACATGCCCTTTTTCATATGCTGAAAGAAATACAAAAGGCATCTGATAAACAAAACAAACAAACAAACAAAAAGCATTAATTCATGAATGTTATTTTTTTAAAAAACATAATAGTTTCCAAAGTGAGCAGGTTACCTTTAACTGACAATTACCACTTGACCTTCACACTACTTTATCAAAGTGTGATTTAATTAATGAAAGACTAACTAGATTGTAAGATAATCGGAGAATGAACCATTATCTATTTATCCTGTTAGTCAATGTACTTATGTACTCATTTGCTTCTTGATAAGATTTTTTAATGCATTTAGTTTCATTTCAGGGTTTTTTTTTTAGTAGAGAAGAACTGGGAGTTTTTGATAGTCAGCTGTCAGATTCCTTTCCCATAGGCAGGGGGTGAAAATCCACTATACTGAAGCAGCATCAGTATGATAATCAGAGATTGGACTAGAGGCTGCTGGGAAATGCAGTGACTGGATTTCAGAATGGTTCTTACCCACATGACACCAGCAGCTGGCCCACTCTGTTGCATGAAAATGGCACCTGGGAGCATGCTAAGGAGAGACCATATGTGTTCAAAATGCAGCTTGGTGAAGCCAAAGGAAAGTACTGCATGTCTGCTGACATATAAGAAGCAGTTCACAGATTCATGGTTTTGTTGACTTCAATACAAAGGATTTTCTACACACTATATTCTTAAAAATTGAAGTGATGGGAAAAACAAGGATTAATAATGTCAAAAATAAATACAGTGAAATGAAGCTTTCCTTTATTACAAGTGCCATGTAAAATAAACATGTAAAAGTGTTACAGAAACTGTTGATAATAGGAAATTACCAGTTAGGGAAACTAATGGCCAGAGGCCTTTTTACATGAGGGGTTTTTGAACGCTGCATTCGCATGCTGGGGCAGTCAGATCCGTTCCAGACCACCCCAAGCATCCCAACGCACTCTCCACGTGTTCCGTTTTCACAGCAGAAAAACCTGTTCTGAAAGCGTCTACACACATTTGGCACGTCCCCAGCTGTTCCAGAGGGAGAGCATTCGCACACTCTCCCTCTGTGACAGCTGAGCCCCTCCTCCAGCCTCCCCCGATTGGCTGCTTTGCAGCAAGGGGTGGGGAGGCCAGTTGGATCCCTTCCCTAGGGTCCTGCCACCCAGCAACCCCCAACCCATCCTGGGGCTTACCTGCTGCTGCCAGCTTGATTCTGGCTAGAATAGGCCGGGGATGTTCTGCACATACTTGCAGAATGGGGAAGGGTACTCAACGCGTTCAGACCGAAGCTTCCTGAGGCGTCTTCACTTTAGTGTGAAAACGCCTCAGTTCTGGTTCCCCTAGCCTAATCTGTATCATGCAATGGTTCCAGGGGGTCAAATCACTATGTTGTAAAAGTTATCTGTATGGTAGTTGTATTCTTTAGATTATCCGCTCCCTTTAGAATATCCTTACTCCTCTTTCTGCAGGGAAAATCCTACATATACTGTAGGATTACAATGGCTGAGAAGTTACAGAATGTGATTAAAACAGGGTTTGTGCACAGTTATGCCACATTGATGTGACATTACTCCTACTCATTACAACCCAGTGACATCTGTGTTTGTGCTTGTGTTGTGTCCAGACAAAGCATTGTCAAGATGTTGTGATACCAGTGTCACAATAAGGTGTGGTGCCAGGAAATCTGCTGTTTAGGTTGGGGTTTGTGCCACTGTGGATAATTGTGAGGTTTGAAACACGGTGGGCATCAGAAGTGCAGCCAATAATGGCTTTCGAAGAAAAGATGGAAGACTGAGTTTGAGGCAGATACTAAAGTGCATCCTAGATGACCACAATTTGTGCTTATTGAAAAGGCACAATTGCTTGCTACTGGATATTGCAAACAAAGGCGATGGCTAAAATATATTGCACTGTGCTTTGCAATGCTAAATGTTGCTATTGTCAAGTTCATTAACAAGTAATTTCTAGGAGGTAAACAAAGAGAATTTCATTTATTTTAAATATATATTTGTCATTAAAAACCCAAGGCATTCTGTTAATAATTTCTGGCTTCAGCCATTTGCTTTTTTCCCATTTCATCTCTCTCTGTGTAACCTCCCCTTTCTTGTCACATAGAAACATTTCAAAAAAATACATAATTATGATTCCTAGAGTTTTTTTAAAGATCATAATACTTATATCTACCATCTGATATTTTTGTCTCTACATATAAAGTTAGAGAGATCAAAACTGTGATTTTGGATAGCCTTTGATAATTGCAAATAATCTGAGTGATTTTATAGTTTTTCTCCTGATTGATTTCCTCCAGTTTTGTCATAAGGACAGAACTTCATCATGAAAACCAGGCACTTAATAAATACATTTTTGGACAACCTCACCTAATCATTTTCCATTAGTAACACGTTTTAAGAGTTACAGGTTCTTTTTGCACTGGGCCTTCACTGGAGGTCTTCAAGCAGAAGCTGAACCTACATCTGTCTGGAATGGTTTAGGAAATCCTGCATTGCACAGGGGGTTTGGACTCAATGACCCTAGAGGCCTCTTACAACTCTCTATCCAGCTTTTCCAACTAGCTGTGCATGGCTATTTTGCATGGAGCCAGGGTAGATTTGATTTAAATCACTAGTCAGTAAGGCTTGATTTAAATCATAGTTTCTACATAAACTAAATCTTGCCACTTTACTATGCAAGTAGATGAAGATTTTTAGAATAACTTTTCATATTAGTTTTTTTTTATCCCCAGTTCAATAGGTTAATCATTCATATTTGGACACAACTTTTCTGTTGTACTTTGGAAGGAGAAAAATAATCATTACCTTAATAATAACAATTTAAATAGATTTATTCAACTGAAACAATAACATTATGTTATTTGCTTAAAGAAACATCCATGTTTGTTAACTAATTTGGCTAAACAATATATAGAGATTGCCAGCCCAGCCTACACATGAAAAACCTAAATACTTTCTTTTAATATATTTTTTATTGATTTTAAAAGCAATATGACATTAAAAAAACAATTAAACAATATCTATCATACAATTTCTTGTATCTTCCCTTAGTGTGTATTGCTTTATTATTCTGTATGACTTCCCCCATTTCTCCGACTTCCCTTCTTAATACTGCTTGTTCCTTTGCTGCTTTATTCATTCTTGTCATTTTCTGACTGCCTTCTTGTTTTTTAGTCGAAACCTTCTGTCGACACTTGTAGTTCGTGTAGATAGTTAATAAAAGGGTGCCAGTCTTCTACAAATTTATCCATTGTTCTATCATTTAACAAGTTTGTCAGTTTATCTATTTCTGCCAGATCAACCAGTTTAATTAACCATTCATATTCTGTAGGAATCTCCTTCTCCTTCCATTTTTTTGTGTATAGTAATCGTGCTGCCGTCACCATATATGATACCAATACATTATTATCATCCAAAGAGTTATCTATTATACCCAACAAAAACAATTCTGGTTTAAATAAAAAATGCTTCTCTAATATTAATTTCGTACTCTTATAGATTTGAGCCCAGTATTTCTTTGCTTTTTTACATGTCCACCACATATGGTAGAACGTTCCTTCTTTCTTACATTTCCAACATTTGGTTGATATATTTTGATAAACTTTTCCTAATTTATGTGGTGTTAAGTACCATCTATACACCATTTTATAAATGTTTTCTTTTAATAATGTACAATTTGTAAATTTCATATTCTTTGTCCACATTTTTTCCCATTGTTTCCTGCTTTATTGGGTCCCAAATGATTTCTCAATTTAGAATGAATGAGTCCAAAGGAAGAGAATATTCTTTCAAGACCTGCAGAAGAAGCTACTGCTGTTAGAAGTGAAATCATTACTTGAACAGTCTCTAAATCCAAGTGCTTAAGCGACTTCCACCAGTTCACTCGTGTGACTTTCCTTGTAATATCTTCAGCAAACATATATTTCTTGAATGGTTCCTCCTTAGCTTTGAAGTTTATTATAGTTGGCATTACAGATGGATGATTGCTGGATACCCATGTCATAGCTAACTCCTCTTCCTCAGCACTTAATACTGGATATTGACAATATTTGCCAAAAAAATGAGCTGGAGTCAGTACTTGTCCCATTCATTTTTTTTAATGCTTGTAATTTAATTCTGTCCATGTGTTGTTTTGTTTTTAAGTGTTCACTCAGTTCCTTCCAAATTTCAAAGGCATCAGCAATAAAACAGCTATTTTTCTGTATTTTGTTTAAGGCTTCAGAGATGGGTTTCAGGATGCTCAGCATATGTTCAACATTTCTCTTAAGCCCAATGTTGAGGATTTTGGCTGTGACAGTGCCATCTATTTTATCTCGATTTTCTTCACAAACTGTCATCAGAATAGGCTAGTTCTCGATATACTGCTCAAAACAGTCCACCACAGAGTTCCACCTAACATCTTGTGGGAGTGTTAGCTTGGTTCCACCCATCCTTTTCAGAGCTGCTGCAGCAAAATGATTGTTATGGAAGTATTTAGCAATTTCAACAACATTAGTCTTTATTTCTGGAACACTTAAGTCTTTGGCTAAGATAGGCAGAGAAACTGCCCAGTAATCTTACAAAAACCTCTGGATGAGCATGACATTGTGAATGGATTAATGACCACAAAAATTAAACATATACAGCCTTTTTCTACATAATTAAGAAATTAATCTTTATTTCATGATGGAATAACCTTTGGATGATAATATATTTTCCTCAAAAAGCATTTTATTTTAAAAATTCTGATTTAAATTTAAAAAAATCCAATTTAAATTTTAAAAATCTGATTTTTTTTATTTTTTTAAAAAAAACCATTGATTTTTATCCACCCTGCATGGGGCCTTAATCCATATCAAGGGCCCATGTAGTAACATCTCTGGGACTCTGTACCCATGTTAATGTGGATCATGGAGGCCCTGCTTCCCACTGGTCCAGCTCCAACTGCATTCAATGGAACCTGATCCAGATTAGAGAGGCCCTAATCCAGATTGCTGGTAATCCAGTTTAATTGGTACTACAAGTGAACTAATGGCTCTGCAAATGGCTAGCAAGCAGAAGGTACATCTCCCATGTCCCAGAACTACTGAAGGGTGCTTTTCAGCAATGTGTCATAGCACACCACGAAAAAGCATTCCACACAGGCTCCAAAGCTAGCCCTTGGAGACGTGGAGGTGTGGTTCAAAGTTTGTGCAAGTTGCAAGTTCTCATAACATTGGTAATTCAGATGAGTGTCATCAGTGCAGCTCCTAGATAGGGTCCTTTTGGGTGGCCCACCTAGGATTGGTGCATTTCTTGATATCATCTTGGGGTGCCTTGCTAAAATGGGCTTGGACTTAGTATACTGGCCTGTCTCCATGCTCTTCCTGGTCCAATATACCAACAATAGTTTACTTGTGGACTACTTTGTCAAGGTCTAACCAGAGGAATGGGATATGATGGCATTCTGGCACTGTATCCTGCTCTATTGCTTCATCCAGTGCAAACAAAGTGTTCCAAGCGTATATGTGTATCTCTGCTACTTCACATCACCATCCAGAAGTCAAAGACCTAGACCCCTTGATAAGTTGTGTGAGGGAGAATTTACTCCTTAAGAAAGTAAGATATGATGGATGCTAGAATAGCATCCATGAAAAAGCACCAACCATGAATGAAATACCCATTGATGTCTTTGAAACTGTGATAGAAGAGACCATCAGAGTCCTAACTCTCCTCAACCAATACATTTGGAACACATTTATGAGGCCTAAAGACTGGGCAATATCAGTTTACATATTTATACTGAAGAACGGAGATGTTGGGCAATGTTCAAATGATCAAATCACTACACTAATCTCTCATGCAAATAAAATTTTGTTTAAGGTCTTGCAAAGAATAGAGCCATAAACGGAATAGAAGTGTTGTGAGGCCAGGGCAGTTTTTGAAAAGGTAGAGGAATGTAGGATGAGATAGCTAACATAATGCAGATAATAGACAGAGCAAGACAATACCAAAATGCCATTTACCTTTGCTTTACTGTGTACACAAAAGCTTTTGTCTGTGTAGACTTACACCAGAATGTGGAGCACATTAAAGCTAATGGGAGTGCCAGAACACCTGACAGTTCTTGTTCTGAGAAATCTTTACAATGAAAAGGAGGCTATTCAAAGCAGTTCATAAAGAAAATAATGAAAAAAAGAGTGCCTTTTGTCCCCATACCTATTTAACAGGTACTGCAAATACATCATACAAATGGTGTGAGCAGAAGAGATGGCTATTCAAACTGGAGGTTGGAACATTATTAGTTTGAGAAGTCCAAAAGATATGATTCTGATGGCTTGAAAGTAAAGGAATACTTGAAAGCACTCGTTATAGAAGTGAAAACAGAAAGTGTAAAATTTGGATTACTGCTATATATGAAGAAGGTGGAAGATTACATCAAGCATCATGCTTGAGAAATTTACAGTTGACAGTGAAAGAGAAGGTGACAGCTGGGTTTGTTCTCTTGGGTTCTGAAAGAGACAGAAGGGTAATGCACAGTAGAATTAAGGAGGATAAGGCAAGGAAATGAAGTGATGATGACAAGCTTAGGAAAGATCATGAAGGGTAAAGATGTATCCTTGATGATAAAGATATGAATCATCCTGGTCTTTCTCCCTGTGATGTATGGCTATGAAAACTGTCTACTAAGAGATGGTTAATAAAAATACCATGGACTGCAAGAAAAACATATTGATCAGTCCTGAATCAAATATATATCTTTATTGTCAAGGATACACCTTATTTATCTGTAGAACAGTTGTGTAATTGTAGCATGCATATGCATTTAGGTCTAACAATGCAGTGAGACACTTTTAAGATATAAGACTTAAGGTGATTTCAAGAGTATTTAACAATAGAAGCTGGAAGGAATCAACCCTTTTCTTTACTAACAGACGTATAGCAAAAAGTAAATCATATGGAGTTGTATCCCCTTACTATTCAGTAGGAATTCAAATTTGAAAACCAGCATGATTTTAAAGGTTTATTTTCTTGCTTTCTCTCCTCCATTTCTTCTCATTTCTAAACAAAAGCAAACAAAGATAATTATTTCTAAATAATTTGAGAAGAAAATTTATATAAACACATACCAAACTCTCTTTCTAAATATAAACATCCACAGGCTTTAGTTAAAACAAAACAAAATCTGCCAGCTTAAATTGTGCGGACCTGCTGTATTGCACATACAGCTTTATTAGGGTGGATTGTAAATAAATACTAGTGTGATCAGTTAAAAGCACACTAGTACACTATGCACACTTTCTGTGTTAGAAAAAAAGTACATACAAGATTACCACCATATACACAAAGACCAACCAATCACAATTGAGATTAGCCAAGGAGTCAGTCATAGTTCACATGCCCTATCTATCTATCTATCTATCTATCTATCTATCTATCTATCTATCTATCTATCTATCTATCTATCTATCTATCTATCTATCTATCTATCTATCTATCTATCTATCTATCTATCTATCTATCTATCTATCATCGTCTGTCTGTCTGTCTGTCTGTCATCATCATCATCATCATCATCATCATCATCATCTCTACTGTCATTGGGCAGATACTATAAGAATAATAATACAGTAGGCTTCAAGGAATGGAACATATGACTTGAAGGTAAGTAAGGCAGAGTAGAAAATCCTGAACATAAAAATTATGGAATTTTAGAAAAGATACCATAGCTTATAAAATACAATACAAAGTAAAAAACTAAAAGCTGCTTATAATACTTGCATATCCTATAGTGTATTTGAGAAAGAACTTCCTTTCACAAGGATATTCAAGTGTAGAATATTTCTTGAATATATCCACTACCAATAGATACTAATCTGACATCCATTTACAAATCCGTTTTTTGGGGAGAGGGGGTGGGGGATATAGTGTTAAATACTGACAAGTTGGATACCTCAGGCAAACCAGATTACTTGATCACTGGGACTATATGGTGTCATAGGCCACATCCCCATAGGGGCTAAAATCTGGAGTGGATTCAGATTCAGCATTCAGGGTTCCCATTAAATTCTCCAGTAGTCCAAATCCATTCCTGATTTTAGCCCCCTGTTCTCATGCAAGTTGTTTTCCCCCGGATTTTCCCCAGAGAAACTCCTGGGAAAGAAAACCCCTGTTTCAACAGGGGTTTCCCAGCTAACTTGCATCAAAGCCAAGGAAAGGAGGACAGCCAGTGGCTGGTGTGAGTGAGCAAGCGAGTGAAAGGAGGGGAGCAACAGCAGCAGTGGCTTTGTTACCAGGCTGGGCTGCTGCCCCTGGCAAAGAAGCAGGCAGGCAGGTGAGCGAGGGGGCAGGCCGGTGTGGTGTCGCCTGGCTGCTAGCTGGTTGGTGGGGGCACCAGGGTGGGAGGCGAGCAACTGACTGACCAGATCAGAGATCCTCCCAGCCTGAGGAGGCAGACTGGGAGGCTGCCTCTTAGGAAGGAGGAGAAGCACAGTGGGGGGCGGTTGGTTGGTCAGTCGACAACAGGGCCTAGGTGGTTCAGAGATGGTGGGTGGGCAGGATGGGACAGTGGGAACCCTGGGTGGGGAAGCATGGCCTGGTCAGGATGCTGCATCTACAGTGAGGGGGGGGGGGCAGGAAGAGAAGGAACTTCCAAAGGGCAGCAGAGGGGCTGGAATCCCGCACCGCACTGCCATTCTGATCCGTTTGTGGGTGAGGTTTAGGAACTGTGCAATGTGCATTTGGTGCTGTTCCCGGCCTCCAGCTAAACCCGCAGCAGGACCCAGATTACTCCGGGACAGAGTAATCTGGGTTCGCGGTGGGTTTGCAGTAGGTGAGAATGCAGCCATAGTCTTCTATGTAACCAGAACAAGGTCTTTTTTAATCATAACTTTCTGCAAAGTGTTACCAATTTCTTGTGCTTTTACCAGGCACCAAAATTTTATCTTTTCAATTGAAAGTTAGAATTTACCATCTTATGGACTGAAGAATTATTTGGGTTTGCTACCGATAACACATACTGAAAAAAGACCTCAAGGATAATGACTAAGCATACTGCTATGGTCTAATATGTTAATTTTCTTAGGAGAGACATGTATAATTGTAGGCATTACTAATATATTATTAATATTTTGGCCACAAAAGAAAAAAATAGGTTTGGCAGAACATCCTGATACAGAAATGGAAAAGATACCAATTTTTAGTGCGTTTAAATTTGTATCAAAAGTATATCTCTGTTATGAGAAAAGTGGCTTCTCGGTATTGAGGAACACCTATACTTGGCCAATATTTTTTTGTAATTATTTATTTATATTATTTATATTTATTTATATTTATATCCCGCCCTATACCCGAGGGTCTTCATTACTGACAACTACTTTGAGAAAAGTTGGATCACAGCTTGAAGCTTGGCTATTTGGCAGCCGCCAGTGGCTATGATGTTAAGTAAGGTAGCTTGTTTTTCTTACTTTACTTAGCATTTAAATAAATAATCTAATAGTAGCTTGGGCATAAGATAGCTGTAGCCATTCCTACTTGAACGGTTCCCAGATGGATATGAAGCATGGATAATATGGAATAAAATGTGTTTGGATGTGCTTGACTCTTGATTATTCAAATAATGAGGAATAAGTAATTGCTGTCTGGATCTGGATGAAGGTTTATATACATTGATTTTTTTGAGGTTAAAATACTTATTGCTGCTGACTATTAGCATCTGAAACAGTTTGCATGGCTTACCATGACTGTTACAAAGAAATGCAAGAGCTAAAATAGAGGAAAGCATGTCAGCGTGACTATATTTTGTCTGCCTCTTAGACTGGAATTTTCTGTAGGCATTTTAGTAAAAATTTGGCTTCTGGGGATGCACAAGTCTGGAAAGTAATGTTTTCTTCCCTATCCGCTCACCCAGATTTTCATTTTGTTAGTCACATTAGCACAATTGGATTTGGCCAGAAGCAGTAAAATTTTGGCTGTGGCAAAACAGAGACTAAACTTTTAAGGATATTGTAAGAAATAGAACCTGTAGCTGCAATGTTGCACTGGGTTTGAAAACTCATGTTTTTGACAGAACATTGAAAGATAGCAGGAAGATGAATTAATGGGCAATTTCTTCTCCCACCACCACAAAGTTGTAGGGTCGTAGAACTTTGATATTCCAAAAAATCTGAATTCCCATGTGGAGTGGAGCCTTCTGGCTCTTTATCTGAAAAACATTGTGCTGATGCTTTTATGAAACGAGTTACAATTTTCAGAAAGCAAAATAAATAGATGAATGAATTATCATAACTTTCAGATAACCACTGAAATCCCCTCTTGGAGGTAGAAGATACCAGAAATGAGGCATTTTTGTAACTTAAGTGCTGCAGAGATACCTTGAATAGAAAGCAGAAACTCAGATACAGATATTTTTGCACAAGTTGAATGTCATTTTATCCTGAGCAATGGCTGCTATTTATTTATTTTTTGTACTACAGGGGCATGATCTCCTGGAAACTTACTTGTTGTTTTGTGGCACGCTATAAACCACACTGGAAGCTATAAACAGTGCAGGTATGAAACTTCATTCTCTAGAATGAGAGATACAGCCCTAGCTTTCTTCATTATTGCTCCATGTGTGTATCTTTCAGCCTGTTTGCATTCCTATTCTTGTCACACAGTTTTCCCCCTTGACCTTTCTAGCCTATTGTGGGCTGAGCAGAGAACAGCCAGAAAGGAAGGGGTGTATATGATGCCAATCCAGTTTTAATGCAACAGTAGCAAAAGCTCAGAATAGTATGTATTCCTTTCCTTAAGTGCAAGTTGGAAGTATGTATGTAAGTATACAAGTTAAGTGCCTGCTTGCTGTGTGATTTATCTGCTTTTCTCCCTTTGACTTTTGTTTTTGGATTGAGTGGATTATCTATAGGGATGTTGATATGGGCTTCTGAAATGTGTTGAAAATTTGTGTATATGAAGTATAAGAGAATAAGAGGACATATGCTTGTATACAAATGCTGGGGATCTCATGAGTGCTAAACCACATTTTTCTAGATGTTCCAGAACATTCCTCTGGAGTTGGCAATGAATGCTGGGATTACAATGCTGAGAATTATAGGCTGCCTCCAGACAGCATCTGTAAAGCCTGCTATTAAGTGATACTTGGGAATAAGCCTATTCCAGACAGTGGGGATTAAGTAGATGAATTCACCTATCTTGATGCTATGCTGCTGTCATTGGTGTGATCCATACATCTTGGTATTTTGGAGTCCAATGATTGCCACCTCCACTCATGTGCAGCTACCATTTTAGGGCCCCACACAGTGTGGTGGTTGTCTTCAAGATGGTGGCTCCCAGCAAAAGTGTCCAAACAGGTGAGTGAATATTGCCATAGTGGGAAAAAGCAAGTGGAGAGTCCTTTTTCCTGCTATAGTGATATGGAAGGATATCATTCCAATATCCAGGGGCTATGTTGAGGTTGGCACAAATATGTCTGGCAATCCCAACATAGTCCTGGGATACTAGGAAGAAGCCACAATTTAGGAACATCTGGAGGGCTGCTGCACTGCAATGGAATACCCTGCAGTTTCCCTTTCTCCCCTCCAGCCGCATTTTGAAAATTCATTTGAAATGTGCCTTTTAAAATATCACATTTGGGCCTTTTTTTTTTCTTATTCCCTGTGTGATTTGATTGTTGTGAGTATAACCTTGAAGGAAGTTCTATGGATTCAAAAATGCAGGGGGAGTCTTCCTGGAGTTGTTGGTATGGCTTCTATGTGACACCATCTTTTTTCCTCCTTTCATTTGTTCATTGCAAACCTTTAAAGCATCACTAATGATGGAGCTTAATTTCATGCTGCTTCTTTGTGTGGACTAAAGGTGTCTCCAGATGGGATTAAAACTGCACAGTCCTTCTGAAGCTGCTGTTAACAGGACGGTTGGCAGAACGCAGTAGCCACGTAGCATTCCAGGAAGCTCCAGTGACATGTTGGGATAGGAGGAACTATTTTGTACGTGATGGTGTAGTTTTATCTGTAAAGCAAAAGAAAGAAACAATCTTTTTTTCTTCAGCCATTCTTTCCATCTGTCTCTTTCTGTATTCTTCACCTTAGATACATGAGTATCTCCACTTTCCTTCCTTCCTTCTGTTCTGAAATTATGGTTTGCATCTGTGTCTCCCTCTATGTACACAAAAGCTTTCCCTCTTTTTTCCCATCCTTCCATCCTTGCAAAAATAAAAAATAAAAATCATCGTGCAATACTTTCCTCGCTCTCCAACAAGCCTGGCATGAAAGATTTTTTATTTCAGTTCTATATTCAGCTTAAGATAAGAATTTAGGTTCTGTAGCTTAAGATAAGCTTTGCTGGAAGTTGGCTCTGTGAAAAATAAATTAAAATTTAGAATTTACAAGCAGAACAAGTTTACAAGTCTGGAGTTCAGATAATACCTAAGAATACTTTTTGAACTTGCTGCCTGGCTTTGTTACTAAAATAGTCCTGCACAAGTTGTGATCTGCTGAGCCAAATGCAATCCACTAGCCAAGTTCTAAGGTGTAGTGTGTACTTCACACGTCTATTTCAGCCAGACCACAGCAGGAGCTGGAGCAGGTAATATGCATTAAAAGAGTTGTGGTCTAAAATAATCAGAGTGCCCATGTGTTCTTCTTTATAGAAGACTGGATTCTGATGAAAAGCTATCTGGTTTAAAGGGAAGTATACTAAGGCGTTATCCATTCAAGACTTTTCAGCTGACCTTGGGTTTGTGAGGGGCAGGCTGCAGGATTGCAAACACCAGCGTGAGAGATTCTAATGGTGTCCTGGTGATCTAATTGGCATCGGGACAACTGCTAAAGACCCAAACAATAGTACCACACAGTAGGGATGGACACGAATATTCAAGCTATTCATTATTCATGCACATTTGGACATGCGTAAACAAATAGTTTGGACATTCATTGAACAGTATGGATACATACGTATCTGTACATATCCTGTATGGGATGCATGCAGGATACGTATGGGGTATGTGTGGATACGAATGGATACGTATCATCGGATATGCATGTGTACACATTGAATATTCAAACAAATGTGTACAAATGCATTCTTATCGAATCAAATGTTTGGACATTCAAAATTGTGCATTTGTACGATTATGAATGTTTGAACATTTGATTTAGTTGTATTTGTGCACAACCCTACCACACAGCTTATTGCCATTGTATCTGGTGGGGGAGTATCTGCAGAAGAGTTTTGTGCAGGCTTCAAGGACATTTCCCGAAGTTTCCTAAGCCTCTGTGGGCCTCTTTGCATCTTCACTTAGTGTCTAATCGGCATAGGGGGTCTACGCTTTGGGATGTCGAATCTATCTTACCAGTGCTTTCCTAAGCACTGATGAGGTGCAAATTGTGGTGATCACCTCTATGCTAGAGGCAGCTATGACACCACAGCAATGGTAACAACAAACATGTGTGGCACCATTGTCATGGGCAACGTAGTGCACAAACATGCCTGTGCCATCCTTCCCCAGGCTTTGTTTGCCAGACGAAGTAGAAACAGAGCTGGATTGGGCTGTCCTAGCCTGGCGCTAGAGTAGGGCACTAAAAACTGCTATACAGCTATACACATTGGGATGGTTCTGGCCCACATGGCCCTGATTCTAGGAAGTGAAGTTAAATGCAGATCTTCAGATCAACAAAATAGGTTGGTAGGAAGTTGACTATATCTACGGCAAAATGACATCCAGACTCATGTATCTGTGAATTTGATGTCAGAAAATAGCATTTCTCTTGTGTTTGCCACTGTTATGCTAGGCAGGCGAGGGAAGTGAGGCAAACAAACGTGCATGGTTATGGCGGTCTGTGGGGGGCTCAAGAGTAGCCAGCATTAGGTCAGTCCAAAGTCAGGATTCCAGAAGTTCGGTAAAAGTCACAGCAAGAGTCAGGTCAGGCCAAGTCGAGGTTCCAGAAATACAGCAGGGTCACAGCAGGGTCCAAGAGTCAGGATTACAGGAGAAGGTGTGGATGGGAGTTGCCTAAGTTTTTGTCTGCAATGCTAGCCCAGTGTGTGCTGCTTAGTTAGGGGAGGCAGCACCATGCCCTTGCTGGCACAGCTACGCCAGCCACTGCGATCTGCAGCTCATCTGTTTCTGACCTCAAAGCAGCAGAAGGGAGGGGCACTCTTGGGGCTGACTGTCTGAGCTCTCATCCCCAGAGCTCTCTGTGTGCTCCCCCAAAACTGGCCCCTGACCCTCAACATCCACGCTGCTGTGCCCCAGTTGCTGCTCAGACCATTGTGCCCTTGAAACCACGCTCTCATCCCCCGAGGAGACTGGACTGGCAGGGGCA
Organism: Aspidoscelis tigris stejnegeri; assembly: GCA_023333525.1. Lineage (NCBI taxonomy): Eukaryota > Metazoa > Chordata > Lepidosauria > Squamata > Teiidae > Aspidoscelis > Aspidoscelis tigris. The sequence continues at coordinate 89,560,081 of JALMGA010000003.1, read as the reverse complement.
TGACACCCTCCAACTGACGGAGGCTCTAAAAATTATTTTCTAGACTGTGCCCTATTTACAAGATTCTATATTCACACCACTGTTGTGGAATAGAACAGTCCCAAATTATGGACAATTACTGTACTTTGTTTTACAGATGTTCTTAGAATTGGCTACTGTCATTTTATCAGAAACATCACCATTGGTAGAAGGCCTGAAATAAACACACATCTCAGTTCAAGGGCGGGTGGGCGCTAACAGAGTATTAGTGCATCTGTTTTGCATGCCCAAAGTCTTGGATGACTTCTCCAGATTAGATAGGGAAAAAACCACTGTGGAAGACCTGGGGGACTATTGCAAGGCTGTGTAGACAAAATCGGCCAAAGTGAACTATTCGTCTAACTGGTAATAGGGCAGATTGTTATGATATCTAGCTTCAAGAACAGCTGAAGGTCATATATAGTATAACTGTTGGAGGTGAAATTAATGTGACGGATCACTGACGTTCTGTATTCTTTTAATTATTTAAATTCAATTGCCAACTTGCTGAATGGTTTGTTCCATTGTCAATTAAAATATACACTTTCCAATAGCAGTCAATTGATGTGTACTGTGCAGCAGGGGAGTGAATTTTTCCTTGCTGAAAGAAATTGGAAAGATGAGTATTCTAAATATGCTTGCCAACACACATGCAAAAATGATTTCTACTAATCTGGTAAAGAAAACATTGAACAGTTAAACTGTAAACAAATTAAATGCATTACATTCTCTGTTATGGTTCTAAAGTCATCTGGGCTTGAAATTAAGATTGGCAATCCATGACTGCATTTGGCAAAGAGAATATTAACTATTAATTGTTCAATTTTCCAATATCCAATCACAAGTTGGCGCTGTTAATAGCTGTCTTTGCACATTCTCTAAAAGGTACGCCATGCAGCTCTTTAGAAACTTTCTTTAAATTTGAATGGAGGTTTCAAATATGCAGTCTTCAGTGATTGTACTTGCTTGGGGTTTATCTTCTTTCAAGATGGCTATTCTGAGTGAGATTACTACAATAATTCCACTTAATCTTTCTGTATTATATAAATTCAGTTCTGCATAAATGATATTCAGGACTTGATCCTGTGGATCAACCAGAGTGGCACTACCTGAGATATCACATCTGGGGGGAAAAACAAAACCAAAATAACATTTTTAGTACAGGGATATTGCCAGTCCATTCAGAAATAGTGGTGTGCGCAATTTTTTTTTGTGTGTGTGTGTGTTCAATTTGAATAGAGCGCCTTCAAATGTGGTAGGATTAAAATTTGATGCAAATGTTCTTTGAATGTTTTTCAAATCTGATTTAAATGCCTGCTACTATGGATCTACTCTGAATGCATCAAATCTGCTCTGAATCTACTTTGAATCCTCTCTGGATCTGCTACAGATATGACTGGGCAGCCGCTTTCTCACCTACCCATGTTCACAGATATAATGAAACTTTGAACGAATGTCAGTCTTCGAATGTAGCCAACATTCTATCCAAATGCATGATTGTGAATGAATTTGATTGAATTCTGAATGTGGCAAATATTTGGGCATATCCCTATTCAGCAACCACATATATTTCTCCTCTATAGGTGGGAAATCTAAGTCGCCTGTTATTGTTAATAGACAATATTGTTAATATTGTTAACAGACAAACCACCTCTATCTGCCTTGAACAGTAATAGTAGTAGATGAGGCAGAAGCTGATAGGAGTTGGCATACATTTAGAAAGTGAACGTTTCCCACCTCAGTTTACCATACAGTTGTAAATGTCGTGTTCTCTTATGTAAGGTTATGTGAAGTCAAAATAACAGAGCATTGTCTTAGATTGCATTAGTGGTGGCTGATGCAGGGGAATGCAGCAAGAAACCCTCTTCTTCCAGTGAAGGTTGATTTCTAAGCTTCCTTTGAAGTCCTCACACCACTACCAAGTCCTGCTTTGATCAGATTCAGATCAAAGGAAGATTCGCCATTGCTGCATAAGATTCAAGGGAAGTTCATGACCCAGTTTTCAGTGCCACTTCTCATGTACTGAATCCACACAGCCAAAGATTAGAGATTTCCAGGCATCTGATCCTACACAGACAAATATTTCTAGTTCTCTGGGTCTGGACTTCAGTTGGAGACAGGTGGGGTGGGGTGGAGGCTTGGTTTGGCTGGGTGTTACACATGGCAGACTGCTCCTCATGTCAGAGAGGGGTTTGGCCTGTTCAAGTGAAATTTATTTATTTATATTATTTATTTACATTTCTATCCCACCCCATACCCAAAGGTCTCTGGATGGGTAAGAACCGTTAAAACAACAGGTTAAAAACAAAATATACATTAAAAGCTCTTAAAAAATTCAACAAATACACAACAACTTTGAAATGATGGTATCTATACTGGAAGGGAAAATATAATCATCTCAGCCAAAGGCCAGAGTAAAGAGATGCATTTTCACCACCTTCCTAAATATTTGTAAGGAAAGGGCATGGCACAACTTGAGGGGGAGATTATTCCATAGTCTGGGGGCCATCACTGAAAAGGCCCTCTCCCGGGTGCCCACCAGGCTCACTACTGATGGTGGAGGGACAACCAGGAGGGCCTCACTGCTAGATCTTAAGGCACAGGCAGGTTGGTATGGCAGAAGGGGTTTCTTTAGATATTTGGGGCCCAAGTCATTTAGGGCCTTATAGGTCAAAATCAGCACCTTGAACTGGGCTTGTTAGTAAATTGGCAGCTAATGCAGCCCTTTTAACACCAGCATGATGTGCATCCGGCTAGCTGTTCCAGTCAGCACTCTAGCGGCTGCATTTTGCACTAGCTGCAACTTCTGGACCGTCTTCAAGGGCAGCCCCATGTAAAGTGCATTACAGAGGTCTAATTTAGAGGTTACCAGAGCATGGATGACTGTGGCCAAGTCATCTCTATCCAGAAAAGGCTTCAGTTGACGCACCATTTCCTGACTGAACTGTTTGAAACGTTCTGCACGCTGCTAGTAAGTTCTCTTTTATCTTTGTCTTGATCCTTGGGTCATAGTCACACCTTCACTTTAAATTTTCTTTATTCTGGGGTGAGGCTTTACAGGAAGCTGAATATTCTCCCTTTTGGTTTGCATTGAATTGAAGTAGGGGTGGGGGGTTGGCATTGTGGACATCCCTAATAGAAAGTGTCCCTTCCTTCCTTCTGGAATTTCCACCCAAGTTTTGCTTTTGCAATGCAGATGGCTCTTGAGCCATGCTGCAGAATGCCCATTCAGTCTTCGGCCAGATGGCCCAGCCTACCCCATAATCTGCATGGTGAGAGACAACACTCAGCATGAAATAGCCTGAAGTGTCAGAGGATTTCATTTACATAGGCTGCATCCCCATCATGAAAATACTACGTCCCCCTGAAAAGCCTCTAATCTAGGCTACATGTGGGACAAATGGCAAAAATCAGCGGCAACCCCTCTCCCCTTTCCAACTGTTTTTGCCACAAACTAGGAGGCAATCACACATTATCCTGGAGTCATGGGGATGCTCCTGGGTTATTGGGGGTGGATATTGGCGATTGCAGCATTAGCAGACGGGGCTTCGCCTGTGCTTGCTGTCCCTGCCATACGCACCATGATCACAACTGCTTGGCAATCTCTTAAAAAAAAAAATCTGCTGAAAGAGAAGTGATAAGCTCTCATTTGCCCGGCAAGTGTCTCTCCAGCTACAAGCATGACACACACCCCTTGCCTGATCGCCCGATCAGCAAGACACATGTGGGTAAAGGGCTTGATTTAGCACTCAAGTGCTTGATTAATGGGTGAAACACCTGTCGCTTCCCTGCACTCAGCTAAGCAAGATCAGAAGCTGCTGTCAGGCGGAAGTATGCCTGTCAAGTGGAGGGGTGCACCCCCGCTAAAATAATTGAAGCACAGCTGCAGCTTCAAGCAATGAGCTGCTTTCCTTTCCTATTATGCCTCCCTTTTTCATTTTTATCTTACTGATGCAGTGTGTGGTGTTTTTGGAGGTGCAACTGGGAGGGGTTTCCCCTGTCATCGCTGCAGCAGGTGAGACAGGGCATGGTGATGTCAGCCAGGCTTCCTAACGGGGGGGGGGGGAGGGGTGGAGAAAAAAGGAATGTGGTTCCCCGATGCTTGAACCCGCGCTGTCCTCAGTCACATGGGGGCGTGTTAATTTGAGCTACAATTCACATTGGGGCTGCCCCGAATCCACCCCGAAGTAAACAGAGCCCATGGGGATGCACCCAAACAGATATGTACAGATATGTAATCAGAATATTAAACAAATGTATAATATTTGCAGAGATTCTTTTAAAAGCACTACATTCCTATACATAGTATTGCAGATCTTAACTTCATTTGTTGTTTTCCAAAAAGTACTTATTTATCTTTATTAACACAAAGTTAATTTGTAAGTAGCATAGTCCCCTTTACTTATCCCAGAAGGAATCATTGTTTCGATCTTATGCAACTGTTGTCATAGAAGTCTGTAGGAATCCTAATTTAAAACTGAAAAAGTAACATTTGCTGGTGTGAAATTATTGTCAAATCAGACAGTCTCTGATTGATTGAATCCTGAACACTGCAAGTAAACTTCAAAATTAAGCAAAATTTCTCAAAGATAAAGTTGCATAACAAATTATCATACTGCAAGGTGAACAGAATGGGTGTGAATTATTCATATGGCTGCAATTGAAAGTTGACATTCAACTGTGGAGCTTATGATAAAAAGGCTCTTCTCACTTAATGTCTGTGAGACAGTGTCCCCACCCCCAGAAGATTAGATGAGCGTAAGTGACCGGTGAATGATGGTCCTGCCCCAAACCTAACCAGAACCTACCTTGCATCCATTGAAGTGTGAATGGTCCCATCTGGGACCATCTGCTTTGTTGCAGCAATGGTCATGTACAAAGGGCCATTGCTAGGGTGATTGGTGATGTTGCACACAGTTGCGCGGTCTCAAGTTGTCCTGTCCCACCGCCATGAGCCCTTTGCTAGGAGGTAATATGAAGGCTCTGTGTAAGACTGTACTAGGAGCACCATAAGCACCTCTAGTATAGCTGTGGAGAAGTTTTTACTGCTCCAAAACTACCAAAGATCAGGATGACCATGCAAACTCAGAACTGCTCTGGGATGGAAGATGTTCTGTGGTGTGCAAATGCTCCATGTCAAAGCATGCACTGCTGTCCTGATTTTCCAAGTGCAAAAAAGCCCTTAATTGTTTTCCTCCCCCATGAAATTTGGGTTGCATTCTAACAAAAAGGTGTCCTTTTTATTATGTTTCAGTCTATCATGGTGAGATCATGAGAAAAGCACTATAATGGACAGTTTGCACTATAGCACTATATATAGCACTTTGGTGTGCTATATTTATGTGTTGTAGTTACATTTCCTGCCTTGGTACTGTGCGTTCTGGAAGCTTCTAAACACATTGCGTGAGAAAGAAGATATGAGTTAATGGCAAGAAATGATCCAGAGCTTGGCTAAGAGTTCAGACAAAGCCATTAAAATGCTTCACATGATATTTAAATGGAGGAAATAAAACAGAGCATTCCCACTGTGATCCTTCTTTTATCTTGACACTTCAAGTCTCTTGATGAATGCTGGTTTACTTCACAAATTGGCCTTAATGGGACAATGGCAAGGATAATTCACCAGCCAACATTTCTCTCCCTGCTACAGGCCTCTGGCATTATTAATGCCTCTGTCTACAAATATCGCAGTGAGGAAGGCAGCAAGGTATAGGTCAAAATCTAGCAAAATGACAATTTGAAATCCCAGAAGCCTGTGCAGTAAATGTTGGGGGACACTTGCCATTCAAAACTGGCTCTGTTTTCTTCTCTCACATTCTACTTTGGGCTTGTTGTGGTTACAAAAAGCACTCTAATTTACGGTGAAACTGTCAAGGCTTCTGTGCACCAAAATGAGAGCAAGTGCTAAGAAGAGGGTGGTAATTATCCTAATGAATCTGAACAAGACTGTAAGGTTAAAACTCTCTTGCTTCTTCTGCATCGCACAGCCTCGAAAGGCCAAGGTGATGTGATTGTATTTCTCTGCAGTGACATTTCTCTTGTTATGATTCTCTTCTGATTATGGCATGTGCTTTGATGTTCAAGTGCATTTGGGGAAAAGTCTACCGTAAACAGGCAGAGACTGCCCTCGTTTAGAGTTTTGCGTCCCCTGAGGGCAACGTGTGTGGACCAAATAAACTTTTGACAGTAAGTGGGTGGAAGGCTAGAGAAATAAGTGGCAATCAACTTGCAGAAGTGTATTCCTGCTCTGCTATACCACTGACATAATGAAGGGTGCCATTTAGTGCATAAATTACGTGACAGGAGGCCACTGTCAGTAGAATAGTTGATGTGGGATTGAGGCTCAGCTGCACAACACAGAGTAGACTGTCAGGTTATTTTTGAGGGGAATGAGAGGCAAGCTATTAAAAGCAAGCACCAAAGAAACCCAAAACCTCCTGCCAGTGTTGCTAAGAACAGCTTTTGGTGGCAGCTTGGCTTGTTCTGTGACACAATCAGGCTTAATCTGGTGATTTTTCAAACATAATTAAGGAGAAAAAGCCATTAAAATCTACTGTGTCAGTCTTTCTTTTGCTTCTTGAAGTATTGGCCTTAATATTCACCAAGTCAAGTAGCTACCTAAGGTTCTGAAAAGATTATGCCGTGAGCGCACAACATGTTCTAAGTTATCCCACTCCTCAAAAGTGTGTTGGAGGATGCTGTTGCATTACCAGTGTTCAGGTATCAGTTCAGCTGGTAATGGAGGGTTTCTATTTTGCCCTGGTCTCCACACTTTTCAGCTTCCTCTTAGAAAGAAAGGTCTAGGGTGTCATTCTAGGGCGGCAGAAAGTACTCAGAGGCCAGGATGATCAACAGGTAGCTCAAACACTCAATGAGCTGAATCCAGTGGACACCAAAAGGAGGCTCAGGAATGACAGGCTGGGATGCAATATGTGACTGCCGGCATAGATGCCAACCAATGAGAGAAGTTTGATGTTTTGGAAGTAAAAGCTTGAAAGGCTTAAAGGACAATACAGCAACCAGATAACATAGGCTGCACCCACAAACCTTAAAAATATTCAGAGATTGGTGGAGCCTGCTCTAACTGATTGGTAGTTCTGGTACTAAGGTGACCAATTTTACCCTCAAAGTATCTTGCAAATTTAGTGCGGAAGATTTTAGGTAACTTACTAATGACTTTTTAGGGGTAGATGACAACAACCTTTTTGTCACTCCGAAGTACAGATGTGCATGAAGTCAATTTCCCCCTTTTGATTCAATGTAAATCAAAGGGGGGGGGGATATTTGGCTTTGTGCACCACCACTCCTATATCTAGTGGGCTTTGGCTTTAGGCCAAACATCCACTGAGTGTTTGCGAGGGAAGGAACCCTCCATCCCTCCTTTGTATCCAGTCTTGCCCCCTCTCCACTCATCTCCTGCTGCCAAGCAGCCTCCATTACCATTGCATGCTCGTCTGAGTTCCAACTAGGCCTTCCAGAGGTGTGCACCTCCAGAAGGCCTGGCTGGGCCTCAGAAGAGCGCATGAGGGCGGCTGAGGCATGGAGGCTGTGGCTGCATTTGAAGGAAGCTTTGACAAAGGCCATATCCATTTGATTTATGGGCAAATTGGGACCTATACATTTGCCCTAATTTGTATTTTAAATGACATGTTTGTGTACATCCCACTGCATTTTTATAAGGAATATCATTTAGATCATTCCTGTATAGTCTGGTGTTTCCTCCTACTTTCTTCAATTTAAGTGTGCATTTTGCAACAAGAAGTTCATGGTATGAGCCACAGGGAGCCTGAATGCAGTTGGAGGTGTCTCCCTCTTCCTGCCATGCTCACAGAAGTTTGCCCCAGGTGCATGTATGCTACTAACAGTAATTATTGAGAACATTTATCTTCGTAACTTTTTATGAGATGGGGTGGATAATCTATTTTGGTTTAGGAAAGGTGCTTTCATCCTTGGCTAGTCATCTCGTGCAACATGCAAAAACAATATTGGGCAAAAGTAAGAATGGCCACTTGCCCTTGCAGTAACCAGAGCTGCAGTCACACCCTCACTTTAACTCTTCTTCAGTCCATCTTTGGATCCCACTGCTTATATCTTTTTAGTCCTGTCCATTTTATTTGTGGATTTTCCTCCTTTCAATCGTACTTTCCTGAGTCCTGATTTATATAGTGTTAATTCATTTTCACTTTTTGGATGTGATTGCGGAAGAAGACTAAAAGGAGCTGAACCATACTATAGTATGTGGATACTTCATGAATTTGCCTCCCCTTTTGCCCAATGTGTGATTACATGCTCTTGAGTCACATAATTTTTATCCTATCAGAGCGAAGAAGAGGTGGAAAGGGGTGGAGCTTGTAAAGGAGTCTTGTAAAGGAGTCTCAGGATGGGAACAGAAAGGTGTGACCATAGTGACCCAAAACTGAGGGAGAACTAAGGAAGGATGATCAGGTTTTGGGTGTGCTCTGAGTTAGTGCATTTCGATTCTTCATTCTTAAAAAGATAGATTATTTCAGCAAGGTGTGACAATGGTCAAAGATATATCCAGAGAGAAGCATATGGGGAGGGTAGTGGTGGATCTGAATGGCAATTCACCCTTAATCTTCTATTTCTTTGAATAGTGGTGAACCGCAAAAGCAAATGGAAAATCACTGTTCAAATCCGCCAGTATGCTTTGAGTTCTGTCTTCTACTGATAGTTGCACAACTGCAAATCACTAATCAAAATATTAATCTGGTTATTAGGGACTGTGTTGCCATCACAGTGCTCTGTCATTTTTACTTTATTTATTCTGTTTCTGTGGATAAAGTTGAAATTTGGAGGACATGATTTGTTCTCAGGCCTGTGTTATAAAATTGTGACTTTATTTGTTGGTGAGAAACTGCTCAGACATAGGATTCTGCAGTTATTTTGGAAAGAGGTGACACAGTTCTCGCTGATTCCGATGTACACCCATATCTTTATAATTAAAGCAGAAGATAATAGAATTATGCATAAGAGCTTGCAGAAGTGACACAAGCTACAAAGAGACAAACTTGGCCATTCTTTGTGAAGAGTCTCTTATTTCCTGAATATCTCGGTTCAGTTCATTTATTCACTCTTTATGTGAGCTTTTCAGATTAACTTTTAGTTCAGCTGCTTCTTCGTTGCTGTCACTTCTGGAGTATTTTCCTAATTTTTAAAAATACTGCTTACTTAAACCTGTTTCTAGCCTTGGCACCTGAACTATTCTGAACAACAAACACTTTTATATCTGTGTTTAATCTCCTTGAAAAACTATTATTTCCAAGGATTTTGCTTATATAAAAGAGAGGAAATTGTCTTTTCAGTTTTTATTTTGTCATCAGGCATGAACAGAGAAAAAGGAAGTAAGATCTGTAACAACAACAGAATAAACCCATCTAGAAATGTTATGTGTTTGTTTATCCACTCTTTACATGAAGAGGTCATCTTAAGTAGGGTGAATCATTTTATGATGAAAATAGAGTTGTAGGGCTCAAAGAAAGCTTATATGATTAAGAAGTGTTTAATAGATAAGAGGAACAGGAAAAAAAACCCATCAGTGTGTGGCTGCAGGTTGCTAGAGAAGAATGGTATACAGTTGCCCTCTGAAAAAAAAGCCTCCCAGCTGCCTCCTAAAATGTTTTGAAGCATTCTGCATTTGCTTGTCACACTATCGTTCCATGGCTAAGCACGTGGGGAGGAAGGTGACCCTGAAACATGAGGAAGGAATTGACTGGGATTTGGGGGGAATTGCTTGTTGTCAGTTATTTAAGCAGGATCCTAAACCTACAGGTTGGTGTAATGAACTGCTCAAAGGCAGACTGCGATTGGCTAGCAAGAATTACCCAGTGGAGGGGTGGAAAAAGAAGAAGTTCCAAGGCAGAAAAAAACAATTCAAATTGACACTCTTTATTAAAATAAATAAAAATAGTAAAGGCACTTTTATTCCACAGGCAGACACAACTTTAAAAGGCAAACAGGCAGGCTTTCTATCAATGAACAGTACAAAAAGGCAAAACAGACCTGCATATTATTTGAATAACAATCAGGCTGCTAAATATAGCAAGGCAGCTAAAAAGTGAAATTCAGCTTTACTGAAAATAAGCATTACAGGTGGCAGGAAAAGGCAGGGGTCTTCAGAGAAGCTGGGTCTTCTTACTCTTGTTCCAGGAGGGAGAAGAAGACAACCAGTTTCCTCAGACAGAAGATCTCAGTCAGGACTACACCAAGCTTTGGGGAGGGAGCTCAAGGCTTCAAGGTTCCATGAAGGCAAAAAGACACATATCGGGGGTGGGGGTGTTTCCACTGACCTCCCTTAATCCGGATCTAAGGAATGTGCCCTTCAACTAATCTGGATCTAGTAGATCCAGAATAAGTGATGTACCCAAGGCATTTCCATGGGTGGTCTAGCACCCAATAGCAATGGGTGCTAGCTTGCAGTGGAAATGCCAGAGCACCCATGTGTCTAATCTGGATTGACCCACATGGGGCCCGCCTGTCACCCAAGGTTTTTTGGGGTACAGGGGTGTAATCTCTGGAGACACCCTGGAGATTCTTCGAAGAGTCTCCAGAGCAACTCCGGAGAATCTCCGAAGCAATCTGCCACAAACTTTGAAGATTCTCAGGAGCCTTTGACAATGGTCCATAGGATTGGCATTGCTTTCGGGTGGGGTCCCCTGCCACGATGCCCAGCGTTCCAGTAAGTGCCTGCCCTCTCTGAGGAGTAGCTTGGCCCTGTTAGGATGCTGGGTTCGTGCAACGGCCAAGTGAATACTACAGTGTGGACACAAAACACTGGTAGCAAGCGTTTCAACAGTAAACTAAAACAAGTTTATTATTATACACAAGCAATACTAAAAAGATTATAAGGTTCAGGTAGTTGTTGGTTTAAATTTGCAAGTCTCTTAAGGCTAGGAGCTACCCCTTTCTCTAAAGGAAAATAGTTCCCCTTTTAAAAGACAAACCTCTCCATGTTCCTCTCCCTCTCTGACTTGCTTGGCCACAGCTCAAGCCAAGCCAGTGTACCAGAACGTGTCCCTAGATGATCACAAGGCCCAGTCCGTCCTTGCTTCTCCAATCATCTAGCCTTGGATAGTTGCTAGCGAAATCTCCCTCGGAGCCCCAATCTTCCTCGATTGTCCCCTTCAGAATTCGCTCAGCCAACAGCCCAATGGTCAGCTACTGGTTCCAGCTCCCTCAGGATTCAGCTCTTTTCCTTTCAGCTCTTGTCCCAGCATGAAGATATTCTCTGCTGTACTCTGTGTTCCTTTATACACACACCCCTGATCCTGATTGGCTCTAGCCGCAATAAAATGCTGCTGGAGATTCCTAACAAAGGTTGCTGTCCCTCCAGCCTGATTGGTGGGAACTCCTATTCTAGCCCCTCCAGTACTCAGATCCCCGGACAGCTTTTCCCTCCAAAACCTTACTCCAGCCAATCACTGCAACAGGGCCCGCACAGGATTTCCCGCTCTTTTTGCAGCCCAAATCCCAGGGTTTGCAACAAGCTGTTTGCAACAAGGCTGGCTATTGCAGCTAGCTAGAAGCCTGCAAAGCCAGAAAGCAAAACAGTTTGCAGCCTGTACCCAGAAACTGTCACATCCCCTTTGGAGCCTGTGCTATTCTCCGGAGTCAGCTTCAGAGATTATGCACAGGCTTTGAAGCTTTGGGTTTGGGGGCACCCCCCATAGGTTTGCCCCCCCCTTAGACCCCATTGCCTGATTGTGGTGGAAACAGGCTCTGTGTAATCCTGATTTGATGCCTGAAGACTCCATTGGGGTCTACAGGAAATCCGGATTATAGGTCCTGAAGGACCCATATGATCCGGATTTCCCTAGAATAGGTGGAAACAAATGTGGCTCTAATGGGGTCTGTAGTGGAAATGGGATCTTCCTGCTCTGAGCCTAATGGGTCCTTAATGTGTCCCAAACGGGTACTTAGTGCTAGTGCAAAAATGCCCATCAACTGCTAATCTGTACCTCTTCAGTAGGGTGGAATGCTATTCTTTCTTCAGTGATTTACACAAGGTTGTGGTGGTGATTTTAGCAAAACAGTGGAAAGAGAGCCTGATTAAACACAACCTTTCTTGTGTTGTCGATGAACAAGAGATGCCCTCAAATCTCTCTCTTCTGATAGGTGAATTCAAAACTACAAGTTCAAAATGATTAGTTACTGCAGACAATGATTCTGGAAAGCAAAGTTGAAGTGAGGGGCAGATTTGCATTTTGTTTACAGGTTAAATGTCAAGGAAGAATTATTTTACAGGAATGGAGGTCACCAATTTGCATATGCCAGTTTAACGCTATTGAAGCAATTATTGTTATTCAAATAATATGCATAGTGGGGAGGAAAGTCTGTAGCCAAATGACCATGTGTCTATTCAGTCTACTCTCAAATATTCTTCATTGATGGACAGCTAGAATCTCTTCATCTTTAACCAGAAGTCCTTGAATGGAACGTTGGATTCCTTCAAGTAGGGGGTTTTCCTCTATATATAAGGGTCCTCAATAAATTGGCCATAGAAGAAATCTCAACAAGGGATTACATTCATAATACATGCAGTGACTTTTCTCTTTTGGGCTCAGATTCAGCCTTTTTCTCTGCTAAATTTTTATTTCATTGGAGTCACCTCTGAATTTGAAAATATCCATCTCCACGCTTGGGCTATCTTCCTTCTCTTTCTCTTTGCTTAATTCAATAATAAGATGTTCCTCTGACATTTGGAAATGCACAGCCCACTAGTCCATGTGATTTTACTTTGCTCCTCCATGCATTTTATTGCATATTCTTGTCTACACTTTTTCTGAACACTTGTAAAGTTTTTTTTTAAGATATCTCATGTGAGTTTAAGTATCAGGGATTTCAAATAGGTTATGCTGTTTTGCAACCCATAAACACCCCACCCCACGCCTTAAATTACAAATTATAATTATGCACACAATCTGACTGTGAAAATTGCATCTTACAAATATCCCTTTCCTGTGTATTTTTGCATTGTCTACAGGATCAAAAATAACTGCTTGTTAACACTACCAAATTCTGAAACTGCTACACTGCCAAGAAGTCTTGTATTCACAGTTGCTTGATGACAACATACTTTTTTTTTTCTATCCAGGGCTTTATACAGAGAATTGCAGAGGGAGGCATGGAAAGCTATTGTGAAATAAAGTTGAAAATAGATCAGAGGGTGTTGGATAGCTGGAATCAGTTGGCACACGCAAGGCATTTAAGCATCCCAGTGCGGAACCAAGATTTAATAACAAAAAGTCTGCCTCCCAAGACAAGTGGTGGAGATGGAAGAGAACCTTCCACAGTACTTGAAGAAAAAATATAAAATGATGAAAGCAGTACTTGTGGATTTCCATATGCCATTTGGAAAGAGGCTGCTGGGCTAGATGTACAACTGGTCTGATCTAGGAGAGTAGTTTTAAAAAGTGTTCTTATGTTCCCTGGTGCAGGAAAACATTTTTATCCCTTCTGTTCCTAATTTATCTCCCATGCTTTAGAAGCATAATTAAAAGTTACACTGTTCCTAATGCCTCTTGTTCCCTTTTGTTGCTTCATACGATTTCAGCAGAAACCTTTCCTCATTTGAGGAGAAGGAGGAGAAGTTTGGCTTAACTTATTTTTCTTTAGGTTTCTTCTTTTCCTTTCTTGCTCTAAAAAAAGGCAGATGATAGCTGTGATGCCCCACAATGTGCCCTGTCATGCATTCATCTGTAGAATGTCTCTCATGAGCATTCTGGGATAATTACTGAAATTCCTTCTGTGCCACACAGATAGCTGTCTGAAATTGAATGCTTATGTGTACAAGTGTGTAGAACAAAGGCAGGAAGTGGGCATTGGTGGTGGTGGAGCATCTGCACTCAGAAATGGCCCTTTCTGTGCAGGAGTGCACTGGAAGCAAACTATGCGTGGAGCATGATTTCATTCTCCACACGTGCACTTACTGCAACCTGTCGTATCCAGCAGTGGGGGCATCTGAATCTCTATAGTGCAGGAAGGGGTATATGATGCACCGCACAAGCTCACTGGTGTGTCATGTGATGTTCTGGCACTAGTGCATGTATTGTCCCAGTGGTGCCAGTATCCTGACCCAAGATCACAGCACCCGAACACATGTCCATGGATGGACAGTAAAGTGCAAATTTTCCCCAGATTAGTTGTATCTCGATCAACCATAGGCAGAGGCATCTGAACTGAGAAGTCTTTAGAATGGCAAATATGTGCTAAAGGGCAATGCAGTGTGTGCTAAAGGCAGTCCAGATGCCTAAGCCGTGTTCCCCAACTGTGGATATGAACTACCACCAAATGAACTGACCACATGAAGGTAACATTCCAGCAGCTGTGAGTCAGTAAGAAAAATATTGGATCAGGTTAGTAGGGCCATTTAATCCATGGCAGATATTCTAATATGGTTAGCTTCCTCTAAATGTAGCCTGGGAAGGCAGGTTATATTTTAAGCATGTTTTATTTTATTCCTTTTTTGCCAGTCATTGCACTGAACATTGTGAACCACCCTGGGACCTTTGAGTGAAGGGTGAGATACAAATGAAATGAAATGAATGACTGATGGAATTACTGAATCTCATGCTATTTATTCCCAGGCTATTTTATGAATGTTCTTATGGTTGTAGAGCAAAACAGTGCACTGCCCCCCTTGTGTCCTGTAGCAATGCAACGTAAGAAAAGCCATTCATCTTTCAATACGGTGCCATGATTTCTTCTTCTTCTTTTCTTGCTGTCAGTGGGATTAGATTCAAAGGAAAGAAGGGACCTAGAAACCGAGGCAGGCCTTCTCCCCCTGAGATTCCCTTCACATCAAGTCTCACCGACTGATTAAACTTGTTTTTCCACTCATATTTCACATTTCTATTGGGAAGTTATTTGCCTGGGCAACAGCCTCATCAGATTAGGTTCATAAAAGCGATAACTTGTATTGATTTGAGTGTTTACAAAGAAAGACACAGTTCATACTCTATGTCACATTGCTGCTTGGGAATAATGCATGGCTTTCCCAGGAGAAGAAGGCATAATATGAAATAGAAGCATAGTCCCACCCTGTGCTATCATATGGTGAATGGCGCTGCCATAATCACATCACCTCTGCACTTTTCATTGGGATTGGAAGGCATGCTGCTCAGCAACAGCTGTTTTATTATTGTCTTTAATGGTTATAAAGGAGGAAATATTGCATAATGCAGAGGAAACATCCTGACAGTTCTGGCTGCCTGAGAGCATATCAGTTTTATAGCACCGTTTGCCTTCTGAGGGATTTCTTGACTAACAGGTGCAACATTATACACATCAACAATTCACTGCTTAAGTAGAACAATAATGTGGCACATGTCATGATGCCATAACTGACATAAGGAAATGAACTTGCTAAAGAAGCAGGATGGATTGCCACTTCATTGGTTGCGAATCCTGTAGGAGCAGACACTGTCATATTGGCCTGGACTTTACCGCTTATTGCCCTGACTGCGGCAAGCTCTCTCTCTCTTTTTTTGCCTCTCATCCGTAGCCAGCATTCACGATATGAAAACAGTAGGCAGGTATTCCAATCACAAAGAGAAACAGCAAGATACATTGTAATGAAAGTGTATGAGGCAAGTGAAAGTGTATGAGGCAAGATCGCTGGCTGGGGGAGAACTTGTAAATTTTTCTTTTGGACTTGTGAATGAGCGCACGATCGCATGAGCACCCAATGAAACAGTGAGGGGCGGGGAGAAAAAGATGCGGGTAAGCAAAAGACGCTTCCTTGGGGGTGATCAGAGCATTTTAAATGCGCATTTTGCTGAGCCCCATGGGGACACTTAATTTGGAACTGAACACGCATTTGTTAGATCCACTGCAGTAGAGGGACAATAGCGACAGGAAAAAGTACCATGGGTATGCACCCTTTCACTTTGCAAGTGGGGAACCTTTATTCCCCAGCTTAAAGTTAGTCAGGGGATGAAATGTGCAGTGTAAAGACAGCATATCTCAAACTTTCAGGATTTTTAAATTAGGAAAATGTAATATAAATGCTTTAAATTCACACAAAATTAAAAAGCACTTCTGAATTGGGTTAGAAACTCCTTAGAGCTAATTGGCAGGTGGGGTCATTCATGTGCCAGTTTGCCTCTCCCCCCAGTAGTTCTGAATCACATGCCTTCGACATGCCTCTGGGATTTGTGCCAAGGCCCTTAGTATGGTTGTGGACCTGGGGCATTTTTGTACTGACCTGATTAGGCTACCATGAACTAGGGCAGGTAAACTTCTAGTAAAGATGGACCATTCACACTTGGTTATGAGGAAAGCTTCCCCAAAGCACCCATTACCACCCAGAAGTGCGAATGATCTTTCTGTTTACCAGCCTACACCACTGTGTCTGAAGCCGGAAGTTCTGCCTCCTCATTGCTGAGATTGGCTATTCCGTGACATGCTTGGACACTGTTGCAGAGGGACATGTTTGAGCAGAGGGATGTATTGCGGCTGATCAGGTCAGCGGCTGTACAGTGGTACCTTGACATACGAGTTTAATTCGTTCCGTAACCTTGCTCTTATGTCAAATCGCTCGTATCTCAAAGCAATTTCCCCATTAATCCATTCCAGCTACCAAAACACCACCTCAGTTGTTTTTGTTATGTACTGTACTGTATTTACATACTCGTATCTCAAATCTTGCTCTCATCTCAAAGCAAAATATCACTCGCTCGGCGGCTTGTATCTCAAAACACTTGTATGTCAGGGCACTTGTATGTCGAGGTACTACTGTAATCGAATGTGCAGTGCCCACTGCTAGGTTGCTGATCAAACTCTCCTCTTGCGACTCATTGAATGGATCCCGGGGATTGGTGGTTCAGTCATGTCAGCAATTGATCATGGACACCATCTTCCCTGACCACTGACCACCCAGCTCTTTACAGGAAGTTCACTAATTGTTGATGTGCGAAGGTGAAGTGTGAAGAGGCCCCTGATTTAATGGGTCTACAGTATATCTGGATTAAGGGCCTTTTAATCTTGAGCCAAGCTAACACCAGGCAGTGCCTCCTTGATCCACATTAATATATGGACAAGGAAGCCCAAGATCTGGACCAGAAGCCCTTTGATCCACATCTACAGGTAAGTGCAGAAAAAGCCTTACTATGTCTGAGAACCCCAATTAGAAATGAACTGCTAGTCACATTGAAAAAACTGCACTAGTGTTCCATGTCCAGCAACATTCCACACTTTTAATGGGAAAGAATTATGAAGCAGAGAGAGCGCTTTTTCTAAATCTCAACAAGTGTGGGGCACAGGAACATGCAGTGATTGCTGATCTGGTATGTCTGTGATTCTATGTTTCTCTTCTTCTCTCCACAAACTTTATAGCATTGGCAGCAGAGACAGATACTGGAAGCTAAGTGAGTGATCTCTTAATGGACCATTATTATGTATGCATACAGTAGTGACCAGTAGGATAGAGCACAGCAGAGGGTCTGGAATGACTGTGTATCAGTTTGTTATCTTTGAAGTTTACAGTGTAGTGGCAAATCACCCACTGATCAGATTTGTAGACATCAAACAAAGCTGATTAACTGGTACTTGCTGATTCTGTCCACTTCCAGCTGTGTCTGCATTTGGCACTTGCTGTTTTTTATGGATGGGAAATCACCATGGCACATTCTAGTTCAGTTCTCTCAAGGCTACTATTTAGCCCTTTCTAGAGCAATAATTCAGGAACCCAATAACTGTTAATTTCACCCAAGACCTGAGAGCAGAGATTCTGAAGATCCAGCCAGTTATAGCATCAAATTGTGCATCCACTTTGGGTTGCTGACCCAGGCCAACAACCCATAAGAAAGCCTTGTATGCATGGTAGACTGCCCTTCTGGAAGACTGTGCGTCTCATGGAATTTTACAGCTGCATGGAATGAGGCATTGGAGCTGCCCACAGTGCAAAAATCTTATACTCACTTCATCGAGAGACAGCTTTGAAGAAGTCCCTGAAGCATTCCCCAGTGGTAAACTGGACCATCTGTTCATGTGTGAATAGTAGTGAGCAGCTGGTTTGGTCCACCAGGCATGCAGAGCCTAGAGCCATTACTCCTGGTTATCAGAAGCAGCCCTGGAAGCATGCCACTTCTGAGTACTTAGCTAAAACAGCCCTGGCTGTGAGCCAGTTTGGTCTTGTGGTTAGCATGCTAGACACATATCTTATAGTCATGGGGTTTGATTCCACACTCCTCCATGAAGCCAGCTGGGTGACCTTGGGCTAGTCATAGTTCTCTTTCTGAGCTCTCACAGCCCCACCTACCTCACAGGGTGTCTGTTATGGGGAGAAGAACACAAAGATTTGTCAGCTGCTTTGAGTCCTCTTAAATGGGTGAGAACAGTGAGGTAAAAAAAGCCAACTTATTCTTCTTCTTTGGAGGCTAGGAAATTTTATTGCTTGTCTCCAAATTTGGGGTGGGCTGCTGTAATGTGGGTGGACCTTGCTGTAGGCTACTGGCCATTCTTTAGATGTTGATCTTGATCGCTTAATTGATCAAGATTGAACCAGACCAGCTTGCGATACTGCATCATGTGCAGAGCCTACCTAACAAAACACAGGCCTGAATCTCTGAATGCCTTCACATTTTCAAGGGACTGAGAAAGGAAGCAGACTTAAGTCATTATCCTCTGTTTTTGGCTGCAAGCTATGATGATCTTCATATGATGATTTTTAGATGCATAAAGATACAGGGAGATTGATCTGCTAAATTTAATTTTTAGCCAAGTGTTCTCTTTAGAGCATTGGCTGTGTCTGGGGCTCTGGCTACAGTTTCATTTCTTAATCATTTCCAGCCAGCTACGTAACCAGAAGGGCTTCAGGACTGCTTCAGCCTATTAATATTTTGTTTCCATTCCATGTCTGAAATCTGGATATTTTCTCATGATCTTGGCCTTGAGTGTTCAGACACATTATCATCTCATCCTTGAGCCATCCACAGTGTTTCTAAATAGCCATTTTTACAATGCTCCATTACTGTTTTACTATGTATTATTTTGCTTTATGAGTGGGAATAGAAGGAGTTTATGCAAAAAGTGTATCTAGCTTCAGGGGAATCCATAAAGCGCGTTGTAATATATAGTGAATGTCAAACTGCAGAGGACTGGAAATAAGAAGATGTCAGATGGTTAGGAATAGAAGACAAAACTTTGGAGGCAGCATTTCCCACCTCTATTTAAAATGTGAATTTTAAAACTTTTGTTGGGCAGAGAAAAAGATAGATTAATTATTCATCATAATTATAACTAGCAGAATTAAAGATTATCATGCTTCAGAGATCTCCTATTTTTGATTGTCACAGTCTCCAAGTTGAAGATCAGTTGGCGTAGTCTTAATAATACCATCTTCTGCCTGCCTACGACAGTGATGACACACAGAACAGTGTTCTGGGCAGATGTTCCATAACTCAAGAACTTACATCTTCCAGTGAATTATCAAGACATAGCTGTGTGGCGCTTTTGTTTATATTGACATTAGAAGTTTTAAATCAAGCAATTAGAAAAAATGTGGAAATCAAAGGAATTAAAGTTAAAAAAGAGGAATACAAAATAAGAGCCTTTGCAGACGACTTGGCAGTTATATTAATAGATCCTAATAACTCAATAGAACAATTTAAAAAGGTAATTCAAACTTATGGAAAAGTTGCAGGCTTGAAAGTAAATGAGATTAAGACAAAGGTCTTAATAAAAGAAACATGTCAAAGGAGGAACAAGAAACTTTTCAACTTAAATCAAGATTTGCAGTGGAAAAGAAAGTTAAATACCTAGGAGTGACTTTGACCAAACAGAATATTGCACTGTATCAAAATAATTATTTGAAAACTTGTTCAGGGATTGAACAAGATCTTTTGAAATGGTCCAACCTGCAACTATTGTTGATGGGTAGGATAATTGTGATAAAAATGAATTTACTTCCAAGGATGATGTTCTTATTTAAAGTCTTATCCATTTTAAATAAAACAAAAGATTTTACAAACTAGCAAAATTTATATGACAAGGAAAGAATCCAAGGATAAGATTTAAGCTGATGCAACATTCCAAAGAAAGAGGAGGATTAGGGTTACCAAATTTAAAATGAATGCTGCATAGGATGGACTGGAAAATGGTTTTGGCTGAGAGGCCAAAGTTTATTGCACCTGAAAGGAGAAGCCTTAAGATACGGGTGGCATGGGTATTTGTGGTATGAAAAAGTGAAAGGCAATGCAGATTTTAAGAATCATTTTGTGAGAAATGCCTTGTATAAGACTTGGTTGAATTATAAAAACAAACTTTATCGGAAAATACCTCTTTGGGTATCACCATATGAATGTCTGTTAAAAGAGTTCAGAGAAGGAGGATCCTGGCTCAAATATAAGATATGTTGTATAAAAAGGATGATAATGAGTTTGATATTTAAAAAAAGGAACAGTTAAACCAGGAGGGTAAAAATATACGGTGGTTCACATATGCACTACTAGTGGATATATATAGAACAGATAAAGAGAAATTAAATTTTGAAGGGGAAAAGCAAGACTGGGAAATAACATTAAACAAGGCTGAAAGGGGAACGATTGGAATTATGTATAAAGTGTTACTCTAAGTTGAAATGGAACATGAACAGGTTAAAGATTGTATGATTACATGGACAAAGAATTTTGGATATAATATCCAAATGGATCAATGCAAGAAACTGTGGATAAAAGATATGAAATTTATCACATGTATGTTATTAAAAGAAAATATGTATAAGATGATGTATAGATGGTATTTAACACCTCATAAATTGGGGAAAGTATATCAAAATATGTCTACTAAATGTTGGAAATGTAAAAATGTCAAGGGAACCTTTTATCATATGTGGTGGACTTGTAAAAAATCAGAAAAGTATTGGGTATAAATATATAACCTTATGAGACAAATCTTAAAGATAAATATTGTATTTAAGCCGGAACTGTTTTTGTTGGGAATTGTGGATGACAGATTAGATAATATAAACTCTTTGGTTTTATATATGGTGATAGCAGCAAGATTATTATATGTGCAGAAATGGAAGGAGGAGTACTTGGCATTAAATTGATGGACTTGGCAGAGATGGATAAATTAACAAACCTACTAAATGCTAGAACAACAGAAGTTTATGAAAGACTGGAGCCCTTTTATTAACTATCTATGAGAAATAGAAGTAATGACGCATGGTTTCGACTAAGAACTAAGGGGTCAGCTGTGAAAGATTAAGAGACAGATAAGGGAGCAAAGAAACAAGCGACATGAAGAAAAGAAGCCAGAAAAAATGGAGGGAGTCACATAAAGAATAATGAAGAAATGTAACAGTGGGAAGCTGCCCCACTCATCAAGACTGTCAACATGGGCTTGCTGTTAGGAAATCCCTGGCCACAATTTCAATGGGTGTTGCCATCAAGATCACCACTAAAGCATTACTGGTGGCAGTCAGGGCAGCTAGATCAGCAGGCAGCAGGCAGATATGTTACTGCATTAAGAATAGCACTAACCATGCATGTGGATATTGCCTCTTGTACCTCACCTGAATGCATACTCAATCTTCTGTGGTGAGAAGACTAAGGAAAAGCCATTTTGCTAGTGCACAGAAAGAATTTTGTTACATGTTTGAATAACTGAGTTTCACAAAGTTCAGATGAATTCCGACTTATATTGGATTTTGACCTATTTGTATCAAACACAGCAGAATCCAAACTTTTTCTGGATTTCAGACTCATCTCTGTTAGTAAACCATGAAAATCTGTGCTAATAGTTGGTATGTGTATATTGCAGATGGGCAGACTATGATCCTTTCCATACTCACCATTAGTCTGTGGTAGGAAAGGGTTCAAAGACCCACCTTCTACTCTCCAGTGTGGAATAACATGCTTCATCCATGCCAGACAATTAAGTCTACAACTACATTCAGTGTGGCAGGAAGTACCACCAGAAGTGATGTGGAAGAAAATACATGTCCAAAAAGGGTCTGACTAGAAACTTCAAGGGCTAAGAACTTTCATTCTCTATCTTCAAAATCTGGGTGCCAGCTTTGAGGGATAGGTCCAGCTTATGCAGCCAGCATTGAGACCTGGGCCAGGAGGAGCTGACCAAATGCGGAACAGCCCTAGCCTGTCTCAGTGGCAACCTGCCTGAGCTTTGGAAAGGTTACCAATCCCAGAATGGAACATCCTGCTTCATCTCAGGATTGTGTGGAGGTGTTGCAGAAACAGCCTGTGTCTCTTTGATGATTGGAAGCTGTTAGAATAGATTTAGAAACAAGGGTAAAGTTACTCCCACATTCATGTCTCTCCTCCATTCCCCTGTGTGACAGGAGTGATGTTTCAGCCATCCATGCACTGTTACCAAAAGTAGTGTTTTCTGAAAAATGCCACTAGCATGATGTGAGACTTCAGACTGTTAGTATTCATGCAACATTCAGCAACCTCTGGTTGTACTGGTTTGGTTGTGTAGTGTTCCTGTTCAAGTCCTTGGCTGCAGTTGTTATGCTTTAGCTAAGCCAACAAAAATATACTTTGTGGACACAGTGATTATTCTTCTTCTGTAGAATAACTGGCGCAGAAGAAAGAAAAAGAAAATGCTTTGATTTAAAGTTTTTCATCAATATCTAAGTGGCTACTCTCTTTCTCTGTGTGTGCATGTGGATGTGTGTAAGTCCTAGAATACAAGAAATCTTTGGATTATCTGGCTGGACTTCTGTTGTGCTGTCTTTGTGGTAGCTGTCATAGCCATAAAACAGCCACTACTTCAATGCCAGCTTTGTGTAATGCTGACAGAAAGCTGCAGACACATTTGAACTGCCTCTGAGTTTCACAGGAATCTATAGGGGTAAGTTGTCAGGCTTATCTGGTCTGAGTAAAATAGTATTTCTTAAACTAAGTAGGTTTTTATGCAATACACAGTACTGACTGCAAATATCAGCACTGAGACAGGCATCCTTTGGGAGAAGGGCATTTGATCGTTTTAAAGTAAATTGGAACTTTTGTAGGACTTCAGTAATATGGTAACTCTCCAGGGCTCTATTACAGATGGTTTTTGTCATTTCATGATCTTCATTGGCTTTTACTCAGTATCTGTCCCTAGAAATCAATGCAAACAGGGTCCATTCATCTCCTTGAATCAAATGGAAGCTGATATAGGAAATGCATTTCACTTACAAAAGCCCAAATGACATTTCCATGTGTACCAAGGGAGGTAGCAAAATGATGCTGTGCCTATAAAGTGAAAGCTTCAGACTGTTGCAGGAAATGGAGATAAAAATGACAAGAGCTGTGCCATAACTGGACAAACAATCTATGTTATTGACTCTTCATCTAACAATGAGCACTATGACATTGCTTAATGTGATCACTAGTACCAATTATCCAAGTTAGGATGAATTTGGCCTCTAACTAGGTCCTGATGTGCATGGAAAACATTCAAAATTTGTACAAATTCAGTTGAATGTGGTCGTTCAGATTCAAATAGAATGTTCCAATACATTCATATGAAACTTCATATGAAGTTTCATATGGGATTTGTATTGGATTGAACATTCGGATTGAATATGAATCCTGCCACATCCGAAGGGGATTTATTCAAATGAATACAAATTTTCTTCCATTTGATTCGATACAAATCAAATAATAATTAAAAAAAATGTGCAGACATCCCGACCTAGGTCATATCCATCCTTTTAAACCTAATACATCAGATTTTTGCATTTTACAGTTGAAGGAGAGAGCTGCAAAAGAGAGAGAGAAGGAGTTTCTTGATACGTATTCTGGGCCTTTTCTGCATTTACTTATTAATCTGGATCAAGGAGCTGCTAAGAACACATTGTCTGTGCAGAAGTAGAGTAGATCCAGATCAGACCTATGGTAGTGGTAGACCAGATAAATATGGTCCATGCTAGCACTCTTTAGCACACTTTAGCCTACTCAATGTGGATGCCTCTGCCTGTGGTTGATCTGGATCTAGTTAATCCAGATCTAGCTAATCTGGATTAACTCAGGTAAGTGCAGAAAGGGTCTTGGAGGCTTCTGTGCTGAGTGGCTGATGCCTGTTTGCACTCAGGGAACTGAGATGTCCCACTGAAATGTCAGGAACTTTAAGAGAATTTCAGGAAACCCATGGCTTGGAGTGGAAGTTAACGCATTTTTCAGATTTTTCTCAGCTGAGAATTCAGCAAGGGTATTGGAGTTGCCATCTTTCAGTCTGCTGTATCAAAAGGAGAGTTGCAGGAAAGTGTAATTCTATCTCAGCTTGCCACACTCAAAACTGCTTTTCTGGTAGAGCACAATGGTCGTACAAAGTAACTGGCCTGACAGTACCAATCACACACTTGGGCAAGTGCCTCAGCCATAGCATGCCTGGAACCTTTCCATGTCATATATGGAAGTCCTTGATAGTGTGAAGGGGAGGCTGCTTCCAGGGAGGAACCTGCCCTGAAGCGTCTTCCACCCTGCTCATGGAGACTTGGACTGAACTGCTGTTTGGAGCAGGATAAAAGGTGGACAATTGGTGTGATACAGCAGAACATTTCTTATGTTTTATTCTTCCAGCCTAGGAGGTGTGGTGGCAACAGAAACTCAGAAACATGAATGCACAAGGACATATGATCCCTGCACCCTCATATTATGCTGACAGTGCCATAAAGGTGATTTGCATGAATTGTCTATATTCAGGTCATGTGTCTGCAAAAAAATGAACTGGTAAATGTTACCCAAAAAGAACATTGTTTAAAAAGATAATATATGTTAAAATTAACTGGATTACATCCCAGTGTGGTAGAGGGAAACACTAAGATACCTTCTGCACAGTCCCTTTGGGTCACCATGATGTCCAATAGCTGACTGCATGGGGAGGGGTTTCTGCTGAAGTAAGGGATAGGAGAGGGGGTTTCTCCCCTGCTGGACACTGAAGAATGGACAGTCAGTCCACATTATAAGTTAACAATGGAAACACAAAAAAATCCAACTTCACTGCTGATTAAAAAAAAAAAAGGATTTAAATCTGGATTAAATTTCCCAGTGGAGTTGATTCTATCCACTTCTCAGAAAATCCACTTTTTGGTTTAGTTAAAGTAGAAATAAAAGTGTCCTGTTACTTTCCCTACGTGCTTTTCACTCAGAAGGTTGATCAGAGGTGCATTCAGGGGCTAAGATTCCCAGATGAAAACTTTGGTCAACAAGCAGAACACAGTGACAGACTGAATGAAGACTTCTAGGAGGGAAGGGAAGGGAAGGGAAAGGAAGGGAAGGGAAGGGAA
The DNA here is from genome assembly GCA_023333525.1 of Aspidoscelis tigris stejnegeri. Classification (NCBI taxonomy): domain Eukaryota; kingdom Metazoa; phylum Chordata; class Lepidosauria; order Squamata; family Teiidae; genus Aspidoscelis; species Aspidoscelis tigris. The sequence continues at coordinate 89,534,808 of JALMGA010000003.1, read as the reverse complement.
GGGAACATATAGCAAAGCAATTATCATCCAGGCCAGAATGACAACAGACTGATATAATAAGAAATGAGAAACAAGAAGACCAAAGTATATTACAGAAACCACACAGCCAAGAGCAATCACAGCCAAGAGCAATCACAAAAGATGGGGGCAAATAAGAGCAGAAAGGCCAAAGAAAGATGGAAAAGACAATATTTAAAAGCTTTATAAGGTAACAAATATTTGCAGAGGAAAATAATATATTCAGAAACCAACTCCATGGGGTGTGAAGGGCATTAGGCCAGCTGTCAAGAAAGCACCAGGCACAAATGAAATAATCACTAAACTGTTTAAAATTGAAGGGGAAAAAGGCAGTCAACACATATGAGATATACATTCATGGCCTAGAATTGGGGGGTGGGGTGGTCCCTACACCTACAATGACAAACAGAGAGGATGGTGAACTGAGAATTAGCTAAACATTGCTGATTCCTTCACCAGCAAATTTTTGCTCAAAAGCTTACAAAGAAGCATAGAGCCTTTTCTTTCTTTCCTTCCTTCTGCACTCCGATTTTCTATTATGCAGTAAAGGCCCCTTAATCAGGCCCTCAGGGCTGCTGGTCTCAATTGAAAATAATACAGAATGGGCTTACTTAATAGAGATGCAGCCTGGGACCCTTTCTGTAGTAATCTCTTGGATCAAAGGGTCTGTGATCTGGATCTGGGGCCTCCTAATTCGTATGTTAATCTAGATCAAAGAGGCCCCACCCCCTGTTAGGTCAGCTCTATCTGGAATAGACAGGAGCTGTGGTCACACTTAAAGTTTAATCCAGCTTCAGTCCACTTTCAGAGTGAGAGAATACATCAGCGTGGTAACAAGCAGTTTCAGTGTTAAATAACTCAGAAAACTCACCTTTGGGATAGATAATGTGGAAAGAAAATTACTGGTCATTTTGTTGATGTGTTCTCTTGCTCTGAAGCTGGATTGAAGCTGGATTAAACCTTAGATTTGACCTCAGCCAGGGACAGATCCAAGTCCTTGATCCAGATTTATTGTAGACCTGATATATCAGGTCCAAATCTGGACTAAGGACTATATTCCAGATCATGGAGGCATGTAGATGTAGCCTTTGCAGCCCCCACACTGCTTCTGAGGGCTCTTTGGAGGCAGTAGATGTCCATGGGATGAAACGTAATGAAGCTGGAATGCAGACAGCTTGTTCTGCTCCAGGAACAACCTGTGCAAGAATGAGAGAGGTTGCTTGTTCTGGGACACAGGCGTCCACCCTCTGCCAGAACTGTGTGAGAGGATGCAAAAAGGGCCGAAGGGTCCCAATGTGGAAGTAGGTTTTCTTCCATGTTCTTCTGGTGACAGTGAATGCCACAAGAATACATGAAGCTTCAAAAACTATCTTAGCTTCACAGGATAGATTGTACTTTCTAGTATCAGGTATCAGCCAGAGACTCCATGGGAACTTTTTTGCCATTATAAAGAATTGTTCATGGTTTGGCTGCTCAAATGAGCATCGCTCTTTTGCTTTCAGGCCAAAAAGAGCATTCTCATAAGGTCAAGTCCACAGTAAATGGAAATCTTTATCCTGGAGCACTGAGACAAGGTGTTTCATTTCTTTATATTTTCAACTTCTTCGCATTTATTTTCCCCCACAGCCCTCGATGCTCTTTATTGGAACGCCTCACACTGTTGGTGTTATTATCCTGGCTGCAGACCACAAAGTCGCTATAGGCTCCTGTTCTTCACAAACCCCTGCTGTGTGGTTGTTTAGTTGTGAATACAAGTTTAGTAGTTGCCCTTTCCTTTAGCTAGAAGATTCCTTGATGAGGGCAGGCATTCTAGTAGCACCTTAACATCTTTTCCCTCAGAAATGCCTCAGAACAGACAGGTCTTTTGTGCCTTGGCCTTAAAGTATAATGGTTACTGTTATCTGTGCTCTTTTTTTTTTTTTTTGTCTCTGAGCCTCATCTCAGACAATGCATTATGTGAGTGTCAAGGGGAAGTGGATTATATCAGAGTGCTAGCAGTCACAGGGCTTCTTTTAAGACAATATAAACTGGAAGGATGTCAGCACGAGTGAAACTATAACCAAGCTATTGCTCTGAGTAGCACGGAAACTAGGGCAATAGGAAGTCTGGAATGGGGCCTCTGTTGTTCTCTCCTTCCCGCACTTATAGCATTGCATTTTTAACAGTTATGTAGATGCTGGCTCCGAGGAATAATGTAGAAAAGAAAGCATGCTAGCAGCGGTGGCTGGTGTCCAGTTGGATCTGGTGGAGTGGAAAGTAGGGCCCTTTCTACACTTATTTCCTTTAGGTCTAGATCTAAAATAGCCTGGTCCAGTGATCTGGATCATGGGAGGGAGCATGTGTGGCTGCACTGATTTTAATTAACCTATGGCACAGCTGCAGTGCCTCCACAATGTTTGCAGCTGCACTCCACACACCTTTGAAGGCTACAGATGAATGCTTCTTTCTAATCTTACGTCCTCAGTTGGCAATTTTCTTTGGCACACTATGGAGTGCTCCGAAAAACATCCCCTAGTAGTCCAGAACCATTCCTAGTCTTGAGGACTTGGGGGTGATTTTCAGTGATGCACTATAGTCTGCTACTGAAAAGCACTCCCCCGTACTCCTGGAACATGAAGGCATGTCATTCACACATCTCCTGTGTTGTGGGATAGGACCCTAGCTGTACCAATTAAATGGTACTACCAGCAATCCAAATTAAGGGCCTCTTAATCCTGTTCAGCCTCCACCTAATGCAGATAGAGCTGAACCAGCAGAGGGTGGGACCTTCTTGATTCTCATTGACATGCGAATGGGAGGCCCAGGATGTGGATTACTTGGACCTTTAATCCAGAGAAAGAGTCCACAGAGAAAGGACCTTCTAGTTTCAAACATCACCCAGCAAGCTTTATGATTAGAATTTTACTGCAAATACATGCATCCTGTGACATTCAGGTGGGACAGAGTTATCTCTTTAACTCAACTGCCTATTCAACAGAGGTAAGGAATGAATTAGAGATTAGAATTGAAACTGTCTTGTCAGAAAACTAAATTGTTTGTTTTCAGTGCACTGCTTGCAGTCCCTGGCTGGCCTCTCTCTTTTTCTGTGAGTAAACAAGTAAGTCAAAATGATTGCATTGTCCTACTTGATGACTGGAAAGATGAAAATAAATGCTTTAATGTACATATGCGCACTCATACGTGTCTCAGAATTGTAGCAAAGGCCTTGGAAACTGCTGCCAATCATCTCAAGAGCCATTAGTTGGCCAAGACCAGAGGAATACAACTGTGAGGAAAGTGTTTGTCTACCACTGTAGCTAAAGATCTCATGCAGCTTCAAAAAGTCTATCTGGCAATGCTAGATGAAGGCTGGAGTACACTGGCTCTGTGGGGAATCACTGGTGACCACAAAAGCCTTTTGCTTGGAATGCTCCCCGATGTGAAACCACTTTAATCTGGTCTCCTAAGCATCCTCATCTGTGGTCCACTTCATTGTGCCATTCCTGTTCCTGACCCAAATCACTTGTTTTATGCCAGGAAACAAAAAGGAACTTTTGTAAAATATAGGCCTGTTTGGCCTATAAAAATCAAGGATTCAGGACTGCAAAAACATGGGTTCAACAAAAGGTGAATGGCATGTTAGAGATAACAAAGAAACAAAGGGCACTGAAAATAGAAACACTAATATTATAGTGCCCTTATAGAAATAAATGGGGCAACCTCATTTGGAATAATAGATACATTTTCTGTTGTCACATCTCAAATACATTGATCATAGAGATGGGAAAGTTTCAGAGAAGGCTTACTAACATGATCAAAGGGTTGGAGAAACTTCCCTATGAGGATCACCTTGAGGGTTTTACTCTAGAAAGGAAAAGGGACATGAATGAGGTGTATAATATACATTATGTGGGCAATGTAGATAGGGAGATGTTACTTTCTCCCTATCTTAAAACACTAAAACTAGAGGTCACCCAATAAAGTTGAATCCAGAGGCCTATTTGTACTATGGCCTCTAGTGCACGATTAGTGAACCTCTGGTGAAGAGCATATATGCATGCAGAGTAGGATTTTACAGCCTCCAAGAGTGCCCACCAGAAGCACACTAGTTGTTTAGGTGTTGAACATAAAATTGTGCTCCACACATTAACCAGCATTGACCAGAGACTTACCTCAAGCATCTGGCACAGGAGCATTTGCTCTTCTTCTGCAGCTCTGGGGTCATTTGAGGTGTTGCACAAGTGCACTGGCATAGACGCAGCTGCATGTGTGCAGTGCGTTCACATTGTCAAGATGACGGCACTGATGCATGCGCTGTTGTGGAGGGCACTGCAGCCAAAATGGTGGCACGCAGAGGAGGACCAGGCCCCAGATTCGATAACGTAAATATTTAATCCTGGGGGGAGGGAATGGCCAAAGTTGACTAGCATTCCAAGTCTGAGCGCTAGTCAACATTGGTTAATTGCACTCCTTTCCCATCCAGCAGATGGGAAGGGAAGTGTGAAAATTCCCCTGGATCATCATCATCATCATCATCATCAGTTTATTTGTTTACCTCAAGGTGATCTACAAGCAATTATCAAACTACAAATAAATTATTAAGCAAAATGCAAACTATATTTAATGTAATATAAAATTCATTCAAATATAGAGTCAAAACAAAAAGAATAAGAAAACTTTCTCAAAAACACAGAATATGTGCGGCTGTTATCCCTTTCATATAACATAGCTGTTCTGTGGTTCTTTTACCTTTACCTGCATGTGGTCAGAGACAGAAGCCAGGAGGAGACTCAGGCAAGATGAGCAAAAGGCCCCTACTGAACAGCTCCTAGCCTGGATGATTCATGACAAACAAAAAGACTTCTTTATTTTTTAAAATCCATGGAATTAGCGACAATAAGATTTGGTGGTGCCAGTTCACACCTGGGCATATTATGGAATATATCTCAGGATAGGTGTCTGTTGTCCACAAGCTAATCCAGACTCTGGCAGGCCTCACTTGGGGTCTGCTGTAGCCTGCAATAGCATGTGGACAACAGGGCTCAAAAAAGGTCCATGCCAAGTCATGGCAGTCAGGACTATTGATGGCTGCTACTACTCTTGATTACAGTAAGAGGTAGTATGCCTTTGAAAGTCATCTGCTGGGAGACTGTGAATAGGGAAATCTGTGGGCTTATGTTTTGTTGGTTAGGGAGCCAGACTCTTGTCTGGGAATACCGGGTTTGATTCCGCCCTCCCTCATGAAGCCAGCTGGGTGACCTTGGGCTAGTCACAGCTCTCTTCTGAGTTCTCACAGCCCTACCTACCTCACAGAGTGTTCTGCTGTGGGGAGAAGAACAGAAAGTTCTGTCAGCTGCTTTGAAACCCCTTAAATGGGTGGAGAAAATGGGGTAGAAAAGCCAACTCTCTCCTCCTCCTCCTCCTTGTGCAGCTGGTTGGCCACTGTGAGAATGAACTGCTGGACTAGATGGGCCATGGGTCCAATCCAGTGTGACATTTCTCATTTTCTTGTGTTTTTAAGGCATGGATCTTCATGAATCCTCAGAATATTCACTATGACCAATGTCACTAGATCAACTTCTGCCCCTCCTTGTTCCTTAACTACAATACCCAGCATTCTGCTCTCAGCAAACTGTGCCAGGAATTCAAAGAACTGTCACTCAGGAATACCTGTAGAACCACAAGGTAGTTCTGCAAATATTCCTCAGTGAAATTTCCCTGCTTTAGAACAAGGAACAGTATCTATTTTTTATTTATATTTACATTTATATGCCGCCCCATACCCGAGGGTCTCTGGGCGGCTCACAACATTTAAAAACAGACATTTAAAAATTATATTTTTAAATTATAATATATAGTGTTCAAGGTTGTAACAGTACCATTCTGTAACCCTTTTCTTTGTACCAGGCACCCCATTTTGGCTCATTTCAACAAGACAAACAGAAGTATCAGTTTAGCTAGCTTTATTATGGCATTTTTGTGAGAATCAACTTTATACACTGTCAACCATAAGGTACAGTGGAATGGTACTGACAACTGACATGTTGCTAGGAAGGAAAATATCAATCCAAATCAGGTTTTGTGTGTCTTCTGTATTTCTTCATCAAGAGAACACTGAGTATTTCTCAGCTTTTGCTGAACATTTCTACCTCCTATGTTTTCTGCCTTCTGCTCCCTTCACCTTCTTCCTAAGGCAGTTTAGAAGACCCTTTCGACCTGTTTGCACTTACCTGATAGTGAACGATGTTCTGCTTCCTAGTGAAGTACATCTGCATGCTACTGCCACCACTGCCACCCAATGTCGGCTAAACCCTCCCTATCTAACAATCTAGCTGTTCTGAAAAACAGTCCACAGCTTGACTGGGAGAGGCTAGGCTTTTCCAAGACAGTAGTGTTCTCATTCTGTTCCAGGTCTGGTGCAGCAAGTGGACATGATGGCATGCCTGCTGCTGCTGCACAGTCATGTGTAGAATCCAGATCACCATGGCAATAGCTAATCATGAGATGGATGTTGACATGGATATTATCAAGGCGATTTGGCCATATTTTGAGTACTAAAGGCTCAGTATGATGCTTATCTAGCACTCAGTGTGTAAGTAGCTGCTGCCACATTGGCTCTTTACTTAATAGCTTTGTTATTATTAGACCATACCAGTCCTGTAAGTGCAAACAGGCCTTTTGTCTTGCCCTTAACACTGTATCTCCACTTGCAGAGTGAAATCCCCAGTGCTCCACCTTATGCCGTCTCCTCTCATGGTGGCATAAAACACTTTTTGGTGACTGCACCACCCCATTTCTGGATATGATTGCTGTTGGAGGTGCCATTGCTGCAGGGTACCATCTGCTGTTCTGAACATAAGTGTCCCTCGTTGCCATTGGAAATGATACCTCCACAGAGGTGTCTTTTTTTTAGCAGCAATCACAGGACTCCCGCCACACATTTCAGAAAAAGCTGCTTGAGTTGGTAAGTGGAGGCCCAGCAACACATTAATCTACATTATTTGGATAATCCAGAGTAAAGCACACCCAGACACATTTTCTTCCAGGTTTTGCATGCTTTATTCTGAATTATTCAAATAATGCAGATTAAGTAAATGCTGTCTGGATGAATCCACAGAGTAACTTTTGGGCATAAACTGCTGGAAACTCTTACATATATAAAAGAAATTTCCTTGCCAGAAACTGTTGCTTTGCCACTTGTACACACGTTATCTTTGAATCAAATACCTTTATAGGCCTCAGGTATCAAGGGAAAGCGTCAGTCCTTCTCAGCTTCTGCAGAACAATGCCCTTGACACAAGTCTCAAGTGAAGTGAAAGGTTTTTACTTTTTTTATAAAGCCAACAGACAATATGAAATGAAGCGTGCCTTCTTTGATCTGCCAAGTTCTTTCTTTTCCAGAATCCAGATAAATATATCTTTATACATATATAGAATTCCCATGCCAGTCCTAATTAGTGTGTATGTGCGAATGTATGCTCATGTACGCATTTGGGGGTGGGGAGGGAGGGAGAAACTGTTTATAGTTCTTTTATTTTGTCTTTTCGCAAGTTTACACCAAGTCATCATCTTTAGCAAATGCTGCTGGACTACCCTATTATTAATTGTCTGGATACAGACAGCAATTAAATATAATTAGTTGGCTGATTATCATTTGCCAGTAGATTTTGCTAAGAATGCATATGCTCCTTTGGGGAGTTGCTTTCTATTTCCTGCACCACTGATCTGATGCTGTTTAGAGAGAGTGTTTCTCCCCCTCCTATTTGCTGCTCCAGTGATCTGGGGCAGGAAGAAGTAAGTATATGAAAATCTGTATGCAGCAGCCTGTGAATAACTCCATCACAGAGACTAAAAGGCTGGAGCTTCAGACTGGCTTTGTTGGCAAGCAAAGAAGCACAAACACCAAAGTGCTCATTAGGGGTACATGAAAGGAAGGTCGTCACACTGAAGTGGAAGTGGGGAAGCAAACAATTTCAAGGTTTAGAGAAAGCCTCTTTCTTCAAAATTTGTTTTGCTGTACATTTGTGGACAAGCACGTGTCTAAAATCAATGCAATGTATTAGGGCTATGGATGTGCACAAATAAAAAATTCACCGTTCATTTCACAATTGAAACAAATGTCCAAAAATTTGTTTCTGTATTGTTCATTTGAGCATTCGGACTTTTGCATTCACTGTGGAACATTTTTGTGGCTTTTTTTTCTATTGAAAAAGCCTATTTTTGTAAATAAAATACTGCAAAAGTGTGAAAATCCAATCACATTTTCATATTTGTGAACCAGGAGCATTGTTAGAATGTCTGTACTCTGGTATTGGTGCAAAAATTTGCAAATTTGTTCATATCCCTAATAAGAGCCTTTTCATGGTTACCAGTAGAGTAAACTGGGAAGAGCTTTAGGGACCTCCCTTCTGCCCACTGGTGCAGTATAAGGAGGGCACTGCTCCTCTCTAGTTTGTTCTGACAAGCCAGAATGAAATGTAGACCAGACTAGGGTGACCAAAATGAGATCCTGGTCTGGTCTACCAGTACATCTCTTCTTTGAGGTCTACTGGTGTACTAGTGGATGGTATACTGGACCACAGACATTTGTGGATGGCATGCTTTTTTGGGATCCATTTCAGTGCTGCAACAAGGTATACTGCTCAGATTGGCTTCCCAGGAGTTCTGAAGGCCAGAAACATTCCAGAGGCAAACGGTCCCAGAGTTGAAGAGGAGTGTAAAAAGGGCCTGTGGCAGTACAGCTGGCCTAGAAGGGCCATGGGCTTGATTCACTGAGACCTTTCTTATGTTCTAATGTCCTGGTCCATCACTCTAGCCACTAGAAAAACACAATATAAGGTTGTGGTGGGAAACATATTTTAGTAAGAGAAAAAATCAAATGCCAGTGGGCTTGCAATTGAAGTGTTTTACTGGGCAAAACTGAGAAAAAAAAGTTATTAACTGCCTTACAAGGTAAGGGGCCTATTCGCACTTAGCTTCATTCTGGAATATATCCTGGAATAGGGACTTGCTGTCCATATGCTAGTGCAGGCTTCAGCAGGCCCAAAGTGAGGTCTGCCAGAGTCTGCATTAGCATGAGGACCACAGACCCCTATCCTGAGATATACTCCAGAAAAAGGCCCAGTGCGAATAGGCCCAAGCAGGGCCTACCATGCACTAAAAAAAGGGGGGGAGAGAAGGGTGAGTAGATACAGGATGTTAAAATGAAAGTGATTGCTGCTTTTTTGCTCAGAAGAAATGTGTGCTTAAATTAATAGATTTTTAAATATGATTCTTTTCAAAGCAACAAGATGCTCTGGGTACACTCAGAGGCAAATTATGTGTCCTTTGCAAAGGATGCTACTTTATCTTGGGAATCGTCCTTTGTTCACCTAAAAACACTGAGAAGAAGAATTTTGAACATGTAAGGAAAACACTAGTGTGAGAATGAAAGAGTAAAGTGATCTCAAAGGCATCCCAAGGACAAATGGGGGATTATTCATATATTGTTCTTTGCATATCTTTCAATTTTCCATCTCTTTCATTCCCTTTTAAGAATGCACACACAGTTCTCCTTGGGGGTAAAATGGTGGAACTGAATAAGATGTATTCCAAATATAGACTGGGTTACCAAGACAGTTTTTAGTCAGGCAGGATGCACAAGACTGTGAGGTGCATGAAGTGAGGATAACCCTGAGCCACCACATTTAAAAACATAAGAGGAGCCCTGCAGGGTCAGGCCACAACCCATCTAGTCCAGCATCTTGTCTCAAACAGTGGCCCACCAATTGCTTCTGGGCATCTCAAGCAGGAGGCAAAGGCAAAACCTTCACTTGCTCTTGATTCCCTGCCAATGGCCTTAAGAGCAGCGGTTCTCAACCTTCCTAATGCCACGACCCCTTAATGGAGTTCCTCATGTTGTGGAGACCCCCAACCATGGGGGCGGAGCAGCTGGGAGATGGGAGGGAAGGGCGGCGGGAGACTTGTTGCGACCCTTCTGAAAGGGTAGTTCGACCCCCAAAGGGGTCCTGACCCCCAGGTTGAGGACCACTTCTTTAGAGGCATTTTGTCTCTCTCTCCAACCTAGGCATCGCTGATACACCTCCCCTTTTTAAAGTTATCCAGGCTGGTAGAAATTTCACTTGTTTTGTATAAAAATAAAACAGCAGCAGCAACTAGTAACAAAGACATTTAAGATTCTAGAAAGTTCTGTTGCTTTTGGTTTTGTTAGACCATTAACAAATTTAAAAATGAACAACATATCTATCAGAAGAATGCATTTTTTTTAAATATACACACCTTCCAAAATAAAGTTTCACTCATTTTATATGTTAAATATTTTCCACTAGGTTTGCTGGAGTGTTTTTTTTTTAAATCCTCCTAAAGGGGCATTCTTTAAATATCTGAATTTCTGCCCCTACCCCTTCTTTGGCATTTGGTGAACTTTTAAAGATTGTGTCTCTACAGAGCTGTTGATTTTATATGGCTGAGAAAGCACAAGGAGATGGAGGGAGTAGTATTAGCCAGCTGAGGAAGAGCTCTGCAGAAACTCTGGCTGTGGGCCTGTTCACTTTTAACTGCATGGAATGATATAACAAAATCATTCCACTCAGATAAGTTTGCGCTATGAAGGTTGCGTTCACGCTGTATGTGCTGGTGAAGTTCCCAATCAGACCACCCAGCACTCATAGTGCAAATGGTCCATCCTGGACCATTCAAATTGTCATGGCAATGGCTGTGGCAATTTCCACCACACACCCAGCCATTGCCATGGTGGTTGCAATGAGACATGCAGTTATTCAACTGCAGCCACACTGTTGTACCTCCTTGCAGCTCTTCACCCAGAAGCAGATGTGAATGCTGCTGTCTAGAAGTATACTAGCCTCTCCTCAGCAACCTGTGGAGATTTTTACTTCTCTTCAGCTGTGAAGGATCAGGGCAGCTCTGGGACATTCTCAGATGCTCCTGGATGCTCAGGTATAGGGGAGGTGTCATGGTATGCATATGCTTACCCAGGAGTGGCTGGAAGTGCTCTGGAAGGGTAAATATAAACAGGATATGTGATCACATGTAGCAGAAAAGCCGCTTAGAAGCTCATATTCTCAGTCCATCTCTCATCCAACTTCTCCAGCCTAGAATGTTCATGAAATGGGGGAGAGACAGATATGCATGCAATGAATCCCACCTGAGAACCATTTCTAATCTGTCTGAGTTGTCTCAGAAGTGCTTTTAAAAAATGCATATGATAGCAACCTCAATCCTTATAGCTTACGAACCAAGCAACAGAACTATATAGTTCTGGCAATCTCTGAGACTTATATTGTGAGTAGTAGTGCAGGTGCTACTGTGTTAATATAACAATCACAACCTTGGCTGGCAAAATCAAACAAGCTGCAGACATCTCAGCGTACTTCACTGCTTCATTTGCATGGTAAATAATCCATAAGTAACTATGCTAGTATTATCAAGCTATATTGCTTTATATGTTAAACAGCCCATATCCAACCTGGGACTAGTTATCAGGAACTGATACTTCTTTAATGTTCCTTAGTACCTCTTCCCCTTCCCATTTGTGTGTCCTTGAAGCCCTTACAGAAAGATAAGACTGTCAACCAGACTCCAGACCATTCCTCTCCCATAGGAACAAAGGGCCACCTAACAAGAGGCTTCTTCATCCTTTCCAGGTGAGCAGTATGCTTATGCTGTGGAGCCTGAAACAAAACAATCCAAACAAAACTGAAAAGTTCCAGGATGATATAAATTTAAACAAGTGCATGATATTATGAAATGAAGATAACAAATATAGCAACATATTTAACAGCAATGTAAAATTGCACTATGTGTTGAGAGCAATTATAAAAAATAACAAAAAGTAGAAAAACATCTGTAAGAGTAACCGATCGGTGAGACGGAATTATTGTCCATTTCCAGCTGCTAATGTTTAAGAACATAAGAACATAAGGAGAAGCCCTGCTGGATCAGACCACAGCCCATCTAGTCCAGCATCCCATCGCACATGGTGGCCCACCAAATGCTCATGGGTATCTCAAGCAGAGACAAGGACAAACCTTTTCCTGCTCTCAAATCCCAGCAAATGGCCTTAAAAGCTCCATGCAGGGGTCCATTATGGGTGGCGTGTTCAAACCAGGAGGAGGAGGGCAGGGCAGCCCCGAAAAGCAGCTTTTAGAAAGTAGCCACTTGAGTCCCCCCTTGAGTCACATACACCACCTACGATCCTCAGAATCCGGATAGAACGTGATTAAGCTGAAAGTAATGGGAACAGGCAAATTCGCGTTTGCATCCGTTTCTATTATTTCAGTTTAGGGAAACTGGATTAAGCTTGTAATGGGGATGCGCCCTAAGGGAGGTTCAGTTCAAATTGAACTAGACCTTAGAATCTGAGTCTGTGCACATCTCTATTGCATAATGCTGGCCAGCTCTCATCCATGTGACTGTACAGACACACAAATTCTCTCTCTCTCTGTAAACAATATATGTATGTATGCAGAGAGACAAATAGAGACACAGACAGACAGAGAGAGAGAGAATGTAAATGTGGCATAAGTAGATGCATTAAACATTTGTTCCACTTTTGCTTCCCTTGAGATTTATGATCCTTGGAAGTCCTTCTTCCAACACACCTCCATCTGTCATATAGAAAGTAAAGACAAAGATGCCTTTGAGTCAAGTCTGACCCCTGGCAACTTCAAGGACACATATTTGCAGAAATAGTTTCCCAAAGTTTTTCCAGGGAGATACAGAAAACTGAACTGGGAACTTTTGGCATGCAAAGAAGATGTCCTCCTTGCAGAGCTTTGGCTGTCCCCATTTTGTAGAAGGAACTGTGATTTGGAAGATCAAAATTAAGAGTTAGTTCACATCAAAAATACTGACATCAACATGGGACTGTACCTCTTGGAAGCATTTTCAGCAGCATTTCTGCATTAAGGATTTTTCCTTACAGTGTAATCCCAGCAGAGATCATTTTGTAATGATTATTACTATGTCAGATAATCAGTCCCAGGCAGTGCCAGTGGAAATGCCAAGCACAGCTTACACTCTATTTCAATTATAGACAACTAGGACTATAAGTAATATACAACTGCTTTCATCATCTCCACTCCCATTAATGCTTTATTATTTGCAGCCTGTTTGCATCTCTTTAAATGTGAAGGGGGGTTATGAATTGTGAGCATCTGTTTTAGCTGGACACTTTTAGGAACAAGAAACAGATAAATACTATTTCCTTTTCTCTTGAGTGTCTGATATCATTATCCACAGCTTCCTGTATCTAGATAACAGAGCTATGTATTCTAGCTGTGGGACATATTAAGGTAGTTATAGCCAAGGTAATAGGAGTATTATGAAATGTTATTACTACAGAGGAAATGACTCAGGAAGTTGGTCAACTTTGGTCCAGCATGGAAAGAAGACCCATAATCATGCTCTGTAAGGCTTCCTACTTACGATGTCCATCTACATAGAGTGGGAAGAAACCCCATCTGTCCCAAGAATCAGAGAACCCACCTTACAAAATGTCATTTTCACACTTACCTGATTAAGCTGCTGTAAACTAGGGCTGGTAAAGGTGGACCATTCACACTTGTCATGAAGAAAACTTCCCCAAAGCGTGAATGGTGCCAGAAGTATGAATGGTCCTCCTGTTTACCAGCACACACTGCTGCGTCTGAAGCTGGAAGTTCCACCTCCTTGCTGCCATGACTGCCCATTCCATGACATGCGTGGATTGTTGCAGAAGGGCATATTGTGAATGTACTCAGTTGCTGAGTAGCAACCCCTCTTGTGACTCAATGACTGGACACTGCTCCCTGGGATCGGTAGTCCAGTCATGTCAGAGGTCAGCGATCAATCACAGCTGCCAATGCTGCCATGCCGGCATGGATGCCGTCTCCCTTCCCACCGACTGCAGGGAACTGGGAAAAGGGTGAATGGCACTTCAGATAAGCTTTTGGTCAACTTTGGTAAAGGTGTGGAGCAGGATTTAATGCTCCACACCTAATCAACAATTAGTGAATTTCTGGGGAGCCATGGCATGCTTAGAGGCTGTACCAGCCTACTCAGAGTGTGGATGCTCTTTACCAGAAGTTCACTAATGATTGATTACCACCCTAAGTGCAAACAGGCTCCAGATTTGTGACACCTTAATTTCAGGCCAGATGTGGGGCTGCCATAGGTATTTAGGTAAATGCTATCTGTCTAATGATAAATGTCAAGTTCTTGATGTATGAAAATTCAAATCTGACTGGGCATTATTGCTACGGGATCCACTTGTCCATTTTGGAACCTTCTTTCCATAGTCTTAGATATCAGACTTTTCCTAATGTCTGCATGAAAAAAGTAAACAAATTGAGAACTAAGGCTTCTCAATCCCTTAAAATGCTTACCATGATACATAAGCTGTCTTTGAGTTGGGCTCATATGTTTCCTTTCATATCATGGATAAGGAATAAAAGTCAGTGGTTTATTTTCCCATACCAGAAAGTATACCTCTTCTCCTTTATGTGCAATAAACCAGGAGTAACGTGTCTGCTTCTGAATCACAGTGCAAGATCAAAAGGAAGCTTTATACAAGCAAATATATAATCCTATCGGGTCATAAAAGGCTTAATGGAATAACAAATTCATAACTAGGTGGAGTTGTATAATGGAAATGCCACAGGGAAGAACAGGGGGGGGGTACAGAGAAGAAAGCAAGGTGGTGGGTGGTGGTAATTTCTTAGTAAATGCTCCTGAGCTCACAGATTAAAGAAAACAGTGAGCTCTAGCATAAATTAATGGGTGGACCTCAACAATATAACAACATGTTTTGCCTCAATTGTATTGCGGCTTCCTATCTCAGATTCTGTGTGGATTAGCCAGAGCCCATCTATTTGACATATTACTGAGTTGTTTATTTATGTAACTCTCATAATGCAATGCATTGTGATGTGATTCACTTACAACTGATGGCTTAAAAAGGATATGTTAATAGGATGCATGAAAGCATCCATAGATTGTCATACCAAAAGGGTAATCAAATAAATCCTATGAGTTACAGAAGAAAGCGCCTAGCATTTTCAAACTGTCTAGATGGTGAATGCAGCATCACCCATTTGTTATTTTTTACCTGGTAGCAGCTTCCTTGGGGCATGTGTTTGTATCTTGTAATTCAAAAGGTCCTTTCAGTCTATTGACACAAGAGAGTAGCTGATCCTGGTTCACCAGGGACTTAATTAAATGAGAGATTGGTCATTCGAGCTGGGCATATTCTATTAGACATGTATGTTAAGAGGAACTCAGCTGAACTGCTGTGGGCTGTTTTCCATTCCTAGCTGGAAAAAAGTTTTTAAAAGATAGGGACCTCACATAAGCTGTTTTATAGTCAAAACTGTTTACAAATGTGACTCAGGAGAGCAGACTTGCAGAACTAAATTGATGTGATGGGCTGGATAAATATCCTGAGCCCTCTAGCTTATAATCTCAGTGGCAGAAGAAGAAGAAGAAGAGATGACTTTTCTACCCCACTTTTCTCACCCATTTAAGGGGATTCAAAGTGTCTGACAAAGCTTTTATATTCTTTTCCCCACAACAGATTGCTCAGAAGAGAGCTGCGACTAGCCTAGGGTCACTCAGGTGGCTTCATGGGGGAGGGCGGAATGGAACCTGGTATTCCCAGATAAGAGTCTGGCTCCCTAACCACTAGACCAAACTGGCTCACAATTATTATTATTTTATTCTGTAATAGGGAATCTGTGGCCCTTCAGGCAGCTGATATATTGACCTACTGGTGCTTTGCACACTTGCATTCCTGCTTGTGTTATTAGTTTCTATTGTACATAAGAGAATTTGCTTAATGATAGTTCCCCCCCTCTCTGGAAGTTGGGGCAACTAACCCCGGCTTCCAATGGTGCTTCTCTTTGTCTAATACTGTTGGAAAGGTGACTATATACTATCCTAATTTCATGCTCACCAGTTATTGACATGGATGGGAGAGTCAGGACTGTGCTCTTAATTGTATTAAAATTATACTAAATCCAGGGGGAACGTCCCATAAGGGCAGAGAGGACCTTATGAGCCAGTTTGGTTTGGTGGTTAGTGCTGGACTCATACCTCATAGTCACAGGGTTTGATTCCACTCTTCTCTGTGAAGTGAGTTGGGTGACCTTGGGCTAGTCACAGCTCACTTTCCGAGCTCTCACAGCTCCACCTACCTCATACGTGGGGAGAAAAACAGAAAGCTTCATCAGCTGCTTTGAGTCTCCTTAAACGGGTGAGAAGAGCAGGGTAGAAAAGCCAACTCTCCTCCTCCTCCTCTTGACAGAGTGTGAGGCCAAAGCTGTGGCACATTTTTTACAGCAATGGTGTGATGATCACACAGAGCACTTAAAGTGGGATACTGGCTGTCCAAGTGCAGGTTCATGTGGACATTGTATTCATGTGGGGGCAGGATGGCAGGAAGACTGCAGGCCCATGTGGATGGCGGATTCATCCTGTGCACCAAATACATCATGGGGAAGCAGGATCATGTGCAGCATCATTTGCAGTGCCATAAAGGTGTTGTGTTTATCCTGTCTAAAATGCTCCAACCAAAGCTGAAGAAGCCAGTTTACTAGTCGTTCATGAAGGATGAACATTTTGGAGTTGGTACTTTGCAGAATGAAACACTTAACAGTTGATCTAAAATGTATGCGTATACAGTGCAAATATACTTCCAGTGTATCTTTCCAAATGTTAAGTGATAAAGAGATGAATATTCTAAAAAACAGAACAGGGGAATGTAACGGGAGAAAGCAGTGCTAAGACCCATTCTGAACAACTCAGCCTCCTTAGGGATTTGCTGTCTGCATATAACTTCTGCACTTTTCCTAGGCTAATAGGCTGGTTTTTAATTCACTGAGCAACATGATTTTCAGAGTTACACAATCACATAACCCCCTTAAAAGAATCAGAGAAGCGTATGTTGCCTAAAAACATGATTGACATGCAGTATGCGGTTGGCCAGATGCATCAATATTTTTGTTCTTGTTTCCACTGGTAATAGGCAAAGTCATAAAAAATACATAATTGTTAGACTTCACTTTTGGGACATTTCCAGACAGCAAAAGATGGCATGCTTATGAATACACATCTGCTAGTTTGTTTAGCTTCAAGGTGCTGAAATGTGTGCAGGGAATTTGTGTGAAAAGTGGAAAGGGAAGAGCCTGAATACACTTCACATTTCTCATTTTGTTCTGCTTAGATAATGGGCTGTATACTCTATATTTTAATGGAGTTTTAAAAAAATGTTCTATCATGTGGAAGGAACACATTCAAGATTTTATTTAATTAGAAGAGATACTAGGTGATTTGAATAAGTGGTTGGCTATACAAAACATTTAAAGTGCATTAGATTAGATTCAGCTGCAGTGAAATCACACCAAAATGTGAGTTTGCATGTCAAATGTACAGTATTTTTAAATGATTTTTTTGCAAAATGTTTTCCCAGCATTCCAAGGGCTTCTTAACCCTATCTTTCCAGCATTCCAAGTGCTTTTTGACACTATATTCATGCATCTTATCTGGAGCTCATTTTTAAATGTGAGGCAAGGTTTTTATGTAGCTAGGGCCTAACTCCGTAGAGCTTGCTAAATAAGCTTCGGAAACAGGCATGGGGCTTATGTTTAGGAATGGTGAGCATGAGTCATAATTCTTGCTGTCTTTACAATTCCAGATCTTAGGCAAAGATAGCTGTGATGTGTGCATAATCTTCTAAGGTGAGCAAGACATTCTCCTTGTGTCCATATTTTGCTGTGGATGATACATATGCCCTTATAATTTCAAATGTGATTGAAAGCACAGAAGAAAATATTCTTCCTACTCTTATTCTTTGTCCATGTGAAACCATATACTCTTTTAATTTTGTAAATACACAATACTGATGAAATCCTTTGGAGAAACTTTCTAAAAGATGTAACAAATCAATGAAAATAAATTTTCCAGGGTGTATATAATTTATAAACACAGAGACATAAATTGGTTCAGCACTGTCACTTACTCTTTCATAGGGCCAACAAGAAAATAAGGAGGACTTGGCTCAGCCGTCTTCATCCATTCTGCCTGACCCCCAACGTTCATTGCTTGTCCCATTGACCCACGGTCCCCATGGCTTGAAATAATAGATGGAGATAGAGCTTAAAGGTTAAAAACTAGAAAAGAAGGGACTTGACAAGAAGGCTTAGAAGTTGCCTGCAAGCGGAGGCAGATGGGGAGGGGTACCTCTTATGGCTAGAAATGTGCAAAGTTCAGTTTGCAACCAAAAATTCTATCAAGCAGCTCATGTTCACAGATGTTTGTACTGAACCAAAAGATGCAGTGGTTCACATATCCAGAAATTAGATGAAAGTGAACTAGTCTCTTAGCGAATATGAATGATGTGATCAAACAATTCACGTTTGCTGTGGTTTTGCCCTTGAAAAGGTACTTTTTTAAAGGAAAGGGTGTATTTTCTTTCAAGCAAATTCATAATTGAATGCAAAAATCCGTTAAGTTAAATGGTTTGCTGTCAAAACCAAATAGGTGAACTGAACATGCAGAGGAGCACTAGGCCCTTGGTCAAGTAACGGAGACTATGTTCCATCCCTTCATGGTTTCCAGTATGCTTCCTCCTACTCGAAGAAGCCCTTCCACTGCTATTGGGACCCACCCAAAGAAGCAGAGTGCACTGTCTGTTGATCTAGAGGCCATCTTATACATCCTGTGCTTCCCTTAAAACCCCAGGAAAAGATTAGCATGGAAGCAACACAGTAGTCAAACGATGCCTCCATGCCAAACAGTCCAAAAGGGAGGCACTTTGAGTCTTTCTTCTTTTAGAGGGCAGGGTAGAAGGTGGCCACAGAAGATGCAACTGTTTATATCTGTACCTATAACTGTTTATACCAGCAATGTTCTAACATGTAGGTGGTGTCCGTGTCTTATTTCTGAGGCATCCCTGACTTACATTGATTGACTAGGTCCTATCTTCTAGTTTTACAGGCAGAAATTATTTGTATAACATGGTATTGATTGATGGGAACAAACTATACTTTTATACAGGAAATGGCTGCAATGTTCTTTCAAAAGATTACCTCAGTCGGTTGGATCTTCAGAAAAAAAAATCTTTGTAATACCTTACCAAATTCTCTTATCCACAAAGATAGAATATGCTAATTGAATGAAGTACACTCAAAGCACATTGGGCTTGTGGAAGTGAATTTTGTAGTGGTGAAAGGTTTTTGGGAAAATCCTATTTAAAGGGGGGAGGGGAGAACTGAACATAGTACTGATTTATGTTCTTATATACTTTTTCCCTGTTGCATTGCATCAGAACCAAGGAGCACTCTATGAAGTGGATGGGCATCAAGACCGACAAGGAAAAAAAGTTCACTCAGATAGTTATGGATTTTACTACCAGAAGACGTGGTAACAACCACCAGTCTGGATAGCTTTAAGAAAAAATTAGATAAATTAATGGAGGATAAGTTACTAGAACTGATACCTAGGTACTGCTTCTGATTGGATGCCCCTAAAGGCCATTTGCAGGGAATGGGAAGCAAGTGAAGGGTTTGTTTTTTTCTTCTGCTTGAGATGCTCAGAAGTAATTGGTGGGCCATTGTGGGCCTGGTGACATGCGAGTTTTAGGATGACATGAGTCGTCCTGCAGGACGTGTTGGTCAGATTAATATAAACTAATCTGAATTCCAAGCCAGACTACAGCTCTTAGTCCATCCTAAAATGCAGTCCTCTTTAAAAAGGACTGACACAGACTGAGGCTGGGCTGGAATTCCAGTCCGGCTTCCACTTCCTCATGTGTAGGTGGTGGGACGGCCTAAAGGATGCAGAACTATGTTGTGGTAGGTGGCACCCAGTATTTCTTTTGGCCAATTGGCACATGCAGAGTTTATGAGGCACCTCCCCTTCAGCCAACTGGTGTGCATGGAGTTCATGAGGCACCTCCCTCTCTAGCATTTTCACACAAATGTATTATTATTAAAAAATAATAATTACAAGGAGAAAAGATGCACCTAAAAAAGAAAGGCTGTGTGTGGAAGTGGGGGAGCAGGCTTTAAAAAGAACTGCAAACACACACCCTTGTCTCCCTTGAGCGACATGTAGAAATGTGTGACCAACAAAGCTGGGAAGGAGAGGCCAGCTTCTATTGATCCATGTCTGACCAGCACTGGTACGGATTAAATTCAAATTCATTAATAGGCCGACCTGACTGGGACTCGTGTGACCAAGGCCTGTGTGAGACAGGATACTGGATTAGATGGGCTGTGGTCTGATCCAGCAGGGTTCCTCTTATGTTCTGATGTTCTGACATTAAAGTCTTTGTCATAAAAGCCTAGTATGTCTGAAGAAATACCATCTCCCACATCGATCTGCCTAAACTTCGTTATTTTCAGATTCAGCCCTTTCTGATTGTGCTTTCTGTTGAGTCTCATCTGGCAATAAGTGACTCTGTGCACTTCTAGAGTTTCTTAAAATGTATAGACCAGAAGAAGCGGAAACATTTGTTGCCCATTGATTGAATTACTACTTAATGCTCTGATTTTATTACATGTATTGCTCATTATTGTAATTATGTTTGTTTTATTTATTCTAAAGCACTGGTTTGATTCCATTTTTTAAAAGAAGTGTAGGTTATGACTAGCTTTAATAACTTTAATCAACAGCATTTTAAGATACTTTAATTTTTTATTAAGTATAATAGAGATTATCTAAAAACATCAGTTGTTACACTTTATAGTTTAATTACTGGCTATTGATGACTTCTGATCTACATGTGAACACTTGGTTATTGGTTTCTGCTCCTCTTTTTGGGCCACCCCAATGTCTTTCTCTTCTTCAAAACCTGTCATTGGTAATTCTTCCTCTAATGTCTGTTGATGAGAATTGGTAACTCTTCGCTGCTTAACAATACTGATGTAGATTTATCTCTTAATTTGTCCATTTGTCCATCTGCACAGAGTCCATCAATTGTATAACCCAGTCCTCCAGTAATGGAGTTTTCGACATCATTTTTCATTGTTGTGCATATGTCAGTCTGGCTTAAGTAATCATGTATAATATTGTATTTTTCTACTTCTTTACTTATCAATTCCAATAAAAAGATTTCCGACTTAAAAATGTATCTATCTCTTTATGATATTTTTGTATTTCAAGTATGTATCTATAAAAGGCTTTTGCTTTTGGGCATGTCCACCACAAATGGCAATACATTTTGTACTATTGTCTTTCCCCCTCCTTCACCAAGAAGTGCATTACCGTATGTTACTTAGAGAAATGCAAAATCCAGAGAACAAGCTATGTTCTGGAAGACTATTCACTTTGAAGATACATTCAACTAGAATTCACAAAATTTAGATACCTTAGGTCTCCTTGTTTGAGCTAATGGTTTATGTTGAGGAGCTTCCAGGTTAAACCCAGGCATAGAAATAAAACCAGAGTGGAAATATACTTCCTGTTGTTATTGGATTAACATTTCCATCATATCTGTCCATCTGTTCTGGCCTGCCTAATTGCTTGTACAATACCATTCAAGGAGTGCTTTTATGGTTCTGCTAGGATGCTAGGGTTGAGGATGCTAGGATTCTGCCAAGAATTGAAGTATGGCTCCATAAATGCAGAACTGCGCTAGCTTACTAAAATGTCCAAATGCTGCCAGCACATATCTGGCTCCCTGCTGGTCTCAATCATCATCTGTGCCTTGATATGGCCTTGTGACACGACTAGGCAAATGCTTGAGTATGACCATTAGCATCCTTCTTTGATGAGAGGAAATTGTCTGTCTGTCTGTCTGTCATCTCCATCCATCCATCCATCCATCCATCCATCCATCCATCCATCCATCCACCTGCCTACATTACCCTATAGAGAGAACACAAAAGATCTATCAAGGAGAAACAAACCAAGGTCCTTCTAATATGAGAAAACTAAATAAAGTGCCCTGATGCCAAAAAAGGGGGAGGAAAAGATATACTCCCTTATATACAAATAATAGTAAATTTACTGGTAAAAATATAATATCTTAAAAAAGTTAATAACAGTTTACAAAAGACAAAAAGAATGGTGTATAGAAAAACAAATAATGGGGATCTAAAGCCAGACGCGTTTCGACAAGTGGTCTTCCTCAGTGGCTTTTAACGATCATCCCAAATGGTGACTTCTTTCGTCTATGCCGCAATGGGCTATAACAAATACACCAAACGTACAAGTATTTATAAAAAGGCAAATAAGAAGATTCTCTGAGTAAAAACAGTATAATACTATCTTTCATTAGAATTAGATAGTATTATCTTATTATAATTCTAATGAAAGATAGTATTATACTGTTTTTACTCAGAGAATCTTCTTATTTGCCTTTTTATAAATACTTGTACGTTTGGTGTATTTGTTATAGCCCATTGCGGCATAGACGAAAGAAGTCACCATTTGGGATGATCGTTAAAAGCCACTGAGGAAGACCACTTGTCGAAACGCGTCTGGCTTTAGATCCCCATTATTTGTTTTTCTATACACCATTCTTTTTGTCTTTTGTAAACTGTTATTAACTTTTTTAAGATATTATATTTTTACCAGTAAATTTACTATTATTTGTATATAAGAGAGTATATCTTTTCCTCCCCCTTTTTTGGCATCAGGGCACTTTATTTAGTTTTCTCATATTAGAACTACATTACCCTATACCTGAAGTTCTTAGGACAGATCACAATAAAAGTCACTATAAATACAAGTAACCATCCCTAGCCTGTTGTCTCTCCTCTCCTCAGGCAAGATGGTTCACAGCTTTCTGGTGGCATTTCGAGAATGAAGGGGTCACTGGTGGGAACAAGACGGCCGAGCAACCCAGCCTGTTGTCTCTTCTTCACTACTAGTTTAGCTCTAGAGCTCATGCATGCTCAGATCCGCTCTGAGACAGAAGTGGGTCTGCGGTGTGTGGATGTTTGTGGTTTCCCCAGGGTGTCCCCATCACCTAAATGTGATAGGGGCTCTTGTTATTGCATTCTTCACTACTTGCAACTTTCAGGTGATCCTTAAAGGCAACTCATTAAAGGGCATGTTGTAACACTGCCATCTGAAAAACAGACCGGAACCAATGATTTCTGGCCCAAACCCATCATTGACTGTGACTCTTCTAAGCTGAAAGTAAGTCTCCAATCTGTGCTCACTGATAGGAAGCTGCAGCAAAAAGTCACTGGGTACTCAATCAACATCCAAATGAATAGTTTTCTATAAAAGAGAAGCAGACATATAGAAACAATAAGGTGTAAAATATGAATTTGATCTGTATAGACCATTCAAGTCTCTTGAGAAGTCACTGGGTATTTGGAAGTGAAACATTTGTACAGATGTGCCTACAAAGTGGTTTAATGGAAGTGTAGTGGCTAAATGCAATCATCTCTGCTTGATTAGACTATAGACTGAGTTTCCCGGGGAGTCACTATCAGAATATGATAGGAACATAATAATATCTTTTTTGATAATGACCATTTACGGTATATGTTAATGTGCAAAAACCACTCTGGCATTTCATTAGCATGCAGACAACCATGCAAAACATACGGAAATACATCTTACAGAAGATTCATGCAATAAATTTTATACAAGGCATTTAAAAAATCTTTAGAATGAATGATCTCTTTGAGAGTAATATGCACAAAAACCGTAGGAGTGGTATTCACTCATTAATTGTATGAAGCTATTAACTGTGCAAAAATCACTCTTTTCTGCATATTCATTTGTCATATAAAATCATTATCCCCTTCATAAACTTGTTAGAAATGTGAAATGATTTTTTTAAAAGGACTTTAGTTACAGAGTGTAACATTATAAAACTGGTAGCCATGTTACTTTATCAGATTCAGCAGAAGAATAAGTTGGCTATGCAAAATCACTTTTCTTGATAAATAACTTTTTAAGTAGCATTATTGTTCAATAGTCTGCCTATTTGCTATTCAGTTTCAATCGCATTTAATATAGCTCAGACATTTAGTCGTTATACAAAAAAATTAAAGAGCTCTGAAATGAACTAGAACAAATACCACTCTCCTATGAAGTTGGAAATTATGCTCCTAGTATCTATTAGTTGTGACATTTTACATGTCTTCTCATCCTTTGCTTGCTGATACTACACTAAAATTCTTCTTGCTTGTACTCTACATATATTTTATTCCGGTACCATGCTTCAAGAGTAATATTTACACTACTGTATGGTACTTTCTAGGATCTTCTTATCCTAAGAGGCACAGTCAGAAATTTGCATGGGGACATAAGAAGATCCCCTGTTGGATTAATCCACTTATCTGCCATTCTCTGTTCCCTAGAAAAGTGCTTAGAGCTGCGAAGGTAATGTGCTTTATTGCCAAGAGAAAAAGATGGAATACACAAGAACATAATAGAAGCCAACCGGATCAGGCCACAGTCCACCTAGTCCAGCACCCTGTCTCACACATTGGACCACAAATTGCTTATGGGCAGAAGACAAAAGCAATTCCTTCATCTTCTTGCAAATAGCCTTTATGGGTGTCACTAGGAATTTTGATAAATGTAGAGCCAAGATACAATGGATATATGTAGCGCAATCTTTTTGTTATCATTTTCATAGGGTAGGGACAGATTAAAGACTTTCATTCCAGTTTGGCCTAGTGGTCAAGGAGCTGGAACCTTATTTGGGAATACCGGGTTTGATTCTGCCCTCCTACATGAAGCCAGCTGGGTGACCTTGGGCTTGTCACAGCTCTCTTATGAGCTCTCACAGCCCCACCTACCTCACAGGGTGTCTGTTGTTGGGAGAAGAATAGAAAGCTTTGTCAGCCGCTTTGAGTCCCCTTAAACGGGTGAGAAAAGTGGGGTAGAAAAGCCATTTCTTCTTCATTCCATTATCATTCCATTTGTTTTAGTCTGTACTTTGGAATATTCAGGTTGTGCAGTTTGGTAAAAGAACATAAGGCTTTGTCAAGCACTTTGAGTCTCCTTAACTAGATGAGAAAAGAAGAATATAAAAGCCAATTCTTCTTTTAACTCTTCTGGATGCTCATCCACCTCATTGTGAGTAGTGCTTTAGCATGTGTGTACAGTTGCACAATCGCCTGCCTGCTGATGCATTCTGGGGAGGATTAAAAGTTGTGTCCTTTTCTTTTCAGTCTAGAATGCACATGTGGTTTCTAGTTATGAAGCCAAGAGGGAAACTGGGAAGTAGCACTTCAGTGGCAATTAGTATAGAGAAATTTGGAGGGAAACAAAAATCACCAATGAGCTGCCAGATCACAGTTGCAGCCTATGGGAAAAGAGAAGGGTAAAAAAACTAAATGCCATTCTGTGACAGAACATGAAAATACGACGGCAGAACTTGCCTTTCCCACGGCCTATGCAGTGGCATAAGGTTTGCAATAAGCCACAAACATGAAAAACTGTGTAAAGCCACAACAAACAGATCACTTAATAAAAAACACACTGGGTTTGGCCTTATTTCTTTTCTGAGATGAGACAGAACTAATCATTGTGTTTTCAAAAAGAAAGAGCATATAGTATGAAGATGTAAAAGACCGGAAGTGCAATGAACTAGTTTAAGAGTGATCACACTGCTTTTGGAATTAAAGAGTAACTGAAATGGATAATAACTGAACTGGTGTCTAGCTACGTCCTTAGGGTGCCTTCACATACTGCAGGGGGACATTAAATCTCTAAGATCAAATTGTCATTACCCTGAAATGACATAAAAGGGGGCTGCCAGACTTCTTCAGCTTGTGCTGTGATTGCACTGGGTAACCCTGGGAGCTCATTTCTCCTACCTTTTCTCTTCTGTCCTTTTCATATCACAGTGAGTTCCTGGATGAATGATCTGATGCTGTGTTGGGACAGTTTGTGCCAGACACAAGCAATGGTAACATTATGCTGACATGTTAGAGAAAATGTGGGAATTCCAACACTTCCTTTACATTGCACTTTCACCCAGACATACCAGTAGTAGCTTGACATAGCATCAAGCCTCTCTGCCAAACCAGACAGGATACTGACAGAATGCCAGCATTACTAACACATTTTGGTCAGTCTCACAGTGCAAAATAAGAACAAGAACAGCAGTTCAACAGTGACCTGCAAAACAAAAGTGCAGGATTGGAAAAGTAGGCCAGTAATCTAACTGAAGACCTGGGTTTTCTCCACTTGAATCAGTTGTTGGTCCATTGTTTTCTTGAAGTGTCAGCACGTAAACCACTTTCCAAGCTAGAACTTTAATTGTATAATATGCAAACCAGTTGGCCAGAATTGGCAAGCAGGTTAAAAATACAAACATATGACATAAATCGCATGGCATGTCCCCCTATGTATGTATGTATGTATGTATGTATGTATGTATGTATGTATGTATGTATGTATGTATGTATGTATGTATGTATGCTTTTGCCTCAGCCAAAGGCCAGGATGAGGAGGTGCATATTCATCAGATGACTATGTAGCCGTGTATTTCCCAGAATCCCCAAGAAAGGCAGGACTCTGCCAAGGTACAGACACATCTAGGCTGCCTTAGTGGACTTTATGATTGGCATCCTAAGGAATTCTGAAATCTCTGTACTAGATCAAAATTAAAAAGATCTAAATTATACCATTTTAAACACAAACCTCCATTCCAGTAAGACAAGGGAAAAGATTGTAAAAAAAAGGGGGGGGGCTTGTCAAAGCCGAGGGTTGGAAATTTGCATCTGAACAAGAATAAACCAACCAGGATATAATCTTCTCAACTCTGGAATTGTAGCCAAGAATAGTCACACATGGAAGAGGAAGGCAAAACTGGACCAGTAACATATTATTATTTATTTATTCAAGATATCCCCATGGGTGTCAGGGAGGCCATGAAGATCTGAGTTGGTGCATTGCGGGTCACCTCAACCCTAACCCTAACCCAATACCACTGTGGTAGGGGCTTCTAGCATCACAAATGAGACTAACTCAGCCAACCTTAGAGAGGGAGACTTCTGAGCATTGGGGTAGGTGGTACACCTCTCCCATCTCTTTGACCCAACAGCCCCTCAAATTCTGTCACAGAGCAAATTGGCCACCTGGGAGGAGAGACAGAGACCTTATGGACAACAGTGGCACCCCCTTCTCATCTCTGTGCTCTGGAACAACGCTAGATCAGTAACAAGGAGGACAGAGCTGGCGGAGGCAACGTCCATCCAGTTCATGTGCCCAGGTTTCAGTAAGGCATACCAGATCAGCCCCTTCATCCAGGATCAAAACATGCATGACTGAGATTTAATTCTAGACTGACTTTCATTCAAAAGCATCAGCACCAGACCAGTGGGCTAGATGACAAACTCCCTCCCTCCCTGCACTGCTCCTCCCCAGAGCCCTTTCACCACACCCCTTTGCCATGCTGATGATAAATTCTTCCCCCACCCCTCTGAGCTTGCCCAGGGTTTCTTTGCCTTGCAGTCAGGGAGGAAGAGAGGATGGCTGCTGCATGTATCCATGTGAGTGAGCAAACTGCAAAACCCAGAAGGAAAAAGAGCTGTAGAAGTCTAGACCTGGTTTGCTTTTTATTAGATTCTTGTACCTTAAGACCTTCTTTCTGCCTTACTTCTCTCCTTCCTCCCTCCCCTCCCCCACAGAGTCTGGATGGGGTTTGTTTGCCTCACCCACTCAATCAGGTAGAGGGAGTAAGAGTGGGATTGCGAGGTGACTATCGGGTATGTACTCGGATAGAACCAAGTTTGTGGGGAGGTCACAGCATCCTTAGTACTAATTATTTTACTCATTATCTCTAATTTTTGCCCAACACTATCTCTTGTAATGTTAATATATGACTGCCAGAGTTGAAACATACTATCCTAATACTTCATTCTTTTGACTTATTAATAATCCCAATATTTTACTTCATACTCCCCTTTACCCCTCCAAAAATTCTTCTGTTTTTTCTTCAAACTCCAACAAAGCCTGTTGGTCTGTAGTTGTATATTATTATTTACATACCAATTCCTAAGTGAATGATAACTCAACCACTGTCCCCCAAAGCCTATTTAATCTCCTGTTCCCTCCATACTCCTCTGCTGTCTTGCAACTCCTTTACATATTTAAACCCCTTATTCTTTAACTGAAATATTAATCTGTCACAGCAACCTCTAACCACCTAAAAGGTTGACTATTGTGATGTGACTGGTGATGTGTTCTGCTGCTGTGAAGGGAATGTGAATTTTTAAATGTGTCCGGAGGCACCCTTATTCTAGACCAGCGGTTCTCAACCTTCCTAATGCCGCGACCCCTTAATAGAGTTCCTCATGTTGTGGAGACCCCCAACCATGGGGGTAGAGCAGCTGGGAAGTGGGAGGGAAGGGCAGCGTGAAACTTGTCGCGACCCCTCTGAAAGGGTAGTTCGACCCCCAGAGGGGTCCCGACCCCCAGGTTGAGAACCACTGTTCTAGACCATGAGAGAGAAGCATCTATCAAACACTTTGGGCACATTCCCATGCACGTTTGGTCCAGTACTGAAATTGGGTTCGGCAAGGGGCATCCCTATGTGTTTTAGATTTGGTCCGATTTCCATGGACCAAATCGCCCAAACCTGTGCCAAACCAGGACCAAATTTGGTACCAAAAAAAACAAGTCTGGACACGGTTTGGACGATTTGGTCCAAGCTGAACCTGCACATGGGGATGGTCCTGGACTTCATGATCTTGGGTGACAGGAAAGAGGCTTAAGTTCACTTTGGGAGTAAAGCCAAGTGATTCATGGTCCTGGGAGTGGCTTGCTTACTCCCTTTCATGGTCTCTGCTTGGTTTGCATGGTCCTGTCTTGGTTTCCACCCCCAGCCCACGTTACTGGGAATGGCATAGGGACGGCCGAGATTTGATCTCGGGCCCCCACCCAGTCCCATTCGAGCCTAATTGGCACCAAATGGCTTGCATGGGGATGCAGCCTTTGTCTCAAAAGGCCTATTACCTGGATCTATACAGCTTTTCTCTTCATGTACATGAGTACACTGTTGGGTCATTGAAAAAGAAAAAAAATCTGGCAAGTTATCCCAAATGGAAGAAATGGCCCTCCTGTAACTCGGAAGGGTCTGAATCTCCCTTTCAGAAGGAACAGACAACAGGGAAATCAATATGTCTTGCCCATGTTATTAAAAAGTGCTGCAGTTGCTTACATCATTATGTAGCAAACTGATATCATATTTTCTACCAAGACATGTACTAGAGAACAACAGAGCACTTCATTTAAACTGACGGCAGAGCTTTTCAACTCATTTCTTTAGCGTTCCTTGTTTATAAGTGTGCAGTGGTCCTACTACTGATATATAGAGATGAGAGTTTTTCAAGCGCTCCCTCTGAGTGTTTATGTAGAAAAAGAGAAGGATTATGGATTTAAAAGTTTTCTTTGGCCTGCATTTAAATGGAACACAACTCTCCTAGAACTCAAAAACTGAAAAAGTATTTGTATGATATACAGTGTGAATTTAACTATACTTACTCAGCAACAAATCTTATTTATTTCAGTGGGATTTATCTCCGGCAAGTTTAGGCTTCCGGTAATCCTAATATTATTGTTATATGAGGACAAAATAGGAATGTTGCTTGTTCTGCTTATATCCACAGTTCAGCATATTTTATTTACTTGTTTTTCTCTGCTGGTTTAAAGGCTACAGCAGCCAGTAAATAGTGCACCATGGATCAAACAGGAGATTACACATTTTTCCATCCCTGAAGCTTTCTTTTCTTTTCTTTTTTGGTCAGGTAGACTTAAAAAGTGATGGCAAAGTAGGTTTTTAGCAAAGGGCAGTATGAAATGTTTTTGCCTTGCAAAGGCATTGATTTTCATGGAAGGAATGGTGAACAGCCTTTCCAAAGGGTTTACCAATGGGAATTCTAGGCTGTATCTATGTAGCCTGTAGCCTTCTGTGATTTCATTTCAGAAGATCATGTCCATGGGTGTTCTTCAGGATGCTTGTGTCATACATATGGATGCTTCGTATAAAGCCCTAAAGGAGTAGATCCTCTGATATATAGCTGATCATGAATTAAGAACTGTGGGTGAAAGCATCTTGGCAGTGCATTGCCATCAGAACCCATTAGAAGACCTTCTCCTCACGCTGTGGAGTGTCCTTTCTTTTGAGAGCATTCTTCTGATATACATCTATCTCTGTGTTAAAATCTGTGGGAGAGGCCCCCAAAAACCTTGCTGCTAGATTATATCACATTGCAGCTTTCAAATCATCTTGAAAAGCATTTCCATATGACAAATATCACATAGTTCAGTTTATAAATTTCCAGAGCATGTGATTCATGTGACCAAGCTATCTTAGGCCAGAAAAAGTTATAGCAAGAGCACGTCTCCATGGTCTCTTTTTGCTTCCCTTTTGTGTCGGATTTTTAAAATGCGGGTTGTAATTCGAAATAAAGCATCCCCATGTGGTTTGGGGCAACACGGATTTAAAATGTATTTTCCCATCTCCATGCAAACTGCTTTTTGTGAGCCCACATCTTTTTCTCCCCACCCCCACCCCCCACCCACTGCAGTGATGACAGGCAAAAACCTCAATTGAACCTCCAGAACACAACAGAGATCACCCCTTTACTTGGCTGCCAAGAGTTAAAAGCAGTTACAAGCATAACTGAAAGGAGCTCACTCTCTCCATAACTAATGCTTGCAACATAGTTACAAGCATAACTGAAAGCAAGCTCCCTTCAGCTGTCAAATTCTGCTGCCTGCATGCACGTAATGGCCCCTGATTAGTGCAGAACCAGACCTGCAAAGTGAAACTTTGATTCACTTCAGAGGCTGCGTTATTAGGAGGGGGAGAGAGAGATTTGCTCACTGAGAAACAATGATAATGATAATGATAATTAGTATCACCTTTCCCTGTTAGCAAGCACAAAATCTCTCTCCCCCTCCAAAGTGAAACAATATGACAGTTTGCAGCTCTGCTTGCCTGCTGAAAGAGCTGAATGCAGGCAGCTGATTCTGACAGCCAGTTCTTCTGCAGGGATCAAAAATGCCTAAAAATTCAGTGTAATATTGGAGAAGATGTGGAGAAAATGTCTCCATGCTCCCAGGAAAACCCGTGGCTTCCCAAAAGTGTGGAGGTAGTTTTCTTTAAAGTTTTTTTTTTTTTCCTGCCACAGATTTTCCTCCTTTATGGCTCTGGAAGCCCGGAGTAAAGCTCTGCATGGAGGCGCTCTGAGGCAAAAGAAGCTTTTTAACAGATTTCTCTTTGCAAGTAGTCGTGGCCCAAGAGAAATTATTTCTGGTAGTAATACTGAAATAATGTTTTTGTATTATTTTTGTTAATAAAAGTTTTTAAAAATCCTGCTTTTCCTGCCAAAAAAAAAGAAAAAGAAAAAGAAAAGAAAGGGGGGGGGACTGGTCAGAGTTAGAAGTAGGCATTCTTGGTCACTGCTACCACCTGAAGATCAGATGAGAGAAATGGTTCTAGAACAGTGGTTCTCAACCTGGGGGTCGGGACCCCTTTGGGGGTCAAACTACCCTTTCAGAGGGGTTGCGACAAGTCTCCCACCACCCTTCCCTCCCACCTCCCAGCTGCCCCACCCCCGTGGTTGGGGGTCTCCACAACGTGAGGAACTCCATTAAGGGGTTGCAGCATTAGGAAGGTTGAGAACCACTGTTCTAGAAGTATCAACGAGAATGTACACTTGACCCATGCAAGACAGTGCATCCCATTAAGAACAGAATATCTTTGAGGACTGTGATAAACCGTGCCATCATCTTGTCTGGGCTCGACATCCATTAATTTATCCACATCTCATTAATCACGTGGGTGATTAATGCAAAGCAAAGCCCTTATACAAATACATGAGCATTTGTATGTACTATCAATAACAAGCTACATTAAGCACAGTGACATCAAGTTTATATATACTTCACTCAATCCAGTCAGCCCTTCATGCTCAAATTTCAGCTCTCTTGATGCTTGCAATATTCTGTTATCTATTTCCTTTTCCAGTCCTGCCTGACCTTGGCCATAAACCATCCAACATGAATTCCTCTCTTATTATTATACCTGTCAATTGATGGTGCTGTGGCCTCTGGACAGAACCCAGGGGATCTGGACAGCCAGGGGATCCGGACAGCCCGATCCATCCTCCCCACGCATGTGTGGACACATGGGGCCTCTGAGGATCCGCCCCTATTTTGGACGGATCCTCGGGAGGAGAGATCACCAGGAAACGGAGTTTCGTGGCAGCAGGTGTGGAAGCACCCTTTGGCATCTCAGTGTTGACTTAAACAACAACAACAGTGTGTGAACGCAACCTAACTAGTCAAGGCCTTCAGGAAGGCAGCCTTAATGATTTAAACATAATTTACTTTGCTTTGAAACGATCATCTGAGCTCCGTCTTTATAAGGATAACTTCAGTTAAAATAAATGTCTCAGTAATGCTGGCATGGCTGAATGTCCTAGTGTCGTATCTCTGCATGCTGTGGAAGCAGTGATAAACATGATATATTTTTATTACTCTGAATGTTCTACATGTTAATAAGATATTTGTTAAGCTATAAGAGGGTTCAGCAAAAATACTATCCTTTGAGATACCAATGGCAGTTTTCTAGGACCATCTCACGTCAGATTTCCAAAGCATGAATCAGTTCTGACAAAATAAGTCATGCTGTCAGTGTTATGACATACGTAGTATTTTTTTTTAGGTTAATTGCCTAAGATATGCAAAAAATATATAAAGACATCTGCTTTTCCGTTACCATTCCTCAATGAAGTGGCTTCGGGGTTTAAAAATTCTTACGGATTTTACAAATTGGGTTTGGTATGGATCCACCCATGCCTTCCCCTGGTCAGAAGCTATGCACCTGATTCTGTTTAAGAGCAGGCAAGTGCGGAAAAGGCCACTGGCAAAACTTTGTCATAACCTAGTTGGCCAATGATTATATAAGAAATTATTAGTACTAGTGGGATGGATCTGATATACTGTTCACACAAACTGAGCATTTACCCCTGTATGGCCGCCTCCAGATGGCCGCCAAATAACTTCTTTCGGATCAATGAGGTCCAAACTGACTTTTTCAAATTGTGTCCTTCAATGTTAAAAACAAAACAATCTCAAAGGTGTTTTAAAGTATTAATGGTAAAGGGAGCCCCTGTCCACAGGCATATCTCAAAGAAATAACAGAAAGCAAATGGCATTGGGATAGAGTAGGAAGGATGGCAAACTATAGCTCGATACTTACCTAAATACAATGGGGATACGGAAGCCAGCTGTTTCATTCTAAATGTGGGACCTGTTCACATTGGGTGGCCTGTTTCATGCAGTAAAAACAAAGCTCCTGGTGAGTCATCACGTCACATGCAGTGTTCTTCTTATGCTTGTGTCAAGCCAAGGTTCATTAGAAGTGAACTGTGTAGACATCTGGAAAGATTAGGTGCTTCTCCCAATAAAACTGGCTACTCTATAGGATATAGGTGTGGGGAGCAGGTGAACACCATGGAAATGGTGCAGGGAACTCAACTGATAGCCACAGCACAGCCTCTGCTATTGTTGATGTGACTGGGAACAGGACTATGTCATGACTGAACATGTCACCAATGCACAGATGTGCTGAGCCCTCAAAAACAAAGACAAAATACCTGGTACCTTTCCTCTAGATCTCTGGGCATGTAAGTCAAGAGTGGAGGCATTTCTAGCAGAACAGACAAACATGGCTTCTTTTTTAGGATGGGGACATCCTGAATCCCCTTTAAGTGTTCTGTGGCTTGATACACTGATCATCGAAGATGAAGGATAAGGGAGAAGATGACAGATCTCTTCAGCAGGTTGAATGCAGAAACCAGGCAGTCCCATTTCTCACTTCCTCCTATAGCTGCAACACATCTTTGCGATCGCACATTTGTGATCATATATGGTATAGGGATGTGCACAATTTTTTTTCCTGTTTGCTTTGCATCAAAACAAATGGGATGGAACTTCACATTTGTGTGAATGGAGCCACTTTGAATGTGCTCAGCTTTGAATTTGCTTTCTTTCCCTGCTGCCACCAGTTGCACTTCCAAATCCATTCCGAATCAGGTCTGAAATTTTGAACAAACAAAAGCACAAAAGTTTTCACTTTTCACTGGTTCAAATGTGAAGTTTCAAGCCTTTGCAGTTTTACGAATTGTGAAGGTGACCAACATTTTTCACCCATCTGGCAAGACAAGTGGAATAGGCAGCACCAGTATATCAGATTACACTTCCATGAAAGCTATGGAGCCGCATAAAATATAGGGCTTGCAGAAACAAACTATTTTAGTGGGCTACTAAAGAATAATAATTATCCCCTTTTATACGTTACCTTTTAGACTGAACAAACCTAGTGACATAAAAAGCAATAAATAAAATTAAATAAACCAAGTAGACCATATAGTCATTGCCTGCCTAAGAAGAGGGAGTCAGTCTGACCCCAAAGAGAACTGCTATCTCTTAAATTGTACATATTTCCATAATGATCCAACACACATTAAGCCATTTAAGATCAGTGCTCTAACCTCTTTAATGTATCTGTGACTTCTGTTGGTGTCAAATGTAAAAAAGGACAGATTTTAATTCCATTACAACTTACTTTCCTCTCTCTCCTTCACTGTATGTGTTTGTAGAGGAAAAATAGTATTCTCTGAAGGTCAAATTGGACAAATTGGAGATGCACATTTTAATATTTTTAATTTATTGAGAGTTTTAGATCTTTTCTTTTGAAAATCCATTTGTACAAACTTTTTTTTGAAAGACTAAGGATGGTGAGATTCTGGATTTTACTCATGCAAAATGTTATGCTCTGGGTCACTCATTAAGTTGTTTGCATGATTTGTAACCTACCCTTCACCCAAACATCCAAAGTCAAGCGAAGTAATAAAGATTATAAACTAGGGAGAAAGTATTAAAATTAAAACCATCACATCCTAATTTAAATCAACAATATTTGAAATTGCACAATAAGGACATCTTAAGGACCCAAAAGCTGGGCGAAGGAGAGCTGCTTCAGATATGTAGAACTCAAGTTTGTTATAAGAACTGCTTCAGTAGCATGTATGAGTGCTCTCCACGTTTCCAGGATCTTAAAACTAGAGATTGCTTTAATGGATATGTATTTGAAGAACTACCTTTGATAGATTTTGGAGAATTGTAGGCTTTCTTTAAAAGAAAAGTTTTTGAAAAACAATGCTGCATCAGTTACAAAACAAAGGCAGAACTCACATGGTGCTGAAAGGCCATCATGGGAGGATTTGAAAACTGAGGAAACATCTCACCAAGGAGGAATGGAAAGAGCTGTTAGCAGGATTTCCACCCCTCCATCCCACCCCATTACAAACTTGCATTACAGGTGATTCACAAGAACAAAAGAGATGCCCTGCTGGATCAGGCCCGGTCCATCTAGTCCAGGATCCTGTCTCTCACAGTGGCCCACTATTTGCTTTCAGACATTCTCAAGCAGAAGAAAAAAGGCAAAACCTTCACCTGCAATTTGCCTATCTCTCCAATCCAGAGGCAGTACCCAGGTACCATTCTAGTAGTCATTGACATCCCTGTCCTCTAATTGTAGCCATTTCCTTGCCATATCCAGGAATCAGCAATAACAAACACTCCCACATGGGTCCATGGCTACTATCCATTGAAGTAGCCCCTACAGACTCACCAAATTATATATCTAACTACTCAGACTACCCCTGGATGTCAACTCAAAAGTAAAACTGGAGAAAGTGTAGATTTCTCTCTCCCTGGCCTTCTGTACTTGAGGTCCTTTCTGTACATGTCTTACAAATTTCTGGTCATTGAATGATTTCAGTGGGTCTCTTCTGGTTTCCATAGAATATGGTGGTTTCAGCAATGTTGCCTGTTTCTTAGGTGGTGGTTATACTATCTGTTGGCGTCCATGGGAGTTTAAGAGACAAGAGGAAAGAATGAGTGAGGGAACTCTGCATATTTCTAGCTAAAGGCCCTCTTCAGGAAAACAGCATAAAAGATTTGGAAGCTTCATATATCTATATATTTGTGCACAGATGTGCACATTTTACCTGATGGGTAGGAGAATAAGGTCTGACAGGGGGAAGTATTTCTTCACCCAGAGGGTCATCGGCTTATGGAATGTGCTGCCGGAAGAGGTGGTGACAGCTACCAGTCTGGATGGCTTTAAGGTAGGGTTAGACAAATTTATGGATGACAGATGTATCAATGGCTACTAGAACGAATGCCTAGGTGCATCCTTCAGGCTGAAGGGGGGGGGGAGGAACTGGGGCACTTCTAAGGCCATCTGCTGGGACTTGAGAGCAGGAGAAGGTTTGTCCTTGTCTCTGCTTGAGATGCCCATGAGCATTTGGTGGGCCACTGTGTGCGACAGGATGCTGGACTAGATGGGCTGTGGCCTGATCCAGCAAGGCTTCTCTTATGTTCTTATGTTCTTATGTACCTTCCTATTGTAGACTTGACAGATAAGGAGCTTTCATTATGGTCCCTGGAATTACCTCACAAAGACACATTATGGGATGTACATGATGGTCAAGTTAACATATTAATCATGCAAAGCCAAAAATAAACATTTTCTTTCACTCTGCCTGCACACTCCCACCAACCTTCTTTCTTCTATTATCAATGGATTTGGGCCAAGAATTCATGGCATTTACAATATTCTGCTGTTTTTTAAGATTGTCTGCCATCCAACCAGCCAAAAAAAAAAGCTGCACATTTCAGGGGTCTTCCTTGTCAGTGTCAAAACCGTAAATTGGGCTTAATACTTGATTAGCAAGATGTGCAAATCTTTCAAGACAATGTGGTATTCGTGTATAGCAACACATGGAAAGGCCTGCTGGATCAGAACAATGGTCCATTGAGTCTAGCAGCATGTTTCCATAGAGAAAGCCCAGAAGCGGAGCAAAAGAGCAAATGATATGCCTTGCTCATCAGTTTCCACGAGCTCTTTGGTGTCCTTTTGTCCCATGAGTTTGCCCAAACCCTTCTGAAACCATCTAGGCTAATGATCAATATATGTCTCATAATGGTGAACTGTAGCCAGCAATATCCACCAATCCTCAAAGTTCCTCAGTGTCTCATCACTTTGCCCCACCTCAGTGCACCTTCCTTTACTTTTGGTTGCAGCTGCATAGCGTGAACCAATAGCTATGAAAGCATGGATGGGTGCTGGGATTTCTGACTCCACTGGAAACCATTCATTTAGAAACTATATTTTGTGTAACACTTGTGAATGGATGTGAAAGGGTATTCATATGATGCTGGGAAAGAGAAAGGGAGGGAGAAATCCTTTCAGGGACCGTATGGTTAGTCTGGAGAAGATAAGATTGAATGGAGGAATATGATAGCTGTCTTCAGAAATCTGAAGGGCTGACACACTGGAAAAAATATGGATTTTTTATTACTAGCTTTGGGGCAGGGATAGAACCAATGGGATGAAACTTTAAGGACATAGATGCAGGTTAGACAGCAGGAAAAGAAAACCCAAGTCCCTGACAGTAAGAGCTGTCTGTCAGTGAAATAGGTTAGCTCATTATGTGGCAAATTCCCCTTCACTTGAGGCCTTCAAGCAGTGGCTGGTTAGCCATCTGTCCAAGTAGCCCTAGTGATTCCTGCATTGGGCAGGGAGTTGGATTAGATGATCTTGGAGGTCCCTTTCAGCTCTATGATTCTATGAAAGAGACATGGACAAAGCTACTGCCCTTCACAGAAGTCTCAAAACCAGAAAAAACAATTTTCAATAATGGAACATACAGTAAATATAAAATCTGTATAAGCAAAATAAAAGATTGGCAAAGCAAGCTGACAAAAAGAAAAGAATTTGAGGGCAAATAGGGCCTATTGAACCTCAAAAGTCTTGGTAAACAAATGTTTTATATTGATTTTAAGCAGGTGTCAAAAAAAATTGTCATGTTGGTGCTTCACAAACCTCAGCCAGAAGGCTGTTCCATAAGGTGAGGAAACTACTAAGAAAGCTGAATTTACTGTAAAAGGTGCTGCCTGCTTAAAAGAAGTTGCTTCTTCAAGAACAGAAGTTTCAGGTGATTGACAGCTTACTTTGAGAGGAGAGAGGAGATGGCTGGGAGTGCAAATGAGGTAAAACAGCATTTTGGATTAAAATCAGCTGCTGCTTCCCCAGTCACCTGCCTCATTCCTTGTTAAGCAAGTTGTCAGTAACCTGCCCTTAGGGAAGCAGGCAATTTCTAATAGGTAAAGTCCCCACCCCCTCACCCACACGCTGGAAGGTATGCTGGTGTCTGTGTATGCCACATAGAATGCAGGTACCTCAAAAAGGATATTGTGGAGAATTGTGCTGGATTCAATGTCATATGTAAATGGGCCCTTAGCTTAGCAGCAATCAAAGGTCTGTGAAGATGCATAATGTCAATCTTTCTCCCTTAAATGATGTTGGAAATTCTGAGAAGGCAAGTTTTTCAACTGTCTGGTTGCTGGGAAATCATAATCAGATGAAATAAGCAAATGGCAAGCAGACAAATTATGTGGCAAATGAGGGATGCTTCCTGGATGTTCCATATTGCTTTTCTACCAAGAAAATCTGTAAGAATTCTATTACTGTTGCAAATTAAAAATCATAGTATAATGAAATAAAACAGTATAATAAAACCACAGAATTATAGAGTTGGAAGGGACCTCTAGGGTCACCAAGTCTAATCCTCTGCTCAATGCAGGATTTTCTAAACCATCCCAGGCAGATGTCTATCCAGCCTCTGATTGAGAGTTCACTGCTCCCTGTGGCAGCCTATTCCATTGACCAATCACCCTTACTGTTAAGAAGTTTTTTCTAATTTCTAATCTGTATTGACACCCTTGAAGTTTCATACCATTGTTTTTAGTTCTGCCACCTTGTCGATAGGTATTTTTCTACTGTCACTAAAAGTACCCATTAAGTACCCATTAATGGGTACAAAAATGCCATTATGTACCCATTAATGGGTACTTAATGGGTACTTTAATGACAGTGGAAAAAAACCCTAAGTGGGAATAGGGATGATCCCTCTGCACTTTGACAGCCCGTCAGATACTTGGAGACTGCTATCATGTCTCCTCTCAGTTTTCTCTTCTGCAGGCTAAACATTCCTAGATCTTTCAACTGTTCCCCATAGGACATGGTTTCCAGACCATCAGCTACTTTGGTAGCCCTCCTTTGAACTTGCTCTAGTTTGACGTCTTTTTAAAATTGGGGTGCCAATTTAAAGTAGAAACCCTCTAGTATATATTGTCATCTAGGTACTCAATTTGGGTGGTTCACTCCTAAAAATGCTTTCAGATTTCTACATTTACATCCACAGGAAAGCAAAGATATTTGCATAGCCTCATGGAAACTTCCACATGTCTATTCAAAAGCAAATTTTCCTGGATTAAATGGGTCCTTTTTGAAGCAAATGTGTTTAGGGTTCTTGTAGGCATTCTTCTGTTTCAAAAGTCAGTGGAAATAGCTTCATCAGTGCAATCCAAAGAGAAGCGAATGTGATCTTTGGAATCAGCTTGGCTGTAGCATCCGTCAGAGAAATGACCTGTACTCCATCCAACTTGGGGGCTCCAGTCCAGATTTTTCTGCCTGGGTTTACCCCTACCCATTTGCTTTCCCAAGGTACTGACAGTGTGGCTATTATAGTAATAGGTGGGAAGACCCTATGAGTTTCCAGCAGAGTGCAGATTTAAAAGGGTTCTAACCTAGTGTTCTTAAGCAGTGCACCACTAGCAGTACAATGGTAATATGCTCCTCACCTTGATTCTCCACTAAAATAGCTGTTCTCAAATCACTGGCAGCTGGTATCAAGTGATGTCAGTCAGTGGCAGCACAGATGAAGGCAAAGCATGAAAAAGCAGTGATTCCAGGGGTGAGAACAGGTTGCCCTAGTAGCTATAAGGCTGCAATACTGTGCAAGCCCACATGAACAGTGACCCTACTGAACATGATGGTTGAGGTTTACAGTATATTAACCCATCCTTAGCTGAAGTATGGATGAAGGAGAGATAGAGAGTTGGCTTAAGCTCTGAGCTGCTGCATTGTGGTGTGTCCTCTTCTTGCTCTTATAGCTCAGTCGTATTACTGAAAACAGAGTATTTGCTGCAAAGCCCTATTGAGGGCAGCGCAGGGCAGGACAACTCTCTGAAGTCAGGAATGCAGATGTTCGCATACCTTTTTGTGCTTCCAGTTGATTAGGTTTT
The DNA here is from genome assembly GCA_023333525.1 of Aspidoscelis tigris stejnegeri. Classification (NCBI taxonomy): domain Eukaryota; kingdom Metazoa; phylum Chordata; class Lepidosauria; order Squamata; family Teiidae; genus Aspidoscelis; species Aspidoscelis tigris. The sequence goes on along the minus strand of JALMGA010000003.1, from coordinate 89,494,665 downwards.
CTTTCTTAATTCCTTGTGTTTATGTTCTTTTAAAGCAAATAAATAAAAGGCTTTCTTTCTTTTCTTTCTTTCTTTCATTCTTAGATTAGCTCCCTAATAAATTTTCTGACTGTTCATGCTGACTTCAGTTATCTCAAATAGAATCTGCTTTCCCCCCATTTTCCCCCTCTAACAATGAATATTTAAATGCAATGAATTTTTATTTGTCGTAAGATTGGATCTCAGTTTGTCATAAACATGTGTAGAAGATTTTGAAATTTATTGACTAAATATAATCACTGTGGCATGACATTAAAAAAGAAAACAGTAAACCCATAGAAATACAGAGCAATAAATGAATCCTAAAGACAGGTTATAAAACTGAGCTTGGTTAATTAGAATGGTTTTGTTCACTGTTCTCCAGATGTCGGCTTATTCATGGCCTTAAGGCTTTGCTGATGCTACAGCTCCCATTCTTAAGAGTATGTACTCATGCAAGCAGAAATGCATAAGATGAAAAATAAAAATAACACTATCATGCTTGAGCCAATCTTGGAGAAAGAAATCAGATGACAAGCCTCCAATTACTCCATCTTGTTTTCCCCAAAGTAAGAGATAGGAATTGCACGTGTAGAATCAACCATAGGGATGCCATGGTTGAATTTCTTAATCTTGTGATTTTTTTTGCTATTCACACACAGCAGGGCCATAAGTGGCTGGGGTGTATTACTTTTGTCGCTCACTTAAAGCTTCCATACTCGATGGCAGTTTCCAGAGAAAGTATGCATGAAGCTGAATGCCAGGAAGAGGATATCTAGATCTTCCTCCATTGATCTAGGCAGTTTGGCTATTAGCATGCATGCTAATAGTGGTTTTTGGTGGAGTCTCCTGGCTCAGCTAATAAGAAGAAAGGGAACAAATGACAACTGCAAGTCAGAAGAAAAAAGGGAATGATTCAGAAATGGTGGTGTTTCCAGTGGCCGAACCAGGTCTGCCAGAAGAATGGGCTGAAAACTCAGTAGGGAACGATCTTGGAGAATTGTAAGATGCTCAAAAATCTAAATCTTGAGAACTTAGGAATTTGGGGTCCCAACCAAACTCAAAAGAGCCACCAAGATCTTTCTTTCCCATCCTGTGCACTAGTCAACGACAGCCTAGCCCTCACACGATCAATTACTTACCTGTGTTCTATCATGCTGCCAATCCTCCGCAGGGTGCTGCCATCTTGAGTTGTGTTAGGGGATCATGTGAACGGTCAGCGTGCTTGCAGGGCAGCTCAGATGACCTCAGTCAGACAAAGTGCAGATGCTCAATGGCTGGATGCTTAAAGTAAGAATATGGTAGGGATTAGGGAGGGTTGGGTTGCTTGTGGTGCACAATTTTGTGCACTACAGCTCATTTACAATTATTCAACATCTGGGCCGCCAGGGGGCACTTGTAAGCCATCTGTAAGTGCAGATGCACCTGCCCAGATGTTGACTAATTGTAAACTATGGGCCAAAGTGGAAATTTGGTTCTGGAAGTGAAACAAGACATGTCTGAGAAATTAAAAAGGTTCTGTCAGAGTTCTGCCTTTTTCTGATCTGTACGCCACTTCTCTCTTCAGGGACATCATGAAATTAATACTTAGGTATTAGACTAAGAAGTATAGGAAAAGAATATAAGCACAAAGAAAACCAATGGCCAGACCACCCTTAAAAATTGCTAGTTAAGCTGCAGCTGTTTCTCTCAAGTTTGTCTAATTGCACCGGTGACACCATTTCAAGAGAAATTAGCTCAAGTGGTTCAGTAAAGGATAGAATTATAATACACACGCAAACACACACCCTAATGCCACTTCACACAGAGAAAAGGAAATGGGTCACTTGCTACACTTCTTTTCATATTTTAATTTCAAGAGTAGCACTTGTAACAGGAAGATGTTTATGGCATGCATTTCCATGATTATGAACCAAGAATGTTTGGCTACAAAGAATGCCATGGAAAGAAGGAAAGGAGACCTTTCAAGGATAATCAGTTATGAAAGACTATGTTTAAATGTTTAGAATCAAATATGAACCGGCAAAGAATATTCAGAAAATATTCTGTACAAAACACATGCATCTACTCTGGTAGGAACTACATAGGAGTAGCTGGCACCGTTCTACACCCCAGGAGGGGTAAGGATCTCTCCCCCCCAGTCTTCCTGTTTTGGAGCTATGCAATGCAATGAAGTTGCCTCCATCATTCTCTCTTCTTTCTCATGTCTGAAAAGGCTATTGCCAGCCAGACTATTCTCTGCAGCTCTGCAGTTTGCAAAGGATCCAACCAGAACATGACAAAGATTAGGTTTATAGTTTTGTCTCCATAAAACTTCTTTAGGTTTGATTTCCTGTTGATTTAAAGACCTATATGCCCTAATGTCTTGATCTGGATCAGAGGGCCTCTGACCCAGGGCCTTTCTGCACTTGCCCTTTTTCTGGAATATAATACATCTTGGGATAGCAGTCTGCTGGCCACAAGCTAATGCAGACTATGGCAGGCTTCACCTGGGGCCTGCCATAGTCTGTACCTGCATGTAGATAGCTGGTCCCTAATCTGGGATATATTCCAGAATAAGGCCAAGTGCAGAAGAGCCCCAAGGCTGAGGCCTATGCATCAGCATGTTATCCAGAGTGATCCCGATTTATTGTAGACCTGATATATCAGGTGGTCTGCAATCTGACTTAAGGGCTGTAATCTGGATTGCTGACATGGAAGTGCACAGATGGCATGCCTGCATGTTCCGGAAGTTCTGAGACCTCTAAGCCAGTGGTGTGCCACAGCATGTCACCAAAATATCCCCCCATGCATTCTTCCTCCCTGAGGCTAAGATCTGTCACTCTTAACTGTCAGGGGTCAGGGGGTGGCTGTGAAGGTCACATGTGCTTTGGGAGCACGTGGGAGGCTTGATCTGGATTAATGCCCTCAGTGCAGATGGTGCTGATCTGCCCCTCATCTCCCTGTAATCCAGATCAATAGGTCTGGATCTACTCTGCCTCAGTGAAGAAAGGTTTGCTGCTTCTTGTGAGGAGTTTTGACCCTTTGTTTACCATGCCAGGAGTAGGTTTCAGGCCCTCGACAAGGAAGGCAATAAAAGCATGAGTAACATATCCCTTGGTCCATCATGTATTCAGTCAGCTGAAATAGCAATATGGGAATAAAAGCAAACAAGGACAGATCTCTGAACACAAATGCCTGATATCAGACAGATGTGCTTTTTCTCTCTTTTGCTTTAAGCACTAAAACTAGGACATTGCACATCCAAAATTGGCATCCTTAAAGCTATGGACTTGTCCACTGAGAAACCCATTTTGGCATGCTCACCGTTATTAGGATTAATTTACTGACCTGCCATTTGTGGGAGTAATTGGTCATCTCCCAGGCTTCCTCCAAGCATGAATGCTCATTTCTCCAGGACCTCCTGTTTTGCTAGTTAGATTATCTTGCCTAGCATGAATAGCACTTACACAAAAATGGAGGTAAAGTGGCAATGCAAAGAGCATAGCACTGGCAATGATACAGTGGCCGGGAAGAAAACCCTGATCTGGACATGGATCTGGAAGTGATGAAAGAATAGCTTTCAGCTGCAAAATTATCACTCTATAGTACCAACAATATAGCAAATTGACCCTCTTAAAGGAATGCTTCTGTTTTCATGGACCATGCTTTAAAGCAAGCAATATGATTAAAGTCAGGGGTGCAATTTTATTTCATGCTGAACTTGCATCACAGCTAACAAAAGGTGATAGACTGTGCAGCCTCAGGATGGTTGCTAGTTAGACCCCCCCCCCAGTTGTATGATCAGATTTGTTGGCATATTCTAACTTTTAATCAAGTTGTTAATGAGTTCCCTGCCCTCCATTCCCTAATTCAGTTCTCCTGACATGCATTCCCTGGAATTAACTTGATGACTGTCACTTCATATTGCCTTTCCAGACTTTAAATTAAACACTTCACTCTGCTTTTGGTATACAGTAGATGCTTCTGTTCGCCATCTGCACTTTCATTAATCAACATTTCAACTAAGAACACATCACTCTGACACTCATCTATGAAGGTCTCTTAGCAACACAGTCTCTTTAGACAGCTTAATGGGAAAGACCTGAGCACGCTTGGGTGATGTGGCTTACGCCAGGTGTTCCTTTTCCTGTGATCTGTTTACAGCAGGAGAGAGTCTGGAAAAAGAAAAAGAAGAAAAACTTACACAGACACTGGACAGTCTTCTGGAGTTCTGTTTGGTTTAGACCTTTGAACTGATGCCAAGTATTTGCATGTGCTCCCTGGAAGAGCACTCCTCTCCTCCAGGTCACCAGAGTGTGAAATGGCCAAATCAAATTGCTGGTCTTTCTTTCTTGGTTTTGATCCAGGCTGCATCCAGACATAGTTTTAAAAGCATGGCTCAAAAATAGCTCAGAGGTGATAGTGCCCACATACTAGTACCTTAATTCACATTAAAAGTCAGAAAGAACAGTTTCAAAATGCATTTTTTTGGCCTTTAATGTAGATTAGAGGTGGGAAGGAGAACTAGCATGTGGCAGCTACAATCTCTAAGCCACTTTTAAAGCTGTTTTTTTTTTAAAAAATGTGTCTGGATGCAGCCTGAGAAGTTTTTCATGGGACTGTCCTACTCAATAATTTATGAGTACATGGCATTTTTTTTTGTCCCATTTTCTTGTTTTAGTAAAGGTTTTGTATATCTGCTGAGGGTCAGTCCAATAGACTATCTTGCATTAAGTAGACTTTGTACAGTGGGATAGTTCACACTCTAATCTGCCCATCCTCCTTCTCATTAACATTTTAGAAAAGGTGACTTAGCAATGGGATGAGAACACGAGGGCCACATGATCCCATCTCTAAGGTGTAATGAGTGCTGCCATAGTGCTTCAATGGTAAAGTGGAACAAATTGCTCTAAGAACCCTTTCTTCCACTCTTGTACCCTGCCACTGCCATTGTTAGTGTCAAGTAGCACAACCTTTTTCTGTAGGCTGACTTCTGGGACCATTTTCTGTGCCTCTGGAACCAGTCCCAGGCAGAAATATTGGAACCAGAAAACAAGTGTTCCTCGGTTTTGACATTTCCAGTGCTGTGGGTAGGTGAGTGCAAGTAGGTAAAACAGCACACTTCTAATCAGCCATGGCAGAAGCCCTGGCTTTAGTTGCAGCCATTAGATACAAGGAGATCACGTTCCCAAATATAATCTATTTACTGAGAAGTACAGTAAGGTTAAAATGACCTTATACTAGCTACTAGTAAAATAAAGTGGGGGGAAGTCAAGTAGTTTCATAGCTTCAAAGTAAGAGACAGTTTCTATGAGAGCTGCTAGCCAAGACCAGCAGCCATGGGGCTACATCATATCCTCATTATGGTCCATTGGGGAGGGGGCATCCCTCTCCCTGGTGCTGGAGTGGGCCTTGGTAAGAAAGGCAGAATTGACTGATTCAGTTGCTTGAACGCATATGGCACCAAACAGCTTGGCCAGTCTACTGTACATACAGAGTCCAGTGCCACTTTGCTGGGCTATTAAGGCACACACATGCCCCGTAATGTGCACCCCATACCACTAGCTACCCCTCCCAAGCAGGGCAATATCAGCAGAAGAGGTAGGTTATCCTAGCTAGCTTCTAATACTCCCTAATGCCCTTACTGACCATTGAGGATTTTGTTAATGCAGAGGGTGATGAACTAGAACTACACTTCCAACTTGTTTTTTCACATCTACCTTTATCTCCGGCAATTTATATCCACCAGAAAAGGCAAGAAAGGTTCTGATATCAGGCTTATATGTAGACTGACAGGCCAGGTTCCCACTGGGCAATTTAATCTGGACCAGGTTTTTTTTTAACCAGCAGCAAGGTCTGGGGTTTTTGTGTGTTTCCACTGTTTACTTTACTCTTTGATTTATACCCCACTCACCCCACAAGTGGTCTCTGGGTGGCTCACAATACAAAATATAAAATACAGAATAATGCAATACAGCATACATCATGAATTATATAAAATCAAGAATCAAAAAGAATATTTAAACAATTTAAACAGTTTATAATGTGGACTCGCAGGGGAGAAACGCCATCTCCTCTCTCCTCCCCTCAGCTGAAGCCCCTCCCCAAGCAATCAGCAACTGGGCACCGTCATACCCTGACTTCATCAGGGCGGGCAGTTCAAAACCCAACCCATCTATAAGCCTGTTCCCGATTCAGATCATGGAGCATTGTTTTTTGTTCGCCACTTCTCCCCCCATGGTAGCACAGCCTCTTTCTCACGTTAACAAGGCAGCAGAAGATTAAAGATCACTTTCCCTTCTGTTTTGTGCTAGATTGGTACATCAAAGCAGCACGAAATGGCAGGGGGAAGGGAAGGAGGGAGGGGGAAGGGAAGGAGGGAGGGGGTAAGGGAAGGAGGGAGGGGGGAGGGAATCAGGGATGCAGGCAAAAGGTGCCAATGGAAGAAAGGAGGGAGGAAGTATGCAGGCTTTTACACAAGAGCCAACACACCAGGATGGAAGCTGCCAATTTGTTACACTGATCTCTTATTACAATGTTACAGTCTGCAGGATCTGTTGATTCTCCACTTCTCTCCTTTCAGGGAGCCTGATGGTGGAGAGCCAGGGAAGAAGAGGGGGCTAGGACACAGGAAATCATGGCTTATCGTTGGATCAGGGAAAACTGAAGAGAACACACCTAAAGCATAGTTCCCTCCCCCCAAAAAACACTTATATTCCCATTGCTAAATAGTGAGGATTATTTCTAAATCCAACAGGGATACCTCTTTTGATCTGCATATAGATAATCCGCGTTTCAAGACCTTTAATCTTCAGAAACTGCAGATTCTTTTAAAACTTTGGGAATGGTGAGCATTCAAAACAGTTCCAAGGCTCTTTAAATCTTGAATGGGAACACACCCACAGAGCATGGAAGCAAACATGGGAACTGAAGGGAAAAGATAGGGAAAGGTTTTGTTTTTCATGCTGGAGCTCTGTTGGTGCTGCTTGTTGATCTGAGAGACAATACAGGATGCAAGAGTGGCTTTGCAGGAATCATTGTGTGCCCTTCTCAGATTTATATAGTGGTTCAACTGATTCTTTCATTTGAGATAGTGGCATCTATCTAGGTAAGACCCGTTAGACAAAATAAGTTAATAGTTGCTAGCATTACAGACAGTTGCTCTTAGATTTTGTGGCAAATCTCCTATGCTGGAAAACACAACTGAATATGACATGTCATTGTTTCTGTGTCACCAGTGCTTGTCTTTTCCTCATGGACCCACTGGCTATCATTCTGTCAATAGTACTCAAATAAGAGAAAATCATCAGTGAATGCAAAAAAGAAACAAACACCAGTACTTTACTCAGACCATCTAAGCTGTCAGAAAGGGATTTTCTTGCTTTGGATCCTTGCATGGAGAAACAGAGAACTGAACTTGGAACTTTATGTTTGGAAATCAGAAGGCCTTTCTGCACGGGACATTATTCCAGATTATATCCCAGAATAGGAGCCTGCCATCCACATGCTAGTGAAGACTATGGAAGACCCTACCTAGGTCTTGCTTTGTCTGCATCAGCATATGGAAGGCAGGTACCTATTCTAAGATAAAATCTTGAATAAGCCCCAGTGCAGAAAGGTCTGAGTCTTCACACCAACCACAGCCTCCCCGCCCCCCTGCATATAGTAAAAAGACAGTGCCTTGTTTTTATTCAAATCTGAAATAAGTTAAGCAAGCTGTTTAAATGGGGGGAGGGGAATTCAGTAGCAGTGATTAGCATCCATAGGTGCAACCAGAAGTGTCATGTGGAGGTTTGTTTGGCAAGCCCCTCTTTGATCCAACACCTTGTACTTATAGGTATCAGCCACTACTTGTAAGAGCCACTGCACATTCATGTTGTTTGCTTGATGAAGTTCAGTTCTGCGTGTTTGCATTCCTGATGGACCCTGTGATTCCTTAGCACAGAAAGCTAGTCTTTGGGAACCATTATCTCAGTAGTGGTACTGCTAGAAGGACATTGAGCAATGGTGGGAGTATGGGAAAGCTTGCTGGTAGTCTTTTTGAAATACTCTCCACAAACCTGCATACTTTGTCTTCTGTATCAACAATAAGTGGAGGAGCATGCTATGAGTCAACTCCTGTCTTGTTATGGACTTTCTTGGGCCTGAGTGGTGATTCTGAATTTCCAGTGCTATGAAGCATTGGTAGTCCATACATACTAGAATTAAGTCGGGATGCTTCTGCCTTTGCCCTTCAGGTGTTGAGCCACAGTTCCTATAGTTACTTGTTATTTGCTGAGGATACTGCAGCTCAGGAACATCTTCAGGGCCACAGATGGACCACTTTGACTTGGATGCAATGATTGTTAGAAGTTCCAACTTTGACCTTTTGTAATACAGCAAGTTTTGTGTTTTCGTTTTACACCTGCTCCAAATCTCTACTGCTTCTTTAGTACTTTACTGGGCCAGGGAGCACTCACACTGTAGTGGTTTTCTTCAGTAGTAATGAAGCCTTGTTCCAGGACTTCCAAATCCAAGCTATTGATGTTGCATGGCACGTTCCTAACTAAAAATCACCAAGTTCTCCAGTTGACACTACAGCATTTAAGAAATCTGTCCTTTCCCTAAAGGACTTTTAAAAGTGCATTTGTCTTATTTGCTTTACTTAATGGGGATGCAGGGATGAATCAATGCCCCATCACAGAGAAACGGCCTTTTAAGTGCTGGGCATTTGTCAGACACTCCTAATGTTGATGATGTCATGAAAAGAGAGATTGTTTAACTACAGGACATCATTAGGAATTCTCAGCACTTAAGCAGCAATTCATCTCCAGCTTGAGTCCTAGTTTAGCAAACTGTCTTTAAAGCATGTCAACATGAATAGATTGCATAGAGATTGGCCATAACAAAGTAGCAATGGCCAGGATCAGAGCTAGCAAGAGAGGAACATCTTCAAACTACATATAATTTCCCCTTCTCTGACCGAACTCCCATTCAGTGGCTTTTACTCAGGCATTTCATCAGCACACTTGACTTGACGGGATTCCATATTCCCTTAGGTAGCTGCTATACAGGCAACATAATCATTTGTCTAGCAAGTTTCTGCTTCAGGTAGCGTATTATGCATTAGTCATGAGGCTGGGAGTGGGATTGGTGGCGATGGTGGAGCTGCAGCATCTGCCCCAGAAGTAAAGGTTTTAAATGCAGAACCTAAGAACCTTTCCAGTCTACCCAAAGCAACCCACTTGGGACTTTTGGATATAGGGTGGGATAAAAATGAAAATGAATAAATAACTGCCTGCATCTGGCCCTGTAGTACACAAGAGGGTAACATCTGGTAATTCACACTTGGCCCCATAGTGCATGAGAAGGTAACATCTGGTAAAAAGCATCTGCACTTGAAGAAGGAAATTTCATCTCAGAAACAATTGAAACCCTATTGTCTACTTGCGGTGGTGTACAAAATCGTGCACTGTATGCCTCCCGACCCTTAACTGAAGCTTACCTTTTCCTTCCAGTGCCATGACCATCCACACCATTTCTGGTGCTATGGGTCATCCCAGGTGCCATTAGATGTGCACAAATATTTGAACGCATTTGAAATTTGATTGAATTGACCAAATTTCGACATTCAAATTTAATATTTAAAGTTTTGATTCAAATTTCGGATCTATTCATTTGAAGCCAGCTGGGTGACGTTAGGCTGGTCACAGCTCTCTTCTGAGCTCTCACAGCCCCACCTACCTCACAGGGTGTTCTGTTGTGGGGAGAAGAATAGAAAGCTTTGTCAGCTGGTTTGGGTTCTCTTAAATGGGTGAGAAAAGTGGGATAGAAAAGCCAACTCATCTTCTTCCTCCTTACTGTACCTTTTCAAGTAATGTCTAGATGATCATCTGTTGTGGATGTCTTAGCTGTTGCCTGCACAAAACTGGGGGTGGTGGACTGGATGATCTTTAATGTCCCTTTTAACCTATGAATTGTTTGGCCTAGAGAAAGCAGTGACTACTTTAGCCTTCTCAAAAGAGGGGGTCAATTATATTACATGGGTCAGTGTATGGCCCAGTGGCCTCAAGCCAAATAGGTTTAGAAGGGGCCAGGGCACCAACCTGTCCAGTCTGCATCTACCATCTTTCACCTTGACATGCTGTTAGAGCAAGTAGTTGCTGGAGGAAAGACAATAACTCTTTGGGAGCTATAAATCAACCATTTTGAATAAATAGAGTGTCTTCCCGCAGATCTTGGGTTATACAGAATTCCTGATTAGGGATTTAGATGAAGTGCCTGCATGTCCTACTTCCAGTTTGGTCTTGTGGTTGGAATGTTCCACTCTTACCTAGTAGTCTCTTGGTTTGATTCCGAGCTCCTCCACAAACCCAGCTGGGTGGCCTTGGGCTAGTTATAGCTCTCCCTAGCAATCACGGTCGCACCTATTTCACAGTGTGAGTGCTGTGGGGAGAAGAACAGGGTTTGTCAGCTGGTCCCCTTAAAGGATGAGAAAAGTGAGGTCTAAACACCTCTTCCTACTCTTTTTCAGCTTCTTCTCCCTGCCATAAAGGCACAGAGAGGATTAGGGCTACACCATACAAACTATACTTCAGGGTGCCTCTTAGCTGGTCTGCCTGAATGCCCCTGGAGTGGTGCATTTACCCACTTCTGAGCCACTCCATCTGCTCTAAGCACCTACGTCTTATACGCAGGGTGATTGTCGTAGCTCTTGGAGCAGATGGTGGCCCCATAGGCATTTCCTTCACATCCATGTATAGGGAAAGTGCTTTGCAGGCCCAATTGCTGAATATTCTGCAGCTACATGGCTTCTGGGAGGGGTACTTTTGCAAACGACTGGCGATGACCCAGAAAGTAGTTAATTTTGATCCATCATGAAAAGCCATTTCTTTAAAGTGAGTTTATGTTTTGGCACAGAAAGTATCACCCACAATCACACTGGCTAAGCAAAAGGAAAGCTTGCAGAATATATACATCTATAACAAACCACATTAGGCATCACAGCACCAGGCCTATGCATAGCACACAACAAGTTCACTGTCTTGATTTCTGCAACATTCTGTTATCAATTCCTGTCCCTAGTTCTTTCTGCCCTCGGTGCGCCAACATTAATCTTTCATCTTAGAGTTATTGGGAACAAATGGGGTTAGAGACCTAAGGGGCAGCTTGTGTGTGCTTCATGAGATGCCCTATCACTGAACTATGATCCACCCCCAGGCAAATGCCAGATATTTGGGGGAAGAGGATTGCAGGTGCAGGAATCCATAGGAGAAAAAGCATCTCAGACCTTTCCACACTCTCAGATTATGGACAAGGACTTCTATAAGTGACTTTAAAATGACATTCTCAGAGTCGGCAGACAACCTTGGAGAGGAAAAAGTAAGCTTTTCTTAACAAATTGTGGTTAGCCTATTTGGGGAAAATTGTTTTCCAAGAATATGCTAAAGAACCTTATCTCACACTAATTATCACTTCAAAACTGATACTGCTATTCTGTCTCATGGCAAATGTTTCAAAATGTAGATTTATTCTTCCATAGCAAGCTAACTGGTGAGCTATTTATGACAATCATTGGGAGATTTGAAAAGCACTTGATTTTGAAACAGAAAGCTAAGCTATTCCATTTTCCCCATTTTTATTTGTATACTGCCTCTCCAAAGGAATTGCTCAAGGCAGTTTACAACAGAACAAAAGAACATACGGTACACAATGGTACATTATAAAATTACACAGAAGCTACAAAATACAAATGCAGTAAAGAAAAAGAAGCAGAAAGATGCTAAAAGAGAACCCCTGTAGCTTACACCCAGCAGCTGTTAGTACAGGCAGCAGAAGATGACCAATTAAAGGAAGCAAAGGGTGCTTCCGCACCTGCCGCCAAGAAATGGATTTAAGAAAATCCATTTCTCAGCGATCTGACGTCCCGAGGATCCGTCCCAAATAGGAGGCCTCCCGGCTGGATCCTCTGAGTGCTGTGCGGAGGCCGCAGCACCCATTCCAAAGGGCATCTGGCCTCCTGTGTCGCCAAAGCTGCCCCTGGAGCTGCAGGACTGCAGCATGCAGCTGCCAGTCACTGTGCATTTCCGGTGGCGTGTGGCACATGGGGGAAGGGCAAAAGGAGGCAGACCAGCCCGCTTCCACCCTTCTTAAGATGGCGACTGCCGACAAATCTGGCCCCTCACCTCTCCATGTGCGGAAGTGTCCTGCTTCCGACTGGATCGAGGCGAGGGCCCGGATGGAAGACCTAATTTTTGAGGTCTTCCTGAAGACTGGATCCTTTGGCAGCAAGAACCAATTAGGGTCGGATTTTGCACGCCGGAATGTGGAAGCAGCATCCTCGAAGAGTCCCGGATCCGGCTAAGTCTTAATGTGTTCTGTATGTGTCTTGTATGTGTTTTTACTAGCAGTGAGAAAGCACCCAAAGGTAACAAGCCAGCTCAGGTCTTCTTCCTCCTTCTAGACCCAGTTCTTATATCTTGGGGAAAGAAGGACAGAAGCAACAAACACAAGGGGACAGCAAACAGCCCAAGCCTTGTTTCTCCTCCTAACCAAGAGCAGACACGTTTCTTATATCTTGGGGGAGGGCGAGTGGGGCAGAACCAGTAAATAGCCCAAGTCTTCTTCCATCTCTCAGCCAAGAGCAGTGCAGGAAACAGCTCAGATCTTCTTCATTTTTTTTAGACAAGAGCAGCCACAGTTCTTATACCTTGGAGGAGGGTGAGTGGGGCAGAAGCAGCAAACATATGGGGCAGCAAGTAGCCCAGGTCTTCTTCCACTTCATACCCAACTTATGCAGAGTAGACAGGCAGGGGCAGCCCCCTTGCCATCAAGATCACCACTAAGGAATGCATGGTAGCATGTGATCGGCAAGCCACCACATTAAGAATAGTGCTTCTTCATTAAGAATAGGGAGAAGAGATGCTACCTTCTTAGCACTCCTCCCCCTGCCAGGTAGAGATTGCTTCAGTCTGTGCCAACTTCTCCTATCCTTCTATGATGTCACAGCAAAAGAAATGGCAAAAGGCAAAACAAAGCTTATATCTGAATTGTGCACAGGAAAAGAAAGGGGCTTGCAAGCAGTTTCATGGTGGTAGCATCCACACTTTGGTGCCTCCACTCCACATTTAAGGAAAGGAAATGCACTTTTCAAGGTCTTTAATGCAGATTAGGAATGGGATGGGAACACTAGTGTCTGCATGCTACCACTTCTAAGCTGTTTTCAATTCACTTCTTTTCATGTGTGTGGATGCAACCAAATAAATTTTTTTTAAAAAAAACCTGCATCTACCCTGGCTATAATTTCAACCTACCTATGGCTTAATCAATAGTCCTTGTCATGCTTTTATTTCTGCAAATTTTCATTTGATGTTCCAAATGCCTAACTCTATTGCATAATCAGTTTTGATGTACTGCAGTGATACCTGATGCCCACCTGGGTAAGGGAGAGAAAAGGGAGACCCCGCAGGAGTCCCTCTTCTATTCTGGTTGCCACGCTGGTTATTATTGATTCCTTTTTATCAAAGCTTATTGGAAATAAGCAGATTCCTAAATTTTCCAAACTCTGTCCTTTCTGTTCTGCTTCTCAGTCTTTCCCTACGACATTCTGCGCAGTATTTCACCCCACTCAAAACAGCCTTTCTTCAGTTTCATACTTTTCAAATAATTGTGGACTACAGCTTCTATATCATTCTTGGCTTGGCTGGGGGTTGTAATGTTAAACATCTGGAAATAAGCTATTTGGACATTTTCCTCCTAAAACATATAGAATGACTTATTGCTGAAAAATCATTGCAGAATGACTTCTTGCTGAAAAATCACACTTGTTTGCAGCTGGGATGTTATTAAATTAAGAAATAGAGGTACAAAGTACTTTATACATCAAAGAGGTTCACATTGACAAAGGGACCCGCAAAAGTGCTCATCCCCAGAAGAAGGATATTGCGAGGTGAAAGTTACTTCGCCTCGCAAGTGTCCTCATGCGAAGCCCTAAATCAGGCTACATGAGGGACAAAATCCTTTAAATAATAATAAAAAAACCCTTTATAACTATTCTCGACCCGAATTAAGGGACAATAGCAGGTTATAAAGGGGGCATGGGGACACTCCCATGTTACAATCGCAGCATTACTGGTGGGGTTTCGCTGTCCCCACTGCTAATGCTGCTATCACAACTGTCCTCCCTTACCTGAGTGCTTAATCGCCCAGGTAAGGGGGTGATTTACCACAAACACTCACCTGACAGCTGCCCTGCAATCAGCTGAGCAACTGTCAGGGGGTTATAGCAGTTCTTATGCTCACAAGCAAAGCTCCACTAAGGATTAAAAGAGAAACACTAGCAAGTAGCTAATTAATATGCACCTCTTTCCATTGAATTAACTGCCTGTTACCTCCAGCCTTGGAAAGAGGCTTTTGGCGTTACTGTCCAATTAACTTCAGCAGTAAAGGCAAAACCCTCTTTCTGTCAGCATTTGGAACGAGGGGGTGTAGAGTCCTGAAATTTCTCTCTTCCAGGGGGGCAATAAGGTTACCTCCCTGGAAAAGAGGGAAAACTCAAGCCTCTGCACCCCGTTACCCCCTTGCTTTTACTCCCCTTTTGAGGCAAGCAAGTGGCTTGCCTGAGAAAGGGAGCAAAATCATGATCCCAGCAGGGGGTGGTGGTGGAGAAAACTGCAGCATCCCAATGCGGGGATTTGCTGCGGTTATTATGGAGACAGGCAGGTTCAGCTTGAACCTGCCCTGTCCCCCATTACCATGGGGACTCCTTAATGTGAATTAAGGCTTCCCCAAATCTTCCCTGGGGTAAGGGCACCCCCATGGGGACATGCCCAAAGCAGCAATAGCCTCGGTCCATATTCAGCAACATTTACTTGCTTTTGCAATTGTGCTATCCTATAGCCAGATACTGCTAATGACAGAGAGCATCTAGAAGGTAGATGGTGAGTCATCTTTGTATGTGCGTGCTGGTGTGCACACAGAAGCACATGAACATATGACTTTAGTTTTATTTTAATCGGATTATAATTTATCTCTATAAATATCGATCTGTGAAATGTGATCTGGGCTTTTCATCTCTTCCAACTAGTCTATCTTTGCTCTTTTAACATATACAATAATATATCTTTTATTTATGGATGTATGCTGTTCTAGTCTTTTGTGTGCAGATGCAAGTCTTGTAACACATACAAATATAAATAGATATGCAAAATCTGAGTCACTGAGATTTTTTCCCTAATCCTTTCTGTCATTTAAGGGGCACCCCCATGCACTCTACAGTCCAAATTGAATCTGAATTCGACTCGTAGTGTCCCCATGTAAAGCCCCCAAACTGGGCTACACGCGGAACAAATCACGGTAAATAAACTCCCCTTGCAAACTGTTCTCACTGCTGTTCAGGAGGCAAGCCTGGATTATTTTGGAAGCTTGGGGACTCTCCCAGGTTATTAGGGAGGAGACTGACACTCACGTCATTAACAGGTGGGTTTCACATCCTGTGCTTGCCATTCCTGCCCTGTGCATTGGGGATTGCAACTGCTGGGCATTTTTAAACATCAAACAGCATAAAAAAACTGATCACCCCAGTTTGACAGGTAAAGATGCAGTGATGAGGGGGGTCATCTGGCCCTTGTTGTCCCACGAGCCTTTTCCTGCAACCCTTATTCCACCTCCACTCCCCGATTGCCGGCAAACAGCTTCTGAAGTTTACCAAAGTTAAACTGCCTCTAAATATTGTAGCGGCTTTTGTTAGCTTTTTAGCTGGCAAACTTCAGAAGCGCTTCTCTGCTAAACTGCCTTTAACTTTAGAAGCTGTTTGCTGGCAATTGGGGAGTGGAGATGGAATAAGGATTGCAGGAAGAGGCTTGTGGGATCGCTGCATCTTACTGGGGCGATCAGTTCTTTTATGTTTTCCTGGCAATCAGATCGCAGAGAAAAGAGGCTGATTTCTGTCTGATCACTGTTTAAAGCCCAGCAGTTGCAATTTGGGATGGGGTGTTGGGTGGGATTTCCCTGCCCTTGCTCCTATCAGAAGAGAGGGACTGGAGAGAAAAAGATGTGGTTTCCTGATGCAGGGGTTTAGCGCGGTTTGCATGGGGACAGGTGTATTCAACTTGAGCCTGCACTTTCGTCAATCGCATGGGGAAGGGTCAATTCAAACTCAACTCCATATTGGGAATAACCCGAATCCATCCCAACCCGGATCCAGCCTTATATTTTTCTAGAAAAGAGAACCACAGTTTGTGATGGTGAATCATCAGTTAATGTATGAGAAAATGAATTAGAGCAACAGGAGATCTACTCAATGCAGAAAAAAACAAAACCATCCAGCTTCAGCTGCTGGTGAAGGCACAGGAGTAGGGACAGTGTTAGTAATAATAAAAAAGTTGGCAACTAGTTGAACATTTTACAGGCTGAAGTGTAAATAAAAAGCCAGGCCTAAGAATGTTCATATTTAATTAAGGCTACATGCAATCAAGTGTGGCAATCTGGTGATAAAACCTTTAAGTAATGATTCATAAAAGATAAAAATGGAACATGTGTTTAATCAGTCTGCAGCTCTTCAGAGAAACTGACATAGCTCAGGTGCTAATGAGACATCTGTTGTTAAGGTCACTAGAGAAAGCTGGTAACTCCTTTATGGGAGGGAGAAGACTGGTAAGTTAGACAAAACAGACACATTTGCCAAAATGTATAGACTTCATCTTAAATGCATAAGCAACGGATAAGCAATATACAGCCAATAATGCACCTTTATTCTCTTGACAGATAATCATGACCTAAAACCAGATGTGCTTCAGGCTTAGTGAGGCCTAGAGCCTTTTAGAGGCCCAGTGGTTAAAAGGGCTAGGCTAATGTTTCAGGACAGGAACAGGGGTTGCATTCATAGCTAAGGTTTAATCCAGCTTCAGTGTACTTTCATAGTGAAGTAACAAAGCAGCAAGCTGCTGTCTTTCAGCATTATCCATCCCAGAAAATCCATCTTTTAATTAGATAATGTGGAAATAAAAGGACTGTTGTGTTGTTCTACTCTGACAGTGGATTGAAGCTGGATTAAGAATTAGGTCTGAACGCAGCCATGGACTTTCAGAGAATGGTTGCCTCATCGCAGCCTACAGAACCTACTAAAATCTCCCAGTTTTCAAAGTTTCCCTTCAGCTCTGGAAATGACGCCAGAAGTGGGCCATCTTCCAAAGCCTGGTGAATGTTGCTGGACTCCAGAATTGGGCCTGGGACAGTCCTATCACCACCATCTTTCTGCATGGTGGTGGTAGGAACAGGAGCTAGCCTGTGCTGGAAGGGAAACCACTTCTGGACTGCTTCTGGATGAGCCCAAATTCAGAGGCCTATTCACACTACAGCCAGTAGTTCATGATTAGTGAACTTCTGGGGAAAGGCATCTGGACTTAGAGGAGGCTGCTCCAACCTCCAGGCACCCCCTGTCTTCCCAGAAGTTCACACCTTAACCAACGTCGACCAAAAGCTTACCTGGAGTGTCTGAGCAGTGGCCGTTCACAACTCTTCCGGTGCTCTGGGTTGTCTGAGGTATCGCTCAAGTGTACTGGCACTTCAGATGACCATAGACCTGACTGTACATGCACAGAAAGTCAGTGTTGTTATGGTGCTGGCACTGGCGCACGTGCAGTCACAGAGGGCGCCACTACCAAAATGGCAGAGCCCAGAAGGGGACCAGCCCCGGGGTTGGTGAGTGACTAATTGTGCAGGGCTTAGGCTGTCATTACCTAGCACTCACAAGTGCAAGTGCTAGTTGACATTGGGTCGTTGCGCTTCTTTCCAGTCGAGCGGATGATTAGGGAAGTGCGAAAACTCTGTAGCTAGTGCATTTCTCACTGGTATGTATACCCTGTGATTCAAGAACTTGTCTGGTGTGGTCTAATTTAGATGTTACTTAAGAGTCCCTCACTTTGAATCTCTGCTCTGCCATGAAAAGTTCATTTGGTCTTTCCAGCTATAGGTAAAATAGTTCTGTTGCCTTATGTGTCTCTTGAGAAAGTCAAGGGCCCAGTGAAACTAGGGATATGCAGGAATATTCAAAAATCTGATTCGAATTCGATGAATACCAATATTCTAATTTGAATCAGATTTTTGAAAATCTGAATTTCTGCATTCTGTTTGGATCTGGATTTTTGAATAATTTGACTGAATAGAACATTCATTATCGCATCTGAAAATCGGGGATGCAAACACAAAAAAAGGGGATGCAAATGGTTTTGAAAATCAGATTTGAATGTTCTTGACATTTGAATATCCAAGTTCAAACTGGATTTTTGAAAATACGGATCTGGATAATCCAGATTCAAATTGGATTTTTGAAAATATGGATTTTCAAATTTCAGTTTGATTAGAATATTCTATTCAAATCAAATTCAAATATTCTGTTTGAATTGAATTTGAATGTAAAAAATGCACATCCCTAAGTGAAACGGCAGTAGATTCCATGTGTTAATGGACTGGTCCAGTGATCAGCAGAGTGAATTACTTGTCTGGCCTACCCTAGGAATGCCTGGAAGACTACTTTGAAGCAGTCTCACCCTAGAGTGGTCTCTGGTGCCATTTTCATGCAAGGAGCTACTCCAGTGCCTGTTTCTATGGAGAGAGGCCATTCCCCAGGGGTGTTCCAGTGGACTGGACTGTCACATTTTATGAGTGTGGATAGTACCAGTGTGTCCATTCCAATCTTAATGCTAATCGGTGGCCAGAAAATGCAGTTCCAAAGTGCATTAGTGGTAGATTAAATGTGGATTAGATAATGGATTAGAATATATTAGTGGCATGCTATCACCTCTAAGATGTTTCCAAGCTACTTTTTCTTTTGCTACATGTGACTAATTGCTGTACCAGAAAATAACTAATATGCACCTCAAAGGTTGGAATTAAACCGTCTGTAGTTCTGGGGTCATAATATAATAACTGGTCATTTAGCTTACTAAGTAGCTAGATTTGCCATTTGTGAGTGATTAAGCAGTCACTATCATAATAATGGACAGTTAGGAAGCTTATAATACAATTTCCTTTGTGGCTTTTAATTATGCCTTTGAATCATAGCAGGTACTTTTTCTTAATCATCCTAACTTCATGTCAAACACTCCTTCGTGCTCTATTTTATTTTTTAATTAATGGACTGTAAATGAAAAGCATTGTTAAGCAATGTAGCACTGATATGATTAAGCGTCCCTTCTTCCAGACATTTGTTTCGCAAATCTTATATGCTCAAATCAACTAATGTTTTGACTACGTTAGGCTGGTGACTGAGGATGAAGATTTGATTTATAATTGAAATTGGCATCTGAATGGTTTCTTTTCTCTGAACTGTGAAAGACAATCATCTTTCTTAATGATCATTACATTAAGGAATGGTTAACATGCCATCCTTCCCATCTCCCCAGCAAATTTATTAGATTCATTTCCATCTCCTTTTTAACCATTCCAACGTGACATTTATATATTAATATGAAATAGTTGTGTTGCATTGTACTAATTTTAATGCTCTTTCTTCCATTAGATTTCCTCTAACAAAGCTCATTATATATAGGAAGGAATGCTGCCTTATTTCCAGTGTCAGAATATTTTGCACATTAGTACTTTTTGTTGGAGTTTTTTGGTACGCTTTGCTACTGATGGAATTTCATGTTTTGTTGAAGCTCAAGGAACAACCTCTTCCCATGCAAATTTGCCTTTACATTATGGTCCCAAGTGAGGACCTTCCATCAAAGGTCTGCAGCCACATGTATGATAGTAGATGCACAGTGCCAATAGTCCATTATCTACCTACCTACACTTCTGTCTTAGGACACTTAACAAAAACAGAATTAAAATAATGTATAATCAGGAATTAAAAGAGAAAAGAAGAGGGAATGGTTATTATTAAAAGCTGTGTTGCTAGCACGTGACCACAGCTGGGCTGTTCACTGCCATCATCCCTTCTTAACAGCCACAATTGGATTCTACAGTATTTTTTTAGCATGGTGGGGTCATGACAAAGTACAGAACTGGTATCTCCTCTAGCTGATTATCTCCAGCTTCATCTTTATGCCAGCACTGAACAATCTCATCACCCTTTGTCAATAATACCCTAGGTTCAAAGAGGGAGATAGAACAAGGGCTCATACCAAGTAACCATACTACTCTTCGCTTTGCCCAGCTAAAGATTCTCCCTACTGCAGTGGGGAGACATCAGGCCTATTCACACTAGTGAACATCTGGTGAAGAGCATACGCACAGCAGCTAGGCTACTACTAGCTTCTGGGTGAGGCTCCACACCTTAACTGTTTACCAAAAGCTTACCTGAAACATCCAGCGGTGCAACCATTCACTCTGCATCCAGTTCCCTCTGTTTGGTGGGCTGGAAATGCAGTGTTCGTGCACGTGTGGTGGTGGCAGCAGTCATAATTGATCACTCACCCATGCTGTGATCGGACCTCCGATCCTCAGGAGTAGTGATCAATCGCAGAATCATGAAAGGGGCATTTGATCACGGCATGGATGAGTGATCAATCACACCCATCTCACAGGGGCATCTGAGTGACCAATCACAGCAGCAAGGAAATGGAACTTCTGGCTTCAGAGGCATTGGCACAGGCTGGCAAATGAGAGGATCATTCACATTTCTGACTGGTAATGCATGCTTTGGGGAAGCTCACCTCCAGGCAAATATGAATGGTCCACCTTTACCTGAAGTTTACCAGCCTTAGTTCATGGCAGCCAAATCAGGTAAGTACAAAAAGGCCTCTGTTCTAGCAGGGAGAACCACACTACCTCAGACCAAATCAATTGCCCACTGCAGGCTGGATTTCCTGACACACGATCTGAGGTGGGTGAGCGAAGAACAGAATAGCACACAAAAAATTAGTTTCGAAGGAGAGAAAGATCATAATATTACAGTAGACTTCTTCTGTCCATAAAATCATGAGAAAAAATTCTCATGAAAAAAAGTTGGAGAAGTTTTACATAACTTTTTTATATAATACCACTCTCTCTCTTTCTCACAGTTCCTCAAGTTATATAAATGTCTTGGTACTTACCCAATAATTTTTTGTACCTGATCAACTTGCACTTTTATATAGAAATATATTTAATAGCAAATTTTATTACTGTTTTTCAGGATTTTTTAAATGTTTACTTTGTAATTAATGCTTTTGTGTGTGTGTCATGAATTGAAGTCTTCCCAAGGCATTTCATTTAATATCAAAATACAACATAGAGTACAAGCTACAGCAATAAAACACAATAAATAACATTAAAATAACATATAAAACATTGTTGTAAAATGTTGGGCTCTGTTTAAAAGGGGGGAAATCCCCTTGAAAACTCAGGGGAAATTATTTCACATTTCAAATTCAGGTTCTTGTATGTGTCTGATTACTGTGTCAAAATCAGGCTAATGAATCCTCATCGCTAGTTTTTCTCCGTTATTTGAGAACAAAATATTGAGACAACTATCAGCTTCCAAGCCACAGTGTGAAAACTGTATAAATTATAACTCCTTGGGGAGGATTGCCTTACACTTTGGAATGCCTGGAGTTAGATTAGAAACAATTAGATTTATTTCAGTGTGCTGAGAAAAACAAATCTTTAACTATTAGTTTCACCATATAAGAAGAAAGGATTATTATTGTTTCTGTTCTGTTTTGTTTTAGTGGAGAATTCTTGTAGTGCAGTATTGCATTGCTGGGGTCCTTTGAGCTTGCTGTCTGTTCTGCAGACATTTTGTCACCAGTCTTATGAGGTCACATTATCAGTGCATTTTTTGTTTTTCCACAGGAATATGTCACTGAGAAAAGTTAGCAATCATGTTTTTAAGATATTCTTACTCCCTACGTATCAGAGTTCTTAATGTAGAAAAGGATGATATATTAAAAACATGGTTGTCTAAAATCATCCCTTGACTCCTTGTTTTCATGTTAGATTATGGTTACTATTGGAGGTTATATTGTTATTGTTATTATTTTTATTTGTTGTGTTTGGTTAACTTTTGTGTTTTTCATGTTTAAGTTTTGCTTGTGTTCTACATGTTCTTCCTAAATAAATAGATGTAATATTAAAAAAAAGTTAACCTGAAATGGGCCATTTTTGAACTTAAGCAGGCAAGGATTGGACTTTTCTTGTCAGCTGCCTTGGACTCCACCTGGTCTCAGCTACATCAGAGACCATAAAGAACAGCTGCTTATGCCATCCCTCCTGGGAGTGGCCTAGTGATGGCAACCTAGACCATTCTGCCCTCTGGATGACTCTCCAGCCTGGCTGGGGACGGACGTCTTGGAAGAGGTGATTCTTTGTGGGACTGGGGTCTTTGGTCAGCTGCTCTGGACTCCACTTGGCCTCAGCTGCCTCATTTTTGTTTGTTTGTGTGTGGTTTGGCTTATTTTGCAATATATTGTATGATATGCAATTTTTATAATGCATTTTATTATAATGTTTTAATTGTTATTTTGCATTGAATGTTTTCTGTTTGTTGTAAATTGCCTTGTGCAATTTTTTTTTTTTGGAAAGGCAGTATACAAATAAAATGGAAATGGAAGATAGTATCCCATTGAAATTAAATGCAGGGATGGTGGTTGGTGTTTGCACCGTGAGCACTGGAAGTGACTCCAACTTACTCCTGGGTACTCACTGTGCAGATGGTCTGCCCTTGACCATCCAAGTCACCATAGCAACAGCCATGGCAACTTCTGAAGCACACTGTGCCATTGATATGGCAGTCATGATACAGCATGTGTCTAAACAGCCACAGCTACGCTGCCTTGCCCTCACATGCTGGTAACTGGTTTGAACACTGCATGCAGGAGCCAACTGGAAGCATACTAGACACTCCCAGTGAAGCTCTGGAGGAGTTTTTACTGTTCCACAGCTACAGAGGATCAGGGAACTCCAGGACACTCTCAGATGCTCTGGGATGGAGTTGGTGACCTGGCATGTGGATGGAACAGGCCCTTGAACTAGTGTGAACAGGTCCTTGAACTACTGTACCCCACTAAAATGGTTTGGATCCTTGCTGTTCCCACCCCTAATCAAGTAAAACTGTTTGGATCCTCGTCATCCCCTTTGGCAATCAGTTTCAGGGGTATTTTGAGGACTATTTGGCTTTAAAACTGAATAAATAAACACCTGATTCTTCCAGTGTTTTTCCTGGGTTTGGCTTTTAAAACACTTCTCCCTTACTGTAGTGGGAACACTAGAGCAGTATTTGGGCAAATACGTCATGAAATGGATTGGGATTTCACCCTGCAGGTCAGCCCTTTCAGTTAAAAGGTACAGCAGCCAGTTTCACTGTAAAAATCCACCCTGTACAGCAGCAGTTTCAATGTAGCAATCCACCCACTTCACACCTGATAACAATGTTGCAATTCTGCACAATTCTGGCTCTTTAAAAGTTCTGACCTTTAGAAAGGGAAAGGAAGGAAAGCTGCTGCAGGTTATGGGAGATGTGTGAATGTTTAAGGCTGTGTGTGCAGGCAGCAACAGCAGCAGAGCCAGGGTGCTTTTTTCAGAGGGAACCCCTGCTGGGGATGGTGGCTGTGGAGGTGAGTGGGCGAACGGGGCTTGAGTTGCCGCTGCTGCCATGTGCCCTGGGCAATGGGGAGAGGAGGGGAAAGAATTGCTTTCCCCAATCCATTTTTGGAAGCGTTTTAAGTGTTTAGAGTGGGGACAGAAAATCGGGGTTGAATCCGATTGCCAGATGCTCTTTGCTTCCTTTTAATGCAGTTTACATATTGATGCAAATCCCGATGCAAATCTCGATGTATATTCCATTTTATTCCTTAAATGGGAACTCGCCCAAGCTGTGGGTGCTCATGAGATCAAAATCAAAACCAATTTGACTTGGCTACTGCCCTCTGGTTCCTTTTGCAGTTGTTCAATCTGCAGTAACAGCTGCTGTACTAATAATATCTGATATCTCAGCAACATGGACATGGATGCAACATCATGTGCTGTTAAAGAAGTTAGCTTAGTATCGATGCACATACAGCATGTGAAAGCAGTACTGCTGGATTTTATCAGGGTGTATTAAATCCAAAAGAGAAAACCTGACATTACATACTTGATGAGCCCGCGAAAGACTACTAGCTTAACCTTCATTCCTATAGTCTGACTGGAAAGCTGATTATTCTAAGATCTTTAATCCTACAATCTGGTAAATTTAGGGTAGTGACAAATCCTGCAAAAACAACAACAGCTTTTTAGATTTGGCTTCAGGAGCGAGGAATCACTGAGGTAGAAATTATCCACAGTATGTGCCAAATGTAACTTTTTGGAAAGTCACTTATTCTGTACTTTTTAATCATACAATCCTGTAAATTTAGAACACTGTCAGCAGGACAAAAACTTAAAAAAAAACCCACAGCTTTCTAGAATATATGATTTGGGGCCTCTAGAATAAAAACACTGGGGTGGAAATTTACCCTTAGTATGTGCTTATGTAACTTTTGGACAGTGTGGCCCTACTCCTCCATCTTGTATTTAATACTTATTTGAAGCTTCCTTGCAAGCTTCATCTTACAGATCTGGGTTCAACCAGAATCAAGAAGTTCATGAACTACTAAATTTTGAGGCAGGTGCTCATTCGTTTTCAGACTGAACAGGGCACTCACTCAGCAGGCTCACCCTTATAAAGCCTCCTGTAGCTAAGCCTTTTTTTTCTTTCAAAAGAAAAGACTTTTTTACTCTTTGAGAGTAAGTTATTTTCTGGCCCTTTTAGTTCTTTTCTACACAGAATTAAAAGAATTTGCTTCTACGTTAAACATTTTCAAGAAAATATTAATTAATGAAAGCTGCTTTCTTTAACGATTGGACTTTATCATCCAAGGAGAAGAAAAGCATGCATTCAGTTTCAAAGACAAATGCTCTGTTGTGGTTCTTAACATTTATAAGTCTAGGGTGGAAATCAACCATAGTAATTAAATATTTTGGGACTTTTTTTTTTCTTGTGTGAATGAGGGTTAAAAAGCACTTCAAAGGCTTGTTTCCACTGCACCATTTACTCTGGGTTTTAATCCATGTCTTTTAACCAGCAGTGAGCTCTGTATTTTCAGGATCCCACTGGCAGTTTATTATGCACACTTGCATGGGGGACCCCCCTTCCCACTCTTTCCCGTCATACCCTGGGTGGGGATCCAAGCCCCACCCCCTATATAAGCCTGATTCAGATCGCCATGGGGAAGCAGAGAGGGAGGAAAAAGGCTGTGTGGAAGGAAGGAAGGAGGGGGACAGCAGGACAGAAACTGCCAAAGTCTCCTTCTTTGCAAAATTGGGGAAGCAGGGAGGCATGGGTGGAAGGAGGGAAGGAGGGGGGCAGCAGGGCAAAAACCTCAAAAGTCTCCTTCTTTGTAAAATTGGGGAAGCAGAGCGGCATGGGTAGAAGGAGGGGGACAGCAGGATGGAAACCTCCCAAAGTCTCAATCACTGACAGAAGAGTCCCTCTTTGCCAGTCGGAGAGACAAAGCAGGCACCAGCTTTGCACATCAATGGCACACAGCAAAATGGCAGGCATTTTAAAGTCTTTCTGATCCCTGCCTAAGTAATATCAGACTCCCCCTGGGCTACGTATTGTTCAATCTCTGGTTACACTTTCAGCCAAGCATGTCATGGAGGAGAAAAGGGGAGGAAATCACAGCTTATCTGATAAGCTGGTAATGCAGACTTTGAAGAGCTGACACACTTTCACAACCCACAGGAGGGAAGCTGCTAATTTGAGCTTCAGGTGGAAGCCAAAAGGCAATAGAATTCCTTCCACCCTCCTTCATTTTGTCTTCTGCAGCTGAAAGGGGAGATGGGCGCTAAATGGCACAATGCAGCCAGATCTCATTAGCAAACAGCTGGAGGAACGGAGGGGAAATCCTAGCTTATCATTGGCTCAAGGGAATAGAATGCCCCTAAATCATGCTTCCACACCTCCAAAAAACTGATTGTGTTCTCAATGACAAATAACGAGGATTATTTCTAAATTCCACAGCAAGAGGTCTTTTGATTCAAATACAAATAATCCACGTTCTGGGACCTTTAATCCTCAGAAACTGTAGAATCGTCTGATCCTGTGGGAACATTCAGCTTTGAAAATGAATTCTAAGCTCTTTAAATCTGAAATGGTGACGCAGCTCCAAACTTGCAATTCAGCGCCAATGCGTCTGAAAGCCTACTGCACTCAGGCTCCATAGAGACAGGGGACGTGGTCACACCTTCACTTTAAATCTTCTTCAGTCCACCCTTAGGTCTGACTGCTCATACTTTTTCTTTTGTATCTGTTTTATTTGTGGACTTTCCATTCAGGAAATCCCAAATGGAAGATGGAAAGTCCACAAATAAAATGGGCAGAAATGAAAATGTGTGAACAGTCACATGATGGACTGAAGAAGGATTAAACTGAAGGTGTGGCCAAGGCCACGGTTAGACATGAGAGGCCCATTTGAACATTTCATGTATTTTAACCAAATAAATACATACGGAATTGAAGGATGTTTAACGGCTTTATTACAGAAATGCCTTTCATGAACAAAGACAAAAGACATGGAAAGACAAAGAAACCCAGTATTAGAGAACTCACAGGGCTGTATACCTGACTTCTTCTTGTGAAAGCTACAAAACCATAACATCACATCTCTAGACAAATACAGTTTCTGGGGTCAGAACATCCTGTTGACGTGTTGAACACAAGAATATGTCCTATAATATTGAGCATTACAGAACATTAAGGAGGGGTTCGGGGGCAAAAGGTGAACAGTATATCTCTAAGTTAAGTTTGTGGTGAAGCCAACTACAGCTGCTGCTCTTTTGTCAGAAGTATACATTTTCCATTTACTGATAATTTGTTTACTAACACAAGCAGAGCTACAGGCGCTAACACGGCATCAGTTATGTCAAGCCACAGCCTGGGTCCTTCTTCATGTTTCTCCCTTGCAGAAGTGCACTATACTTTTCAGCACTGTATTGATTAATTACAAAAGTGAGTAGCAAAGTTAGTCAACCTGTCTCTTTCATATGAAAGACAGATTTATGGATGATTATTTCCATCTGGTAATATTTTTATTCTTTTACAATATTTCAGGTCTTCTGTGCCAGATGGATTGCACTTTAGGATATTGAAGAAACTTGCTGATGAGCTCAACAGAAATCTCTGAGAAAGGTGAAATAGCAGTTTCATGAAGAAGATAAAATGTTATCCTCTAAAAAGGGCAAAAAGGTGAATCCCAAAAATTACAGGACTGTTCATCTAGCATCCACAACTGGGAAGGTTTGGGGGCTGATCATAACATGGCTGATCTGTAACCAGTGATTGAAAAATGCTGGCATGGATTTCTCAGGAAGAGTTTCTGTCAGACTGTCCCTTCAGTTGGTTGTGAAGACTGAGGTGGATGTCTTTAATCTGGACCTAAGGCAAAACATTTTACCAAGTACTTTCAGCAAGCTGATTAAATATGAACAGGGTAGCAACATTTCGTGGTGGAACCGCACTTGGCTGATCTGATAATACCTTTACTGCTTCTGAGGAAAGGGAAGAAAAATCTGATGCACAGGCTTTGCAGCTTCAGGGAAACATGGACCAAATCAGCACTATGAGTGCTGATGGTGCTGATCTGGACCATGCCTCCATGATGTCTGGTTCAGTGGCCCTGTTTATTCTGGACCCACTGATCTAGATCTAAGCCAGGTAAGTGCAGAAAAGGCTTTAGTTAAGGATGCCATACTGGTCTGTGCATGGCTGCCATAAAAGCTCAGGTGAGCTGAGCTGACTGGCTGTATTGACTGGGTGACTGAGTACTTTGATAGGGTTCACTGAGATGGCTCAGAAATGCCGTGTCCATCATCACTGCCACATTCATCGCTTCTTATTTATTTATTGGATTAAATACCACAGATTTTGGATGACTCTATGCTGTCTACCAGAAAACCTTTCCTCTCTGAAGCATACGGAGTGAGATAAATCAGCCTCTGTAACCATCCCAGGCTGGCTGTGGAGAATCAGGACCTGAGGAATTTAAACACTACAGTCCCAAGAAGGTGCAGCAATAGCAGGCTATACATGGCTAGCCGAGACCTTATGTACAAGTTTGAGCTTCATATTCATAGCGCTTGGGCTTATCCGCCTTCATAGTTTTTGGGATGTCATTGATAATAATGATGACAAATAGAATGGTTATTAGCCAGGAGAAATTTGTTCTAACTGCCTGATTAACTATTTCTGTGTGAATAATTTCTTTCTTCTTGTGTTCGAGTTCAGTGAGAGGCATTAGCATATGCCATCTGGTTCAGTGAGGGCTCTCCAAGCATCAACACAAGGTTTAGAAAGGTACCTTCATGGGTTAGCAGCGTTTGTAGCCTCTGTGTTGAAGATCTCTCCCCCCCCCCCCAAACTGTATCATGTTCAGAAGACTTTATTGCTATTCCTACACTGTGTGGAATGTGGGCAAGGCAATAAAGATTGTGTTTATTAGTTTTTGGCAAGTGCCCCTTACAAGAAGCTCTCACTGTGTGCAAGTAGTATCCATGATGAATGGCAGATGGGATAAGATCCATGCAGGCTAGTGCTGATACTTAAGATTATGCCTTTGACTGAACCAGCCAACTGGTCCATGTTCTACTTTTTCAGTTTTTCCTCCTATTCTTGCTTCTCTCCTGCTGGCCATGCATAGTACCGTCCTATCCAGCATTTCTGCCATTTTTGTGACTTTTGAAAGCCTTCCTTCCTTTTTCTACCTACCTACCTACCTACCTACCTACCTACCTACCTACCTACCTACCTACCTTTTTTGACATTCTCCTCCTCATTTCTACCCATAGCTTTAACAAACCTTGCACACTACCCTTGGCAGCATGAGGATGGGATCCAAAATATGTTTAATGTTTCCCTATAGTTTAAGGTCTGCATTGTAATAAATTATGGCATTAATCAGAGATCATTTCTATATATTTATCAAATTACCTGGAGTGTAATTTGAAGCATGATTTAATGGGATGACACTTTTATTGGTACATATGAAAAAGAAAAATGTGAATTACATAGTCCAAAGTCTGGAGAACATTAAATACAGGCAAATGCATTGAAATCTTAAGATACGAGATGCTTGTAGTGTTAAAATTAACTAGGTAGCTTGGGAAAACCTCTTCCCTGGATGCATCCAGACATTTTGGACAGCCATATCTGGAGATGACATGATTTGAAGCAGAGGATTACATCTGATCTTTTAAGGGGCTGTGTGCAATGCTATGACCCTTTCTGCACTTACCTGCCTCGTGGCACTGATCTGCATTAAACTGCATCATCCCACCATGATTCAACATTCCTTCCTGGTCCCAGGGCTTGGGAGGGTCTTTTAAAGCAGGGCCCAGTGGTCTGGATGATGTGTGCAAATGTTTTTGAGGGGTTCAATTTGTATCAAATCAAATGCAAGAAAATTTGTACTAGTTCAAACAGATCCCCTCTGAATGTGGTATTATTCAAAATGAGTACGAATGTTTGATATGAATCGCATACGTATCCCTATGAATCCCGTATCTATCTGATACATATCCCCTACATATCCTGTCTGAGCATGTCAAATCCACCCTGAATCCACTTTGAATCTACTCTCATTCCACTTTGAATCTGCTCTGGGTCCATAGCGGATGTGACTGGCGCAGCCGCTTTCTCACCTCCCCAGGTTTACAAATGTAATGGAGGTTCGTACAAATGTTCCAAAGGATTCCGTTTGAATTTAAATGTCAATCTTTGAATAGGCCGACTTTCAATTTGAATTTGAATGTCTGAATTCGGATGAATTTGGATGAATTTTGAATGTATATTGCGCCTTCCCCCCCAACCACAAGTTTCTTATGAATACTGGAATCCACTTTAGATAGATCAATTGAACACACTGGAAACCACACTCTAGACGCTCGTTTTGCTAGCTGGAAAACAGGAACTATCTAACGCCTCACAAATATATGAAACTGCAAGTGTGTTCAATTAATCTATCAAAACTGGATTCTAGTATTCGTAGGAAACTTGTGGTTGGGGGGAAGGCTCAGTGTACTACTATATAAATTCTGAGCTTGTTCTGTACACCTATGGAGGAACTTACCCTCCTTCCTTGCATGCATGATCTTATTGTATGCTAATAAACAGAATATGCTTTTTACCTTCCTTGTGTCCTTTGATACAAGGAAGGTAAAAAGCAAACAAAAAACATGAACAAGAAGAAAAGAATGAGGAGTAGGTATGTACAAAGGCCAGCTTGCATTTGAAGATTTGATTGAATAGTTCATGTTATGTTTGCACTGAACCAAATATACAGTTGTTCATGTATCTGGAAATTTGATTGAACTGAATCAGTCTGCTGCCCGCAAACATGAGCAATTTGACTGAATAGGGGTTCCGTTGTTGTTGTTTCTGCACAAGTCTGGAAATGATCATGAACCATGGGTTGAACCAAAGAAATGGGTGTTCAGTTTGATGGTAAGCCAAACAACCAATTTTTGTTCATGAAAGGAAAGGTGTGAGTTGCTTCATTTGCCTTTCCCCAAATGAGCAGTGAAAATTTAGGATCACAAAGGTCACACCTTCTATTCATTTTGTTTCCTCCGTGACCTTCAGTTGAAAGGCATTTTAGTTGTGCAATCACTGGATGTTGCTGCCATGCCATTTTTCAAAATTAAATGGTCAGTAGCTAACACCTGTTTTACATTCAGTAGAAAGAGACATCCTGGATTTACTTGTGATCCAGAGAGGCTGAATGCGAGATGCTAGGCTCTTAATGTGCTGGGTAGCCAGGATTAATTTTACCTCATTAATGAGGTGTTACTTTGCACCTCATTTATGAGGTGTTGATTTCAACCCCATTAATGAGGTGTTAATTTGTATCTCATTAATGAGGTGTAAATTGCAAGGGATTTGGCATCAATTATTTCCTGTGAACACACTTTAGCTGCAAATGGGTGCCTGACCTGCTGTTCAAATGTAAACTACAATAATATAATAGTCATCTCACCCTGTTTGCCATACAAAGTGGTAGTTTTGTGTCTTTCTTTCAGTCTTCACTTAGATATTCTGGGAAGCTAGTTATTTTTGTTTGTGTCCTCAGTTACCTTCACAACAGTCAGCCTTCTAAAACTCATATTTATAGAAAAGAGAACTATATGCAATGATCCTCATCTATTCAGCTTTTTTTTTTTTGAAATGTTGCTGGAGCTAACAAGAATGTACAGAATCTTTAATTTTGAAACAATTATTTCCACTGCTTTCACCCACTCACATTTGACTTTCAATGGAAATAGCCCTATTTGGGTTTGCTTTATTTTATATAA
The DNA here is from genome assembly GCA_023333525.1 of Aspidoscelis tigris stejnegeri. Taxonomy (NCBI): domain Eukaryota; kingdom Metazoa; phylum Chordata; class Lepidosauria; order Squamata; family Teiidae; genus Aspidoscelis; species Aspidoscelis tigris. The sequence goes on along the minus strand of JALMGA010000003.1, from coordinate 89,463,396 downwards.
AAACCACAGCAGTGTGGTTTCATTTATTTCAGTATCGGCAGCAATTATCACATGCTAGTTCACAATGGCTGTTGCTTCCTACTTGCAGTGAGGACATGATATGTTGAATGAATCATCAGCTGGCTTCTTTCTACTATATGGTGATGGATGCTGGCACATTCAAGGTATCAAGGTATTGAATGTGTGAATAATATATTGTGTGTAAATTGCGTATTCATTTACTGACTGCAGTGCATCAGTTGGTACGGTCATGAAATCAGCTTTCCCAGTGAATTTTATTTAGAGCAGAAATCAAAGGTGGCTGCACTTAATGGATTTAAAACTGGGGTAGAAATGTGATCAATCTCAGCATGCTTGTATTTTGGGAAGACAAAATGATGGTCCAGTACTTTTGGTCTCAATTCAGATTCAGGGCATAAAAGTCCCAGCAAGACCTCGTAACTGGCAGCAAAAGGTAGAATAATAATAGGAGGAGGAATAATGCCAACAGCATATACTAGCATTTTAACATGCCTTCAGACTGCTTTACATGCATTCATATAGTCTACATCTGCACACACACAAAAAAAATACATAAAAGTTCAAAAGTAGCTTAGAGGTTAAGGCACCTGCATGCTGGTGTCTTAATGCACATTGAAGGCCAGAAAAATCACTTCAAGAATGCATCTTCTGGTCTTCAATGGGGATTAGATGTGGGATTGTAACAACGGCATCTACATACTATGACCTCTAAGTCATCTTTGAGATTTTTTTGAAATGCGTGCAAGTGCAGCCATGGTCTAAAGAAGCATGATGGCTTTCTGCTGAAGGTGTTCAGTTCTGGCTTTGATCTTAAGCTGTGTACGCCCTTTCCTGAAGCTTTCAATGGGAAAAAAAGTAAAAACATAAGACATATTCAGCTTCATTACAGCAGGAGCCTGTTCCATCCAGCAGCATTTCTTCACAATGGTCAACCAAATATGTGTGCACTTTAACTTGCCTTGCTCACAGCATCCTATCAGAATCACATCAACAGCTCTGTATTCCTTGAAGTTGTCCAAGCTGTTTTTGAAACTATCCAAATTGATAATCAAATTTGGCTTGGATTTGATCCAGTTTGAATTGAACTGAACCATCCAAGAGGGATCAGTTCAATTCCAATCAAACCAGTGGATGTTCAGTTGAATGACTCAAACCACCCAGTTTGATTTGAACCTCATCTGGCACTTCACATGGAGCTTTTCCAATGCATTTTATTATCTCCCCCCTTTTACATGATTGAACAGTTCACAAACGGCTCAAGGTTTGATTTGAACTAGGTGGAGTTTTTCCCTGGTTCTAGATTGAACTGAACTCAATAAGTTTCTGAGCTGTGTAAGACTTGCTGAATTCCTTCCTGTGAATTTGTATCTCACTGCTCGAATTGCTCTTGCCATTTATGCCCAATTTCCACTGCTGATTTATCACTACAGTTAAACACGATTGGTCTGGTTATTTCCTTCATTCCTGAAGATCAGCTGTCAGTTCCATGTCTGTAAAACCAAACCTTTACTCTCAAAAGAGCCTTTCTTGTAATGCCCCTTACTTTTTTTCTCCTGAGAATGAAGAGGCCCAAAACTTGCAGACTTTGCACACAGAGGAACCTCTCTAATTCTTTGATCACTTTGAGCAGCAGCTAGTTGGCCTCCCACCTTTGCAGGTGTGGGAACTGGTGCAGAAATGGCCAGTCCCACAGTAACAGTGTGATGAAATTGGTTTAATCTATGCATTTGCATAGTAATCCACATTAATGCCCAAAGAATACACTTTATAGGTCCATTAATGTGGATTAGATGTGATGTGGGAACACCTGTGCTTCTAAGCTGCTTTTGAGCTCCTTTTCTATGTGAATGAATACAACCAATGTATTTTGTCATACTAGTTAAGCCAAGTTCTCTGTTAAGTCCAGAAATCTTATGGTTTGACTCCAGATATAAAGCCACATTCCACCACTGGGAGTTATTTCCAATATACTTAAAATTAGCCTAGGTCTCCACTTACAAGCTGAGGTGCCCACCTTCATGGCATGTGATCACCACTGAAAATGATGATCTCCCTTGTTTCAGTGGTGAACGGAAGTGCTTCCATTCAGGGTGAGAAATTGGGCCCTGCAACAATGGCTTTTCTGTCAACAATCATGCCTGTAAATGGGACACCATGTCCATGGCAACATATCTACTGCTGCAGCAGATGAAAACATGGTGTCAGTGGGCACCTTCTTACATGGCAGCAGATACCTTCTTTGCTAAATGGAGACATGGCCTTATTCAGGCTTTGCACTTTTGTAAATGCACAGGGGAATAGAGTTGGGGAATGAATAAAACTCTGCTTCCTCAAATACTATTTCTGCTTCACTGTAGGACGTTTTCTTTCAATACCCTAAATTGTGACATTTAAGTAACTTAAAGCTTCACCTGTCAGAAGCAAGAGGCAGCAGATATGAGAAATAAAAGTGTGAATGATCTTAAACATTCTCATTTTGTAAGTCAGATAAATTCCAATAAATGTCCAGTGTCCTGAACAAGCAAAGACGAAGGCTAAAATTGCATAAACCCCAGAGGCAAAATACTGAAACTGCCACATCAGTTATTGTTGCTGGTGCTTGAAATGCTATGCTTGCTGACCCCTTTGATGCACCTGTGACAATAGCATAAGACAGACGACAGTGTGAGACATTTTGGTGTCTATATCAAATGCTTATTACCACATGAGAGTCCACTGAGAATCATAAAATTTGGAAAATGTAAGAGGAGGACTGTGTTTTTATCAGAAAAGGTTTCACAATTGGGAAAAGTGAACAAACCACATTAGAGAAAGATGGAAAAATTCAGAAGGACTTCTTGAAATGAACATATGAAAACTCAGTCACTGATACATGGGAGAAGTGTGTGGTAATCAAAATGTCTTCAGTTGAAGAGGGGAAGATAGGAAAGGTGACACTGTTGTATAGTGCAGATTCCCTCTGCAGTGGTCAGCCAACTTTGGGTTTGTGTATGGCCCTTTCTGCACAGACCCTTAATTTGAATTAAGGATCCATAAGGTACAAATTCTGGGCTTTCTACCCACATGTTGATGCAGATTAAGCAGGCCCTGCTCCCTGCAGTCTGACTCCATCTGCATTAGGAAGAGTTTGGTCTGGATTAAGAGGCCCTTAATACAAATCTCTGATAGACAGTACTGCCAGAAGGACCAAGGCCCTGGTCTGAAATATGGGATGCATGCAGAAGACATGCCCCCATGTTCTGGGAGTACCTCTCTGTGTGTTTGTGCATGCACTCTTTTCAAGTAGTAGTGGGCCATAGCATGCTACCAAAAATACCCCCTTCAGAGGTGTTGGATGTGTGTGACCGCAAAGCTGTGTTGATTGATCCAGGTTAGTTACTGGATGGATTAATTCAGATTACAGCTACTATGGGCGTGTCCGCATGGAGTTAAAAAAAAGTGGGGTGGAAGTGAGACAGTTTAATGTGAATCTTAATTCGTGTTAAGCTGTCCGCATGGTAAGGGAGGACAACGCGGGTTCCAGGCGAACCCGCCCATCCTCATGAAAACTGTGGTTGGGATACTGCAGTTTTCTCCACCACCACCCCCTTGCCTGAGCATGCAAACACACACATGCATGCACAGACAGGGGGAAATCCCTCCTAGGAAACATCCTCCTCCTTCCCTCCCAACCCTGAGTACTCCTACACACACACACACACACACACACACATATGCATGGACAGACAGGGGAATCCCTCCACCTCCCCTCCCCTCCCCCTCCCTCCTCCAGCCCATGGTGAAAGCTCCTTGTCTCCCTCCTTTTCCCCTGTCAGTTGGGGGTGTGTGGAAAAGGAGGCAGATATGGAGCTTTCACCATGCTAAAATCCTGTCCTTTGCCTTGTATGCTTCCTGGCTACAAGGCAGACTTGTAGCCAGCAAGTATGCAGAGCAAATGGCAGGATTTGAGCCGTCTGCCTCCTTTTCCACATGCCCCCAACTGACAGGGGAAAAGGAGGGAGACACAGAGCTTTCACTACGCTCCAATCCTCGCTAAAATCCTGCCATTTGCTCTGCATACTTGCTGGCTACAAGTCTGCCTTGTAGCCAGGAAGCATGCAAGGCAAAGGACAGGATTTTAGCGAGGATTTGAGCGTAAGGGGGACAGTTGCCATCGCAGCCTTAGTGGTGGGCACAGCGAAGCCCCACCTGCTAATGCTGTGACTGTAACCTGCAAGTGTCCCCATGCCTCCTTTATAACCTGCTCTTGCTCCCTAATTCGGGTTATTTTGAATTAGAGAATTTTATTCCGCTGTAAACCTGATTTAGGGCTTTGCGTGTGGATGCTTGCAAGGTGAAATAGCTTTTGCCTCACAATCGCCTTGCTGTGCGGATGAGCCCTATGTGGGTTAATTCAGATCAGTGCTTTCACTGAAGGTGGCACTGATCCTGTCCACACCTCTCCATGATCTGGGTCTGTGGACCAGGCTATTCTTTATCCATTTATCTGAGCTGAAGAGAGGTAAGCACAGAAAGGCCCTTTGGGTCAACGGTGCACTTAGTAGATGCAGTCTAGAAGCAGAAACACAAGTGAGATCCACAGAGTTCTCACAATTTCTACTGCGTTTGCTCCATATCTGAGAAAGGGGGAAAAAATCAAGATATGGGCAAATTCTCAAACAGTTATATTAAAGTTTCAAGTTCTGCTGCAAACTTCAACCAGTCTTGAAACTCTTATCAATATTATGGCCCATCTTTAGAAAAAAACACATATTGTGGTTTCCATAATTCCTTTCTTTGATTGTGTTTTGTGTTTGTGTGTGTAGAGGGGTAAGCATGTAAGGAGTTTGTGTCAGTGTCACTTACAGTACTTCTATTCTGGATGAAATAACCAACAGTAGAACAACACAGCACAATAACAGAACAGATTAATAAAACAAGGTTACTCAAAGATAACAAAAGAAAATTAAAAGTTGTAGTAAAAGAAGCAACAACATTTTTATGCTCTTCCATTTCCAGTCAGAAGCAGCCACAGTTCATATTTCTAACCTGGGGGGTGCAAGAACTACAAACTCACAAGTTCCAGCATCCAGCCCAGCATCCTCAAGTGTGCCTGCCTGTTGGGAGGCCTTGTAGGAACTGTGGCTAAAGTACACAAAAGAAGTATTATCTTTGTAGGCCACAATGATCTTTATTTATTTATTTTATTTATTTATTTATTTAAGAATTTAACAAAAAATTAACATCAACCCAATTACAACAGTATAAAACTCAGATATCCTAAATATAGTAGCATTTTTATTATTATTCAGTATTATGCTTTCCTAGTACCTACCCAAATGACCCTGGAAGACTTGCCATTAGAATACGAGAGTACTACCTTTATATTGTTTGTGATCCTAAGGATATAGCATTCAATACATTAAAGTGCATGTGTTCAATGAGCATCCATATGAGTTTAGAAAGAGGCTCATCAGGATTCTCACCTAGTCCTAGTCCATGTCTTACACGTACAGCCCTTGGAATGCCTAAATTTACTCAGAAAAGAAAGGCCTGAAGTCATTAGCTAATTACAGGTGCAATATACTCTGAAAGGTTACAAATTTATTCAGATGTATTCAAAGGGTGTTTTTCCACTGTCACTAAAAGTACCCATTAAATATGCATTAATGGGTACAAAAATGCCATTAAATACCCATTAATGGGTACTGAATGGGTATTTCTAGTGACAGTGGGAAAACACCCAAAATCTCTGTCCCTCTGTGTAGGTGTGAATGCACATGTGTCTGTGTTCATGATCAGCATATTTCCTCTAAGTTTCAACAGTAGTCAGAGTTGAGGTGGTGGGAAAATAAGATTCAAAGGGGTGTCCTTCATGCCTGGGTAGAAATACACCAAATTTGAGAACTTCTGTTCAAAGTCTGGTGGAAGGAAATTAGTTCTCTGACAGTCATACGTGTTAATGGAAGTGTGTTGCTTTGATCTTTAATTTGAATGGAGCTGTGATGCTTTGATCTTGCAAACTTTGTCTTCAGACTAACAACGGAACATCAACAGAGCAGCATCTGGGTTAACTCTAAACTGTCTGGTAACTCATATCAAGTATAGGTTTGCATGAGATCCATGACAAGAAAGTTGAGGAAGTTTAAAGAAGTTGGGAACGCTCACCAACATTAGCCTACCCCTCTGCGATCGATCACTTATCTGTTATTGATCCCAGGGCTGATCCTCTTCTGGGCGCTGCCATCTTGAGTGTGGTGTCCACCACAACTGCATGTGCATCAGCACTGTCACTATGACAACACTGACGCTCTGCGTAGTTGTGTCAGGGGATCATCGGAACTGTAAGCATGCTTACGGGGCAGCTCCGATAACCTTCCCAGCAAGCACAGCTGTGAATGCTCACTGGCTGGATGCTTCAGGTAAGTGTCCGGGGAAGGTTAGCATGCTTGTGAAGCACGATTTCTTGCTCCACAGCTAGCATGCAATTAGTCAACCTCTGAGCAGGCAAGCGGTGTTTCTAGGCTGTAAACACCTGACAGTGCAGATGCGACTGCCTAGATGTTGACTAATTGCATACTATGGGCTGAAGTGTGAATTTGGCTTTGGTGACAGAGAACAGAATAGATAATATGCCTTTTGAGAGGCAAAGGCCTTGCAAACAGCTTGTTGAACAACTCCTCGAATGTGCTACGTGTTTGGTTCGAATATGAAAACATCATACAAACATTTAGCCTGTTTGGCTCAATAATGAACATTTAAACACCCCTTGTTAGCTACAAACTGAGTTCAAGAAGAATCAATTCAGCACATCTCTATTTTTGACTATCATTTTATAGTTTGACCTGCAGTAGCCAGGAATAAAGTTAGACAGAAGACATTTTAAGAACTCATTTAAAATTTATTTAAGGCAGATAAATATACTGCAAAACACTGAAAACTCCATAAAGTCAGTCTTAATGAGGATTAGGAATGGCAAAGCTTTCACAACATATTAGCCCTCAGGTTTTGAAATAACAAATTTAGATATGCAGACAAAAATAACATTGATGTAGATGCAATACCTTTTGTTTAAAAATTGTTGCCTCTCAAGAAAGTAGCAAAAATTCTCCTCCTTGTGAGTGTCACAATATATTCATTGGACTAGGAGGAGTTTGCCTAACCATATTTATTTAGTTAATCACAGTTATGCCCCTACCCTACTAACAGAGTTGCCCAGTGCAAAATCATAAAATAATATAATAACACCAACACAAAATATTAAAATACCATCAACTCCTTATAACAGCAGTTTCCAGAGGGCTGCTCAGAGGATTACCTGACTGTCAGGAAGAACAAATTAGCAGTTTTCAGAATGCAATTACTGCGAGAGCCCATTATAATTCTGTTGGTGGCATATTTAACAACTGTGGAGCTGCTGCAAGGAACCTTCATTGACATGATGCCTTTCTGACATATCCTTTAGAGCTGGCAAAATGGTAATAATAAATAAACATAAAAATAATGTTACCATCCAGTACAGTAGTCCATTGCTATTTGCAATGGCCTAGGCATAATCTGAGTCGTACTGAAATGGCACCATGGGAGTGCACAAAGGTATGGGGGCTCACAAATCTTCTCACCTATTATGTATCCATTCTGTCACAAGCACTGTCTCTTGCTCTTACTTCTTTGTGCCACACTGCTGACTTGCTGGAAGTAGACTTACCAGAAGTGTGTTCTTCAGAACATATAAAGCACAGGCCTGTTCCTGAAGTCTCAGAAAGTGGCTGACTTCTGGGGTCGTTTCCTGTGTCTCCAGAAATAGTTATAGCCAAGAAATATTGAAACTAGGAATGGAAAATGTCCTTAATTCTGAGGTTATTGTGCCTGGGAGAAGGACATGTGTGTTCGCAATGCATGCTTCCTTCTCTAAGGGATGAAACAAGTGTCCCTGCCCTTGTAGTGGCAGGAGCAATTGCCATGAGGATCTTGCTTTAGTTTTACTAAAATTGTGCAGGTATGTCACTCATGAACAACATGGGAGTCAGAAAACAACTATCCTCTGGCACTAAGCACATGACTTTGTGAGTCCGGTGGCAATTTTAGGATAATGAGTACACATGATTAAAAACTCTTTAATAGTGAGGGGCTACCATATACAAGTCCTTGCTCTCATTTGGGACTTGTTCTGCAGAATTTTCCTTCTTTTTAAAAAGTTTTTGAAATATTGTCAAAATGATCAATAGTCAGTGATCTGCAAGGCTTCTGGATTTAACCCAGGATGAGCATTTAACAAGTCTCTATAAATCTTGACATACTCAAGAGTCAAAGTTCCTGCGCTTACCTTCGTTGGTGCAGTCTGAGTAGTCTGGGATAGGTAATTCATCTCAAGGCAGGATGGATTGCTTCTGGTATGGAATGAGACCATCCATGTTGGGGCAGTCTAGCCTCCATGCTGGCTCCAAAACTCCCAGCAGCTTTGGAGATGACGCAGAGTGCCTCAAAATGCCATGAAATTTAGTAATAGAAGTTCCTAGTTTTCTGAGCTCTTGGTGGCCCACTTCAGTAGTGTGTCTTGTTGCACCACTGAAATAAGTCCCCTGTAGTATACTGGACCATGGAGATATGCCATCTGCACACCTCCATGGTCAAATATACCACCCTATAATCCACCAGTAGCTCTTGAAAAAGAGGTCAACCAGTAGACTGGACCAAGACACCATTTTGGGCATCCTAGTTCAGTTTATGCTCTGTCCTGTGCTGATGTACCATACTAGGTGCGGGAGATCTCTCTCTCTGGTCGGCCCTATGGTGAAGACCAAAGAGGTCCAGAAGCAGACCATAGTCTGGTCCACAGCCCAGTGCAGAAAGGCCCAAAGGTTTGGGAAATTTCTCTACATTATAAGGTAAAGTGCACATCAGCAAACAGGTACAAGTAAGAAGGCCTCAGATCAGTTCAAAAATCCAGGGCAATATTTATAGGCTTCTGTTAGAATAATTTATATTCTGATTAACATAAGATTGGCAAATTCTCCTTCTTTCTTTCTTTCACTATCAAGCTATTTGTGAACGATCAAAGAATGAAGCCTTGTAGGGAAGAGCACAAGCAGTATCAGCCTACTGTGCTGCTACCAAGGTCACATATTGGGGGAAAATGCAGCAGTGATAACCTGCATGCCTCAGAAATTTAAGTGCTATCATCACTAATACAACCAATAACCTGCTTCCTAAAGGCATCTGCTTCATGAATAATCAATGAGTGAGCTGTGAATAAGCAGATGGAGTGTAGCTGATGAGTTCCCTCTGGGCAGACATAACACAGTTAGCAGTTATGTATAACAAGGATCACGTAAAATCAGGCTTCTATGTCTTTATGGGCTTGCAAACGTTAAGAAATAGAATTTTGCTGAAGATGCATGGATCAGGAGAGGTGGATTCAGAAATATGGAGAAATGTAAAATTCCAAACCAGCCACCTTAATGTGAGCCAACGCTAATGCTAGAAAACAATTTTCCTTGAGTACTGTTTAATTTGAAACAAATGAAACAAATTTTGGGTATATGAAAAACCAGAAACTATGGCACAATCTGCATCATCTTTACTTTGGGGACAACTAAGCTCTGGAAATATGTCCAAAGCCCCATAGTGGTGAGGAGGATTGCTATTGTGGTCATTACCTGATCCGTTCAGCCTTTGCATCATCTCCACATCTCTTTCTATACATTGATGACGAAGGGGTAAGGAGCTGATTCCACAGACAGGAGCACTGTGGAAGTTCTCTTCTATGCTTTCCTTTTATGCTGCCCCTCTTCATGAGATGAAGAGGCATGGGGCCAAATGGTGGTGAGTCATTTTGTGCACTTCCTGCCCCTGCAATGACCCTAAGGGCCATCTAGATGCAGCCTTGGAATACATAGTGCTTCCGCATATGCCGCCAAGAAACAGATCAAACAAGATCAAAGCTAAATCAAAATGTGTCATTGGGAGGTGGGATGTGCTTGCCATTCCTGCCCTGTGCATTGGAGATCACAGCTGCTGACATTTTTTGGGGAGTGAAAAAATCCCAATCACCAAGGCAGGTGGGATAATGGCTTAATTTTTGTTCCTTTTCCCAAATATTCCACCTCTGTTTCCCAACCACCAAGGTGATCATGATAGTGACTTGATTTTCTCCCTTTTAAACTTGCTAGCGTTCTCACAGTTCCCGGTGGAGTGGAGGTACACAAAACTGCTCAACTGCCCAACTGCTGCTAAAAAATTATTAAACTTAATTTAAGTTTAATAAATTAAATCCATGCCTCCCAGTCCAGTTCTGGCTTTCTGTGCTGCTAACGGAGGGGGAGGGATGCAGCATATGTAGCTGGTGGCACAGGGGCATTTGCAGCTGGCAGCACAGTGGCGGGCTGATGTGAATCTGGTTTCCAATGAGGAGAGAGGGGGTGGAGAGTAGGTGGCGCTGCTCCCCCATACCAGGGTTTGGCGCAGTTTGCATGGAGATGGCTGCATCCATGCCCAGCCCACACCCAGCCTGCATCACCGTGAATGGCATGGGGACAGGCAAGGATTGATCTCGAACCTGCTCCCAGTCCCATGCATGCCTATTCCATGCCAAACTGTTTGCATGGGGATGTGGCCTCTGTGTCTAGAAGCATTTTCAGTGAAGAAAGGATTGTGCAGAAATTTCTGGGGAAATTAGAATGTGACTAATTCTGATCCTCCCTCCCTCCCTTCTTTCATGGGGGTTGGAGTTTTGAATTAGATAAATAAATAACTCCCCTTAAATCAAGGTTATTTGAATTTTTATCCTGCTCTCAACCCAAATGTCCAGAAGGGGCCTTAGCTGTCAAATGAGCTGTAGTTGGGAATAGGCACTCTTGGTCACAGCCTCTCCCTGAACTTCAGTCTTTAGCTTAGAGTCCAAGAGCACCCCCAGATTTTGCATCTGTCCCTTCCAGGGCATTATAACCCCGTTGAGGACAGGATACCTCCCAATTTCACAGATACGAGACCCAGTGACATACAGCACCTCCGTCTTGCCTGGATTCAGCTTCAGTTTGTTGGTCTTCATCCAGCCCTATTACCACCTCCAGACACCCGTGAAGCACTTCAACTATCTCTCCTGATTCAGATGGCACAGAGAAATAGAGCTAGGTGTCATCTGCATATTGATGGCACCGCACTCCATATCTCCTGATGACCTCTCCAAGTGGCTTCATATAGATGTTAAAGAGCATGTGGGATACGATTGACCCTTGAGGAGCCCCATAAGTGAGTTCCCAGGGTGTTGAGCAAGAATCCCCCATAGCCACTGTCTAGAGTTGGCCTTGGAAATAGGAGCGGAACCAATTTAACAACCTGCCTCAAACTCCCAAACACCCTAGCCCAATGGTTGGCAAACTCATTAGTCAACAGAGCCAAATGTCAGCAGTACAACAACTGAAATTTCTTTTGAGAGCCAAATTTTTAAAACTTAAACAATATAGGTAGGTACATTGTTATTAACTTAATTAGGGTACTCCTAAGCTGGAAGAGCCACACTCAAGGGGCCAAAGAGCCACATGTGGCTCCCGAGAGGCAGTTTTCAGACCCCTGCCCTAGCCTTTCCAGAAGGATCAAAAGCTGCTGAGAAGTCCAGAAGATTCAATAGGGTTTCACTCCCCTTATCTCTCTCCCAGAGGTCATCAACCAGATGACCAAGGCAGTTTCCATGCCTGAAGCCAGATTGAAATGGATCTAGATAATCAGCTTCTTCTAAGCATGCCTGCAGTTGAGCAGATGCCTGCAGATGAATTAGAAATACTTGTAACTTGCTCCTGAGGAGAAGGTAACATCAAATGTGCTTTTATCTTCAACTTGGATTATTTGGTTGAAGTTGGAGGATCTGTGTTCCATGCTAGGATTTCATGCCCATAATAGTGCTGTCCATTTGATTAGATTCAGATCATGGAAATTCTTGAGAATGTATGGTGCTTTAATAAAGATATTAACACTGTCAGAATATGATCTTTGAGACAACAAGGCATGGTCCCAGAAGCTTAAGCTACCTATGATATAATTATCCTGAAACAATGAATTTAACAATAACCAAGACAGATTAAAAATGCAGAGATTAAGTCAGCAGACAAGAGTGACAAAAAGTCTATAAAAGTGTCCTCTGAGCTGGTTAATAATGAATTGATCTGTTATTTCACATGCTGTTATTTATGGGAGAAAATGCTACCTAGGAGATAATGCAGAGGAAAAGACAATCTGAATGTTTTCAGTTTAACTACTACCTGGCAAGCCTTTGTTTACTAGAAATCAATGCAGACTGCTGCAGCCATCCTTTTCATTTTCAAATTATCAGATTGCCACATCCCCCCTGCATTTTCTAATTAACCTGTGCATAGTTTACCATTGGTGGAGGCATCTCTTGGTCCTCTATTGAACGTTTTGTGGTTGGTACAAGCAATAACTATGAATCAAGGCATTCTCTTCCCTTTACCCACACAGTGACCAGATCAACAACTTCCATTTCTTTTAAAAACCAGAATCATACAATCTCTCCTTACAAACCCAGTGTGTTGCCTGTGAGGAAAACAATTCTGCTTCAGGCTGGTGACTAGAGAAGATTTGCTTCAGGTGGAATAATTTCAACATTTGTTAATTAGAGATCAAAGCTGCACAGTGTTGCGAACCAGTAGGTAATCGAGTACAAGGGGATCAGAAAAGTCATCTTCCTTCTTTGGCACAGATCATTGCTTTCACCTACCCTATTAAAACACTGCCTTTTAATAGATTGAATTAATCCTCTATATAAAAGAGGAAATTAGACTGTTGGTTTAATCACTAACACTTTCATCTTCACTTCTCATTTCAATACCAAGGGTAGCTTATGACCCATTTCATTAAGGAATTACTTACCATTTGCATGGATTCCATACAGGAAATGTACCATTCAGGGAAGTGAAGAAGAGAGCAGTTTGCCATACACTCTGGTTAATCACAGTCCCCGCTCTCAAACATTAGTTGTTACATGTAGGCAATATGGGGCACTATGGGAAGATTTCAAAACTGTCTGTTTCATATGCGCAGAACAAAGATGTAAAGCTTGTGGACACTGTGCTCTCAAATAATTTGTGCTGAACACATAACAAATAGTTTGCACACTCTGGGGACTTCATTTGTGACAGCTTTAAGAAAATTGTTCCTTATTTCATTCTGCTTTTGCTTTTACTTTGCCGGATACCTTGCACAGAATAGTATACTGCAGCATCTTTTCTGATCCGCTGGCACTTGATTTCTCGTGGTTTGCAACACTGGGCAGCTTTGATCTCAGCTGGGCCATTAACACTTTCCTCCTTTCAGTTTTTTTAAAGGATTGCACAAGCAGAGATGGGTGATGCAAGTGGGTCCCAAATAGAAGCCCTTCCCACTCATGTGGGGTGGTTCACTGGCTTTGCTTGAAATCCAAGTTGTGCCAGCAAATTTTTGGGTGCCTCCAAACTAGGACAGAAGAAGTGAAGCAAGTTCGGTGTTTCTGTCCCACACAGTAGGGGTGTGGTATTCCCTCCTACCACACAAAGTAAAAATATGCTGGGTAACCAGCATCTTTTTACTACGTGCTTACCTGCCTTTCCAGCACTCCTACTGCCTATGATGCAGCTTTCTGTCTGGCTGACAACAAGCAGCTGTGCCAGAAATGCAAAGCTTTCAGTCCTTCAGTTTGGGGGACCGGAAGCAGCGCTGTCTCAAATGCGAAATTTTCAGTCCTTCAGTTGGGAGGACCGGAAGGAGCTTCACATTTAAGGTGGAGCAAGTGGCATGTTTGGAGGCATCCTTTGTTTGATCTAACCCAAAACTGGTCAAATCAAAGGAAGATTTGTTTGCACCACATGGACTGTGTACATTCATTGAATAATTTCTAGCAAAGACTATCTAGTTACCTTGCTGTTAGAAGAGCAAAAATAGATATTATTTCCCTGATCCACACTGCCAACATGGTACTATTCCATGAATTACAGGTGGAGTCTGGCTGCCTATATAAATAGTCGCCCCACTTTTCTAAGAATAATGTCCAGTTTTAAGTCCCTGACCAGTAATGAACAGAGGAGCACAAATATAAGCTGGAAATTAGATTTTTTTTTCCTTTCTAGCTAATGCGGGAGAAAATTAAAGAGTAATGCTCTTTTTAAGCAGTAGATTAGAACTTGGGTTTCATCATTGTTGTTCTTGAGTATAAATGCCCTGAAATCTCATCCATTGAACTCACACTTTGGCTGCATTCAAATTAATAGCAGGCACATCCACCTGGGAGCTCTAGAGGCCTGGCTTCCCCACCGGATCATTGGGCCAATTTGTACTTGGCCCATAGTTGATAATTAGGCAACATCTGGGTAGGTACATCTGCACTTACAGAAGTCGTTTACAGCATAGAAATGTCCCCTGAAGTTGACTAATTATCAACTAGCTGTGGAGCACGAAATCATGCTCCACAAGCTTACCAACCCCTTACCCCAACTTACCTGATTGCATCCAGCCAGTGACAATCTGCATCTCTGCTGGACGGGAGGTCAGTGAAACTGCCATGCACATGTGCTGGCAACTTTGCTGACCTCCAGATGTGACTGCAACTGCACAGAGCATTAGCATCATCATGGTGATGGCACTGATGCGTGTGCCATTGCAGAGGGGGCTTCACACAAGATGGTGGCGCCCTGAAGAGGATGGGCCAGCACTCGAACCGTAGGTGATTGTTTGATTGTGCATGGGGAGCAGGCTAACATTCACCAGCATTTGCAAGTGTTAACGCTAGTAAACGTTAGGTGATTGCATTCCTTTCCCATCCAGCAGATGGGAAGGGAAGTGTGAAAATGTCCTTCCTCAAGGCTTCACAGCCTGACATAGGAGCAGCTTCCCACTGAGGAACCACTCTGATAGGTGCTGGTGGCTGAAATGCTCCCTCTCCTCTGTGTGGATGCAGAAAAGGGAAAGAGATGAATTACCATTGCTTTTGATTTGGTTGGTCCTCTGATGGTCAAGAAACATGCCCAGAAGATGGCCATTTTGACTCTGCGTCAGTACAGAAGTAATGCAGCTGCAAAAAGGCTTCCCCTTTTGTTGTGTTCTTGATCCTGGGCTGGAACAATCAACATTTGGATGCTGTCTCACTCAACTCTGCAACAGAATCAGTACCCTTTGCCCCAGATCTCAGCTCTTCCAAAAGCCATTAGGAAGGAAACTTCATCTGCCATTTCTTTGATTCTGTGAGCTCAAGAACTGTATCCAAACCTGTGCACTTAGCACTTTCATAGTCTTCATGATTCATTTTTACATCTTTCAGTTTTCCTTAAGCCAGTTTTTGTTTTATTCTTGTTCAAAGATAGCACTGGCAATCCCATGTAGTTCGCTTTATAAAATGCGTTAACAAGATGTTACTGCTATCAGTGTCTTTTCCTAGCATAGATAACATGCCATCTGGCATATTCTGTTCATTTACTGTAAGTATTTTGGTTTGCAGTCTTTGTTCTGAGGCTAACTGAAACAGTTTCCTGTGTTTTCTTAAGGAAGAACTCAAGATAGTTACATACTTCTGTACCCATATGAACACAAAATGATGCTTTAATGACAGTAGAAACACAGTACCTTGAATAGAACAGAGTTACATATTGCCTGTGTAAATTGTAGAATAATGGTTTAAGTGGACAGGCGTCAGTCCATATGCTGTTATAAACATTATTGTCATTGGCTTTGAAATAAATAATATGTTACTTTTTCACAAAGCCTTTGTCATCTATGCTTGATTCCAGTGGCGGCTGGTGGGCTTCAGGGCTGGGTGTTCACAGCCCTAAGTCCCAGGGGGGCGCGGCCTAAGAGGTCAGCAGGCGTGGCCTAAGAGGTCAGCGGGCGTGGCCTAAGAGGTCAGTGGGCGTGGCCTAAGAGGTCGGCAGGCGTGGCCTAAGAGGTCGGCAGGCGTGGCCTAAGAGGTCGGCAGGCGTGGCCTAAGAGGTCGGCGGGCGTGGCCTAAGAGGTCGGCGGGCGTGGCCACGGGTCTAACTGTCTCAAGTGGAAGTAGGCACTTTTGGGCACTGCCTTCATCTGAGCTTCAAGCATTAACTAAGGGTGTTTTTGCACTTAGCACTAGAGTACCCTTTAAGGACCCATGAAGAACCCATAAGGACCCATTAAGGACCCTTTAAGGACCCATTAAGCACCCATTAAGCACCCATTAAGTTCTATGTGCAAAAACACCCTAAGAGTCCAAGAGTATCCCCACGGCATTACAACCCCATTGAGGACAATCATGCTAATTAATAACTTAAGGAAAGGAAATAAGAGATCCTTGCTTGCCTACTTGTGAAAGGACTGTTTATACCAGTTTTTGAGAGCTCATATAAATCTATCTGATACTGCAAATGTGGTGGTACGGAAAAAACAGCGCTGCCTCCAAAACAGTTTCTGTGAATGTTGCATGTCCCCATACAACACCAGACTAGGACTTTAATATGCTGAAGGAGAAGAAGGAGAAGAAGAGTTGGCTTTTCTACATTTATTACTATGATGGCTAGGACCTGCCTAGATCAGTAGTTAAAATTGCCATCAGGCAACACTTAGCCAAAGCAGAAGAAAACTTAAAACCTGGGCTGGGTTGACTGCAACCACAGATGCTTAAAAATAAGCTATTAGGCTGTGTTCACACCTGAGTTTTAATCCAATTTGAGACCACTTTCCAAGTGAGAGAACATATCAGCAAAGTGAATAATCATTTTCTGTCCTCTTTAATCTAAAGATGGCTTTTCCAAGTCAGATAATGCAAAAAGAAAACAGCTTGAGATTTTGCTGATGTATTATCTCACTCTGAAAATGCACTGAAGCTGCATTAAAACTTAAGTGTGAATCCAGATTCATATCAGCAACAACAAAAAATAACGTCTAGAAAGAGCTTCTTAAATATACATCAGTGCGCCCCAACTGCCCAGACCTCTTCCAGATTACAAAAGCAATCACACAAAACCACAGTAATACATTCCTCATTCAAATCGCTTCTTTACAAACTTCAACTCAACAAAAATGAAGCAAGAGAAAAAATATAGCATAAAAATATAGGACAAGAACAAGAATGTAAGACTAAAGTGAAGCACAACACCCCTTAGCTACCCCTTCTTTTACCCCCCTCCACAAGCACACCCCTCAAACACGTAATTTTTTAACACATTAAAATCAAGCAAATAAGCAGGTAAATTGAAATATAAGCAATTAATTATTACAACAAATTCAAACACACAAGCAAGCAAGCAACTATTTTCAAGCTAGAAAGAGAGAGATATTGAGAATGAGATGAAGAAGAGAAGGACGGAACTTCTCTTAGCAAAGCTTCTCCCCAGCCATAAGCCAGCCAGGAAGAACAGAACACTTGTCAGCTGCTTTGAGTCCCCTAAAAAGGGGCAAGAGAAGCAGAGTAGAAAAGCCAACTCTTCTTTCTTCTCCTGGGCATTCTGAGGTGGAGGAAAAAACAGAATGCTTGTCAGCTGTCAAAGACCATTTTGCTGGCTTTTTACCCTTTAATAGTATATGTTAAATGCATTCTACTGTTAAAAAGTGAACACATATTGACAGATTTGAAACTGCTGTTTAGGTAAGAACTTTTAATCTTACAGTAGTAGTAGCAGGTTCAAATGGGGGCAGGCAGGAGCTCCCAGAATCAGCACTGGATTAAAAAATGCAAACATCTATAGGCAGCAGTCAAACAACAGGACAGTTGATCTTAGGGGACAATGAGGACAAACAAGATTTTTTGTTTGGACTTGAATGTGGACTTGGATCATCTTTCTTTTCAATCTCTTTGGCTTCAATCTGTTCATAAGGATCTTTTTCCTCTCCAGCCCTCAAATTTAGGCTTCTCAGGTGAGGGTAAGACTACCACCCTCTGTCCCCACCCCATCCATCCATCCATCCATCCATCCATCCATCCATCCATCCATCCATCCATCCATCCATCCATCCATCCATCCATCCCCCTTCTCCTCCTAGTAGAAAAGCCAACTGGGGGGGGGGGCATGGGCTAGTCATAGCTCTCCCTTCACAGCCCCACTTACCCTGCTATTCTCACCCATTTAAGGGGAGCTTTCATCCTGTGAGGTTAGTGGGGCTGTGAAAGCTCTGGAGAGAGCTAGGAAGGAAGGAAAGAAAGAGGGAAGGAGGGAGGGAGATAAAAGAGAGGGAAGGGGGAAGGAGGGAAGGAAGGAAGGAGGGAAAAACAGAAAGGGAAGGAGGGAAAGAGGGGAAGGAGGGGAGGGGAGGGGAGGGGAGGGAGGGGAGGGAAGAAGGGAAAGAGAGAAGGAAGGAAGGGAAGGAGAGAAAGGGAGAATGGGGCCTCGCTTGCAGCATTAAGGTGGAGCCAACCCTGCCGGCTCAACCTTAATGTCACAAGCGAGGCCCCAGGAAAGAGGGAAGGAAAGAAAGTGGGCTTTCCAGCCGGGCCGGCAGGGAACAGTTGCCTCCGTCGGCGCGCGGGCCTGTAGGCAGCCTCGCCGAAGCTGTGCCCAGGCCCGAGAGGCGGCGGCGGCGGCGGCGGCGGCAACTCTTCCCTGCCGGCCCGGCTGGAACAGTTGCCTCCGCCGGCGTGCGGGCCTGTAGGCAGCCTCGCCGAAGCTGTGCCCAGGCCCGAGAGGCGGCGGCGGCGGCGGCGGCGGCGGCGGCAACTCTTCCCTGCCGGCCCGGCTGGAACAGTTGCCGCCTCCGTCGGCGCGCGGGCCTGTAGGCAGCCTCGCCGAAGCTGTGCCCAGGCCCGAGCGGCGGCGGCGGTGGCAGAGGCGGCGGCAGCAACTCTTCCCTGCCGGCCCGGCTGGAACAGTTGCCTCCGCCGCCGCCTCTCGGGCCTGGGCACAGCTTCGGCGAGGCTGCCTACAGGCCCGAGCGGCGGCGGCGGCGGCGGCGGCAACTCTTCCCTGCCGGCCCGGCTGGAACAGTTGCCGCCGCCGCTGCCTCTCGGGCCTGGGCACAGCTTCGGCGAGGCTGCCTACAGGCCCGAGCGGCGGAGGCGGCGGCAGAGGCGGCGGCGGCAACTCTTCCCTGCCGGCCCGGCTGGAACAGTTGCCTCCGCTGGCGCGCGGGCCTGTAGGCAGCCTCGCCGAAGCTGTGCCCAGGCCCGAGCGGCGGCGGCGGCGGTGGCGGCGGCAGCAACTGTTCCCTGCCGGCCCGGCTGGCTAGTCAGACCAACTAGCCAGCCGGGCCGGCAGGGAACAGTTGCTGCCAGGAACAGCGACGGTTGGGCAAGGCAGGGAACAACGAGTTCCCCCCAGTGTCTTTCCCACCGCCCCAGAGGGCACACGCTGCGGCTGGGTGGGAGGAGGAAAGAAATAGCCAGGGCCCGGGAAGATGATGATGAATATAAGAGGGAGCCCCGTCCTTACCTTCTTTCCCTCCAAAACCAAAAGCGAAAATGGCGCCGTAGTTGGAAGGAGGCGCGAAAATGGCGCAGTAGTTGGAAGGAGGGGAGGGAGGGAGGGAGGGGGCGTGTCTGTTTACATTTCAGACCTCCTTATTGGCTTGGTGCGGCGCACCCAAATAGGCTGTAAATCTCCCGCTTCTTCCATTGAAGAATCGGGATATTTTTTAGGATTTTTCCTATTGGCCAGAAAAATTGTCTTTCTGGCTATCTTTTCTTAAACAAAATATGACTGCCCCCTAGCGTTGGGTGAGCGGCGCACACCGCGCACACATGGGCCAGCCTCCTCTGCTTGATTCTATATCTTAGAATCATCTAGGAAGTGTAGCAAACTAACAAGGATGCAGCAACATTCTGCCCATGAAAATGTAGACACTTTCATCAGTAAATATGCATAGTGTTTACAGGCTGCAAGCCTTGAACAGGTTCATTTGGCAGGAGAAGTAACAAATAATTGTACAAGTTGATGTGTGCCTTGGAGAGATATATCCCCTACTGCCAAACTAGGTCAGCCAAATTAGTCTAGATATTTTCATTACAAATTATCTTCAGATTAACAACTCTGCTGCCATTGCCCGCAATGTCACAATTAGACATTGAATGACAAATGGCTGAAGAGTCCCTCTTGGAGTAAAGGAATAGAAAGGAGTTATTTTGAATTCACAGGCAACGACCAGAGGGCAATTTATATCAAGATATGTGCAATTTATTTATTTATTTAGAAAATTTATATCCCACCCTTCACTGAATGGTCCCAGGGCATGTTACAATGGAATTAAAACATTCCATTTTTATTTATTATTTTATGTATTCATATTTTTAACCCACCATCACAGTACTGAGGGGGCTTAGAAAACACTGAAACAAAATTAAAATATGTGATAATAAAATAATTAGAAATGCTAATAATGAGTCTCCTTAGCCAGTAGTATTATCACTGAACGGACAGCTGGGTGGGCAACTGTAGGAAGGCGCTCTGTGAATTAGAAGTTTGGTTGAGCACTATATGTAAGTTTGTACTTGTTACAATTTTGTGCTAATCCAGCATTATCTCTACTCTCAATTCAAATGGATCAGAACATTTGGGCCTGCCTGATTCACTGCCCAGTATTATTGGCTGGACCCTGAAATATTCATGTTGACAGTATTCTGCCATAATTAGTCACAAGGAAGTTCAAACCTTCCCAATTCTCCACCATGCCTTCCATCATGCTTCTGAAAACTGACCAATGAGACCTGGTCTGGAACTTACCTGTAACTTGGGATGCTTCTTCAAACTGACCACTGACCTGCTTAATTGGCAAACTGGGGACCTTTGCCTGCTTTAGAAGGGCCAAGAGCGTGGCCATTAATCTCTTCTGTCTTCAGATTTAAGTTATCATATTAATTGGTTTCTGTAGCTGCTTCTAACAGGTACCCTGTTTTAAATTGGTAATTCAATTTATTGCGGAATAAATAGTGATGTTTGGAGGCAGCCTGAGTTGGTCTTATTGCCAGCATATCTCCCACTTGTCTGCACTGTAACTTGTATTTGAAGTCCTATCTATATTATGACCTTATGAACACCTGTAAATCTCTTCAAAAATAAAAATGTTAACAACTGGAACACAATACTAATGCTACAAAGAAAAGACTTGTTATACAGGGTTAATTTGGGCAGCAGCAGCAGCAGTCTGTTGAAGCAATTAAAGAATGAACAGGTTTATGAAGCAATTATTTTAATTGAAGCACATACAGAATAGCTGACAGTCCCAGGGTGCAATTGTTTGGAGGCCATGATGGTAGCTGCACTATCCACAACTTTTTTTCCTGTCTGATTGCTTTAGGGTCAAGCTCTAAGAAAGTTTCTAGTAACTTTGTTACAATAAATGTACAGATCACTATGAATAAGCTTTTCTAGAAAGAACTGAGGAAATCTACTCTCTACAAATTAAATGAGGTCACAGAGTTGGTTCATCTGAACCGAGAACAATGTGTCACTGTCTGCTTCATTTACAAATGAGAGTGGAGAAGCATGAATTGGACATGGCATAATAGTATTATTTATGAAAGATTATAGTCTGTCTAGGGAAGTGCAGGGCTTTCTTACTGCACTCTGCAGCTAATGACTTTCTTCATTATAATCAGAAGCATGCTTATTTTAACATCACATCTTACTTTCTGTCCTGGTCAGTTCCATTCTAAATGGACTTAACTAAATACTAAAGAGAGAAAACAGAAGCCAAAACCCACCAGGAGCCTTTAAGCTAACCTCATTGACACTGATCTTGGAAAATGAGTGGTGACATTTATTCACATTTTGCTTTACAAACAGTTCTCTTTCCTGCTTCCCAATGGAATGTATACTGAGCTTCCAAGTGATGGTAAAAGATGCTAATTAGCAGTGAAACAAGAGTAGGCAAGGGACCAATCTAACTGTTGGTTCACATTAAGATCTCTCCTTTGTGCCTTCCAAACTCTTTCTATTGCCTCAACAAATCATAGCTTTTAAAAAACGTTTGTTATTGCTGTTCATAAGGGTTTGGGCATACCATATAAAACGTGATGCCATCGAGTGCTACTGATTTTGGTGAAACATTTTTCCACAATAGGCTTGTTCTCATTCAAGGAGTAAAACACAATATACAAGGCAATTTACAACGCTATGTAAAACGCGTTAAAAGAAAGCAAAGGAGCATCTGGCAATCACATTCAACACTGATTTTGTGTCCCCACACTTAAAACACTTAAAAGTCTTCCAAAAACGTAGGACACAACTATTTTGGTTTCTGAAAGCAGTGGCATGGCTGAGAGGGTCTCTCAGCAGATCTGAATGCATACCTTTCCTTCATTTCCTTATTTTTTCTATATGCCTTCAAGACTTATCACTGTTTTAAAAAATAACCTAATTAGTCTGGAGAAGAGAGAATTAAGAGTTGGTGAAAAGCCAAATTGGAATGGCTGCGTTCATACATGCTTCTACAATAGTCACAAGCTGGAGTGGAAGATTAGCTCCTTTGCACATACTGTAAAAGCCAGTGACTTCTTTAGAGACACCCCTTAAGGTGTCTTACCAGCATCTGACATGTGACACACTAAAGAGAGCATCAAGAGCTACTATGAAGATCTTCCACCGGAATTTGTGAAGGCCTTATTTGTTTCATTTCCATTGTTAGCTGTTCGATAAATATTTCATTCATTTCTGTGAAGAATGAGAGTTAACAGCTTGTTAGGAAGAAAATACATATCAAACGAATTGTTTTCACAGTCAAGAGAGGGAATGGTTTTCACCTCCTAGCACTTGAATCACAGCATTGGAAGAGCACTTTCTGCTTCCTTCTGAAAAGTTTGCCACAAATGTCTTACCATGACTTTCCAAACAGCCGAGTTTGTGACTATAGCTGGTCAAGAGAGTTTGTGTGGGTTCCCATAACTGCTGAGTTGGCAGCATAGGTGGGAAAAGGCACTGAAGACAAAATTATTATTTCCATGTCCTGTGTATCCCTTCTGACCCTCTTTTCACACATATCTTTAGTATCTTGGAGCCAGAGCAGGGTGCTGGGTTTCTAATGGTGTAGGAGCAGGATGGTCTGCACTGGGTCTATTGGCTTCACCAACTTAAAAACTGGTGCTGGAGCTTCTGCAGTTGCGGGGGGGGGGGGGGCTCTTTCACAACACACCCTGTTATGCCACTGAAAAGAATGTGAATGCTTTCTGAAATCAAGGGAGCAATTTGTACTTGGCCCAATAGTTCACATAGGGAATGCTCTCAGATGGAGCATCTGCACTTGAAAGAGCTGTTTTGTAATCAGAAATGGCTCCTTCCATATGGGAACATTCTTTTCATGAACTACAGGTGGTGCAGGCTTAACTGCACCATGTGTGTACTTACCTTGCCCTAGCGCTGCAGCTGGTAAGGCTCCAGACACATCCTCCACACTTTTCCAGGTGCGGGAGGGGCACATGATGTGTTGCACAGGGTTACACTTGGCCTCATAGTTTACAATAGGTGAACATCTGGGCAGGTGCATCTGCACTTGCAGGAGGCATTTACAGCCTAGAAACGCCTCCTGCCTGTCCAGAAACACCCCCTGACCTATCAGAAACTAGCACTACACACAAATCGTGCATCACACGCAAACTAACCCTTACCAGACACTTACCTGATGTGTCCAGCTGTGATCATTTGAGGTGCCACACAAGCACGCTAGCACCTAAGATAACCCCAAATGCGACTGCACACACACACAGCATCATCATTGCTGTGAGGATGCCGGTGCTGGTGTAGTCGCATAGGGCTCTGCAGTTAATATGGCAGTGCCCTGCCAGGGACTGGCCACGTGCCTCAACGAAGATAAGTTTCCAGGCATGTGGGGATTAGTCTAACGTGTAGTAGCATTACCAAGTGCAAATGCTAGTGCACATTAGTTTGTCCTTCACTTTTCTTGTCCTATGGACAGGAAGCAAAATGCAGAAACGCCCCAATACAGAGACTGTGTAGAAAGGGCCCAAATCATATATACTTTTCTGTTTTTGTTTTCCTTATCTATGCATTCTTCCACCGCTCTTCTAAGCACAGTAAGTGATATTTATTTAAATGGGAGAATAAAACATGCACTGAAATTTCTAACTAAAAAACCCTACATGTTGACTGGATTTTGGTCAAATATTCAAATGGTTAATATGATGGTGTCTTGTCATGTAAAGTCAGCTATTCATGAAGACCTTTCCTGAGCTAATAATTAGATTAAAATTACATTGCCAAAGCCATTTCACTTATTAATATACGGAATTTAATTTTTTCTGCTTGAAATCCATCAGTTCCAGAACACAGTTCTTATACACCTTTGTGACAGTAAAATTAAAGACACGGAAAATTGCAGCAACTTTACTTCTTGCTACATGAAAGACTGCCATAATTCACCAACGAGACAGCTTTGCAATCCATTTACAGCGAGCTACATTGCTAATGGGTTATTGTTTCAGAAAGTAGTGTGACCATAAGGAAGGCTGCATCTCCTTTGTTTCATATTTCAAGAGAGACGAGGAAGGTGGTGGTGGGGAGAACCAAGAAATTTATACTACGTTAACTAAAATTATTATTTCACTTCTCTGTCTATACAGGCCACTTAGCTTTATATCTGAGCCCTTGTGCAACAAAATCACATCATTTCCTGGGAAATGTGCTTTAAATGTTCCTCACTTTAACAGAGAGATATTTCATGGGGTTTTTAATGACTATTCAGAAGAGCACTACTGATTTTATCAAGCACACAATTTTACAGGTGCTCTAGAAAGCTAGTATATAGGGACGTGCACAAATATTTGAGATATTTGTTATTTGATCAAATTGGGACAAATTTGGACATTTGTATGTGTACAGATATGTGTGCGTCACATACATATCTGTACAAATCTTATTCATATCGTACACATCCATACAGCGAGCCAAGTGCACCTGTGTGTGCTGGCCGCTCTCTGATTAGGTAGCTACAGCTAGCCAATCAGAGCAAACCAATCAGATAGCTATGACTAGCTAGCTGATTGGCTTTCTCTGATTGGCTAGCTGTAGCCAGCCAATCAGAGTGGCTGGCATGTGCAGGCACACTCGGCTCGCCATTAAGGGATCTGGGAAGGATGAGGTACGTACCCCGCGCATGCATGTCCCTGCCCTGGGAGGGTGGGTGCTGGGGGGGTTCCTGCAGGCCCTAGGGGACCCAATCCGGTCCCCTGGAACCCACAGGAACCCAGGGAAGGGACTGGACCCAAGGACAGACAGGCCTGGGAGTTGGGTCCCACCCCCATGCTGGCCTTTCCAGGCTAGGACATGCAGGGACACTTTCTGCATTCGCACGTAGGCAGGTAGGAATGCACAGAGATGTGTTCCTTACCTGCCCATGTGTGAATGGGGAAAGTGTCCCTGCGTGTCTTAGCCTAAGTGGACTACAGCCATTCTGCTGTAGCGCGAAAAGGCCTCAGGGTTTTGAACCCAAACTGATGCCTAACCCAGTTTACTAGTAGATTTCAATAACAAGGTCTGATAGTG
The DNA here is from genome assembly GCA_023333525.1 of Aspidoscelis tigris stejnegeri. NCBI lineage: Eukaryota > Metazoa > Chordata > Lepidosauria > Squamata > Teiidae > Aspidoscelis > Aspidoscelis tigris. The sequence goes on along the minus strand of JALMGA010000003.1, from coordinate 89,437,963 downwards.
GGAGGGCCAGCATCCCAGAACATGGAGGTGTGTGGTCTGGCCTTACCCACACTAAAGCTAGCCTGGTGAGGGATAGCCCACACTGTGTGAGAGTTGCCTGATGCTTAAACTTCATGAACATACCATTGCTCCATACAGAATGTTCTACTTACCCTTGAAATTATGACATGAAAAAAGTGACACGGGGTGGGGAGGTTGGAGGAGGAGGAGAGTTGGCTTTTCTACCCCACTATTCTCACCCATTTAACAGGACCCAAAGCGGTTGCCAAAGCTTTCTAGTCTTTTCCCCACAACAGACATCCTGGGAGGTGGGTGGGGCTGTGAAAGTTCAGAAGAGAGCTGAGAGTAGCTCATGGTTACCCAGATGACTTCATGGAGGAGTGCAGAATCAAACCTGGTATTTCCAGATAAGAGTCCAGCTCCTGAACCACTAGACCAAACTAGTTTAGATTCACATTTAAGTTTTAATCCAGTCTACTTTGAGCATGAGACAACACATCTACAAAGTGACAAGCTGTTTTCTTTTGGCATTTTCTGACTCAAAAAATCCACTTTTGAGTTAAAGTGGAAGGAAAATGACTAGCCAGCTTGCAGATGTGTCCTTGTTCTTTCACTCTGAAAGTGTACTGAAACTGGATTAGAACTTTGGTGTGAGCACAGCCCTAGAGGGTCATTGGTCTATGAAATATACTACTAGAAGAGGTGGTGACAGCAATCAGCCTGGATAGTTTTAAGAAAGGATTAAATAAATTAATGGAAGACAGCTCTATCAATAGCTACTAGGTACTGCCTCCAGGTTGGAGAGACAGTCGGAATGCATCTAAAGGCCATTTGCAGGAATTCAAGAACATTAAAGCTTTTGCCTTTGTCTTCTCTTTGAGAATGCCCAGAAGCAATTGGTGAGTCACTGTGTGAGATGGGATGCTGGACTAGTTGGGTGGTGGGCTCCTCTTATATTCCTATGTTCTAACATCTGTCCATAATAAATAGCTAATATGACCTACACTGACTGGCAGTGGGATCCAAATTTTAGGTCTGGACTTTTGCACTGCACCCTGGACATGCCAAGAACTGGACTTGTAGTTTTCTGCATGCACAATAAACATTCTGCTTCTGAGCCATTCAGGTGTGTCTGCTGTGGAGCTACACCATGTACTAGGGTGGAAGCCACATGTCAGAAGCTTGTATTCCTCCCCATTTTAAAAATGCCAGGCAGACAACAAATGTACCAGCAGACTGCCAAAAATAGTGGGTGGGCTATGTTTAGCTTGTTAACCCAAAACAATACAGATTAACAATGGGATACGTGGGAAATACAAGAGAGTTTGCCTGGTAACTTAAATATATGTTATGTTAAAAGAGTGAAGTATTCTGAACTTGCTATTTCTTCAGTCCTAGTAGCTAATTATTTAGGATGTCCCCACAAAAAAATAGTTTCAAAAATTTAAGTACTTCAGCAATATTTATTATTACTTTTTATATTTTGTTAACAGAGGTGTATTGACTAACCTTGGCCCTATGGCTGTAAAGGAGTCCAATACATATTAGCTCCAGCTAGGATGACAAGTTTATTGATTTACCTATGGCATTGATATTCTACTTCTCCTTTAAAGAACCACAGGTTATACACACAGTTATAGCAACCTGTGGTGTAGATGAGCCTGAATGGCAGCATCCAGACCAGCTTGAATCCAGCGACTCCAAATTTCTAATATTATACTGTGCTGTCTGTCTAATGGTTAGTAATATTGGAAACTGTATGTGGAAGGCCACAATATGTGGAAACATATGTGGAAGACCACAGATTCCCCATCCTGGAGATTTATTTTTTTTTTTTTTTTGTGTGTGTGGATAATAAAGATCTTTGCAGTGCTCTCCAAATATTTTATGAAACTGAACATTGTTTACCCATCAAACAAGGTGATTTTTCTTTTTAAATTTAAATTAGTATCTTCATTGCAAGTACATGCATTTTATTCTTGCAGAATGAAAGGGAGGGTGGGGAAACGTCTCAAGGTTCACTATGTATATTCAAATAACGCATGGTAAATGTGGCACACCCAGCATTTTCATTGCATAGCTTAAAGCCTTTCCCACCTTTCCCACCTGGGAACCTGGGAATGATTTCACATTTCCCTTCCCGTCTCCTGGATAGGAAAGGAGTGTAATCACTCAATGTTGGCTAGCGCTCACACTTGCGAGCACTAGTCACTTACAGACTAAGCCCAGTGCAATCGATCATTCACCTGTGACTGATCCCAGGGCTGGTCTTCTTCTGGGCACCGCCATTTTGGTTGTGGTGCCGTCCATGACTGCACATGCGTCCATGCCATTACCATGATGATGCTGATGCTCTATGCAGGCACAGGCATGTCTATGATCGTCCGAAGTGTCAGTGCACTTGCAATGGCACTTCGGACGACCCCAGAGTAACATAAAAGACCTGGATGCTCCCCACTGGATGTTTCTGTTAAGCAATTGTTAAAGATTAGTAACAGCCTCCTCAAGGTGTGCATGCTCTTCCCCAGAAGTTCCCTAATCCTGCACTACAGGATGTGCACGCCGTGGCCCTGCCAGTCCCAGCAGCCCTGCCGGCCCCAGAATCGCACCGGTGACAATGAGGTAAGGCGGAGGGCATGGGCGCGGGACTCTCGGCGGGGTGGGGGTGGGAGTAGGACTCGCCTTCCCCTGGCCAGGGAACGGCTGATCGCCGGTTCTCTTGCCGGTTCTCTTGCCAGAGGGAAGGTAGGGAAGCCAGCCGCCACACTTGCCAACCTGGCATGCGCTGTCAGGGCTGGTTTGGGATGGGTGCTGGTACATTTCCCCATCTGGCCCTGCCGCCACTGTCCTGCGCGTGTGTGTACGCACGGGGCCTCTGAGAATCTGACCCTCTATGGGTCAGATTCCTTTTTAAAACGTTCCGCTTGAAAACGGATCTTTGAGATCCGTTTTCCGGTGGCACGTGCGGAAAGGCCCTCAGAGACAGCTAAGTGGTGGTTCACAGATGGGATTATTCACCTGTCAGCCTGCTCCTCCTCACTCATGGACTTTCCAGGCAGAACAGAGGTGGAATGAAAACATGAGTGCCATGCACTGCCATCTCTAAGGCAGTGGTGCTTTGGTGTTGTCTCCCTCCCCCCCTCCCCGCCCGCCCATGTGTGGAAGCAGCCAGAATTACATTCACTTGTTTCAATGTATACCAGATGTGTAATCTCTGTCATCTGGATGTAGTTTAAGGCTCTTTTTGCACTGGGCCTTATTCCGCTTTATATCCCAAGATAGAAACCTGCCATTTGGAGCTGGTGCAGACTACAGCAGACTTTACCTGGTGTCTCCTATGATCTGCACTAGCATGTGGACAACACCTCTGTTCTCAGGGTGTGCACAAATGTTTTTGTTTTTTTTGCATTCACATTCGAGTCGAATTGAATGTCAAAACATTTTATTCAATTTGAATGTTTAAAATCCGAACGCTAAAAAAACCATTTCGAATACATTACATTCAGATCTATTTGCTTGAATGTTAGATTTGTATTTAAAGATACTAATGTTGACAACATTCGTATGTGTTATACGTAGCTGTATGCATCCCGTTTTATCCCGCATGCATCCCGTTTTCATCCTGTATTATAAGTGCAAATGTGTACAGATGTGATTCAGATCATTCAAATGAATGTTTTGGAACAATTCAAAATCTGTTCAAATGTCTAAATTCAAAAGTAAAGACATTTGATTCGAGTTTGAATGTCCACATCTGAACAAATTCGTTCAGATTTTGAATGTTTAGAATATTTGCGCACATCCCTACTCTGTTCCAGAAAAATCAAGAATAAGACCCAGTGCAGAAAAGCCTGGCTCATAGCTTTAATTTGGGCTTCTTTATCCTGAGTTAGTAATTTAGAACCCTTTTAACTATGAGTACCGTAGCATAAAATAAAGAAAGCAGACAAAAAAAGTGCATTCATTATATCTAGGCCATTCCAAATGATATTCATCAGCATTTCTGTTCTATAAAGAAGATACCAGTTCAAAAGAAGAAGAAGAGTTGGCTTTTCTACCCCGCCTTTCTCACCCATTCAAGGGGACTCAAAGTGGCTGACGAAAGGAGAATAGATCAACAATTTTTCCAACACTGAATAAAACTTTGGGGTTTTTTTTCTACAAACCCACCATGGTGCATCAATATTTCTTAAAGTAAGATAAGATCCAAAAGCCTCATTATTATTATTATTATTTAAGATAATTGTAACACCATCTTATGCTTCCTTTTTTCAGGGCTAAATTTATTTTATAATTAATTTATTTACTACATTTCTATATCTGCCCAATAAATAATAGTTCTCAGAGCAGTTTACAACCCAAAAATATAACATTAGGGATGGGTGAAAACTGTTTGTCACCTTTGCAATTCATACAAATTGAGAATGCCTGAAATTTCACATTCAAATCAAATATCGCTATATTAGAAAGACTGACAGGCAAAGCAAAAGTTTTTGTTCCTTTGTTTGAAGATTTCTTAAATTCAGAGCAGCTTCCCAGTCACCCCCAGAGCAGATGTGCAACACATTCACATTGGATTTGCAGGTGCAACTGATAGTGGCAGGGATTCGAAGAGAATTGGAAGCGAATTCAAATCCTAGCACATTCACCATTTGCGTGAATGCAAATTTCTCTCCCATTCACTTCAATGTGAAGCACACAGGGGAAAAAGTTGTGCATACCCCTATATAATTAAAACTCTGTAATCAGAATAGCATAAGAACAATTCTAAAACCGTATTGAATCCTATCAGATAGAATCTGTGTGGCATGCAAATGGCCCTGGGAAAAAGCCAAAGGGCACCTACAACACACCACTCTATCATCAGGCCTGCAGCTTACTTTCAAGAGGTGACAAGTGTCCTTGGAGGTGTTGTAGCCATGTGCTTCCAGAATCCTTCACTTTGAGTATTGTGCTAAGCCAAGGCAGAACTCTGCCACGGTACAAACACCTTTGGACTATTGGTATCTAGGCTGGACGTACAAGAGTCATCATCATGAAATGTGTGCAATTCTGTACCAGGCCATATTAAAAGATATAAAATATACTTTTAAAAGACTTTTAAACAACCTCTCCACAGCAACAAATGTTCACCACTGATTCACTGCAACCATGCTGATTTTCTAGGACCCCATCTGACCTTAACCCCTTCTCACCCAGAAAGTGATATTCTCACATTTGTGGTAGGAGCAGATATATAGAGACCTAGGGGCAAAGTTTGCTGATATTTTTATGCCCCTAAGTATATGCCTCAACATACCCTCAGTGGCTCAAAAAATCTCCCAGTTTGTAAGCAGGAGTTATGTTCTCCTAACACAGAGTCATTTTCAGCACCCAGATATACTGAAGCCAGGCTTCTCTATGTCAAACATAAAGAAGCGTCCCTTTCACAGACCCACGCTGGTATTCAAATAATCTTTTGTTATTTACGGTCTTCTTGTGTACCATCTGAGAGTTCTGGCTGTAGAGAATTATATGGGAAGTATTTTAAGCTTGACTCATATTTCATCCTTCCATCGACTCTGTGAGGGGAAAAGGAGGGGGAAGGAAGAATGTTAAAAATATTAATAAGTGAATTCAGTTGCCATGGGAACCAATTGTCTCAGGTGCTCTGTTCACATACCATTATTAACCCTCTAGTTCATATTTATTATTCAAGAGAAATAATTGACTGGAGGGATGGGGCGGGGGGATAGAGAAAGAAAATTGGTTGTCACTATGAGGACAAGCCACTCAGCTGAATTTGACTCATTTGCATGCAATGAAAATGAATTTAGAAGGATGGATCATAGGCACTCCTAAATTGATTTGCATTTCAGTTGCTGCTGTTTTTCTCTGCCAGCAGTATTAAATATATGGGAGGAAGACAAGGACAGCAACAATGGAAACAACCATAGCCCCAAAGCGACAATACAGTTTTCAGGAAAAAAGTCAGGCTACATCCAGATGTTGGATACTTTTCTGCTATATTTGGATATTCTGGAATAAAGCATGGATACTGTGGAATTTCCATGCTTTATTCCAGAATATCCAAAAAAGGTGGAATAAATATCCAATGTCTGGATGCAGCCTCAGATAAGAATGTAGTGAATGTCTAAAGAGCTTTTTTTTAAAAGTCTGAATGTTGAGGACAGAAAAATAGGGAAAACAAATACTAACATTACAATAGAAAAGTTATAGCAGGTTCTGTCTGAGGCCTCCTTTAATCCGCTCCTTTAATCCGGATCTAAGAAGGTCTAGATCTAAGGAATGGTTACTTCCCTTAATCTGGATCTAGTAGATCTGGCTTAAGGGAAGTACCCAATGTGTTTCCATGGGTGGTCTAGCACCCAATAGCAATGGGTGCTAGGCTCCCTGCTGTGGAAACACCAGAGCGCCCATTTGCAAATCCAAATTGACCCACAAGGGGTCTGCCTGTCACCCCAGGTGTTTTGGGGGGCAGGGGGTGCAATCTCCGAAGTCCCTCCGAAGTTGCCTTCGGAGGTTAGCAAAAGCTCCGAAGTCCCTCCGACTTAATTAGCTCTTTGTGACCATTTATGGGGTCTACAGAAAATCTGGATAAAAGGCCAGAAAGTACCCATTTGATCTGGATTTCTCCAGTGGCAGTGGAAACAATCAGGTCCCAAATGGGTGCCATGGTGGAAATGGGGTCATCCTGCTCACACCCAAATGGGTCCTTAATCGGTGCAAAAATGGGTACTTTCTGCCAGTGGAAAAACACCCTTGGTGCACTACCTTCCCTTCTGTTGCTATCCTGAAAAAAAGGGGAACTCTGAACAATATTATTTCTGAACGATAAAGATAACGTTGCATTGATTCTAAAACAGAGGTGACACATGTATATAGTTCCACCTAGCATAGGAAAGGCAATGCTTGCCAGGAGCATCTCAAAAAAACTCTGACCTACTTTCACTTTTGGAGGGTCCAACTCAAAGCTGACCCCTGATTACTCCTGATTACTCCCTCTGTATCTTGGTATTCTAAGATACGTCTGTGAGCTCATATTCTGTTTATTGCATTTATCTAGTTCATGTGTATTAATAAACACCTTCTTCTGCAAAAGTACCCAGTTTGTGTGCAGGTTGTGAAATAATGGGGTGAAACTTTGAGTAATGTAGTTAAGTTATTTAGGAAACTGCAATGTCTTAAAGAATGGTATGGAAAAGGCACCTGATCCAGAACAGGGGCACAACACTATTAAATAGGGACTGGAATTCTGAACACGTGGTACCTTGCCAACTTCATTAGCCTCTAGTCTATTTTTAAGCCCAATTAAAATGCTGTTTATAACCTTTAAAGTTCTCAACCGTTAGCGGTCAGTATTTATTTATTTGCATTTTTATCCTGCCCTATACCCAAAGATCTCAGGGTGGGTAACAACAATAAAAACAGGTCATAAAATGAAGACACAAAAACCACAACAGTGTCCGGTAGTGGGAGAAGGAACCTATTTCCTTACTTAAAGGCCATAGGAAACAGTACTATGTGTACCCACAGTCCAGTTAGGGAGGTGTATAAATAAAATAGATTATATTAACTACAAAAATAATGATAAAATAATTTGCACATGAAATAAAATGAGCCCAGTTTTACAATATTGAAAATACATCCCTAAAACAAACATACATGCGTAATTTATGTTGATCATAAATAGAAGTTTCATTTGTTTCAGCATCAGAGAGTCTTATATATAGGACACTGTCTGGCTCACAGTAAAATCTTTTACGCAGTCATTTTTGCTAGTAAAAAGCCTTTCAATAAGATTCAAAATAAGCTTCACATCTTACTTTGAGGAATATGGTAGGAATTCAGATTCCTCTTTCTTTGAGGAGACCTGGTTCAACCCTGGCTTCTTTATGCAATCTGTCTCACAAAGAACACAACACATCTGTCCTTCCAAAGTCAAAACCTCAGGACTGATCGTCTGCTTCTTTTGGTAGAAGATAAAATATTTCAAAGTACCTTAATGGTTACTATTTGAGAGAATAACATCCTTTGTACATCCCTCGAAAAATTCCAGTTGACAAAACATGTATAAAACATGTTTCTCCCTCCTTTTTGTTGGTTTCCATACAAAAGATTAGACATGATCCAGCCAATGAATAACTTTCAAAAGTTAAAGGAGCATGATCCACACAAGAAGCTGTGAAGTAGCATTTGCGCGTCACATCAGATGATTCCTCACACCGGAAGTGATGTGAATGTTTGTGGTGCTGGACATCCAAGGTAAGCTTGGGGAAAAGATTGGGATGTGTGTGGGTACACAATTTCATGTACCACTGGTACTTGACGATAGGATAACATGTGGTAACGCAGTTGTACTTTGACAGATGTTAACCTATCGCAGCGTTTCCCAAATTTTTGACATATGTGTACTTCTTCTATAATTTCCATAAGGCTGAGTACCCCTTATAAAATACATATGTTTTTTAAAAAAACAAAATATATTTATTTTTTCTGTTTTTGGTACATACACGCATACCCCCACCAAAATCTTCCCGTACCCCCAGGGATATGTATACCACTGCCCTAACCCTAACTCTAACCCAAACCTTAAACTTAACTTTAACCCTAACCCTAACGCTTACCCTAATGCTGAAACTAACGCTAAGGCTGACCCTAACCCTAACGCTAACCCTAGCGCTAATCCAAACCCTTACGGTAAACCTAATCCTAACCCTAGCCCTAACCCTAACCCTATCCCTATCCCTATCCCTAACCCTGACCCTGATCCTAACCCAAACACTAACCTTAACCCTAACCCTAACCCTGATTTTAACCCTAACCCTAACCCAACCTTAAGACTAGCCCTAACCCTAACCCTAACCATAATGCTAACCCTAACCCTAACACTAACTCCAAACATAACCTAACCCTCACCCTCACGCTCATGCTCATTCTAACCCTATCCTTACCCCTACCCCTACCCCTACCCCTAACGCTATTGCGATTGCTAATGCTAAAGCTAACCCTAACCCTAACCTTAACCCTTACCCTAACCGGAACCTTAACCCTAACACAAACCTAACACTAAACCTAAGCCAAACCTAAACACTAGCCCTAACCCTAACCCTAACCCTACCCTTAACCCAAACCTTAACCCTAACCCTTACTCTAACCCTAACCCTAACTCAAACCTTAACCTTAACTCTTACTCTAACCCCAAACCTAACCATATCCCAAACCTTAACCTTAACCCTAACTCTAACCCTAACCCTAAACAAACCCTAACCCTAGTGCTAATTGTAACCCTTACAGTCAACCTAACCCTAACCCTAACACAAACCTAAACCCTAGTGTTAACCCAAACCCTTACGGAAACCCTAACTAGCACCCTAACCCTAATCTAAACCTTAACCCTAACCCTAACCCAATCCCAAAATATAACCCTAACCCTAACCCTAGCCCTAATCCTAATCCTAAACCTAACCCAAACCCAAACCCAAACCCTAACCTTAACCCTAACCCTAACCCTAACCCGAACCCGAACCCTAATTCCAACTTTAACCCTAACCCTAACCCTGACCCAAACCTTAACACAAGGGCTAACCCTAACCATTACGGTAACCCTAAGTCTCTCCCTAACCCTAACCCTAATCTAAACCTTAACCTTAACCCTAACCGAACCATAATCATAACCGTAACTGTAACTCTAACCTAAACCTAACACTTACACTAACCTTAACCCGAACCCGAAGCCTTAGCCTAACTCCAAATATAACCTAACCCTGACCCTGACCCTGACCCTGACCCTGACCCTAACCCTCAACCTCACCCTCACCCTACCCTCACCCTAACCCAAACCTTAACCCTAGCGCTAATACCAAACCTTACTATAACCATAATGCTAACCCTAACCCTAACAGTAACACTAACTCCAAACATAACCTAACCCTAACCCTAACCCTTACCCTAGCTCTAACCCTAATGCTAATGCTAACCCTACCCGTCCCCGTCCCCCCTAGCTTTACCCCTACCCCTAACCCAAACCCAAAATGTAACACTAACCCTAAATCTAACATTAACCCTAACCAAACCTTAACACTAGTGCTAACCCTAAACCTTACCGTAACCATAATGCTAACACTAACACTAACACTAACTCCAAACATACCCTAGCCCTAACCCTAACCCTAGCTCTAAACCTAGCCCTAGCCCTAACCCTAACCTTAACCCTAAACCAAACCTTAACCCTAGCGCTAACCCTAACCCTTACCGTAACCATAACGCTAACCCTAACCCTAACCCTAACTCCAAAGATAACCTAACCCTAACCCTAACCCTTAACCCTAACCCTTACCCTAACCTTAAACTTAACCCTAACCCTAACCGTAACTCTAACTTTAACGGTACCCCTAACCCAAACCTTAATCCCAGTGCAAACCCTAACCCTTGCCATAACCATAATGCTAACCGCAACCCAAACACTAACTCCAAACCTAACCTAACCCTAACCCTAACCCATACTCTAAACTTAACCTTAACCCTAACCCTAACTATAACTTTAACCCAAACCCTAACCCAAACCTTAATCCTAGCATTAGCCCTAACCCTTACCGTAACCATAATGCTAACCCTAACCCTAACACCAAACCCTAACCCTAACCCTAATCTAAACCTTAAACCTAAACCAAACCCTATACCAAAAAATAACCCTAGTCCTAACCATAAAACTACCCCTACCCCTACCCCTACCAGTACCACTACCTCTACCCCTACCCCTACCCCTACCCTAAACCAAACCCTAACCTTAACCTTAACCCTAAGTCTAACTTTAACCCTAACCCAAACCTGAACCCTACCGCTAACCCTAACCCTTACCGTAACCATAATGCTAACACTAACACTAACACTAACTCCAAACATAACGTACCCTAACCCTAACCCTAACCCTAAATGTACCTTTAACTGTAACCCTAACCCAAACCTTAACCCTAGCGCTAACCCTAACACTTACCGTAACCATAATGCTAACCCTAACCCTAACTCCAAACATAACCTAACCCTAACCCTAACCCTAACCCTAACCCAAACCTTAACCTTAACCTTAACCCTAACTCTAACTCTAACCCTAACCCAAATCTTAACACTAGCGCTAACCCTAACCCTTACTGTAAGCATAATGCTAACCCTAACCCTAAACCTAAACCTAACTCCAAACATAACATAACACTAACACTAACACTAATCTAAACCTTAACCCTAACCCAAACCCTATCCGAAAGTATAACCCTAGCCCTAGCCCTAACCCTAACCCTAACCCTATCACAAACCGTAACCATAACCCTAAACGTAACTGTAACCCTAAACGTAACCCTAACCCTAAAGGTAACCCTAACCCTAACTGTAACTGTAACTTTAACCCTAACGCTAACCCAAACCTTAACCCTAGCGCTAAACGTAACCCTTACCATAAACATAATGCTAACGGCAACCCTAACAGTAACTCCAAACCTATCCTAACCCTAACCCTAATACTAACGGTAACCCTAACCCTAACCGTAACCCAAAACGTAACCTTAATCTTAACCCTAACCCTAACTCTAACTTTAACCCTAACCCTAACCCTAACCTTAACCCTAGCGCTAAGCCTAAACCTTACCGTAACCATAATGCTAACACTAACACTAACACTAACTCCAAACATAACGTACCCTAACCCTAACCCTAACCCTAAATGTACCTTTAACTGTAACCCTAACCCAAACCTTAACCCTAGCGCTAACCCTAACACTTACCGTAACCATAATGCTAACCCTAACCCTAACTCCAAACATAACCTAACCCTAACCCTAACCCTAACCCTAACCCAAACCTTAACCCTAACTCTAACTCTAACCCTAACCCAAATCTTAACACTAGCGCTAACCCTAACCCTTACTGTAAGCATAATGCTAACCCTAACCCTAACCCTAACCCTAACTCCAAACATAACATAACACTAACACTAACACTAATCTAAACCTTAACCCTAACCCAAACACTATCCGAAAGTATAACCCTAGCCCTAGCCCTAACCCTAACCCTAACCCTATCACAAACCGTAACCATAACCCTAAACGTAACTGTAACCCTAAACGTAACCCTAACCCTAAAGGTAACCCTAACCCTAACTGTAACTGTAACTTTAACCCTAACGCTAACCCAAACCTTAACCCTAGCGCTAAATGTAACCCTTACCATAAACATAATGCTAACGGCAACCCTAACAGTAACTCCAAACCTATCCTAACCCTAACCCTAATACTAACGGTAACCCTAACCCTAACCGTAACCCAAAACGTAACCTTAATCTTAACCCTAACCCTAACTCTAACTTTAACCCTAACCCTAACCTTAACCCTAGCGCTAAGCCTAAACCTTACCGTAACCATAATGCTAACCTTAACCCTAACCCTAACTCCAAATCTAACGTAACCCTAACCCTAACCCTAACCCTATCCCAAACCCTAAACCTAACCGTAACCCTAACCCAAACCCTAACTTTAACCCTAACCCTAATTCAAACTTTAACCATAATGCTAAACCTAACCCAAACCTTAACCCTAGCGCTAACCCTAACCCTTACCATAACCATAATGCTAACCCTAACCCTAACCCTAACTCCAAACATAACCTAACCCTAACCCTAACCCTAATCTAAAACTTAACCCTAACCCTAACCCTATCCCAATCCGTAACCCTAACCCTAACCCTAACCCTAACTGTAACTCTTAACTCTAACTCTAACTTTAACACTAACCCTAACCCAAAACTTAACCCTAGCGCTAAACCTAACCCTTACCATAACCATAATGCTAACCATAACCCTAACACTAAACCTATCCTAACCCTAACCCTAATCTTAACCCTAACCGTAACCCTAACTCTAACTTTAACACTAACCCTAACCCAAACCTTAACCCTAGTGCTAACCCTAACCCTTACCATAACCATAATGCTAACCCTAACCCTAACCCTAACTCCAAATATAACCTAACTCTAACACTAACCTTAATCTAAACCTTAACCCTAACCCTAACCCTAATCTAAACCTTAAACCTAACCCAAACCCTATCCCAAAATATAACCCTAGCCCTAGCCCTAACCATAACCCTAAAACCCTAACCCTAACTCTAACCCTAACCCTAACCCAAACCCTAACCTTAACCCTAACCCTAACCCTAACTCTAACTTTAACCCTAACCCAAACCTTAACCCTAGCGCTAACCCTAACCCTTACCGTAACCATAATGCTAACCCTAACCCTAATTCCAAACATAACATAACCCTAACCCTAGCTCTACCCCTACCCCTACCCCTACCCCTACCCCTACCCCTACTCTAAACCTCATTCTGAATGAATCTACCAATGTGGGTTGAGCCAGGTAGAAGATATTACGCTGTCATTTGTATCAGGAGGCACGTGCAACTTTTATCACCCTAACTTGTCCCAAATTATAGTAATAGGAGAAGACTATTGTTTGAAATACTTGTTGCAAGACAATCAGAATACTTGGACTGTGGCAAAGTTTTGTCTGACAGCAGTCAAACTGAAAACAAGAGCATCTGTGCCTAGAGGTCAGGATTGCAGATAAACAAGAAACATTGTATTTTAAATGTTACTTTTATACTATTTTAAATTTCTCCATCAGACTCTTTTAAAATTCACTATTACTCATATTGCTAAACTTTTTTAAAAAAGATACTTTATTGTATCTCTATTCTCTGATTTTGGTCTGTGACTGTAAATAAAATTCATTCATTCATATCCATGGATTATCAGTATCATCAAGACAAGTTAGTCATTTTCTCTGTTGTTGCTTAACAGGAAGGAAGGAAGGAAGGAAGGAAGGAAGGAAGGAAGGAAGGAAGGAAGGAAGGAAGGAAGGAAGCTTTCATATCTGTATGTGACAAATGAAAATTTCATTTTAGTCGTGAACCAAATCTGTAGATTATCTTCATTAGTGCTTTGATATCTCTTCTTCATAAAACCAGTAAGCTCAGGGGAGTAGTCGAAACAAGTGTCTGTCACCTTGTGTCAAAAGCATTAGTTGCTTTCCGTGGAGCAAAACATTTTGTAAGAATTCTCTTTCCTCAACCTAGGAAACTACACACCAAGAGTTTGTGTATTTTAAAAGACAAGCTACATGGTAGCTTTTCAGCATTATATAAACCTCCACACCTAAAAACATCTCAAAGGCATTACCTTCCAGATATGTGGGTGCAGGACTGAATTTGCCTCCAATATTTATTCAAAATCACTACAGAGACAGAAGTAATATGGTTACTTTCAAGCAAAAAAGGAAATCCAACTATAGGTGGCAGCAAGTGTACACAGCAAGGTAAGAGCAAGGCTTCAAATACTTGTTCATTATCATTTTGCCTCAGTAAAGAAACCAAGTACATAGAAATTATCATCCAGTAGAGCAATGGAAGAATGAGAGGACAAATATATTGCTGCCCTAGATTATTATTCTAGCCAGTAAGCAAGAAGACTAAGAGGTAAAAAGCATTTGAAAGCTAAAAAAACAAGTTCGTAGCTGGAAAGCACTTGAGATTTCCCTTTGCAGATTCAAATCAGTTGCTGTTTTCTTGCTATAAAGTTGAGCATCCTTCCTGTCCTAAACAACAACATAATGGCAGCATTCAAGAGAGCACCAATGCTATTTCAGCAATCCTTATTATTTGATGCTAGTATCTGGGCTCCTAGTATTAAACACAGCTATCTTACTTAGGTCTGTACTTTTCCTAATCCTGTTGCAAGCAAACTCATCTAGGAATATTTATGATGGGATGTTCTAATCATGCACCAGAGATTAGGTAGGTATGCTTGAAGGGACCAATTAGCCAGTGCATTAGGTTTCAATGCCTGAAAGTGATCATGAAATGTTCTATTGCCACAGTCCCATTATCGTCTGGTCCTTTTCAAGAATCATTGCTGTATTTAAAAAAGATTAAATTCAATTTATTGAAAGGCAGGCCATTAAACCCTTGATTTGCATTGCATTCTGCACATCCGATTTCATAGTCAAAACCTGATTTCATACAGAGATAATAGAAGCTAATGAAGGTAGAAGCTATTAGAGAAAATCAGGGTTCAGTGATCATTGGGATCATCAATATTTGCATATTAGGCCCCAAGGACTTATTCATAGGACATCTGGTTTATTAGTGAGACTACATCAGCCAGAAAGCATTTTGCACAGGATTATTCACATTTAGGGAAAGAGGGCTGAACTCCCTTCACCACTTTGCAAATAGCCCAAAAAGTAGAACCACCAATTGTGGCTTAGCTTAAAATATTAGAGGCATGCATGGCAGTTTCTCTCAGCTAATGAAGTAGGTTAAACAGAAAACAAAAGCAGGTGGAGATTTGCATATTGGAAGACTATGAGGAACAGGAAAAATTCAGAAGGTATGGCTGATCTTGGGAGTGGCAGTTACTGTGTGAACATGGTGCCTTGTGATTTGATCACCTTGAGACTGAAGGCTGAAAACAAACCAGGAAAGATTAGAGCACGAGGTGCATGGTGTCTTTAGGTTGCTTGTCTCACCCCCTTGCCCACTCTGAAGATGGGAAATGGTGGAAATGGTCCTGGAAGTCAACCATTTTTAGTGCAATGGAAAATCCTTCTGATTGGATTGTGATAAGTAATGCAGCCACTCTATGGCTGCGTCTTCACGGCATGCGTTATTTCGGTTTAAATAATTCGAAATAACTGAACCGGAACAAAGCTGTCTACACGACTTGCAAATTGATCCGGTTCCGAGGGCATTCCTATTGCAGCCTTAAAGCGGAATCAATACTCGGAGTCCACATGGCAGCATTGTCCTCCAGCCCATTGCCCACCCTCTCTCTGTGATTGGTTTTCCCTCCCAGGATGCCCCCCTTACCTGAGCACTTAATTGCTCAGGTAAGGACTTGATTTACCCCAAACAATCACCCGACAGCTGCCCTGCAGGCAGCTGAGCAACTGTCAGGAGGGTATAGGGGCTGACATGCGCACAAGCAGAGCTCCACTAAAATGATTACAATAGACGTGGCTTCTGCGGCTTGTCAGGCTGTTAACTCTTTGGAGATGATCTGTCTATTACCAGAACCGACAGAAAGGAAATTTCTATCGATACAGCTGGAAGAAATATGAAATGGATATAGGAGAAAGTAACATTTAGCAATTAGAATTAAGAAAACATCAGTAATTGCCTCCACATAATTATTTCTGATTGTATATGTTTCATTGTATTTTTAATCACTATTTTTAGTTTTGATAGTAATTGCTGTATTAAATGGTTTCTCTCCGTTCCCAAGGTTATTTGCACTGTGATTTTGTTTTGCATTTCATGTCCGTCAGTTGCTCACATACATAGCAATAATATTCATATCTGCATAAGCCAACTGTAAGCATTTAATCATGCTCTATTGTGACCAAAAACTAGGCACAGGATGCCTCTCTGCAGATATATGAACAATAGCAGGGGATAGTTTAGGCATGAGTAAAATTAAGTCCCAACTGGAAAAACTGGTAAGGTCCTAGTCTTTCTACCAGTCTGAAAATATCTTTACTCAGGGAACTGTCTGGTGAAGAGGCTGTTGAAAGCCAGCCAAATATACCAGTCCAAAGAAAAGATTAGAAAAAGAGGGAGAGAAAGACAAAGAAGGAAAATGTTTCTTTAAATATTCTTAACAAAAAGTGTTCTTGTTTTTTGTTTCGTTGTTCTTTAGCTATATCTTTTTTTAAAGTCCCTGATTTTTTTCTTGAGTATGTATGTGTTATATATTATTTACAATGTAAATGGCAATTTTGCACATCCTTTTAAATACATTAACTGTTTACAATTTGTACTCTTTTTTTCTCTTTTCTTTCAAAAACTGCAACAGGACACACCTTACCTAATGTCACAGAACTTCTTTACATTAACATATATTTTGCCAGCCTGATCTTGATTCATGTGTGAAAGAGACAGCTGGAGTTGAGGACCTAAATGGCCCCTTCCTGTGCTGTGATTCAGTGTGTCTGTGGCGATGGCTTTCTTATGAAGTTTTGGTCAGCAGTTGGATGCTGTTTTGACAATTTATACTGTATGCTTCCTAGATGTCTGGGCATGAAGTGAGAGATAAATTATACAGACAATAATTTTCCAGGCAAAGATGCTCGTGAGCATCCAGCTGCTGCAGGAGACTTTGAAATTAGGGCTGTGGTCATGCCTAAGGTTTAATCCAGCTTCAGTCCACCTTCAGAGTGAGAAAACACCTCAGTAAAGTGACCACAATTTCTTTTCATATTTCCTTTCCCAAAGGTGAATTTTCTGAGTTATTTAACCCTGAAAGAAAACAGCTTGTCACTTTGCTGATGTGACCACAGGCTAGGAGTTGCAACCAAGGAAAAGTGGGGAGTTGAAACCAAAGATTAGAAGGGGAGGAGACAACAATCTGGTATGCAGTTCAGTGGGAGAATTTGCAACAGACATAGCTATTGTTTTTTGTATTTCAAAAAGACACTTTTATGGAAGAATTTGCAATTGTCAGAGTGTCTGATTCATGAGGGAGAAAGGAAAGCAAAACCACAGGAGGGAAAAATACTTTAAAGCTATAATTTACATGGGAAAGGGAAAGATATACGGAACTGACTTGCAGACTTCCAGATGTCAATATTTAGAAGAAGGCAGTTATAAGCATGGCTGCACAACTGATATGCAGAACCCTAGGGTGCAATGATTAGGAATCTCCTGGACATTTGGGACACTGAAGGTTACCCACTTTGATGCAATAACCTTGGAGTGTGTTAAAGCTAGACCAATTCCAGTATGCAATTAGACAACCTGTGGGCAGGTACATCTGCACTGTCAGGAGGCATTTATGGGAAAGAAGCTACCTAATGCTTACCTGAGACTTACCGGTGAGCAGTCACACCTCTGCCGGCTGGGAAGGTCATCGGAGCTGCCATGCAAGCTAAAGTACAAGCTGGTAAGTTGTGTAGGTATTCTTGAATGGAAGAGTTGCTGGAGAAGGGGACAGGTGTGAGGTGGCAAATCATTTGTATCATCCTTTTATGTAGCTGCGTCCTAGTACCATGATAGCAGGCTCATAACAATTCCTCACTAGCCAGTATACTGGACCAGTAACTGTACAAGTGGGCCCTTCCTTAGACAAAACCAGCATGAGGAAGAGGGGCTTCTTCTACACTTATTGGTCTAGTGCAGCAGTTCTCAAACTTCCTAATGCCGTGACACCTTAATGTGGTTCCTCATGTTGTGCAGACCCCCAACCATGGGGGCAGGGCAGCTCGGGTGAGGATGGGGCGGGAAGGCGGGAGACTCATTGCGACCCCTCTGAAAGGGTAGTTTGATCCCCAAAGGGATAATGACCCACAGGTTGAGAACTGCTGGTCTAGTGGATCGGTGAGTGGAGAATCACCCTCAGCCTTTCCCAGGATACCAATATCAGCCTGGTACATAAGTTGAACAGTAGTCCAACAGTGAGTACTTTGACTACCCTGCCCTTTTCCCCAGCACACCCAATGGGAAGCAATCACTGCAGGAGACAGGTAAAACCTGTCTTCCTTTTTCTCTTCACAAATGTCTTTACTGTATTGAGCAATATCAGAGAAATAGCCATGTTAGTCTAATTCAAAAATTGCAGCAAGGTAGCTGGTAGCACTTCGAGACCAACAGGAGAAGGGTTGGTGGCATGAGCTTTCATAGACACGTCTCGTAGATGTGTCTATGAAAACTCATGCCACCAGCCCTTGCCTGTTAGTCTCCAAGTGCTACTAACTACCTTGCTGCACTGGACTGTATTGAAGACCCTTCTGTGACTGGAAGAATATCTCTGAAATGACTCTATGGTATGTGAGTACCTCATAAACATATTACCCTTTTTTTCTTACATATTTACCAAGAACAGGTTTCTTATTCAGGTTTCTTATTTTTTGAGCTTGCTCTGTAAGGTGAATCAATGGGAAAATGTAAGTAATTTGGTAGAGGAAATTTTCAAATCTTTTATTGTCCCATTTCCCTGTCTCTGAATATCAATACGGGTATTTTAAAGCCACTTTGTCAGTAATTGGTGGAGTTTTCTTGATGACCCCCAAATTGAGACCTCTTCAAGCCGTTATTCCTTTCAGATCTTTTCCTACAATCAATGTACCTTTTTCTATAATAAGTCTCCCAAATAAAGCTTTCTGAGATCCATCTGGTGCATAAACTGCATTAATGTATATATATTTTCTACAAAATAGCCCTTGAGTAAAAAACATCTTCCTTCTGGGTCCTATCTTGTTTCATAAACTGTAAAATGTAAGTTCTCCGTTATTCCAATCAATGTGCTTTTTGCTTACTCTGGGCTGTCCCTGCATACACACTGCTCTTAAAATATAAATAAATAAATATACATAAATAAATATACATAAATACATAAAATCTATTACTCTTTTGCCCACTGTTCTACTGTGCTTCTCATGCATAAATATTAGATTTGTCCTTGTTTACTTGGCATGGTTGGCTGGAGAAGAGACAAGATATTCTTGAAATATGCAGAGGGCTTGTGCAGAAAATGGGGAAGACTTACCTGTGTTGCTTCAATGAGACTTACAAGGGTGGTGGAGAGATAAATATTTTTAAATCTTATTAGGAGAAAGTTCCAGAAGCACTTCAGGAGCTGGTGGACTGAGTTTTGTGGGAGCTGAAAAGAATGGAGCATCATTCTGTCACTGAATTTTGCACTGTAAATCCAATGTTGAGTAGATGACTGAATTATCTACCTTCTATGGTTTCATTGAGCTCTTCAGATTCTCTTTTACTGGATTTCAGTTAGCAAAAAAGACATTATTAGCATTATTAGCATATTACTGGAAATTTCTATTCCAGTCTTCAATATAACAGCTGAATAAGTAGATACTGAGTTACATATGAATAAACAGAACTTAAACCAACAGGGATAGGAAGCAAAATTAATTTTCAGTAGAGCTTTGTTCACAATATAAAAGGAAGAAATAAGATTAAGATGTGGTAATCTTTAGAAATGGAAGATTTCTAAATTTGGAGTTCAAGTCAGTCCTGAAAGTTTGCAATAATGTTTTTGATTCTGGTCTGTGACTATATAAATTCATTCATTCATTCAATAATGCTTTTAAATTTTGTGAAGTGACTTGTTTTTCAAATGACACAAGAGATGTTTTCATTATATAAAGAGGTTCATTGATACCAAGAATTTAAGAACCAGGATTTAAAAATGTACCTATTAGAAGATGAATCAACAATGTCAACAAATGTTGAAATAAAATAAGGAGGAAATGAAGGTCCTAATTAAAAAATCACCTAACACACAGACTGTGTTCACACGTAAATTTTAAGCCAGCTTCAGCCCACTTTCAGAGTGAGAGAAAACATCAGCATAGTAACTAGTCAGTTTTGCCCTACATTATTTAGCCCAAAATTGTTTTTTTCTGAGCTGGATCATACTGAAGGAAAACAATTTGTCACTTTACAGCTAGGTTCTCTCATTCTGAAACTGGACTGAAGCTGGATTAAAGCTTAGATGTGAATGCAGCCACAGTGCCAGAGAAGGATGGAGGACTCACAGGGACTGAATATACACTACTTTAAAGGAACAAGGAAAGATATCCCATTCAGGGATGCCAACAGATTCATATGATAAAGAAGGAAAAACAAAGAGATCTTGCCAAAAAGTACAGAAATACTCATGAGATGCACAGAAAGAGCTTTTGAACTTTTAAAGAGCTTTTAAAGTAAATCTGCACTTATGTGACTGAATAGTGTTGTAAGTAGTCCCAGAAGACCCCACTGTTGAAGAAAAACCATCTGTTCCTAGTCACTCCCTGGATGAATCTCTGGAGCCTGACTGGTGAAGCTTTTGTCTGTTGCTGCAGTTCCAGACCTCAAGAGCTACTTGTGGAACGATGACTGGAACTGCTTTAGAGACTCTAGCAGTGGGGAGTGTTTGTGACTTGCACAATTGGGCCCAAGGCTGTCAGAAGATATTACTAACATCTGCTGGCTCTGCAGGTCTGTATAGGTTCATTGGCTGTGGTGGTGGGCCCACCACTGGTGGGGTCGCCATTGATGGAGCACTACAGAAGGAGCTAACCCTTCCAGGGAAAGCAAAGGCAAGAGACACTTTCTTTAGTGGCAGGAGTTTTATTTTTACAGTGTCTGTACTGGGGGAATAATATCATTCAAGTCAACCATCAGTTTGACAACCATTGATTAGGTTTGTCTCACGTATGCAGTTTCATTGTCTTAGTAGCTCCAGCCATCTAGATGCTATTTGCATATCCTTGAGGTGCGTTAGCTGAACTATCAAATCCATCTCTGGAAAAGCATATGGAATACAAGTAAGTTTGCACAAACACTACATTTCCTCATGGCTCTCAAGGTACAATGGGTCTTTTCCCACCCTTACATGGGGTCTTTTTCCACGAGGGCTTAGAATCCTTCTAAAGCCCCATTAAGAACCCGATTGGTCCCTGATTGGTACCAATTGGGAAGGCCCTGTCCCCATCTGGACCCCATTGAAAACTGTGGGGGTGCAATTTGCCCATCTCAGCTAAAGCAACAGTTGCTAAGCTGATATTGCTATGCTAAATTACTAGGCCAAAGGATACATTCTGGGTCACTATAACTTCTGTAATATCTCTCTCAAGGAAGTCATAACATCTACAGTACATGTAAACAATGTACATCATCCAAGGATGCTGACACAAGCTGTACACATGCATAAGCAAACCCCAGAGACAGATTCCTATTGGTCCCTGAAGCTTCCTCGCCATAACACCATATATGGCATTTCCTATGTAGCACTATCCTTGCATTTAGGCTGTTATAACTCGTTATATACTGGTTCTGTCCAGTCCTCTTGTTGTAACCAAATATGGGTTTCCTGAGTGTACTTTTCCATTGTTCAGAGAAACTGTATAAAAGCCTTGGCATGTGTTAATAAAGTGGGCTTACTACTTTCACTTGACAACCATACTGCGTGTGAGTGTTACTACAGAAAACCCCATCTGCAAGGCCTGTCCCCATGACAGCAGGGAAAATCCAGATTTAATAGGTCCTTCAGGTCCTTAAATCTGGATTTTGTGTGGACCTGATTAAAGGTGTGCACAATGAGGTCTTCAGGCATCTTCAACATCTAGGTCTCCAGGAGGATTCCATCTTAAAGATCCGGATCTTGAAGATCCAGATCTTTGACTGTGCATGGAAAAAGGGGGCCAGTCTAACTTGGGGTGTTTTTCCACTGTCACTAGAAGTACCCATTAAGTACCCATTAATGGGTACAAAAATGCCATTAAGTACCCATTAATGGTACTTAATGGGTACTTCTAGTGACAGTGGAAAAACACCCTTGGACTGCTCCCAACTATTGCTTACTTATTCCAATATATATAAATACTCAAGATGAAAGCATGGTTTATTCCGGAATAACCACATATAGCAGAATAAGTAAGCAATGTCTGGAGGCAGCCATAGAGGTCACATATGGCTCTGCCTAATACAAGTCACTTTGAACCAGGGTCACTGCCCCCAAGTCTTGATTTATTATTTAAAATATCTCCCAGGTGGGGCCCCAGCGCAGTTCACTGTCACCAGATTCTCCCTCCATGCTACCTGTTGTCCTTTTATCAAACAGATTGCAACTACATTTGGAAACATCCATACTGCCATTCCATGCTTTTGCTGCTCTTCTGGTCAATCACTGCCCTAACTGAGGTAGCTCTGCTAAGAACCGGACTCTTTAACTTTGCGACTGAGTTGTGCTTTGAGTTCTGCAACTCTTGCATCCCCATTTATTTGGATACTTGACTAGACTTGAAGCCATTTCAGGGCCATGACCTGCTCCTCAAATCCATGCTATAGCAGAGGGTGAGATAGCCAAGCAATTTTCCTCAGTTAGGATCAGCTCTTAGTGTTCAATTGAGAATCTATCTTCCCCTTGGAGGAGCCGACTTTGCTCTTTCAATCATTCACATAAATATTAGCTGTCAACTGTTACCTCATTTGACTGTATTCATTCATAAAATAACCTTATTACAGTCTTCCATAGCTTTCAAACCCTAGAATGCATACAGTAGGTCTGCACAGCAACAACTATAAGGGAAAGCCCTAGTACTGCACTACTGCTTGATATTGCTTTATATCTTTCAGTTTTTGATAATCAACTGGTGACTGACAGCTGTGTTATTTTTCTTCAATTTGAAACCTTTCTGCTTTATTTTTAAATAATATTTTCATATGGTTTTAGAAGAACTTTTTGTTTTTAGTCTTTCTTTGGTATCTGCCACTCACTGTGTGGTTCATTCAATTGATATATGATTTTTAAATCCAATAGCCCAAAGGTCCTGTATAATGGTAGAGTGGCTGGAAGATATTTTCCCCCAAAACCAGTAATCCCAGTGCTCTATCATTGTTACAGTCACCCTGCTTGATTATCTTCTGTGGGAGAAATATAGGGAGAATGCCACTGGGTTGCCCCCACTGAAACTCTCAGCAGGTTTTGATAGCTTTTGATAAGGTGTCACCAATATGCAGATGGGGGTAATAAATATATATTCAACACTGTAAAGAAAGAGATGCTGTGCTACAAAGTTTCAGGTCCATGAAGAAAGAAGACATCCTGTGCTTGATGGATTTATTTGCTTTGGAAGTAACAGGTATGTAATTTAGGGGTGCTCTTGAACTCTGCACTGATATTTGTTCAGGTGGAGGCAGTGGCTAGGAGTACCTATTTTCAGTTATGGCAGGCTTGCCAGTTATGGTTCTTTTTATACAGAAACAGTCTAGCTCCATACTCTATTAATTTCCAGATTGGATTACTGTAATGTGCTCTACATGGGGCAACCCTTGAAATTAGAGGGATGAAAAATATTC